>JARLTB010000269.1:587500-1272500 GCA_030141615.1 Unio pictorum
CTTATTAGGTTTGAAACAGGATGACATAGTTGAAAACCTCCGTGTTGAACGTGCAGGAATTGCATTTAACAAAAGGGCGCAACCTCATTAATCGTGACTTACAAAACTATTACTACGAGACCTGTTACTCCTACCAAAAGTACGGGTAGGTGTCGCAGGATAAGCCGGGTCGGGACTGGATTAGTGAAGACACGAAAAGCAACTGCGTTAATAAGATTTTTATTTATACAAGCAAATTAAATATAATCAATTCTGACACCATAATAAACAAAAGATAAGGAAAATTAAAATATTCCTAACACGGAAATATCAATAATAAGTAACTCAATGACATAAACCTCAAAAGATGATTACAACGAAAGGTATTTGAAAATGACGAGAATATCATTTGATCACCAGATCAACAAATACAAATACACATATGAATTTACAAATATATATAGCTCGTATAACGAGACAGATGTAAATGCATGTAATTTAGTTATATCGTTCATATAACGAGTTACCAAAGCAAAGGCAAATATGTAATGATTTTATCGTTTATAATGATTTTGTCGTTCATGTAACGAAACTGCGATGAATTTATGAAGTTATCGTTCATGTAATCGAGACTGATGTAAATATGAAATTATGAATGTGTCGTTCATATAACGAGACTGAAATGAAAACTTAAATTATGAGTTTATCGTTCAAATAACGAAACTGCAATGAAAAGGTGAAATTATGAATCGTTCAGATAACGAAACTGATACATAAATGTAAACAATTTGCTCAGATGGTAATAGCAAATAATATGGAACACGTATACTACAACTATCATGGCATCCATTTCACGTTGAAGATACATATCTGGTTCCACCCTCTCTAGTCAATGGTAGTGGAGTCGCCACGCATGGTCCACTCCCCCGTCTGTTTGAACGATCGCTCGAGAGCCCTTTACATTCAACACAGAGACGATGTTCGCGAAGCCTTGGTCCCTCGATTTGAGAACACCAGTACACTCTTCCGAACCATCGTCACCAAAACACAGCGTATACGTCACAAGAACCTAACAGTTATGTGACCTTCACATCTCCCAATTATATATATATAACGACAACGACCACAATGCAGGGAGAAAACAAGACATAGATAATGCTGTCAGACGTTTAGTACAGTTTGTAACACACCACATTGAGCTACAGTTATCCGTAGCCCCTGAAGCTATGTCGACTAAATCATACCTTCAACTTGCTACTAATTATATATATATATATATATATATATATATATATATATATATATATATATATATATATATATATATATATATATATATATATATATATATAAAACGCAGCATACACAAAGGCAGCTTACACAAAAACAAACATGCACAAGGTACCACACACGGCACCACACACACAGGCAGCATAGACAAGTCCCACGGTCACCACAACATGGCACCGCACAAGGTCAACACCGGACCCCACGGTCAGCCCCGGACCACAGTCAGCTAAAATTAAAACAACCAAACCGTGTAATACATATGACACGGTAAAGTAATTTTACATTCATACATGTTGCGCATGCGCGCACATGAAATAGTTATATATGTACATTAAACGTTCAAGGCATGCAGCGTATACTTAAACTCAATTTGTCTGTTCAGTGACAAAGTATCTCGCAACAGACTATAGTATTACTAATCTAATGGCACTGCATAACCTAGGTATTGACTCTGTAGAATTTAGAATTAATACTAAAACATCTGATACGTGAAACAATTATGTCATAAAACAAATAGCGATAAGATTATAATCTTAAATCTACTTTTCCTCTTTAGCTGAAAGTTTGCTCCTTTAAAAACGGAAGCGTTTCTGACAAGGCTGGATCGTAATGTGATATCTGCTTAGAATTTTGTCTATGTATACCCCTAGCTGTGACTAATATGCGCAGCTAGGTAATATTAAACTGCAGGCAATTCGCACATGCAGCATGAGCTGAGTTTTCACGCACCATTTCGAAATAACTAAAAGCCGATAATGAATAAACCACCCTAGGTAAGGCTGTACACAGTAGCGAAAACGGAGTACATTTTTTTTACCACATATGCATATTGAAACCAGTCATACACAATTCCATAACAGTATGCACCTTCCAATACATTCGCTCCCTTGCATCTTACATTGAGGTCTTTGGCTGGATCTCATTTGAGGCTGATGGTAGCGATTGACTTGTGGCAGATACGATCGGCCTCGTTAAAAACAGTCTTGTAGCTATTTAACTTCGACAACCACCACCACTAGGATCCATGCAATGACAACGTCGGTGTCGTCACGATATTCCTCATATTAATCCCTTACTGAAGCGACTACGCTTGTAAAGTAAATTACATATAATGCAAACAAAATCAGCCTTGAAAATATTTTGGAAGGTGATGGACGCGCCTGTGCCAGAGACGGTTGCAGTTTTTATGCTGACCTTAACGTCGGATGTCTAAATCAACATATTTAACATTACTCGAGTAGCCTGCTCTTCTGTGCTACGACCACAGACGCGGTCTCCATATAGTTCTTATAGTGAACGATCGGAAACACATCTCTTCGGAGAGGTTAGTCCCACGCATACAATCTTTGTAGTAGTCAGGAAAGCAACACGATGTTATTCGAAAGTATTGGCCTGACATGTCCCAACCGAGATCTTCTTCTGAACTATACGGCGAACAACCTTGCCTGTACTTGACAGCAGATCTTCAGTTTTATGATGGACTTCAACATATTCTGACTGATCCATTAATTATGATCTAATACAAAAAATACTTGGTCCAATAATCAGTAGTAGCAATGTACGTTAAGAAATACAGCACCCGCATCACTATAATCATCAAGTACGGAGCGCCTTTTTCGACAAACCCATGTTTCTTGAGGGCGCTTGATATTGTATGATGTTGTTTTAGGCTCGACGCCGTTGGATAAATTTGCTGCACGATGTTGTTATGACAATCGGGTTGGTTGCCTAATGGCTCAGCCTCAAGACGACATCGCCATTGATATAAATATGACACGAAAACGAAACACGAGCCTGGCTGTACCAATATCGACCACAATGCAGGGAGAAAACAAGACATAGATAATGCTGTCAAACGTTTAGTACAGTTTCTAACACACCACATTGAGCTACAGTTATCCGTAGCCCCTGAAGCTGTGTCGACTAAATCATACCTTCAAAATGCTACTAATAACCATGACTACATTGACTGAAGAACATCCATTCAATGATCCTTAAACAAAAACCTACAGATCATGAAGATGCAACAACAGAATCGTGTTGATATTACATTATGTGAACCATTTAGTACAGCAAGGGATATGGTTACAGGTTACATACCTTTGAAGATCTATGCTCGCGTTACATTGTAATGGCTCATGAACATGAACAACATGTTTGTAGGTAATAAGGAGTATGTCTAATTTAGAAAAATAAACTAAATCATCCTTTCTTGAAATATATGTTACATTCTCCCTCGGTGGTATTACGTCCGCCTTGGTTATTCTAGCTAATACAATATTGGATGTGAGAGTGATGATTTCTCCAAGACGTGGCAGGCAACTATTATGTTGAAACGGATGCCAGCCCCACCAATTTGCCTTATATTTATCTGTATTGCTAGTTTTCCATTGACGGTTGAAGCTTTCAGACATCATCTTGGATTCCTTAGTAGGACCCCAACTGAAGCTACTATTACGTAGTTAGCCCCCTCATACCGTGTTCAGTCCTTATTAACGTGTACAGGTAATGTGTTTGACATATCCTTCATGAGCTTCTACGACTGTGACTATCATCAACACGCCTAATACTGCAAACATTTTGGACCAAGATTCTACCGAATATCAAATCATAATTTATCCAAATCATCTAGCAGTAACCTCCGAGATGAGCCCGCATAACTACCATCTGAATAATATATGCAATAACAGAGAGAATATTCTGACGGTAACTGAGCAGATTCACTTACGCTGCAAAACAAATGTGTGTGCAGCCAAACGTTTTTGACAGAAGAAGCTCTGGAAATGTTGCATAAATCCGGTCTCTGGAAGACAAACAGAACCATTGGGGTTTTATATTCTGAGCAGTATGTGCGTTCGAACTCAAAAGTGATACCTTTATGCTCCATTTCTCATACCCCATGGTCTCACCTTGATACATATAGCTAGCAATCGTCGTCTATGATTGAATCGCATGGACACGTCTGAACTCTACTTAGGTTTACCGCTCTTTGCATCCGCTACACAGTCCAACCTAATCCCTACTCAGAGACAGTTCTTATTACCCTCAATTTGACCACCAATATCCATAGCTGCATCGACTCACACAATGTTCAACGATTTTTGAAAATGTTGCTGGTTAGTGACATAGCATTTATGATCGATTGCAAATGCAATTTTTAAAATACAAATTACATGGTGCAGTAAGAATACACAATATTGAACCAAATATCGTCACATTCATCCCCTCGCGGACTTGGTTGCTGTTGTTGTTGTTGTTGTTGTATGGTATAACGCCACTTTCCAGCTCAAAGATGTGCTATACCTGTCGGCCAGTATAAAGAGTGGAGGAAGAACCAGCGAAAAAACCAGAAAGAACCACCAATCATCGAGCCGCTACTGGCAAGCTTGCTCACATAACTACATTAGCCGTATCACAGACTCCCAGAATCGAACCCATGTAGACAGAGGTCAGATGGCAGTGATGCGTAATGTTGAGCGCTTTAGACCACTCGACCACTCGCGACCCCCGCCCATGAATAGGATTGCTATTTCAATCCTAATATTTGGTAAAGTCTGAGGTGTCATATAAAGCAAGATATCAATAACGATGAAAAATTGAACAGGTAATTTATTGCAACCAGACTATTTTAGCTGACTTAGTATGCAGTGTACAATAGTTCCACGCACCCCCTCTTCAAAGAGGGTTGATAGTTTTGTATTAATCTTTGGCTATATTTAGGCTGTCGTACATTATCTCATATCAACTTCGATGTAAAATGTGTCAAAGAATCGATTGGAACAAGGAAATTATTAGATGACGCTGTGTAAAATGTGCCATATTAACAAAATATCGTTGTGCGAACGCTTTTAATTCATCTTCGTCTACAAATAAAATATTTGTTAAAATTATTATATGACCTAATTGGATGTTAACCTTGAACACAAGATAAAAACTGTTTTATTGTTCAAATCAAAAGTATTAGTAAAATTAACATTGTGTCACTAATAATGAGAATATTAAGGGAATAATACATTAACCAGATCTCTCCGTATAAGGCCATTTGTTTTGATCACGTGCTAAAATGGCGTCAGTGTTCGCCTGACAGTATAGCCGAGTGCAACGCAAGGAGCATATTGAAAAAGGAACCAGACTAGACGTTCTTTATATACACATTACACTTTGTAATTACCTGAACATAAATTATGGTGTTGCACTTAAGATATAGGATAAATAAATGCTCAACCTATGCGTTATTAAAGCTGCAGACAATAAACACTACAGTGTATTCTATTTCATTTTAGAAGCACCATTTTGAATCAATTTATGATGTAATAAAGGGTCAAGCACTTATACAATATCTTTGTCAATAGAATATCATCGTTATCAACGAAATATAGTGTCTCGTCAACTTTGCCCTGTGATGTGAATAATTTAATTGTTAAACTATGGTGCAAAAGCATGAGAAACGAACGATAAAACAACCGTATGCAATGATATATAATTCCGGCATACCCTTGTCTTTTGTTTCAGGTGTTTGTCTCGCTGTCGATTGCTGCTTATTACTCTGGCAAAAAGATCGATTGCATGTTGACTGAATACGAGTCTTCCGACACACAAAAAAGCCTTTAACTTACAGCAAATCTAGCTTTGGTTTATGTGTGCTGGATATTGATGAATGTAAATATTAAAAAGTAAAAACAGAGCAAAGCTAGTATTGACTGCCAAAATACTTTGATGCTCTGTGAATGTTTGAAAAATTAAACTATTCATTTCAGACACACAGTAAACGCAAACATTTCAGTGGTAATTACACACCTCACATTATTATAAAATATGAATATTTGGTCATTGATCCACAGTACCACCAATACAATTTTCTTTGCTGAGGTCTTATTCAACTGAAAGGTTCTTAAATCACAGATACTGTAAAAGCTAACATGTTCATTTTTTTATCACTGCTTATAGTACAATAGTTCTTTAATATTTAATCGAAAACAGCTTTTGATAAAATCTTGGGTGAAAATCTTTTCGAAATTTGACATGAAAAATTAAAATATAATCAAAGATATCCATTACCTTTTATTTCTTCTTGCATCATTTATCATCATCACCATCACAACGTTTACCGCACGGTATACACAAAAACGAAATAATATGTATTGTGCGTAATGTGTGTGTGGATGGATAGATGTGTGTGTGTGTGTGTGTATGTCGCTTTATTTGCCATTTGGAATCATACTACATTAGAGAACAGAAAAGTAATACTTTTATAACAGCTCCATCCTTATGTATAAAACTAAGCTACACTTGCATGCAGTTGATATCTTGGTTAATTTAAGTTATACAGTCTCAGTGATCAGTGCATACACACTATGAAATCTAAATTTACTTTATGAAGGTTTAAACTAAATCGTTATCACTTAACTTTATATCCTCCATGTAATAACATTCTTTCCCTTGTTTTGAAACCACGAAGACTACTTAACATATTAAACGTCATTACTAATATATATATATATATATATATATATATATATATATATATATATATATATATATATATATATATATATATATATATATATACAGAGAGCGAGAGAGCGCGATAGATAGATAGATAGTTAGATAGATAGATAGATAGATAGATAGATAGATAGATAGATAGATAGATAGATAGATAGATAGATAGATAGATAGATAGATAGTTAGATAGATAGATATTAGGCTTTTAGGATGGTATGAAGAAACGTATTAGAAACAACTATATAAGTGCAGTTATCAATACACCTTTTATCATCCCTCTGATTGCTAATTTAGTCGAAATAACATAATGTTAGTACTTTATTAAAAGTATATGGATACCGAGACTTTGTTCCGTTTAGACCAATAACTGTTGTCCTGACCATGCGTCTGAAACTATAAATAATCTTTATTTCGATGAGAAGTATTTAAGCTAACGCAAATAACTGACTATAATTTGCTTGTTTTCAAATTCTGTTGTTGATTGTTTATTTCTTCATTTATATCCTCTGATATTCACTCTTAAACACTTAAATACTCTGATTTGACAGGCTGAAAATTGTTCATATAAGAGAGATACACCTTGATGTCAGTGGACAGTTTAATTCTGTTGTTGGAAATTTGGTGCCAAAAGTGACTATTGCGTTGATTAATAATTTATTTGATTTTGAACTCGTCACATGATTGCAGTGTCAACAGTTAAAAAAGAAGACATATGCCTCTTAAAGAAAGCATAAAAACAGTTCAAACAAGCAAGACATGTGTGCTACTTTATTGGTATGAACATTGTCGTCACCTTACGCCAATAGCCAATACAAGCTCTGAATGTCTCATATCTTGGAATCTCTATCCTAATATATGCATATGGAGCTATCGAACTCATGACCTTACTTTCTACAGAAAGATTGTATTATATTCTGAAAATGATCAGAAGCTTTAAAAGATAAAATGAATGATACATTATATGTATTGTTAACTGACATTGCTCCTTTTACTGAAATGTTATGTGGTCGTAATCATCATATTCCACATTAGATGTCATCAAGTCCTTCTTTGATCCCTTGGTATTAAGCATCAATGCGTCTCTGCCATCAGAAATCTTCAAAAGATTATTAGTTGAGATTATTGTACAGCAGCACATATTAGTCTGAGATAACATCTTCTTTATTATAATAAAGAATATACTGAATGTTGACAGTATTCTAAGTATGTGCACACACAACGACAGTGTAACAAAAACCGAAGGACGCATCTAGTATGCCCCAATAAGGTGTCATATGGAATCAAAGGCGGAATACATGAACGTAGCAAGTTCGATTCTTTTTTAATCACAGTCCGTGTCATTTGTTTAAATCTAGATACAAATTAGACAATGTATCTCCTTTGAAAAGCACCGAATTTAAGAGGCGCGTAGCCAAAGTTAGAAAATGCAATGCTAGAATCGATCAGAATTATGTAATGGCAAATCAAATTTGATAATAAATAAATATACAAAGACATCGAAGACACCTTATATTGTAATGAAATGTATAGTTGATAAAGAATTTATACAAAATAAATAAAGTTCGATACTTTTCTCTGCTGCAACTAAATATGAACTCTAATAGTATGATTGTTCAACACAAAACATGTCATAGATTCAAGACTATATTTGTGTACACATTCCATTAAGAGGAAATTACCATGTTTTCTTACCAATATCATTAGGACCTCTGACATTAATAGAATATCCTCGTAAAGCTTCCACCTGATGTATGTGGAGTAACATGTACAAATATTAAAATATAGAAATTTCCTTTATTGTGTAAGTTAGATCATGATACAAATGGGTCATATTGGTTGGGCCGAGGTCTTTGATCGATATGAAAGAAGATAAAGTGCGTTAAACATTATTTCCCTTTGTTATATGACATACCTTGGAATGATTTGATCATAATGTGAACCAACTGACATTGGAAGACTTGTATGATAAAAGGTAAAGTGTGTTAAACAATATTTCCCGCTGATATCTGAAATATCTTGGAATGACCTGATTAAAATGTGGAGCAGTTGACATTGTAAAGACTTGTTCAAGATATCCTTAATAGCAAAACATATGTATTTATTAAAATATTTTAAGATTAATGCTAATTGCTTCATACATGAGAAAACACACATCTAATTTATTCAGGACCCTTAACGTTGGCGTATAACCATGTCGCATAAGTCCTCATAATATTTGTGTCTATTTGTTTGTTTGATTAAGATTGTTCACGTATTTTTCACACTTTTTCAGTCATATTGCTACGATGTCTGCAGTGAGGCAGTTTATAGTGATGTCTAGCACTGGGGCATCAAGCCGAAGACATGTAGCATGACGTCCTACCCAGTCACATTATCCTGACATCAAGCCGACCAGTAACACTAACCTCTGAATGCTGACCGCCAAGCGAGGAAGCTGTTTGTAACAATTTTGTAAGCATTTGGTATGCCTCGGCCGGGCATCGAACCTGCAACCTCTCTCTTCCATGGCGACGCTCTAATCTGTTTATGTCTAAACAAATTAACTATTGGAATATCTCGTGTTGATGTTAATACAAATGCCATCATCTCTCAATGATGATGGGTAGTAAGTTCAGCATGTAATATTTCACACATATAGCGTACGGCATATTCTAATTAGTCTGTTTCTATGGTGAAAACGGAAACCAAACACTAACTGATTCTTGTTATAGTCGCAGAACGTTTTAGGATACTGAGCAATATTAATTTCTTCATCTTTTGTTGTCTAGTGTGTTTGGTTGGTTTGATTCGTTTAATGTCGTAGTGTTTTATCATGTAACTCTAAGTCACATGCTCGAATACATCAGAAGGCATGGTTAAGGCAGCACAATCAGTGGATATACGAATGATTTTGTATCAACTTGATCCTATCATGTTATGCCGTAAATCCCAATGTTACAAGTTTGTACTAAGCCATTTTAGCACTTCTAGTACTGTTTGATTATGTTGTACTAATACGTATTTAGTTATTTTGCGGGTCTGTATTTATGATTTTGTTATGGGCATTGTATTAGAAATACCAAATTAATACATAACCGGAAATACATTAATTTTTCTTTAAGTCTATGCACAAAAGCAAATGATAGCCAACGTTTGCACCTGTAAATATAATTGTACTGCTAATTTACAACAACCCATCGTGAGAAAACTGTCAGAGCAGACAACACTCCAAAGTGCACATAGATTAGCACTTGAACTTTAATCTATTCGTTTCCGACCAGTTTGTAACCCAAACGTTGAGTCCGGAAAAAGAAATTGTGAACAAATGTAGTAAATAGTTTTAAAATGTTAAACAGCAGACATGTCATATATTCGTCCAGGAATATTTAGCCTATTATATTTATTTCTGTAGGTTGAATGGTTAGTACATAATTGTACAAACAATCATAGGAAAGGCGGAACAACAAAGATAAATATTACACATCCGAAGAAAAAAAGGAGGTTATTTCTTTGTGTCATAATTTAAAACGAGGCAAAATTTTATTGACACACATTGTCCTTCTATGCTATTTTTCTTTCTTGAATGCCGACGATAGGGACATATGTATTATTCCTCTGTCAGATACCAATTGCCAATCAAGTCTTAATACTGTATAGTGCATGTATATACGAGGCATATTTTTGAAGGAAGCAAACACAAATGGCTCTGTTCAAATATCTTACTGTGTCTAAAAGTATTTAAATATTATTTTCCTCATGTTGCCATTCTTACTGGAATATATTCAAGTTACCTTGTTAGCATCTTCTGATGCAATATTTATTACGCCCACAACTTTGTCATATCCACTTTCCTCGCTTGTTCCACTCATTGAGTTTTCAGGCGGATTACATGTTCCTGCAAACAACATTGATGCAACATTATTAATATTTTCATCTCCCTAAGTATTGGATATGATCTTAAACAGAAACTAAAATATCAGTCCGTATTTTCAATATTTTGGGTAATCAAATCATGGACCAGATTGCCTAATGATATAGCATATAAAGCATTGCTTGGTCCTTTCCTATGGGTCGGATTTTTCAACTCCTTGTAGATTGTTCCTTTAACCCTGGAAATTGTGGCCAAATTAAGTAAGCGTGTAAACAACCTTTTGTGTGCCATATTACTATTACTTTTCTGACGCTTCTACCAGTACGATTACTACTTACTACTATTGGTTTGACTAGAATCGTTGTTGCTATTAATGATTTCTATGAAAACTAATAGTAACTAAAGAACATTATTCAAGCAACTACATCAAAAATACCAATTCCTAACCGTCATCAGATACTCCAAACTGAGCAAACTTTACTTCACGTTGTTTAGGATAATATTTCACTCGATACTTATATATAACTAGTTTAATTATGGGTTTTTCTTTCTCTGTCAGAACATGTCGTTATGGATACACATCTTTTAAATAAGTTGTAAAATGTGAATGAAATTCAACAGGAAAATATCGGAGTTATACTGGATAAACATTATACAAAGGCTTTCTGTGACAACAATGTTCACTATCCTCTTGTACCGTCAACAGCAACACGTACACATATGAGATTCGGTAAATACTGATACATGTTTGAGTAATAAAATTGCACAAAGGTTCATCTGAGTGGAATTGTATGCTAGTATTAAGTACCATCAGCAGCGATCGATAGAGGCCAAACTGAAAGTGCATTTAATGACCTTATTGTATTCTATAAAAACGTGTATTCTTCGATTTGCGACGAATATATTTATGAGTATAGTCATCATCCAGTCTTCGTGAGTCTTTAATTATTTTACAGACATAGTAATGTTCTACTAATATCCATGGTCAGCAGTAACACAGCTTTATTTGAACATGAATATTATTGTAAATCATATTTTGGCCCTAAACGAAAAGATAACTGAATAAAAAAACAGAGAGTATACAAACGTTTTGTTTCTGAAGCAAACGAGCGTTTCTTGACTTCTACTTGAAAATCTTGAACGCGAGTGTTAGGTTCCTTCTCTCTTTCGTTATGCCAGTCGTCGATACATTTGTGTTCCGCATTGCCTGCTGATAACAGGTGCTCCTCAAGTAAAGCTTCATTGTCTTCATAATACGTCTGTGATATGGCATTAAATACTATCCTGGGTCTATCATATTCCATCGTTTCCAGTGAAGTGATGCCGCTGCATTCTTTGTAAACTATGCTTTGGTTTATTGGAATATCTGCATAATGTAGTCCAATTCTCCCAGTTTGATCTGAGTTTGGATCCTGAAGCCAATTAACAGACCGTCCTACTGGTGTTGGAGGTGTAGGCAGGTGTCTACGTATTGTAGACGGCGTGGCAAAAGATGCAGCATTGCAATTCTCAAGTATGAAACGTTGTACTAAAAAAATAGCATGGGTTCTTTTGACATTCTTCCTGCCACGAAAGGCTAATTACAACTATATATCGAGGGATTTCTATATTTATTTGTTTGTACATAGAGACAAGAGGTAGATCGTTTGATCTGCATCGTTGATCGTGTTACTAATGGCACGAAAAGAGGTAAAAATTAAATGTAATCCTAAAGATAAACTAGTTAGAGATAGAATGAACCTTTGGATATACGCTACTCAGAATATTCAAACGCTGTATATCAAAAGGTATTGACATTATTTTTCATTATGTGTTGTCAGATCCCTCCACCAATCGTACGGTATATATCATAGAAAAATATAACCATTGTGGAATATGAATATATGATGTAATATATACATTAAACACGCGCAAGTCTATTATAAAGACAAAAGAACAAAAGCGGAAAAAATAAATATTCGCTTCCAGAAAAAGAATCAAATGAAATATCAATATAATGACTAGAAACGGGCATTCACATAAGTTTTAAAACTAGAATGTTTGCTTTCAATAATCTAATATTATATGGATTCGAACTTTAGAAGACTAAATTAGAATTTTGTCAAGATCATTATGATTTATATTAAGATTTCGACTTTTCAAAATATAGTTGTATGACGTTTGTACCTTTTTCTAGACGGTGGGTATTCTTATGTTGAATCCTTATGAGGCACCCAGCGCGAACAGAACCACAACCACCACTCCAAAAGCGACAGCAATGCCAAAGACCGGTATATTCCCTAGTATTGAAACTTTTTACACTCTTATTTATTAAGGATGAATTTGGTATGAAAGCGATTTTGAAGACATGACAGTTACATTAATAACATTAACCGAAATTAAGAAGCGATCCATATAGGTGTTACCTCTATAACAAATAATGTATTTTCTCGGACATCTTGTATTCATTCCAATTCATAAACGGTTGCCACTATATTGGATTAGTAATACTAGTCGAGAAGGGTTACTATGTAATTGTACAGTATTGTTCATTTGAAAAAAGGATATCAAATGTATTGAACATAACACCAGACGTCTACAATTTAACCATTGATTACACTGTTATAATGTTATCACATTCGTAAGAAACATTCTGTCTAGCTATTTAACATACATCTAACCAGCTAAATACCTGTATAT
The DNA here is from genome assembly GCA_030141615.1 of Unio pictorum. Classification (NCBI taxonomy): domain Eukaryota; kingdom Metazoa; phylum Mollusca; class Bivalvia; order Unionida; family Unionidae; genus Unio; species Unio pictorum. The sequence goes on from JARLTB010000269.1 coordinate 600,804, forward strand.
CGGTCTGTTTTGTATAATTATTTCCCCATCTACCAAACGCGCTTTGCAACAAAAACGAATGCATACTGAGGCTGTGTTAGGATGATGCATTGCAAAGTCATATATCTCAATAAACGATAAAAACATACATGGAAAACTCTCAGTTGTACTTGATGGTGAGGTGGACGTACTAATGTGAAGTTCTGTTGAACTTTCTTGTACAACACCATTTGAGTCTGAAATTCGGAAAACATAAAATATATGACTTTTTTTAAAATCTGGAGATGTTTCAATAATTTATACATACTGAAGGTACCTAGAATATATTGGGTTTGCATTGGCAACTGCATATATTAATGATCTGACAATATTTACCTGAATGGGCGCGGATTATTTCTCAATCATTCCTTACCTCTTTTACTTTTGGAATAGCACATGAATCATACTGTAATAGCACGTCAGATATATTTGTATCTATTGATTCCGTATTCGGTCTCCAGGTGGTGATGCTAGCTGGAGTTAATATTTGAAACCGATTTAACCAGTGGCCATAAAAGATGCGTTTTCTTTGAGTGTTAGTGTGAAGCGACTATACACCTCACTGACAGGCCCAGCTTCCAGACACGGTGTAAACATTGACAATTTCCAATCATGCCCAAATCTTAGCAATTACATAATGTATTGTCAAAAAACTGACATTTATCAACGATAACGAGATGCTCTTGAAACAAAATTTTGATAAAAATGTACGAATACAAACGACTAAAATCAATGAAGATTGTTCTTTTTTCATTCGAAAATGTGTAGCCAATTTAAACCAGGTTTAAAAACATAGCAAATTTTCTATTCAAGAATGGGTAAGCACGGCTCCATAAGACAACTTACAAAGAGAATGAAAACAAACATCAAACTCCCGTAGACTATTATTCACTAAATGCATATCATTCTCCACGGGCTATAGATAAAGAAAACAATATTAATTCCTAATATAAACCCTTTTTTATTGTTACCCTCCACTATCAATTGCTTCCTACCAGGTATAATGGTTTCATAAAGGCTTTAAATTCTGTAAAAGCCTGCGTCAGATGCGATTACATTCAGCAGCTTGAATGACATGTAGTTTCTTGAGACATCCCCACTATATAACAAACGATGCTGAACATTGTTATTAATCTGAGGAACATTGTTCGATGGCACCAACATCATTCCTCTATCATAAGGGTGAATAACTCGTATTATACAATTAATCCCAGGTTGCGTATAGAACCAGCCAATGACAACCTTGTCTCCAGTGTTTACATTGAGTGTTCGGTGAAGGCAGTAGATCTTAAAAATCTCTTGAGAAACTTATTTTAAAAGGAAACAATCATTGGGTACGAAAATTCAAGTGTCAGGAAAATGAAGTAGAAACATATTGTTAATTATTAGCAATACATTAGGTAAATAAGAGCCAATCTGATAACTGCTTCATATATCGGCAACAGATCAAAATTAATCTAATTAAAGTATCGAAATGATAATGCCATACTATTAAAGTTCAATCAATTAGATTAATAGATTATATTAAAAGCCTTTTATACTTCAAAGCAAATTTTCGTCCTATATTTCAGTATAAACAACTTAACAAATCACATTTGTGCTAAAGTGTCAAATGAAAATTAGCGAGTCTAACCAACAGATAAAACTATTTGAGAACAAGCAGTGCTTGAGCATATCTATATATATATATATATATATATATATTTATATATATATATATATATATATATATATATATATAGAGAGAGAGAGAGAGAGAGAGAGAGAGAGAGAGATACAGAGAGAGATACAGAGAGAGAGAGATACAGAGAGACAGAAAGAGAGAGTGAAACAGACAGACGTACACAGAAAATCATATAATATACCTGTTGTTTCCGCCAATGATAACATGAAAAGCACAAGCGGCCACATTTTGGATATCGCCATTACGCCAGCTTTTGAAAGGTCGTATGCACAAATCGGAAATAATTCATGCGATTCCTTAATAAACGCGGATATGTTGAGTTATGTCCATCACCAAATACAATACAATGATCAGTATGTGCCTATTGATGATATCATCATCAAGAAGCACTATTGTTTGTAGCAAACTTTTATAAATGAACCGTCGTAACATCCGATTTATTAAATTATCAGTTCTTAGAATACATGAACAAACGATACAGAAAAAGTGGATGAGGCAGCATGTGACTTCCGCAAATGAATATACAACTCAAAACAACATAAAATACTACTCGGTAATAAAAAACTTCGTCATAAGAAAGAGTACGACACGCAAACTTGATGTTTCATAAATATTTGTATAAAAGACAGAAGAGAGTAAGAATGTATTCAAATAAAAGAAACTCGTTTGGACTATAGCGCCATCTTGATCCAATTGTTATTTCTATCTTTCTGTCCCTTAATCTGTCTCTGTATGTTTGTCCGTCTGTCTGTCTCTCTGTTTCACTCTATACTCTTTTGCTTCTGTCATAAAAGTTAATAAAATAAATCACAATCGTAATCATACGTGCAGGGTAACATTTAGTTTTTATCTTGGGTAACAAATATCTACAAACTAAATTCATCACGATGTATGTTTAAAATCTGTACTGAAGTTCCACGAAATTGAATTACCAATCCAGCTGAAAAATGAATGGGCGAGCCATTAGAAAGGGCAACACATATTTGCCTATTAGAACATCAGAGTATTTTGATCTGATGTTTAAGCAAAGTGCAAACTAAATGCGTTCTCATGTGATGCATTGAGTGTATTTGACAGAATATATCACTTAGAATAGTTGTCGTAAATCATGTATGTGGAATTGTTTCCCTATTAGTGATTGTCAGTTAGAAAGAATCACAAGAACTTGGAATAAAAAAGGCAAGAAATATTTTCTTTGAAGATGATCATCCAACATTGATGGAATCAGTAAGCATAACATCGATAAGTGAGAAATTGGTTTCAAAAATGCATATTGCATAAGGCATGACAATTCAAATAGGAATCACTTAAGGGGACACCAATCGTCAGAGTTTGGAACGTTAACCTTCATAAGGCATATGTGACAAATCATTGCCTTGAACGTCACACCATTTAGGTAGAAATGGTAAAATATATTCTGGTTTTTAGGAACGATTCAGACAATGGGACAATGCTACTCACGATCCCATTCATTATGAAGATGGGAAAGCAATCTTCTTCTGTAATGACAGAAAGAAGTACCAATTAGCAAATCAAAGACCCTGAGGATATATATAATCTGGATCAAATATATTTGTGTACAGACATGAACAAAATGCATCACTAGCTGCAGCATCAGTATTGGAATAAAGACAAAGGAGTAGCATTACTGTGGCATTACGTTCTGATTTATATGTGAAGGATAAGCTTACACAACTCGTTATATGCAACGCAACTCACTCACGTAGTTTGAACAGATTCTGTGACCAGTCGCACACGATCAGAATTGTGCCACATCATCCGCACAGTTCTGACAATGTCAGATATTTAATGAGGGGCATACTGCCTGAAATTCACGATTTTCCAAAGTAGCAAAATGTACCAAAATGTGAAAAACATGAGCATTAGGTAACACCTAAATAAACTATTCTAATTAATTTTACTCAGCAAATAAAAGTGCTAACCGCGAAACATTAAATCAACACTGTTTTAAGATAAATATGTAGTTTTATGTAGGTAATGTTTTCACTTGGACGAAAAAAATGGTCGTTGAAGAACATGCTGGTGGTTACGGTATAATAGGTGTGATTTGTTGGGAGTGACCTAAGGGATAAGTGGAGAGTAAATGGGTCAGGGTATATGCAACCTACAATGTTTCGTCATTATTAGAGCAAGTGTTACCAGATTTACACATATAGATATTGTCAACCAAATATTTGGTGTCACATTATATCACGACTAACATTATTTAAAATTAAATTAGGATTATTAGTTCAGATCTGCGACATAGAACGTAGTCATCAATGGAGTTGGCATAAACTATATCATATAATGCAACTTTCAATAGCATGATTGTAATACAACTTTCAATAGCATCATTGTAACGTATGAAGATGGAGGTCACGCCCATGCTATTTGTTATATATTTCAAGGCAAACTGGTTTATATATCCTGAAATCTTGAACGGATATTTGACCTGCTGATTTGCAATCGGTTTTTATAAGTGACATGGGTATCATGATCACTGTACCAATTCTTACATTATTCATCGGATATTTGTTTTCTTTTTTACGGGGTGCGGGAAGGGGGCTTTTATGTTCGTTACTTTTTGTTTCACAGAACCCAATGCTAGCAGTTTGTGAATTAAATAGACCTTCTGCTCTATTACATCATGGTTGTCAGACACAATGCCTTCGACATAAAGCATCGATTGACAATTTGACAATTTCAGAGCCATGTACTCTTCACCATTTTACGAAATTGAAATATGCCAGCGCAAGACATGTGTAAGAGTTATCCTGTCACAAAAGATTTGATTTTACTAATTTGTATCACATTGTGAAAAATCACAGCAAATACAAGACATGACATGATTATCACAGTGCGGCAAAGTGACTCAACGATAGTCACGTGACCAATATATATGTCAAATGAGTCTGTATGTGGTCAGATAGGAATTGAGTATGTTGGAACTGGCTGCCGTCCATAGGATACAGTACCTCAAAATGCAACTTGCGAAAGACGATCTCTGACAGCATAAGATCAATGGGAATTTAACATTACGTCCTACCTAATTTAAGCCCAATAAATCTAGCATATAGGTTTAACTTTATGAGGGACTTTGAATCAAATAGAACTATATTGGCCTAATGAAAATTTAAGATTTGCCCATAGGTTCACATTGGAGACCGATCTGAGTACAAAAGAGAATGTAATGATAAAACTAAAACATATTTCGTTGTGTAACATAATGGTCTGGTCATGAGAGAAGGGAAAACGTTAAGTTAAAATACATTTACTGCTTAACACAAATAACTACTGACACCGAATTATCAAAGTGCCATATGACGGATCAGTACCACCCTCTACTGACCAAATGATACCGAAAACCACTGATAATAATAATAATGAGGACTTTGCATAGGATATAATCTTTAGTACAAGCTATACGCGTTTTACATCAATAATGATATTACTACATCAAACAAAACAAAATAATACAAACACCATTCAATAAGACAACATATGTTTAAAAAATGCTGAAAATATTTAAGGTAGGAAACGTTTGTAGGTCTTCAAGTTTTTTTTCTTGCAGTCGAAACAAGTGAGTTCTAAGAGCAATCTTTAAAGTGATCAATGAGTGTTTGTGTCTAATGTAAATGAGCAATTTCTTTCATGTTGCTGGGCGCTGCCATGCAAACGAACGTTGTTCATATGACTTTGATTTCATAGTGGCAATAATGAGTATATATACAATTGTCAGAAGTGGAGCGTACGTATCTTGCTGGTGTGTATACATGGGTGAGGCCAGATAGGTATGTTGAAGCTCATCAGTGAAACGTAGCAAGGAGAACACATTTTGTGTTTGATTCTGGATCAAATGGATAGCCAGTGTAGGGCACCGAGCAGTGGGTAAGTATGCTATGGATGATCCGAACAAAACCTTTTGTAGTTTATGGAGTAGATATTGAGACGAAAAAGACTTACAGTTACTAATTAACAAACAAGTGTTTTAGTGGCATTAACTGAACGATATTTGAGAATGTAGCCTAGCATATGTACATGACGTGCGAGGTAATAGTACAGTCCAGATTAACAGACAGGTTTCCTACTGACTGCATGCATTTAATGTTGGTGTTGTTGATATTTAATGTTTGAGGTAAAGGATGAAAATGAGAAAGTCATTTTGTTGTGATCAGAATTGCATCAGTTTTATCAGCATTCATCTGAAGATCATTACATGTCATTCATGATTTCAGATCAGAAATGCACATCTCCAAGCCGTGGATGGTCGCATTGACGTCAGTTGAGTGGCATGATATGTATGTTGTAGCGTCAGCATCATACAATTGGTGACACGCTGAATGATACTATATGACACTTAGAAGCGGCTGAATACATATGATGAAACGAACAGGTCCAAGAACAGACTCTCTTTGGAGCAGCACAACAAAGATCAACTGTGCTGGAGTGAGATCATTTTGTTGATACACTTTTTGTCATGTTGACTAAGTAGAACTTGGACCACAGTAAGACTGTTTTCAGAGTGCCAAATATATTCTAAAGACATAGAAGTGATATGGCATGGTCTGTTGTGCCAGATGCGTCAGACTAATCAAGGAGGGTGAAGCCTGTAATTTGTCCGTTATTCAATGCAGTTAAAATGTCATTAACTACTTTCAGAAGGGTAGTTTCAGTACTGTGGCAAGGGTGCTATGCAAACTGTACATTCCTAAATGGACTGTATGCAATCAGTTGAGTTAAATGTTGGGTTATAGCAACCTTTGTCGTGATCTTAGTAATGCAGTGGGATGATTTGGCTAAACGATTAAGAAGTAATGTGCATCACAACTTTTCCTGGTCTTTCCAAATTCTTATTAGCGGCTTCATAGATTTGTTTATGAATAGTGGGTTTGCTGGAAGCTGGTCTCTAACACTGCTATACCACGGATAATACTTTTTAATTGATACTTTGCACTTGGTTGCTTGAGCATGTGTTACAAGCAATGTACACAGGCAGATATGGAGTTGTTCTGTGGTAGGAGGTAAGCAATATTAAATATTTTCTTGAATGCCATACATTAGTTTGGTTCTATATATCGTACGGATGTTTCTCTTAGTATCAAATAAAGGTGGAGGGTCAGGGACTGATACGTCCAGATGGCATATAATGTAGAGGTGAGTTGATGCAAATTAGTGGGATACAAGGGTGGACTGTAGTATATTATCATCAGGTCTATAAAGAGCCCAATCTACAATGTGATCATGTTTATGGGTGGGTTGGTTAACTGACTGTTTAAGATTGAAAACATGAATGGAAACTAGAGCTTTGATATGTATGCGTTTCCAGTACAGTCAAAGTGAAAGTTGACATCTCAAAGAATAATCAGGTTGCCACTCCAGGAGATTTGGAAACTAGTCCAAAAAGAAAGATTCATTCCGACTAGATTTGTTTCCACTTGGAGGAGGGCGGTTGAGGCACAAAACATGGTCTGGCCTCTGTTTCAGTGTGAATGTTGTTTGGACTAGTTCAAACGATGTGGAGCAGAAATGTAAGGTTGTGTTGTGTTTAAGACATTTTATCATGGACTTCGTTTTGATGACAACAATGACACCTCCTCGAGAGTGTAGGGGGGAACGCCTTGATGGAGTAACCGGTGGTTTTTTATCCATGTTCTGTCAGGAAGAGGACGTTGATAGTCTTTATACATTTGTTACAACACCAATTTGACATATCTATCTGCCTGAACTAGACACAAAATTGAAATATCCACTCACGTGTATCACGTTTATAAAAATCATCATAAATACAAGAGATCATACAAGTTTAAATTAGCGGAATGTGACCCAGTTAATCAAGTGAATTATCGGGGATTATTATGTGGTCAAACAGGACTCTATAGCGCAAGTGAACACTTAATTGTTTGTAGCAATAATTTGTGAATGGGACGTGCAATCTTAACATTGCCTATCAAACGAAAGTGTTGCACTAAGGTCCATATGAATTTAAGATTACGCATTAATGTAGACTCCATTAAAATAGTACATATGTTTACCTGTATGAGATGATATCTTATTATGTGGAACTGAATGGAGCCAGAGACACTTTAACATTAATCCATTGATGTGACATTGGAGGACTAATTAACGCTTGCACCATCTGACTACCATGCCGTCTGACTAACCGGTACAAACACCAACTGATCAAAACCCTTCCATACATACTGACAAATAAATTTTTTGACATGACGACAACATACAAAAGAGGGGTCAAAAAATAAAATTCAAACGTCTGCAGTATATTATTCACTTAAACCAATATAAGTATCCGTGGGATATAGATAAAAAGAAACTTACTATTTCCTAATGTGAAACGTTTTTACCTAACATCATCATTTGCTTCCTGCCAGGTTACATGGTTTCAGAAATGCTATCAATTCCGTAGAACGCTGCGTCAGATGCGATTACATTTAGAAGCTTGCACGACATGTATATTCTCGAGATATCCACACTCTATAACAAAAGATGCCGAACAGTGTTATTAATCTGATGAACATTGTTTGACGGCACCAACATCATGGCTCCTTCATAAGGATTAATAACCAGTATTATGCAGTTAATTACAGGTCCCGTATATAATCAGCCAATAACAATGTTTTCTCGAGTATTTGCATGGGTAGGTTTATCTGCAAACAGATGAACTACACCGTTCCAAATTATCTTTAAGGATTGGATACACGTAACCATACAGTAAAATAACAATCATTTGGGTGTCTTCTGGATACAATCCAATTCAGATTAAAAGTCATTATATACAAACTTACTTATATACCAATTGTATTCGCAAACTAATTTCATATGTTTAAAACATATTATTAGTGCAGACCTCTAGTGAATAGAACCGTCGCAGGTAACCTGGTATTAGATGGATACCGTCCATGTAACGGTTGCAAATCATTGGGAGTTTTAAATAAGTTGGGAATCTCGATATTGAATATATATTGAATGATTAAAACCGCGTTATTAGCAAACATTACTTACAGTTCAGATCATACGCATATGTGTAAAACCGAGAATCGTTTAATGTCATAAATATTTATAAAGACATTGTTTGGTAATTTCTTCCTTGTCTGGGGAAGGGGGTCTGCCTATTGGTGTATAATATGTATCCGCACATAACCATGAAACATAACGTAAAGCCTTAACTGTGTTTAGTCTGATTCCTTATGTTCGTGTCTATCTTAGTGTAGATGTGGATGTTTTTCCTTGTTTCTTTCACAAACCTCAAATATTGAAACACCATATATGAATACTGCTACTGTTCCTGGGATCCTGTATTTCCTAGAGTCCAGTATCCCTTTGTGTTACGTTATTTATGCTAATTGTGTAGCTGTCATCTTTGCAGCCACACCTCTGATCTCCAGCATCCAGATTTGTTTACAATTTCAATTGCCTTTTCATAGCGGAACAAGCGAGGGTACTCCGTTGTTGCAGCCACACCTCTGACCTCCAGCATTCAGATTTGTTTACAATTGCAATTGCCTTTTCATAGCGGAACAAGCGAGGGTACTCCGTTGTTGTTTCGATTTCATTCAACACCATATGTTATTTCAGATTTTTCTGTAGTATACTCAGTATAATTGTATTCCCAAAGAGCAGCTGATCTGTTTTGCAAAGATTACCTGATACAAACTCACATCACACGTACACACAAACGCATAGCTACATGACTTAATTGGTCCAATATGCTGTTGAATTTTTAAAGTTCTAGAACTTATATATGTGTGTTTTGCTTCCATATTTATAAGAACTGTCAAAGACGTCAAATTTCTAAAGTTGAGAATATATAACATAAAGATGTTTTTGTATAACAAGTAGCTCCTTAATGCCATGCTAATACTTATTTCTCCGTTTCCGTGAAATGATCTTCACGATATGAACATCCTATTTCTAAACTTAAACTCAAACATTGAACCAATAACATTTAGCTAAGATTTAAATTCATCATTTTTCCTTCCATGTAGATCATTGTGACCTTTGACTATTTCCATTACATACTGGCCCTCGTCTTCTCTGATTAACGCTACGTCTGCTGGACCACGGTCTAGTTTCAAAATCAATCGACATTCTCTGTGTGGTGCAAGTGTTGTATCCTTTCCATTAAAAAGGTAACTAAAACGGATAGTGTACTCTCTTATTACTAATTGTTGAAATCAAAAGAGCTACATTATTGAAAGCCATGTGCGTATACGACATCCATGTTACACTCATTATGAGTATTACCTGTATTGTTAAGAAAGTAACGGGTTTATCGCGAATGTTCTACTGTATTGTGTGTATGCCTGATCAGGAAATACCAGTACTTGCACAAATATTATACATAGTGGCAGGTACATCTATGACTAAAAGAGACTATGCACCTTATAGGTCTGAGTTTGGTTCGTCTCCATACTTACCAGTAGCCAACGCAATGCGATATCAACGCGGAAGTGAAAGCAAACAGAGATGGCACTCGACTCCAGTAAATTGTCAAACCTATTTCTCTTGGAAAATTCGGTAATTCGACGCCTAGTGTAAGTGAAGTATGATTCTGTTTCTGGTTACTATTATAAAGTGGTATACATTTGAAAGATATAAAAAATGGCTTGTTTGTTTGGTACTCATTCGTTTAAATATTAGGCTTAGATACCCTGGGAAATGAGTGGCTTGGATGCATAGCGTATGATAAAAATATGAAGTGTATATTTCACTGAAATAGAATATGCACCTAACGGGTCTGAGTTTGGAACAGCTCTATACTTACCGTTAGTAATACTATTCATCAGAAATAAATATACGTTTATTAAGTACCAGCAGGAAACGTGTAACATAATGACTTCATGGTCAATATATATATATATATATATATATATATATATATATATATATATATATATATATATATATATATATATATATATATATATATATATATATATATATATATATATATATATATATATATACATATATATATAGCGGTCATCGTTCATTGCCATATTACATCTGTTTGTGTGGGTTAGAATCTCGTGCTGAAAAATGGCGTTTGAACAACAGCAACTTGCTGTAATTTCTTCCTTACTGACTTTGGATCTTACAATGGTAATCATTACTGTAAACAGCAAAATACATTATTCAGTTTAGAGCGCCATTATTCTTATGGATCCCTCTGTGGTTTGATCATGCAAAAAAGGCTCATCGTGGTCTTGAGGATGAATTTGTCATTAGTAACTGTTCGTACCAGCAATTTTGAAATGCTATGTCATGTATTCAGGAATTATCTTAAATATAATTAAGCAAGTGACATGTTTACAAAATTCTCATGCAATATGTGTTGTATGTTTTACTATTTTTGTGGTAACAATATCAATGGGCAATGTATATGGACACATGATAAAAGCAAAAGGCTGTATGTAATCGTTTACCGATTTTCGTGTGACACTCATGAACATAATCATGTAAATGGATAACAAGATTTATATGAATTGACTACAGAGTGTCAGGTTATAATTGTAGAAATTTGTATTGTTATACATGGTGATAGCAGAGGCTTAAACAGCTGTTTATAAAAATGAAATTTGAAAACAATATACCGTATACAAAGAGTTTTATTTACAGTCTTATATACACATCTAGGCTATGTAGTAATTGTGTTCAACTGAGTATCGTGAGTTAATAATAATAGCATATTATATTTGCTTTTGTAATGTTAAATACTATTGTTGGTTAATGATTTAAGTGAGTTAGGATTTGTGAATTTATGTAAAAATAATCTAACATTTAGTAGCATACTGTACTTTTCTACAGACCGTTCACCTGGTAATGTCTGACCCGTCACGGCGAAACGAGGGTAAAGTAATACCGTATTACGTCCGCTTCAGTAGTGTCTAATATATTATGAGTTACGTAATTGAAGTAACTTAATATTCGCCTAGAAACTGGGAAATATAGAAGTGACGAGTAAAGTCCTGACAAATGGCGAAGTTAAGAGTTCAGAATAAGTGACTATGAAGTTAAATGAAGAATGAAGCATTCGGAATAGAAAGACTCGAAGAGAAAGGAAGCTTTTTTAACAATGTAAACCAATATATGGGTAACTAAATTCATCACGAGCTCGTTTTTCAGACAGAGTATTGAAAATATCAATGAACACCCAGCCACCACTCCAACTGATAATTGCAGAGACGAGATGGTAGAAGGGCATAACATATTTACCTATTGCAACATTATAGCTATTTTTAGAGCAATCTGCTTAAATAAATGAAAACTGCAAATTACAATAGTTCTCATTATGAAGATTGGAGTTTATTTTAAAATCCCTAAGAATGTTTGTCAGCATGTAATAGACAAAACTAGTTAATGATAAAAGAATGAATTATTTCCTTGAACGTTTGTCGTCGAAACTAGACTAGAATCTTACGTATTTTTAAGGTAGCAAACAGGATATATGGAACACTAAATGTGGCTTTTTCCACATGATTTTTTATTAAGCACACGTAAGAGAATTTGCTCATCCTCTATAGTGTACACCCATTGTCAGATATGTGATGAGGGGCTTAATATCCGAACGATACATGCAACTGGAGTTTTAGTTGTCCAGAGAACAAACAACATATCACAATGTGAAAACATGTTTTTATTTTATTTCGTAATTAAATTAACATACATAGATATCACAAATATATAACTCTGATGTTAAGCTAATCAGTGTTTACAAGCTTTAAATATCCCTACATGCATATAGATATAAAATATTGTTACTTTGAAATATGTTGTATTTCACTACATTAACTATTTCAAGTAGCTGTGAACAAGGTATTGCAAATTAGCTCGACTTATCTAAGTGAGGACGAAAAGAAGTTTAACTTCTCTAGTTTGTAAGACAAAATACTATGATTTAAATACGTTGAAGAAATCAATGATAAAAAATGAACCTTGATCACATGACGCATATACTGCATGAGCGACGGCAAGGCTACAAACCAAATGTGTACAATTTAGATCATTATGATAACAGTGGGAGTGAACCGAATGAGGCAAACTCACGTGCCATGGTAATGTTCTGGATATCTAACCTACATTATAGGCTATGGAGATCGACAAATACCTTATTCAGTACATTATTGTACGATTATGTATCCCATAATGCTTACCGAATTAACGGATCCACTGTACGTTGATGCTATATTTGAAAGAAATGTAAATTGTTTCAGAATCAGAGAGATTTACAATCAGATCAATCATCGAATGCAAATTTGCAAGAGTGGTTAGAGTAACAATTTGCTAGAAAGCTATATAATACATGAAGATGGATGTTTAAAAAGAAACACAGCCTTTCCAATTGCTTACTTATATATCATAAAATACAAAGTTAGTATTCAAGTAGGGCACATTTTTAATGAATCAAAAACTTGAGGTCTTCATAATATTATCATGGTGTGCGTAACAGATAGCTAGATGAATGTGATACCCATTTTAAATATTCTAATCTAATTTAGGGCTATATATGTACCACCATTAAATATTTCACTCTCTAAATGGCTGAGTTACACATGGCACTATAATATCTTGAACAATCACGCTGGATATAATGTATGTATATACCTTACCAAACTTTAATACGTACTTATGTACTGTAATAATGCTTTGGAAAGGCGTAGAGTGGCAAATCGTACTACAGAGGGACATTTTAGAACCCAGGAGCATTATTGCCATCAAAAGAACTTATTTTATTTTACTTAAGCATTTACTGACCGATTGTATGCTATGTTTGTATCATATAGTAAATTAACGAAATATTAATATAAATGTATAGTCTCAAGTATATAATTGATAAATTTGAAAAAGCTACGTTGTAGGAGAAGGCCGTAGAGTTGATTATTAAATATTAGCTCTGGGTGTTTTGGAGGAAACGAAGGCAGGAGTTGTTAATGCATAGGTCAAGAGATTGCTCCCCTTTATTTTAGTCACATTTAAAGCACGTTTAACTATTGGTTTTAACCATTAATTTAACCTACAACATCCATTCAGATACCATAAAACTAGTAGTTCATAAGGTGTTAATATATGAAATAATATTGGCTCAAAATTGGGCTATATGGGGCCAATGAAAATTTAACATTGGCCCAAATAGTAACCTTTAAGCCGCTACAGGCACAACAGTAAATATAATGATAATAGTGTTTATGGATGTAACATAATGGACAGGTTTTCGACGAAATTTATATGTAATGTTAACACTAAATTTACTGACTACCACATATACCTACTGACAAAAACCAACGCATACTAATCAACGCTTACGCTATCTAATCAACATGCCTACTACCGACAAACACACACTTCTACTGACCAAAACCCACCCATACTTATTGACCAAATAACCACATATACTGATTCCAATGCGAAACGCAATCTGGCTTATCAGCATACATTTTTAAAGACCATCACAGCACATTAATGAACGACCAGTACCGATACTTGAAGCCCAGCACCCATACCTATCAATAACACAATCGTATGCTTAAATAATCTCGATAATGCATATAAGGGTTACTAACATCTATGCATGTGTAAATTAATATTTACCCAGAGAACTCCATGACACGGTACTTATTAGCGTTTCAAACATTACTTTCGCTGTGATCCCTTTGATCGATGACGCCACAACACAGTGTAACTCCTTTTGTTCCAATACAGTTCCATTCAACTTATATCGTCCCCACATACTATTCTCAACTTCTTCAAACTTAACGAAAAGCTACTTATTTATTTAATAATTTCTTTATATATGTTACTTCTAATTTTAATTTAACTTAAACTTAGTGCTAATTAAAACACGAATTGATTTATATTAGGTGATATCAAACACAGTAAGTGATTCGGCATGGATTGCACAACAGCAACCGATTACATTTGCTTCCACTTCATATCCGTTTAATTCTTATGCAATGCTTAATATTTTTAACTGCTGATCAACAGTGTCACTCCTCACTCTGCGATATAAATATTTGAACTGACTCCCCAGCGGCACAGATAACATATTCATAACTGTATTTCACTTTCACATTTAGATATATGCAAGTATCAGACCCAATGTTTAGGCAGACATATTAGATAGATCACCTTTAATTGGTTATGTTGTAAGTATATGATGTTACTAGACCCTGGCTGAAATAAAGAAAGATGAGTCGAATCATGTACAATCGTTTTCCATATACGTATCGCCTAAACAATGACTTATCACGATGAGAAGAACGTCGATTTGATGTATTAAATGACAGATAAATAGTGTAATTTAGTCCTATAAAGCATGTTATGTACGCATACAACCCCTTTGGTTAAAATTCTAAAGCTGTATTTAACTGATATTGATTTATGATTTGGACGACGTGCTATCATATTTAAAACCATCGTCTTTTTTCATTTGTATTAGTGCTAGTCATGATTTTCCTTCGGTTTGTATTTTGGCGTAGCTGGGAATTGTTTTTCTTCACACACACACACACACACACACACACACACACACAAATATATATATATATATATATATATATATATATATATATATCTTAAGGCGTTGAATTATGTTACATAATTAGTATTCTTAATAGGTACAAAACGAATTTTCAAACACATTGATGAAAAATAAAGATGTCCACATAAGGAACGTTTAATACTTCAAAGCTATCTTTTAAGGAATTGTGGCTGTAAAACGTTTCTATTTTGAAAGGGTAGTCTCCATCGCGTCCAATACTGTCAAATATCCAGATGTATCATGACACGGTTCGTTAATATTTTCAGGGGTCTCATTAATTATGTTTTCGGCATGCGACAATTGTGGTCGATCTTCATGGCTTGATACATGAACAATCTCATAATCGTTCATACCAACATTTTCAGTCTCGTGAAATAACTGTATGCCGGAGTTAGACTGCACATTTTCCACGGCATAAGAATAGCTCATGCCTCCTTCCTCAATTGTAGGTATTGGCAGAGGTCTCTCTCCTTTGATAGGCGTAATATATAAATCGGTATTACATTCCTCTAGTGAATCACGTCGTTCTACAAGAACAAAATCGAGATGCAAAAGTGATTAACTATATCAAAACCAATTGCAGATCATCTAATCGACTCAGGGGTATATTAGGTGTTGTAATGAGCAATATATATTCTTCTGAATAATATGAGAATGGGAAGATTATAATACGCTTACTTATATATGTCAACGCCTTGATTCTGTCATGGCTTTGGTTTCAATTACAACGAATCATACAGTTATGCAAATTACACCGAGGGTTGAAATCTGTAATTGTTGAAAATAATGCAACCCTAGTGGAGGACAAAGTATATAAGTTGGTGACGGTCTTAGCTGCCTTTCACTGATGTTCCTGGTATTTAGACAATATTGTTAATTATGATAAAGATTTTCAGCGTAAAGCTTGAACTCAGACCTATATTATTGAATGAAGAAATACCGTACATTTACATAATGCTATAGAAGCAGGATGTTCGATCGCCTCAACATAACGTTGATATTTTATCTGGCTGAGATTAGTCATGTTGTGTAGAATATTTGATACTGGTAACGAATGATACAGTGTTATCAAATGGGCACAAAATATATATGATTTTTTAAACACAATATATGGAACATATTAACAAATCAATCAACTTAAGAATTATCTTATAAGAAGCAATGATGCGAAGTCAGCCAATATTACAAAACCTAAAGAGATCTTAGATGATATGGTGCAAGAAAATAAGGACGCTAATTAACTAATTAACTAATGAGGATGACGAAATTCAAATATCAGATGAAATAAGTAGTTGTCTACTAAACCCATATACGTGAGAGATATGTTTTAGTAAATGAAACAACGTCAACGTCAGTAAACATGCATGTTAAGCGGGTGTACAGGCACTTTTATCCTGTTTAGTATTTTACGTCATGGGAAATGTCTTGGGATGCATAGTTATCAAAGTTAGAACATCAAATTGAAAACGCTAACTCAATTGTTTGTTTAGTAAAGCATTCACTGAATGACTAAATTTCAGTGGCATTCATTGATAAGCCCTCACAAAAAAACTATCATTGACGACTATGACTCCTCTGTCCCAAACCGTTACATTATGTATCTGTACGTAAACATATTTAATAAAAGGGTATTAATAGAGCCATTGTCCGTTTCAGCAAATTGATAACGCACACCTTGACATATCAAACCCGGTACAACAGCCATAGCGACATGGGATATTTCTTAGAAGTTGATCGATACTACAATGGACAATAAATCGTTACATCCATAATGGTTATCCACTAAGTGCAGTAGCAATTGAATCAGAACGTAAATTTACAGAAAGCATAATTTCATTTTTAAATTTAAGAACCAAAAGACAACCATATATTGCACAAACGAAAATTTCAATATGTGTTTTCAATTCGGAATGAAAGTAAGTAAGGTCATTCGGGTACTTGGATTTCGTAGACGGACTTAGATGGCTCCTTGTATCAAGCTAATTACAAATCATTGTACAAAAAACAAATTATAAGGTGTTGACTGTCGAGGTCACTCGATCCCATATGAAACTGGACATTCTTTTACAGACCATACTAGGATCGTAGCATGACGTTGCCCGCCTTTCAACTCACCCGTCAAACATACATGTCAAACACACGTGTGTCAGATTCCTAAATGCGATGTTTTGAAATCATTGAATACATAACGCAGACACTTAATCGCTGAATTGTATCATCATATTTTAACCCAATCATGTGTGTAAATTACCTAATGGGATTTGCGTTACTTCATAGTGTTATAATGTACTATGATGTATCCTTTACCATAATTGTGCATCTCGATGTTCGAGTACCAACTACGCCAATGTACAACTAAAACTTTGCACAATAGCTAGGTAATGATGTAGATTAACTTATCATTACGAACCAATACATGATGTTTTCTTAGCACACAGCAACAAATCCAAGAAATGATGTACCTAGATTGACTTGTATTATTCATAACCATTTTAACGGTATGTGTGCATGCATACGGTGATGAATCTGCTTCTTTTGTACGCTTTTATAATCGACTAACATGTATGTGTGGGTACGTCCCCTGACACGATCATGAGGAAGAAAAAAACGGCAATCCATATGAATTTTTTATCTTTTAAAAAGGAGATCAATCACGTTAATTCTTTTCTAACATAAGTAGGTAAATTTGCAACATGGGTTTCCGGGTGGATGGTCCATATTCAAATATCCCAATGTTTGAAGAGACTCTTCGCCTTTCTAAATGCCGCGATACTGTATTATAGTTGTTTGGATAAAACTTGTTTAGAAACAGTATTTGTTTGCATCAATATAATTTACATCAAATTTGTCCACTCGACAACTTGTACATGGCTTAGTCTCATGCCCCTTGGATGATCCATATATCGATTTGTTCTTCAAAACCCAATATAACCACGATGCACCTGTTTAGGCAGCAGTTCTTGTGCTAAGACGAGAAAGATCGTTTCAGGCATTATTCAGCAGCTTGGTATTATGTGAAAGTGGTTCTAGACTCCCAGAACCCTCAATCACCAGAAGTATAAATATTATGCAAATATATATTTTCAATGAGTATCTAACAGATGTATCAGATACGAAAGGGTAATTGGTTAGAAGTGGCTCTGCGTATTGCCTCTCATCAAGGTCGTCATTTATACCAACTGTACCACGCGATCAAATTAGTAATAGATGAACTATGATTGAACCTCAATTTTAACGACGTTAACCAATTCCTTCTCATAAAGTACAAACAGTTGTATGTAGTACGAGACGTAATATGTGGGCTTGCAAATGCAAGTGTAGGTGCGGTGATAATCACGAAAACCTTCATAGGTGCAGGGATCGCAATTAGTATGGGGGCTCTATAAATAGTAACTCATCTATATGTTGGTGAGACTACAATATATTGGATAAGAGTACATTCACGAATACATGCTACTGTAGAACTGCTCGCGGTAACGTAAAGTATTCTCAATAAGATTAGTAAATTGTACTTGCTGGCTATGTAATATAGAATTATTAACATGGATGATTTTGAGACTATGTCGACTAAAGTACAAAACCAACAACAAACCCTACCACTGATAAGACAACGGAGTAATTGATTGCCTAATAATACAGCATATCAAGTATTGCTTGGTCCTTTCCTATGGGTCTGATCTGTTTCTGTTCCTTTAACCGTGGAAATTGTGGCCAAATTAAGTAAGCGGGTAAACAATCTTTTGTGTGCCATATTACTGTTATTTTTCTGAGGCTTATACCAGTACGATTACTACTTACTACTGCTGGTTTGACTAGTATCGTTGTTGCTAGTAATGCTTTTTATGAGAGCTAATAGTAACTAAAGAACATTATTCAAGCAACTACATCAATAATGCCAATTCCTAACTGTCATCAGATACTCCAAACTGTGCACACTTTACTTCACGTCTTTTTGGGATAATATTTCACTCGATACTTGTATATAATTAGTTTAATTATGGGTTTTTCTCTCTCTCTCAGAACCTGTCGTTATGGGAACACATCTTTAAATAAGTTGTAAAATGTGAATGAAATGCAAAAAAAAAATATCGGCGTTATACTGGATAAACATTATACAAAAGCTTTCTGTGACAACAATATTCGTTGTCCTCTTGAACCGTCAACAGCAACACGTACACATATAAGATTCGGTAAATATTAACACATGTTTGAGTAATCAAATTCGACAAAGGTTCATCTGTGTGGAATTGTATGCTAGTATTACGTAACATCAGCAGCGACCGGCAGTTGCCAAACTGAAAATGCATTTAATAACCTTTATTGTATTCTATATAAACGTGTCTTCTGCGATATATTTATGAGTATGATCATAATTCAGTCTTCGTGAATCTTCAATTATTTTATAGACATTGTATTGTTCTATTAATAGCCATGGTCAGCAGTAACACAGCTTTTTTTGAACATGAATATTATTGTAACCGCGTATTTTCGCTCTTAACGAAAAGCTAATTGAATTAAAAACAGAGAGTATACAAACGTTTTGTTTCTGAAGCAAACGAGCGCTTCTTGACATCTGAATCAAAATCTTGAACACGAGTGTTAGGTTCCTTCTCTCTTTGGCTATGCCCGTCGTCGATAAAGTTGTGTTCCACATAGCCTGCTGAGAACATGTGCTCCTCAATTATAGCTTCATTGTCGTCGCTGCATTCTTTGTAAACTCTGCGTTGGTTCATTGGAATATCTGCGTTATGTATTCCAATTATCCCAGTTTGATCTGAGTTAGGATTATAAAACCAATTAAGAGACCAATTAAAACACACTCCTGACTTGTATGCAGGCAACTGAACGTTGGCGTGTAAGCATGTCGCATAAGTCCTCATAATGTTTATATCTATTTGTTTGTTTGATTAAGATTGTTAATGTAGTTTTAAGAATTTCTCTGTCATATCGCTACGATGTCTGCAGTGAGGCGGTTTATAGTGATGTCTAACACTTGGATAACATGCCGCAGACATGTAGCATGACGTCCAACCCTGTCTCACTTTCCCGACATCGAGCCGACCAGTAACACTAACCTCTGAATGCTGAGCGCCAAGCGAGGCTGCTGTTAGTAACAATTTTGTAAGCATTTGGTATGCCTCGGCCGGGCATCGAACCTGCAACATCTCGCTTCCGAGGCGACGCTCTAATCTGTTTATGTCTATACAAATTAACTATTGGAATATCTCGTGTTGATGTTAATTCGAAAGCTACCATCTCCACATGAGGCTGGGTAGTAAGTTAGCATGTAATATTTGACACATATAGCGTACGGCATATTGTAATTAGTCTGTTTCTAGTCAAACATATGGTGTTATAGTCGCTGAACGTTTTAGGATACTGAGCAATATTTATTTCTTCATTTTGTATTGTCTAGTGTGTTTGGATGGTTTTGGTTCGTTTAATGTCGTAGTGTTTTATCATTTATCTCTAAGTCACATGCCCGAATAAACGAGAAGGCATGGTTAAGGCAGGCAGAACAACCAGTGGATATACGAATGATTTTGTATCTACTTGATCCTACCATGTTATTCCGTAAATCCCAATGTTACAAGTTTGTACTAAACCATTTTAGCACTTCTAGTACTGTTTGATCATGTTGTACTAATACGTATTTAGTTACTTTGTGGGTGTGTATTTATGATTTTGTTAAGGGCATTGTATTAGAAACACCAAATTAATACATAACCGGAAATAAATTAATTTTACTTTAAGTCTACGCACAAAAGCAAATGATAGCCAACGTTTGCACCTGTAAGTATAATTGTTCTGCTAATGTACAACACCCCAACTTGAGAAAAATGTCAGAGCAGACAAAACTCCAAAGTGCACATACATTAGCACGTGAACTTTAATCTATTCATTTCCGACCAGTTTGTAACCCAAACGGTGAGTCCGGAAAAAGAAATTGTGAACAAATGCAGGAAATAGTTTTAAAATGTTAAACAGCAGACATGTCATATATTCGTCCAGTAATATTTAGCCTATTATATTTATTTATGTAGGTTGAATGGTTATTGCAATCATAAGAAATGCGGAACAACAAAAATAAATATTACACATCCATATAACACAAAAGGAGGGTATTTCCTTGTGTCATCATTTAAAACGAGGCAAATTTTATTGCCACACATTGTCCTACTATGCTATTTTGCTTTCTTGTATGCCCACAATAGGGACA
Organism: Unio pictorum; assembly: GCA_030141615.1. NCBI lineage: Eukaryota > Metazoa > Mollusca > Bivalvia > Unionida > Unionidae > Unio > Unio pictorum. The sequence continues at coordinate 622,281 of JARLTB010000269.1, forward strand.
TATGTATGATTCCTCTGTCAGATACAAATTGCCAATCAAGTCTGAATACTATATCGTGCATGTATATACGAGGCATATTTTTGAAGGAAGCAAACACAAATGGCTTTGTTCAATATATTACTGTGTCTGAAAATATTTAAATATTTTTTTCCTGATGTTGCCATTCTTACTGGAATATATTCAAGTTACCCTGTTAGCATCTTCTGATGTAATATATATTACTCCCTCAACTGTTACATATCCACTTTCCTCGCTTGTTCCACTCATTGAGTTTTCAGGCGGATTACATGCTCCTGCAAACAATATTGATGCAACATGATTAATATTTTCAACTTCTTAAGCATTAGATATGATCTTAAACAGAAACTAAAATATCAGTCCGTATTTTCAATATATGAGGTAATCAAATCATGGACCCGATTGGCTAATGATACAGCGTATAAAGAATTGCTTGCTCCTTTACTATGGGTCGGACTTTTCAACTACGTGTAGCTTGTTACCTTAATCCTGTAAATTGTGGCCAAATTAGGTAAGCGTGTAAACAACCTTTTGTGTGCCATATTACTGTTACTTTTCTGACGCTTCTACCAGTACGATTACTACTTACTACTGCTGGTTTGACTAGTATTGCTGTTGCTAGTAATGCTTTTTATGAGAACTAATAGTAACTTAAAACATTATTCAAGCAACTACATCAATAATGCCAATTCAAAACAGTCATCAGATACTCCAAATTGTGTACACCTTACTTCATGTCTTTTTGGATAATATTTCACTCGAAACTTATATATAATTAGTTTAATTGTGGGTTTTTCTCTCTCTCAGAACCTGTCGTTATGGGTACATATCTTTTAAATAAGTTGTAAAATGTGAATGAAATGAAAAAAAATATCGGAGTTATACTGGATAAACATTATACAAAAGCTTTCTGTGACAACAATATTCATTATCCTCTTGAAACGTCAACAGCAACACGTACACAGATAAGATTCGGTAAATATTAACACATATTAGTGTAAAACAATTCGGCAAAGGTTCATCTGAGTGGAATTGTATGCTAGTATTAAGTAACATCAGCAGCGACCGACATTTGCCAAACTGAAAATGCATTTAATGACCTTTATTGTATTCTATAAAAATGTGGCTTCTTCGATTTGCGACGAATACATTTATGAGTATAATCATAATTCAGTCTTCGTGAGTCTTTAATTATTTTATAGACTTAATAATGTTCTACTAATAGCCATGGTCAGCAGTAACACAGCTTTATTTCAACAAGAACATTATTGTAATCACGTTTTTTCGCCCTAAACGAAAAGCTAATTGAATTAAAAACAGAGAGTATACAAACGTTTTGTTTCTGAAGTAAACGAGCTTTTCTTGACATCTGAATGAAAATCTTGAACACGAGTGTTAGGTTCCTTCTCTCTTTGGTTATGCCCGTCGTCGATAAAGTTGTGTTCCGCATTGCCTGCTGAGAACATGTGCTCCTCAATTATAGCTTCATTCTCGTCGCTGAATTCTTTGTAAACTCTGCGCTGGTTCATTGGAATATCTGCGTTATGTATTCCAATTATCCCAGTTTGATCTGAGTTAGGATACTGAAACCAATTAAGAGACCAATTAAAATACACTACTGATTTGTATGCAGGCAACTTAACGTTAGCGTGTAAGCATGTCGCATAAGTCCTCATAATGTTTATGTCTATTTGTTTCTTTCATTAAGATTGTTAACGTAGTTTTAACAATTTCTCAGTCATATCGCTATGATGTCTGCAGTGAGGCAGTTTATAGTGATATATAGCACTTGGGCATCATGCCACAGACATGTAGCAAATATGTCACATTATCCTGACATCGAGCCGACCAGTAACACTAACCTCTGAATGATGAGCGCCAAGCGAGGCTGCTGTTAGTAACAATTTTGTAAGCATTTGGTATGCCTCGGCCGGGCATCGAACCTGCAACCACTCGCTTCCGAGGCGACGCTCTAATCTGTTTATGTATAAACAAATTAACTATCGGAATATCTCGTGTTGATGTTAATACGAATGCTACCATCTCCCAATGATGCTGGGTAGTAAGTTCAGCATGTAATATTTGACACATATAGCGTACGGAATATTGTAGTTAGTCTGTTTCTAGTCAAACATATGGTGTTATAGTCGCTGAACGTTTTAGGATAATGAGCAATATTTATTGCTTCATTTTGTATTGTCTAGTGTGTTTGGATGGTTTGGTTCGTTTAATGTCGCAGCGTTTTATCATATATCTCTAAGCCACATGCCCGAATACATGAGAAGGCATGGTTAAGGCTTTTAAAATTAGTGGATCTACGAATGATTTTGTATCTACTTGATCCTAAAATGTTATACCGTAAATCCCAATGTTACAAGTTTGTACTAAGCCATTTTAGCACTTCTAGTACTGTTTGATCATGTTGTACTAATACGTATTTAGTTACTTTGTGTGGTGTGTATTCATTATTGTGTTAAGGGCATTGTATTAGAAACACCAAATTAATACATAACCGGAAATAAATTAATTTTACTTTATAAGTCTATGCACAAAAGCAAATGATAGCCAACGTTTGCACCTGTAAGTATAATTGTTCTGCTAATGTACAACACCCCAACTTGAGAAAAATGTCAGAGCAGACAAAACTCCAAAGTGCACATACATTAGCACGTGAACTTTAACCTATTCGTTTCCGACCAGTTAGTAACCCAAACGAGGAGTTCGGAAACAGATGAAGGAAGTAAATCTTTATCTTAAACTTTAACTTGTATGTCATCACCTAGTGCATTTTAATTTAATGCAAATACCGCCCATTATTTGCAACATCTTTTCATCAACATACACCATTTACGTCTCCAGTTGATTTGGAAGATTCATATTTTAGTGTTACCAACAACTTATCATTTTATATTGAACTATTTGGTTTTTTATATCGCTGGTCGATATTAAACCTTTAGCATTTTAACCATGTTTAAATACAACCTGTTGTATGGCGCTAAATAGCCTAAAAGTGCTGGTGCGCCGTTAAATATCAAACAATCAATCAATCAATCGGAAAAAGAAATAGTGAACAAATGCAGTACATAGATTTAAAATGTTAAACTGCAGACATGTCATATATTCGTCCAGTAATATTTAGCCTATTATATTTATTTCTGTAGGTTGAATGGTTATTGCAATCATAAGAAAGGCGGAACAACAAAATTAATATTAGACATCCAAATAACACAAAAGGACGGTATTTCCTTGTGTCATCATTTAAAACGAGGCAAATTTTATTGACACATTTTATCCTTCTCTGCTATTTGTCTTTCTTGAATGTCCACAATAGGGACATATGTATGATTCCTCTGTCAGATACCAATTGCCAATCAAGTCTTAATACTTTATCGTGCATGTATATACGAGGCATATTTTTGAAGGAAGCAAACACAAATGGCTTTGCTCAATATCTTACTGTGTCTGAAAGTATTTAAATATTATTTTCCTCATGTTGCCATTCTTACTGGAATATATTCAAGTTATCCTGTTAGCATCTTCTGGTGTATAATATATTACTCCCTCAACTATTTCATATCCACTTTCCTCGCTTGTTCCACTCATTGAGTTTTCAGGTGGATTACATGTTCCTGCAAACAATATTGATGCAACATGATTAATATTTTCATCTCCCTAAGTATTAGATATGATCTTGAACAGAAACTAAAATATCAGTCCGTATTTTCAATATATGAGGTAATCAAATCATGGACCCGATTGGCTAATGATACAGCATATAAATCATTGCTTGCTCCTTTACCATGGGTCGGATTTTTCAACTACGTGTAGCGTGTTACCTTAACCCTGTAAATTGTGGCCAAATTAAGTAAGCGTGTAAACAACCTTCTGTGTGCCATATTATTATTACTTTTCTGAGGCTTCTACCAGTACGATTACTACTTACTACTGCTGGTTTGACTAGTATCGTTGTTGCTATTAATGCTTTCTAGGAGAACTAGTAGAAAATAAGGAACATTATTCAAGCAACTACATCAATAAAGCCAATTCCTAACCGTCATCAGATACTCCAAACTGTGCACACTTTACTTCACGTCTTTTTGGATAATATTTCACTCGAAACTTATATATAATTAGTTTAATTGTGGGTTTTTCTCTCTCTCAGAACCTGTAGTTATGGGTACATATCTTGCAAATAAGTTGTAAAATGTGAATAAAATGCAAAAATAAATATCGGAGTTATACTGGATAAACATTGTACAAAAGCTTTCTGTTACATCAATATGTATTATCCTCTTGAACCGTCAAAAGCAACACGTACACATATAAGATTCGGTAAATATTAACACATGTCTGAGTAATCAAATTCGGCAAAGGTTCATCTGAGTGGAATTGTATGCTATTATTATAGTATTAAGTAACATCAGCAGCGACCGACAGTTGCCAAACTGAAAATGCATTTAATAACCTTTATTGTATTCAATAAAAACGTGTCTTCTTCGATTTGCGACGAATATATTTATGAGTATAATTATAATTCAGTCTTCGCGAGTCTTTAATTACTTTATACACATAATACAGTTCTATAAATTACCATGGTCAGCAGTTCCACAGGTTTATTTGAACATTAATATTATTGTAATCACGTATTATCGCCCTAAACGAAACGCTAAGTGACTTAAAAACAGAGAGTATACAAACGTTTTGTTTCTGAAGTAAACGAGCGTTTCTTGACATCTGATTGAAAATCTTGAACACGAGTGTTAGGTTCCTTCTCTCTTTGGTTATGCCCGTCGTCGATAAAGTTGTATTCCGCTTTGCCTGCTGAGAACAGGTGCTCCTCAATTATAGCTTCATTGTCGTCGCTGAATTCTTTGTAAACTCTGCGTTGGTTCATTGGAATATCTGCGTTATGTATTCCAATTATCCCAGTTTGATCTGATTTAGGATCCTGAAACCAGTTAAGAGACCAATTAAAACACACTCCTGATTTTTATGCAAGCAACTGAACGTTGGCGTGTAAGCATGTCGCGTAAGTCCTCATAATGTTTATGTCTATTTGTTTGTTTCATTAAGATTGTTAACGTAGTTTTAACAATTTTTCACTCATATCGCTAAGATGTCTGCAGTTAGGCGGTTTATAGTGATGTCTAGCACTTGGGCATCATGCCGCAGACATGTAGCATGATATCCAAACCTGTCACATTATCCTGACATCGAGCCGACCAGTAACACTAACCTCTGAATGCTGAGCGCCAAGCGAGGCTGCTGTTAGTAACAATTTTGCAAGCATTTGGTATGCCTCGGCCGGGCATCGAACCTGCAACCTCTCGATTCCGAGGCGACGCTCTAATCTAGTTATGTCTACACAAATTAACTATCGTAATATCTCGTGTTGAAGTTAATACGAATGCTACCATCTCCCAATGATGCTGGGTAGTAAGTTCAGCATGTAATATTTGACACATATTGCGTACGGCATATTCTAATTAGTGTGTTTATAGTCAAACATATGGTGTTATAGTCGCAGAACGTTTTAGGATACTGAGCGATATTTATTTCTTCATGTTTTATTGTCTAGTGTGTTTGGCTGGTTTGGTTCATTTAACGCCGTAGTGTTTTATCATTTATCTCTAAGCCACATGCCCGAATACATGGTTAAGGCAGTACAATCAGTGGATATACGAATGATTTTGTATCTACTTGATCCTACCATATTATACCGTAAATCCCAATGTTACAAGTTTGTACTAAGCCATTTTAGCACTTCTAGTACTGTTTAATCATGTTGTACTAATACGTATTTAGTTACTTTGTGGGTCTGTATTTATTATTGTGTTAAGGTCATTGTATTAGAAACACCAAATTAATACATAACCGGAAATAAATTAATTTTACTTTAAGTATATGCACAAAAGCAAATGATAGCCAACGTTTGCACCTGTAAGTATAATTGTTCTGCTAATTTACAACACCCCAACTTGAGAAAACTGTCAGAGCAGACAAAACTCCGAAGTGCACATACATTAGCACGTGAACTTTAACCTATTCGTTTCCTACCAGTTTGTAACCCAAACGGGGAGTTCGGAAAAAGATAAAGGATGTCATCACCTAGTGCATTTTAATTTAATGCAAATACCGCCCATTATTTGCAACATCTTTTCATCAACATACAACATTAACATCTCCCGTTGATTGGGAAGCTTCATATTTTAGTGTTACTAACACCTTATCATTTTATATTGAACTATTTGGTTTTCTATGTGGCTGGTCGATATTAAGCCTTTAGTATTTTAACCATATTTAAATACAACCTGTTGTATGGCGCTAAATAGCCTAAAAGTGCTGGTGCGCCGTTAAATATCCATCACTCAATCAATCAATCGGAAAAAGAAATTGTGAACAAATGCAGTACATAGATTTAAAATGTTAAACTGCAGACATGTCATATATTCGTCCAATAATATTTAGCCTATTATATTTATTTCTGTAGGTTGAATGGTTATTGCAATCATAAGAAAGGCGGAACAACAAAAAAAAGTATTAGACATCCAAATAACACAAAAGGAGGGTATTTCCGTGTGTCATCATTTAAAACGAGGCAAATTTTATTGACACATTTTTGTGCTTCTCTGCTAGTTGTCTTTCTTGAATGTCCACAATAGGGACATATGTATGATTCCTCTGTCAGATACCAATTGCCAATCACGTCTTCATACTGTATCGTGTATGTATATACGAGGCATATTTGTGAAGGAAGCAAACACAAATGGCTTTGTTCAATATCTTACTGTGTCTGAAAGTATTTAAATATTATTTTCCTCATGTTGCCATTCTTACTGGAATATATTCAAGTTACCCTGTTAGCATCTTCTGATGTAATATTTATTACGCCGTCAACTATTTCATATCCACTTTCCTCGCTTGTTCCACACATTGAGTTTTCAGGCGGATTACCGTTTCCTGCAAACAACATAGATGCAACATGATTAATATTTTCATCTCCCTAAGTATTAGATATGATCTTAAACAGAAACTAAAATATCAGTCCGTATTTTCAATATATGAGGTAATCAAATCATGGACCCGATTGGCTAATGATACAGCGTATAAAGAATTGCTTGCTCCTTTACTATGGGTCTGACTTTTCAGCTCCGTGTAGCGTGTTACCTTAACCCTGTAAATTGTGGCCAAATTAAGTAAGCGTGTAAACAACCTTTTGTGTGCCATATTACTTTTACTTTTCTGACGCTTATACCAGTACGATTACTACTTACTACTGCTGGTTTGACTAGTATCGTTGTTGCTATTAATGCTTTCTAGGAGAACTAGTAAAAATAAGGAACATTATTCAAGCAACTACATCAATAAAGCCAATTCCTAACCGTCATCAGATACTCCAAACTGTGCACACTTTACTTCAATTCTTTTTGGATAATATTTCACTCGAAACTTATATATAATTAGTTTAATTGTGGGTTTTTCTCTCTCTCAGCACCTGTAGTTATGGGTACATATCTTGCAAATAAGTTGTAAAATGTGAATGAAATGCAAAAAAAAATATCGGAGTTATACTGGATAAACATTATACAAAAGCTTTCTGTGACAACAATATTCATTATCCTCTTGAACCGTCAAAAGCAACACGTACATATATAAGATTCGGTAGATATTAACACATGTTTGAGTAATCAAATTCGACAAAGGTTCATCTGAGTGGAATTGTATGCTATTATTAAGTAACATCAGCAGCGACCGACAGTTGCCACACTGAAAATGCATTTAATGACCTTTATTGTATTCTATAAAAATGTGTCTTCTTCGATTTGCGACGAATATGTTTATGAGTATAATCATAAGTCAGTCTTCGTGAGTCTTTAATTATTTTATAGATATAATAGTATTCTACAAATAGCCATGATCAGCAGTACCACAGGTTTATTTGAACAGGAATATTATTGTAATCACGTATTATCGCCCTAAACGAAACGCTAAGTGACTTAAAAACAGAGAGTATACAAACGTTTTGTTTCTGAAGTAAACGAGCGTTTCTTGACATCTGATTGAAAATCTTGAACACGAGCGTTAGGGTCCTTCTCTCTTTGGTTATGCCCGTCGTCGATAAAGTTGTGTTCCGCAATGCCTGCTGAGAACAGGTGCTCCTCAATTATAGCTTCATTGTCGTCGCTGCATTCTTTGTAAACTATGCGTTGGTTCATTGGAATATCTGCGTTATGTATTCCAATTATCCCAGTTTGATCTGAGCTAGGATACTGAAACCAATTAAGAGACCAATTAAAATACACTCCTGATTTTTATGCAGGCAACTGAACGTTGGCGTTTAAGCATGTCGCATATGTCCTCATAATGTTTATGTCTATTTGTTTGTTTCATTAAGATTGTTAACGTAGTTTTAACAATTTTTCAGTCATATCGCTACGATGTCTGCAGTGAGGCAGTTTATAGTGATGTCTAGCACTTGGGCATCATGCCGCAGACATGTAGCATGCTATCCAACCCAGCCACATTATCCTGACATCGAGCCGACCAGTAACACTAAACTCTGAATGCTCAGCGCCAAGCGCGGCTGTTGTTAGTAACAATTTTATAAGCATTTGGTATGCCTCGGCCGGTCATTGAACCTGCAACCTCTCTATTCCGAGGCGACGCTCTAATCTGTTTATATCTAAACAAATTAACTATTGGAATATCTCGTGTTGATGTTAATACGAATGCTACCATCTCTCAATGATGCTGGGTAGCAAGTTCAGCATGTAATATTTGACACATATAGCGTACGGCATATTGTATTTAGTCTGTTTCAAGTCAAACATATGGTGTTATAGTCACAGAACGTTTTAGGATACTCAGCAACATTTATTTCTTCATTTTTTATTGTCTAGTGTGTTTGGCTGGTTTAGTTCGTTTAATGTCGTAGTGTTTTATCATGTAACTCTAAGCCACATGCCCGAATACATCAGAAGGCATGGTTAAGGCAGCACAATCAGTGGATATACGAATGATTTTGTATTAACTTGATCCTACCATGTTATACCGTACATCCCAATGTTACAAGTTTGTACTAAGCCATTTTAGCACTTCTAATACTGTTTGATTATGTTGTACTAATACGAATTTCGTTACTTTGCGGGTCTGTATGTATGATTTTGTTAAGGTCATTGTATTACAAATACCAAATTAATACATAACCTTAAATAAATTAATTTTACTTTAAGTCTTTGCACAAAAGCAAATGATGGCCAACGTTTGCACCTGTAAGTACAATTGAACTGCTAATTTATAACACCTCAACTTGAGGAAACTTTCAGATCAGACAACACTCCAAAGTGCACATACATTGGTACGTGAACTTTAATTTTTTCCTTTCCGACCAGTTTGTAACCCAAACGGTGAGTACGGAAAAAAAATGAGAACAAATGTTGTAAATAGTTTTAAAATGTTAAACAGCAGACATGTCATATATTCGTCCAGGAATATTTAGCCTATTATATTTATTTCTGTAGGTTGAATGGTTATTACATAATTGTACAAACAATCATAGGAAAGGTTGAAGAAGGAAAAAATATTGCACATCCATATAACACAAAAGGAGGGAATTTCTTGGTGTCATCATTTAAAACGAGGCAGATATTGTTGAGACACATTGTCCTTCTATGCTATTTTACTTTCTTGTATGCCCACAATAGGGACATATGTATGATTCCTCTGTCAGATACCAATTGCCAATCAAGTCTTAATACTGTATCGTTCTAGTATATACGAGGCATATTTTTGAAGGAAACAAACACAAATGGCTCTGTTCAATATCTTACTGTGTCTAAAAGTATTTAAATATTATTTTCCTCATATTGCCATTCTTACTGGAATATATTCAAGTTACCCTTTTAGCATCTTTTGATGTAATATTTATAACGCCTTCAACTATTTCATATCCATTTTCCTCGCTTGTTCCACACATTGAGTTTTCAGGCTGATTACATGTTCCTGCAAACAACATTGACGCAACATTATTAATATTTTCATCTCCCTATGTAGTAGATATGATCTTAAACAGAAACTAAAATATCAGTCCGTATTTTCAATATATGAGGTAATCAACTCATGGACCCGATTGGCTAATGATACAGCATACAAAGCATTGCTTGCTCCTTTACGATGGGTCGGATTTTTCAACTCCGTGTAGCTTGTTACCTTAACCCTGTAAATTGTGGCCAAATTAAGTAAGCGTGTAAACAACCTTTTGTGTGCCATATTGCTATTTCGTTTCTGACGCTTTTACCAGTATCTCTTTTACAACTACTACTGCTGGTCTGACTAGTATCGTTGCTGGTAGTAATGTTTTCTATGAGAAATAATAAATAACTAAAGAACATTAGTCAATCAACTTCATCAATATTGACAATTCCTAAATGTCATCAGATACTTCAAACTGTGTACACCTTACTTTACATCTTTTTGGATAATATATCACTTATATATCAAAAAAGAATATCGGAGTTATCCTGGATAAACATTATACAAAAGCTGAACCTGTCGTTATGGATACACATCTTTTAAATAAGTTGTAAAATATTATTGTAATTCATATTTTATACGGGTTCTTTTTACATTCTTCCTGGGACGAAATGCTAAATTACAAGAGGGATTTCGCTACTTATTTTTTGTACATTGAGACATGAGGTAGATCGTTTGATCTGCATTGTTGATCGTGTTACTAATGGCACGAAGAAGTGGTAAATATTAAATGTAATCCTAAAGATTAACTAGTTAGAAATAATAGGAACCTTTGGACATACGCTACTCGGAATAGTCAAGCGCTGTATATCCCAAGGCATGGACATTATTTTTCATTATGTGGTGTCGGATCCCTCCACTACTAGTACGGTATACATCATAAAAAAATATAACCATTGTGGAACATAGATATATGATGTAATGTATATATTAAACAGGCGGCAGTATTTTATAAAGACAAAAATACAAAAGCGGAAGAAATAAATATTCGCTTCCAGAAAAATAATCAAATAAAATATCTATATAATGACTAGAAACGGGCATTTACATAAGTTTTAAAACTAGAATGTTTGCTTTCAATAATCTAATATTGTATGGGATTCGAACTGTAAAAGACTAAAGTATCATTATGTCAAGATCATTATGAATTATATAAAGATTTCGACTTTTCAAAGTATAGTTGTAAGACGTTTGTACCTGATTTTAGACGGTGGATATTCTTATGCTGAATACGTATCAGGCAACCTAGCGCGAACAGAGCCACAACCAGCACTCCAATAACGACAGCCATGACAAAGACCAGTATATTCCCTATTATTGAAAATTGTTACACTCTTATTTATTAAGGATGAATTTGGTATGAAAGCGAATTTTAAGACACGACATTGGCATTAATAACATTAACTGATATTAAGAAGCGATCCAAATAATTTCCTTTCTCGGACATCTTGTATTCACTCCCATTCATAAACAGTTACCACTATATTGGATTAGTAATACTAGTCGAGAAGGGTTACTATGTACTTGTACAGTATCGTTCATTTGTAAAGGGAGAAATAATGTATTGAACATAACACCAGACGTCTACAGTTTAACCTATGATTACACTGTTATAATGTTATCACATTCGTAAAAAAACATTCTATCTAGCTATTTAACATACATCTAACCAGCTAAATATCTGTATATCGGTCTGTTTTGTATAAATATTTACCCATCTACCAGACGCGCTTTGCAACAAAAACGAATGCATGCTGAGGCTGTGTTAGGATCATGCATTGCAAAAACATATATCTCTATAATCAATAAAAATATACATGGAACACTCTCAGTTGTACTTGATGGTGAAGTGGACGTACTGATGTGAAGTTCTGTTGAACTTTCTTGTACAACACCATCTGAGTCTGAAATCCGGAAAACATAAATTATATGATTTTTTTTTTAAATCTGGAGATGTTTCAATAATTTATACATACTGAAGGTACCTAGAATAAATTGTGTCTGCATTGGCAACTGCATATATTAAAGATTTGACAATATTTACCTGAATGGGCGCGGATTATTTCTCAATCATTCCTTACCTCTTTCACTTTTTGGGATAGCACATGAATCATATTGTAATAGCACGTCAGATACATTTGTATCTGTTGATTCTGTATTCGGTGTCCAGATGGTGATGGTAGCTGGAGTTAATATTTGAAACCGAATTAACCAGTGGCAATAAAATATGCGTTTTCTAGAGTGTTAGTGTGAAGCGACTATACACCTCACTGACAGGCAAAGCTTCCTGACATGGTGTAAGCATTGACAATTTCCAATCATGCCCAAATCTTAGCAATTACATAATGAATTGTCAAGAAACAGCCATTTATCAAAGATAACGAGATGCTTCTGAACAAAATATAGATAAATACGTACGAATACAGGCGACTAAGATCAAAGAAGATTGTTCTTTTGTCATTAGAAAATGTGTAGACAATTTAAACCAGGTTTAAAAACAGCTAATTTTCTATTCAAGAATGGGTAAGCACGGCTTCATAAGACAACTTCCAAAGAGAGGGAAAACAAACATTAAACTCCAGTAGACTATTATTTACTTAATGTATATCATTCTCCACCGGCAATAGATAAAGAAAACAATATTAATTCCTAATATAAACCCTTTTTAATTCAAACAGACAGACGTGCACAGAAAATCATATAATATACCTGTTGTTTCCGCCAATGACACCATGAAAATCACAATCGGCCACACTTTGGATATCGCCATTACGCCAGTTTTTGAAAGGTCGTATGCACAAATCAGAAATAATTTATGCGATTCCTTAAGAAACGCGGATTTGTTGTGTTATGTTCAGAACAAAATAAAATACAATGATCAGTATGTACCTATCGATGATATCATCACCAAGACAATAAACACTATTGTTTGTAGCAAACTCTTATATATGAACTGTCGTAAAATCTGATTTATTAAATTGTCAGTTGTTAGAATTCATGAACAAACAATACAGCAATAGTGGATGAGGCAGAATGGGACTTCCGCAAATGAATATACAACACAAAACTACATCAAATACTCATCGGTAAAAAACAATTAGTCATAAGAAAGAGTACGACACGCAAACTTGATGTTTCATAAATAATTGTATAAAAGACAGAATAGTGTAAGATTATATTCTCATAATACAAACTCGTTTGGACTATAGCGCCATCTTGATCCAATTGTTATTTATATCTTCTCCTTCTCCCTTAATCTGTCTCTGTATCTTTGTCCATCTGTCTATCTCTCTGTTTCACTCTATGCTCTTTTGCTTCTGTCATAAAAGTTAAGAAAATAAATTACAATCATAATCATACGTGCAGGGTAAAATTTACTTTTTATCTTGGGTAACAAATATCTGCAATCTAAATTCATCACGATGTGTGTTTAAAATCTATACTAAAGTTCCACGAAATTGCATTACCAATCCAGCTGAAAAATGAATGGGCGAGCCATTAGAAAGGGCAACACATATTTGCCTATTAGAACATCAGAGCATTTGGATCTGATGTTTAAACAAAATGCAAACTAAACGCGTTCTCATGTGATGCATTGAGTGTATTTGACAGAATATATCACTTAGAATAGTTGTCGTAAATCAAGTAAGTGGAATTGTTTCCCTATTAGTGATTCTCAGTCTAAAATAATCACAACAACTTGGAATAAAAAAGGCAAGAAATATTTCCTTTGAAAATGATAATCCAACATTGATGGAATCATTCAGTATAACATCGATAAGCGAGACATTGGTTTAAAAAATGCACATTGCATAAGGCATGACAATTCAAATTGGAATCACTTAAGGGGACTCCAAACGTGGGAGTTTGGGACGTTAACCTTCATAAGGCATAGGTGACAAATCTTTGCCTTGAAGGTCACACTATTTAGGTAGAAAGGGTAAAATATATGCTGGTTTTCAGCAAAGATTCAGACAATGGCACATTGCTAATCACGATCCCATTCATGCTGAAGATGGGAAAGCAATATTCTTCTGTAATGACAGAAAGAAGTACCAATTAGCAAATCAAAGACCCTGAGGATATATATATATATATATATATATATATATATATATATATATATATATATATATATATATATATATATATATATATATATATATATATATAATCTGGATCAAATACATTTGTTTTATAGACATGAACAAAATGCATCACTAGCTGCAGCATCAGTACTGGAATAAAGACAAAAGAGTAGCATTACTGTGGTATTACGGTCTGATTTATATGTGAAGGATAAGCTTACACAACTCGTTATATGCAACGCAACTCACTCACGTAGTTTAAACAGATTATGTGACCAGTCGCACACGATCTGAATTGTGCCTCACCATCCGCACACATCTGACAATGTCAGATATTTAATGAGGGGCATACTGCCTGAAATCCACTATTTTCCAAAGTAGCAAAATGTACCAAAATGTGAAAAATATGAGCATTAAGTAACACCTAAATAAACTTATCTAATTAATTGTATTCAGCAAATAAAAGTGCTAACCGCGAAACATTAAATCAACATTGTTTTTGATAACTATGTAGTTTTATGTAGGTAATGTTTTCACTTGGACGAAATAAATGGTCGTTGAAGAATATGCTGGTGGTTCCGGTATAATAGGTGTGATTTTTCGGGAGGGAACTAAGGGATAAGTGGAGAATACGTGGGTCGGGGTATATGCAACCTACAATGTTTCGTCATTATTAGAGCAAGTGTTACCAGATTTACACATATACTATTCGTTATATATTTCAAGGCAAACACGTTTATATATCCTGAAATCTTGAACGGATATTTGACCTGCTGATTTGCAATCGTTTTTTATAAGTGACATGGGTATCATGATCACTGTACCAATTCTTACGTTATTCATCGGATATTTGTTTTCTTTTTTAAGGGGGCGGGGAGGGGGCGTTTATGTTCGTTCCTTTTTGTTCCACAGAACCCAATGGTAGCAGTTTGTGAATTAAATAGACCTTCTGCTATATTACATCATGGTTGTCAGACACAATGCCTTCGACATAAAGCATCGATTGACAATTTGACAATTTCAGAACCATGTACTCCTCAACATTTTACGAAATTGAAATCTGCCAGCGCAAGACATGTGTAAGAGTTATCCTATCACAAATGATTTGTTTTTACTAATGTGTATCACATTGTGAAAAATCACAGCAAATACAAGACATGACATGATTATCACAGTGCGGAATAGTGACTCAACAATAGTCAAGTGACCAATATATATGTCAAATGAGTCTGTAGGTGGTCAGATGGGAATTGAGTATGTTGGAACTGGCTGCCGTCCATAGGATACAGTACCTCAAAATGCAACTTACGAAAGACGATCTCTGACAGTATAAGATCAATGGGAATTTAACATTACGTCCTACCTAATTTAAGCCCAATAAAACTAGCACATAGGTTTAACTTTATGAGAGACGTTGAATCAAATAGAACTATATTGGCCTAATGAAAATTTAAGATTTGCCAATAGGTTCACATTGGAGGCCGATCTGTGTACAAAAAAAGGTAATGATAAAACATAATTCGTTGTGTAAGATAATGGTCTGGTCATGAAAGAAGGGAAAACGTTATGTTAAAATACATTTACTGCTTAACACAAAAAACTACTGACACCGTCATATCAAAATGCCGTATGACGGATCCGTACCACCCTCTACTGACCAAATGACACCTAAAACTACTGATAATAATAATAATGAGGACATAGGGTATAATCTTTAGTAGAAGCTATAATCGTTTTACATCAATAATGATATTACTACATAAAACAAAACAAAACAATACAAACACCATTCAATAAGACAACACATCTTTAAAAAATGCTGAAAATATTTAAGGTAGGAAACTTTTGTAGGTCTTCAAGTTTTTTTTCTTGCAGTCGAAACAGGTGAGTTCTAAGAGCATTCTTGAAAGTGATCAATGCGTGTTTGTCTCTAATGTAAATGAGCAATTTCTTTCCTGTTGCTGGACGCTGCCATGCAAACGAACGTTGTCCATATGACTTCGTTTGCATAGAGGAAATAATGAGTATACATACAATTGTCAGAAGTGGAGCGTAGGTATCTTGCTGGTGTGTATACATGGGTGAGGCCAGATAGGTATGTTGGAGCACATCAGTGAAACGTAGCAAGGAGAACACATTTTGTGTTTGATTCTGGATCAAATGGATAGCCAGAGAAGGGCACAGAGCAGTGGGTAAGTATGCTATGGATGATCTGAGCAAAACCTTTTGAAGATTATGGAGTAGATATTGAGAGGAAAAAGACTTACAGTTATTAATTAACAAACAAGTATTTTAGTGGCATTAACTGAAAGATATTTGAGAATGTAGTCTAGCATATGTTCATGACGTGCGAGGTAATAGTACAGTCCAGATTAACAGACAGGTTTCGTACTGACTGCAAGCGTTTAATGTTGGTGTTGTTGACATTTAATGTTTGAGGTAAAGGATGAAAATGAGAAAGTCATGTTGTTGTGATCAGAATGTTATCAGTTTTATCAGCATTCATCTGAAGATCATTGCATGTCATCCATGATTTCAAATCTACGCCGTGGATGGTCGCATTAACGTCTTTGAGTGGCATGATATGTATATTGTAGTGTCAGCATCATACAATTGGTGCCACGCTGAATGATACTATATGACACTTAGGAGCGGCTGAGTACATATAATGAAATGAACAGGTCCAAGAACAGACTCTCTGTGGAGCAGCACAACAAAGATCAACTGTGCTGGAGTAAGATCATTTTGTTGATAACTTTTTGTCATGTTGACTAAGTAGAACTTGGACAACAGTAAGATTGTTTTCAGAGTGCCAAATATATGCTAAAGACATAGAAGTGATATGGTATGGTCTGTTGTGCCAGATGCGTCAGACTAATCAAGGAGGGTGAAGCCTGTAATATGTCCGTTATTCAATGCAGTGAATCTGTCATTAACTACTTTCAGAAGGATAGTTTCAACACTGTGCCAAGGGTGATATGCAGACTGTACATTCCTAAATGTACTGTATGAAATCAGTTGAGTTAAAAGTTGGGTTATAACAACCTTTGCCGTGATCTTAGTAATGCAGTGGCATGATTTGGCTAAACGATTAAGCAGTAATGTGCATCACAACTTTTCATGGTCTTTCCAAATTCTTATTAGCGGCTTAATAGATTTATTTATGAATAGTGAGTTTGCTGGAAGCTGGTCTCTAACACTGCTATACCACGGATAATACTTTTGAATTGATACTTTGCACTTGGTGGCTTGAGAATGTTTTACAAGCAATGTACACAGGCAGTTATCGAGTTATTCTGCTGTAGAAGGTAAGCAAGATGATATATTTGCTTGGATGTCATGCATTAGTTTGGTTCTATATATCAAACGGATGTTTCTCTTAGTATCAAATACAGGTGGAGGGTTAGGGACTGATACGTCCAGATGGCATATAATGTAGAAGTGAGTTGATGCAAATTAGTGGGATACAAGGGTGGACTGTAGTATATTATCATCAGGTCCATGAAGAGCCCAATCAACAATGTGATCATGTTTATGGGTGGGTTGGTTAACTGACTGTTTAAGATTGAAAACATGAATAGAATCTAGAGCTTTGATATGTATGCGTTTCCAGCACTGTCAAAGTGAAAGTTGAAATCTACAAGAATAATCATGTTGCCACTCCAGGAGATTTGGAAACTAGTCCAAAAAGAAAGATTCATTTCGATTGGATTTGTTTCCACTTGGAGGAGGGCGGTAGAGGCACAAAACATGGTCTGGCCTCTGTTTCAGTGTGAATGTTTTTTGGACTAGTTCAAACGACGTGGAGCAGAAATGTAAGGTTGTGTTGTGTTTAAGACATTTTATCATGGACTTCGTTTTGATGACAACAATGACACCTCCTCGAGAGTGTAGGGGGAACGCCTTGATGGAGTAACCGGTGGGTGTTTTCATCCATGTTCTGTCAGGAAGAGAACGTTGATATTCTTTATACATTTGTTACAACACCAATTTGACATATCTATCTGCCTGAACTAGACACAAAATTTAAATATCCACTCACGTGTATCACGTTTATTAAAATCATAATAAATACAAGACATCATACAAATTTAAATTAGCGAAATGTGACCCAGTTAATCAACTGAATGATCGGGGATTATTATGTGGTCAAATAGGACTCTATAGCGGAAGTGAACACAACTGTTTGGAGCAATAATTTGTGAATTGGACGTGCAATCTTAATATTGTCTATGAAACGAAAGTGTTGCACTAAGGTCCATATGAATTTAAGATTACGCATTAATGTAGACTCCATTAAAATATTACATATGTTTACCTGTATGAGATGATATATGATCATGTTGGACTGTATGGAGCCAGAGACAATTTAACATTAATCTATTGATATGGCATTGGAGGACTAATCAACGCTTGCACCATCTAACTACCATGCCGTCTGACTAACCGGTACAAACACCTACTGATCAAAACCCATCCATACATACTGACAAATACATATTTTCACATGAAGACAACATATAAAGAAGGCTCAAAAAAAAAATTCAGACGTCTACAGTATATTATTTACTTAAACCAATATAAGTATCCGTGGGATATAGATAAAAAGAAACTTACTATTTCCTAATGTAAAACGATTTTACCTTCCACCATCAATTGCTTCCTGCCAGGTTATGTGGCTTCACAAATGCTACCAATTATGTAGAACGCTGCGTCAGATGCGATTACATTTAGCAGCTTGAACGACATGTATATTCTCGAGACATCTCCAATGCATAACAAACGATGCCGAACAGTGCTATTAATCTGATGATCTTCGTTTCGCGGCACCAACATCATGGCTCCTTCATAAGGATTAATAACTTATTATGCAGTTAATTACAGGTTTATCTGCAAACAGATGAACTACACCGTTACAAATTATCTTTAAGAATTGGATACCCGTAACCATGCAGTAAAATAGCAATCATTTGGGTGTCTTCTGGATACAATCCAATTCAGATTAAAAGTCAGTAGATACAACCTTACTTATATACCAATTGTATTCGCAAACTAATAGCAAATGTTTAAAACATATTATTAGTGCAGATCTCTAGTGAATCGAACCGTCGCAGGTAACCTGGTATTTGATGGATACCGTCAGCGTAACGGTTGCAAACATTGGGAGTTTTAAATACGTTGGGAATCTCGATATTGAATATATATTGAATGATTAAAACCGCGTTATTAGCAAACATTACTTACAGTTCAGATCATACGCATATGTGTAAAACCGAGAATCGTTTAATGTCATAAATATTTATAAAAACATTGTTTGGTAATTTCTTCCTTGTCTAGGGAAGGGGGTCTGCCTATTGGTGTATAATATGTATCCGCACATAACCATGAAACATAACATAAAGCCTTAACTGTGTTTAGTCTGATTCCTTATGTTCGTGTCTATCTTAGTGTAGATGTGGATGTTTTTCCTTGTTTCTTTCACAAACCTCAAATATTGAAGAACCATATATGAATACTGCTACTGTTCATGGGACCCTGTATTTCCTAGAGTCCGGTATCCCTTTGTGTTACGTTATTTATGCTAATCGTGCAGCTGTCATCTTTGCTGCCACACCTTAATCGGCCATATGCAGTGAATTTATCTGACCTCCAGCAGCCAGATTTATTTACAGATGCAATTGCCTTGTCATAACGGTACAAGCGAAAGTACTCCGTTGTTGTTTCGACTTCGTTCAACATATATCTCCTTCAACACCATATGTTATTTCAGCTTTTTCTGGAGTATACTCAGTATAATTATATTCCCAAAGAGCAGCTGATCTGTCTTGCAAACATTACCTGATACAAACTCACATCACACGTACACACAAACGCATAGCTACATGACTTAAATGGTTCAATGTGTTGAATTTTTAAAGTTTTTAAACTTATGTATGTGTTTTTTGCTTCCATACTTTCAAGAACTCTTAAAGACGTCAAATGTCTAAAGTTGAGAATCATATATATATATATATATATATATATATATATATATATATATATATATATATATATATATATATATATATATATATTAATATTTGTATGTATATATATAACATAAAGATGTCTTTGTATAACAAGTATCTCCTTAATGCCATGCAAATACTGATTTCTCCGTTTCCGTGAAATGATCTTCACGATATGAACATCCTCTTCCGAACTTAAACTCAAACGTTGAACCAATAACGTTTAGCTAAGATTTAAATTCATCATTTTTCCTTCCATGTAGATCATTTTGTCTTTTGACTGTTTCCATTCCATATTGGCCCCCGTCTTCTCTGATAATTGCAACGTCTGCTGGACCATTGTCTAGTTTCAAACTCAATCGGCCTTCTCTGTCCGGTGCAAGTGTTGTAATTTTTCCATTAACAAGGTAACTAAAACTGATACTTTGATTAAAAAGGCAACATTATTGAAAGCCATATGCGTATATGACATCTATGTTACACTCATTATGGGTGTTACCTGTATTGTTAAGAAATTCACGAGTTTATCGCGAATGTTCCACTGTGTTGTGTGTATACGTGCTCAGGAAATGCAAGTAATTACACAATATATCCAGTGACAGGTACATCAATAACTAAAAGGGACTATGAACCTTATAGGTCTGAGTTTGGTTCGTCTCCATACTTACCAGTAGCCAACGCAATGCGATATCATCGCGGCAGTGAAAGCAAACAGAGATGCCACTCGACTCCAGTAAATTGACAAACCTATTTCTCTTGGAAAATTCAGTAATTCGACGCCTAGTGTAAGTGAAGTATGATTTTGTTGTTTCTAGTTACTATTATTAAGTGGTATACGTTTGAAGGACGTAGAAAATGGCTTGTTTCTTTGGTAATCATTCGTTTAAATATTAGGCTTAGATACCCTGGGAAATGGGTGGCGTGGTTGCATAGTGTATGATAAATGTGGAGTGTACAAATCACTGAAATATAATATGCACCTGATGGGTCTGAGTTTGGAACATCTATACACTTACCTCTAGTAATACTATTCATCAGAAATAAATATACGTTTTATAAAGTACCAGCAGGAAACGTGCAACATAATGACTGAATGGGATATATATATATATATATATATATATATATATATATATATATATATATACAGCGGTCATCATTCATTGCCATATTACATCTGTTTGTGTGGGATAGAATCTCGTGTTCGGCCAATGTTGGTATGTGAGAAAGCTTGGCATGAGTTTCTCGTTGGTCAATGGTCAATTTAGGAGTTTCCCCAGGTGCCTCGTCCATTATGTATACTGGTCGCCATGTATAGCGTAGCTTCTGCTGAAAAATGGCGTTGGAACAACAACATCGTGCTGTAGTTTCTTCCATACTAACTTTGGATCTCACAATCGTAATCATTACTGTAAACAGCAAAATACATTATTCAGTTTAGAGTGCCATAGTGCTTAGGCATCCCTCTGTGCTTTGAGCATGCAAAAAAGGCTCATCGTGGTCTTGAAGATGAATTTATCATTATTAACTGTTCGTACCAGCAATTTTTAAATGCTATATACATGTATTCAAGAATTATCTTAAATATTATTATCTTAAATATTATTAAGCATGTGACATGTTTACAAAATTCTCATACGATATGGTTTTACTATTTTTGTGGTAACAATATCAATGGGCAATGTATATGGACACATGATAAAAGTAAAAGACAGTAAGTAATCGTTTACTTTTGTTCGTTTGACACTCATGCACACAATCATGTAAGTGGATAACAGAATTGATAGGAATTGACTACAGAGTGTGAGGTTATAATTGTAGAAATTTGTATTCTTTTACATGGTGATAGTAGAGGCTTAAACAGCTTTTAAAAAAATGAAATTTAAAAACAATATACCGTCTACAAAGAGTTTTATTTACAGTCTTATATACACATCTAGGTTATATAGTAATCGTGTTCAACTGAGTTAGAGATCTAAATTTTAGTAATAGCATTCTGAGCCAGATCAAGTCTGACAAAGAGTGTTGCAATATAACAACATTACTACTATTTCTTTTCAGCCTGATTATCCCGTTTGATTACAAAACAATATAGATGAATATAAATACATAAGTTTTATACAAGCCATTTGAGAACAATAAAGACTATATAAGTATGCTATCTTAATTTTTCTATTTTAATATATTCATGAAAAATAATACCAGATGTATCACCAAGTCGACATTCTTAAGTCCGAACGTTTCTGTGAGAGATAGAGAGATAGAGAGAGAGAGAGAGAGAGAGAGAGAGAGAGAGAAAGAGAGAGAGAGAGAGAGAAAGAGAGAGAGAGAGAAGGGTGTGTAACTATGAGGAAGCCTATGAATAAGAATAGTGCTTTACTAGTTAAACAAAACAGTTGTCTTCCTTGCGAGAAAGGACAGATTTTAGTGCTTGGACGTCTATTAAAATATAATATTACTTCAAACATTAAGAAACGCAATTTATTATCACGTACTATTCTATGTTGTCTATGTTTGTTTTATTTAAATGTGTTTGATATGACTGGGTTCCATTTTGTGTATCGTTTATTCAATTTAATGGGGAATGTGTTGATGCTAGAGTTGTTATGCAATTTATTATTCTAATTTTACAGTTATTAGTTCATTGGTAGAACTGATTACATGCGATCCAAATTTTCATATCAGTATGATTTCATAGATGTATATGTAATAAATATTGAATGATTTCATTTCTCTGTTTGGAGGAAACTGTGTATCGTGAGATAATAATAATAGCAAATTATATTTGATTTTGCAATGTTAAAAAATATTGTTGCTTAAGGATTGAAGTGAGTTAGGATTTGTGAATTTATGTAAAGATAATCTAACATTTTGTAGCATACGGTACTTTTCTACATACCGTTCACCTGGTAATGTCTGACCTGTCGCGGTGAAACGAGGATATAGTATTATCGTATTCCGTCAGTTTAAGTAGTGTATAATTTATTCTGAGTAACGTAATTGATGGAACTTAATATTCGCCTAGAAACTGGGAAATATAGAATTAACGAGTAAAGTCCGGACAAATGTCGAAGTGAATAGTTCAGAATAAATGACTTGGAAGTTAAAAGAAGGATGAAGCAGTCGGAATAGAAAGACGCAAAGGAAGCTTTTTAACAATTTAAACCAATATCTGGGTAACTAAATTCATCACGATCTCGTTTTGCAGACAGAGTATTGAAAATATCAATGAAACCCCAACCGCCACTCCAACTGATAATTGCAGGGACGAGATGATATAAGGGCATAACATATTTACCTATTACATAAGTATGTCTATTTGCAGAGCTATGAGCTTAAATAAATTAAAACTGCAAATTACAAACGTTATCATTATGAAGAATGGAGTTTATTTTAAACTCCCTAAGAATGTTTGTCAGCATGTAATAGACAAAACTAGTTAATGATAAAAATATTGAATTATTTCCTTGAATGTTGGTCGTTGAAACTAGACTAGATTCTTACGTATTTTTAAGGTAGCAAACAGGAAATATGGAACACTAAATATGGATTTTTCACAGAATTTTGTATTAAGCAAACGTAAGAGAATTTGTTAATAATCTAGAGTGTACACCCGTTGTCAGATATGTGATGAGGGGCTTAATATTCGAACGATACATGTAACTGGAGTTGTAGTTGTCTAGACAACAAACAACATATCACAATGTGAAAACATGATTTTATTTTATTTCGTAATTAAATTAAAAGACAGAGATAGTGTGCAGAGGTGCATGAGGGAGTGAATTGACGGGATTGGTGGAGAGTTCTTCTCAAATATATAACTATTACTATTAGATCAATCACCTAATGCACATTTGCAAGAGTGGTTAGAGTAACAATTTGCTAGAAAGATATATAATACATGAAGATGGATGTTTAAAAAGCAACACAGCCTTTCCAATTGCTTACTTATATATCATAAAATACTAAGTTAGTATTCAAGTAGGACACATTTGTAATGAATCCAAAACTTCAGGTCTTCATAATATTATCATGATGTGCATAACAGATAGCTAGATGGATGTGATACCCATTTGAAATAATCTAATCGAATTTAGGGCTATATTTGTACCGCCATTAAATATTTCACTCTATAAATGGCCGAGTGACACATGACACTATAATATCTTGAACAATCAAGCTGTATATAATGTTTGTATATACCTTACCAAACTTTAAGATGCGTTGTCGGAGAAGGCCATAGAGTTGATTATAAAATATTAGCTCTGGGTGTTTTGGAGGAAACTAAGGCAAGAGTGGTGAATGCACCCCTTTATTTTAGTCACATTTAAAGCACGGTTAACTATGTGTTTTAACCATTAATTTAACCTACCACATCCATTCAGATATCATAAAACTAGTAGTTCATAGGTGTTAATATATGAAATGGTATTGGCTCAAAATTGGGTTATATGGGGCCAATGAAAATTTAACATTGGCCCATATAGTAACATTTAAGCCGCTATAGGCACAACAGTAAAAAAAATGATAAGAGTGTTTATGGATGTAACATAATGGACAGGTTTTCGACGAAATTTATATGTAATTTTAACACAAAATTTACTGACTACCATATACACCTACTGATAAAAACAAAAGCATACTAATCAACGCTTACGCTATCTCATCAACATGCCGTCTGAACGACAAGCACACACTTCTACTGACCAAAACCCACCCATAACTATTGACCAACATACCACATATACTGATTCCAATGCGAAACGCAATCTGGAATATTAGCATACATTTGTAAAGACCATCACAGCACAGTAATGAACGACCAGTACCGATACTTGAAGCCCAGCACCCATACCTATCAATAACACAATAGCATGATTAAATAATCTCTGTAATGTATATAAGGGTTACTAACACCTATGTATGTGTAAATTAATATTTACCCAGAGAACTCTATGACATGGTACTTATTCGCGTTTCAAACATTACTTTCTCTATGATTCCATTGATCGCTGACGCCACAACACAGTGTCACTTCCTTTGTTCCCATACAGTTCCATTCAACTTATATCGTTCCCACATACTATACTCAGCTTCTTCAAATTAAACGAAAAGCTACTTATTTATTTAATAATTTATTTATATATTTTACTTCTAATTTTAATTTAACTTAATCTTACATAAAGTCCAAAATATGAATTAGCATCAATAAATGTATTACGTTTCTATTTTATTTTTGTTATTTTGGTTTATGGTTGTTTGGGTAGTGTGGGTGCTTCTTTAAGTGGTTTTTTTGGTTAACAACTTTTCAATATAATGTTAAGGCCTAACTATTGAATGGATCAGCTTTAATTGGTTCTCGTGTACGCATATGATGTTGCTCACACCAAGCGTAAATGAAAATGAATATACGAACTGTTTCATTTTATTGTCGCTTACTTGAACGGGCCTTGCTTTACTAGAATCACAGGAAAAACCGATTGTTTTTATTGTTGATCCTTCGTCTGTTTACCTTTGCTAACATTTTGTGACGTGTTTCTCACCTATCAGGATACCTCAGATGTGAAGACATATGAGGTAAACGATTGTTGTCATTGTTGTTGTCTACGAGCATAAGATCAAAGTTTAGTTTAGTCTAAATCTACATAGAATCCTTTAAAAGATAATAGATTGCTGATGTTGTATACACTTTTGGTCTGCTTCCAACAAACATTGGAATGTTGTTTTAAGTGCATGTTAGTTTACGTGTAAACCTCCTCATCGATAAAACAACAACACACATTAAATATAGTAAGCCAAACAATAACATTACTATTTTGCACTGACCATCATAACTGCGGCAACATAACTGATTGTAAACGATTATTTTTACACAGATATATTATTTTAATGAAAGGTTAATTATGCCAAAGTAAAACAAATATATTCCTCGATCAGATACAATTACTATCCAAGTCCTAAATTCTAAATTAACATATCTGCATGTTTCCATCAAACGAAAAGTGCTAATAAAGACACGAATGGATTTATAATAGCTGATGTCAAACTTGATAACTAATTCGACATGGATTGCACAACAGCATCTGATAACCTTTGCTCCCATTTCATATCCGTTTAATTCTCATGCAATGCTTAATATTTTTAACTGCAGATCAACAGTGTCACTCCTAACTCTGCGATATAAATATTTGAACTGACTCACCATCAGCACAGTTAACATATTTAGTAACTTTATTTCACTTTCACATTTAGATATATGCAAGTGTCAGACCCATTGTTTAGGCGTACATATTAGATAGATCACCATTAATTGGTTATCTTGTAAGTATATGATGTTACTCGCCCCTGGCTGAAATAAATAAAGATGATTCGAAGCATGTACAGTCGTTTACCATACACGTATCGCCTACACAATGACTTATCACGATGAAACGAACATCGACTTGAGGTATTAAATGACAAATAAATAGTGTAATTGAGTCCTATAAAGCATGTTATGTACGCATACAGCTCATTTGGTTAAAATTCTAAAGCTGTACTTAACTGATATTGATTTATGATTTGGACGACGTGCTATCATATTTAAAACCATCGTCGTTTTTCACTTTTATTAGTGATAGTCATGATTTGCCTTCGGCTTGTATTTTGGCGTGGCTGGGAATTGTTTTTCATGACACACACATACACTAAATATATATATATATATATATATATATATATATATATATATATATATATATATATATATATATATATATATATATATATATATATATATATATATATATAGTGGCATTCATTGAAAAGCCCTCACCAACAAACCTATCATTGACGACTATGACTCCTCTGTCCCAAACCGTTACATTATGTATCTGTACGTAAACCTATTTTATAAAAGGGTATTAATAAAGCCGTTGCCTATTTCAGCATCTTGATAACGCACATCTTGACATATGAAACCCGGTACAACAGCCATAGCGACATGGGATATTTCTTCGAAGTTGATCGATACTACAATGACCAATAAACTAAAATTACAAATGTGTTTTCAATTCGGAATGAAAGTAAGTAAGGTCATTCGCGTGCTTGGATTTCGTAGACGGACTTAGATGGCTCCTTGTATCCAGCTAATTACAAATCATCGTACAAAAGACAAATTATATGGTGTTGACGGTCGAGGTCACTTGATCCCATATGAAACTGTAAATTATTTTACAGACCGTACTGGGACCGTAGCATGATGTTGCACGACGTTTAACTCACCCGTCGAACATACATGTCAAACAAACGTGTGTCAGATTCCTAAATGCGATGTTTTGAAATCATTGAATACATAATGTAGACACTTCCTCGCTGAATTGTATCATCATATTGTAACCCAATCATGTGTGTAAATTACCTAATGGGATTTGTGTTACCTAATAGTGTTACGATGTACTATGAGGTATCCTTTACCATAATTGTGCATATCGATGTTCGAGTACCAGCTACGCCAATGTACAACTAAATATTTGCACAATAGCTGAGTAACGATGTAGATTAACTTATCATCACGAACCAATACCTGATGTTTTCTTAGCGCACAGCTGCAAATCCAAGAAAGTATGTACCTAGGTTGACTTGTAATATTCATAACCATTTTAACGGTATGTGTGCATGCATACCTTTGCGATACGTGCTGCATATTTCAACGGTGATGAATCTGCTTCTTTGTTACGCTTTTATAATCGACTAACATGTGTGTGTGGGTAAGTCCCCTGACACGATCATGTGGAAGAATTAATTTTTATATCTATTTAAAATGAGATCAATCACGTTAATTCTTTTCTGACATAAGTAGGTAGATTTGCAACATGGGTTTTTGGGTGGATGGTCCGTATTCAAATAGCCCAATGTTTGAAGACACTCTTGCCGCGATACTGTATTATAGATCTTTGAACAAAATTCGTTCAGAAAACGATATTTGTTTGCATCAATATAATTTACATCAAATTTGTCCACTCGACAACTTGCACATAGCTTAGTCGTCATGCCCCTTGGATGATCCATATATCGATTTGTTCTTCAAAACCCAATATAACCACGATGCACCTGTTTAGGTAGCAGTTCTTGTGCTAAGACGAGAAAGATCGTTTTAGACATTATTCAGCAGATTGGTATTATGTGAAGTAGGTTCTAGACTCCCAGAACCCGCAATCACCAGAAGTATAAATATTATCCAAATAGAAGGCATTGGCCTGTATACAAAACCAATATAAGTTGCGCGTCCTAAACTTCGCATCAGTAGCTTATTCAATTTAAAACATAGAATGATATTCGACGTAGAAAGGTTAACAAACGTCACTCAATGCTGGAAAAGTTACACGAAGACAGTTAAAATATGGCATTACTAAAAAAATACATTAATCCTCTGTAAATGTTTGATCAATTTGTACATTTAAAAACAATTTAAATGCATTTAAATGAAAACAACTCTGCCAGAGAAATCAAATATAATTGAAAATTAAATTAAACATAGCCATTATCCCAACCATAAGATCAAAAGCGGCCTGCAAATTCAAAGACATGAAAATGACAACTATCGTGAAAGGAACAAACATTTCTACGATAACTGTAAATTGTTATACCTGCTGCGAGACGATTGATTTTTCTGTGCTGAATCCATATCAGAGAACAAACCATGAGAATAATCAGTCCAACCACTCCAACGACGATAAGTACAATGTATATCGGTAAACTCCCTGAGATATATATATATATATATATATATATATATATATATATATATATATATATATATATATATATATGTATATATATAACTGTACTGTTGGTAGTTCATAATTATTAAAAGAAAAACAGTAGGGCCCTCCACAGTTAGGTTCAATATTTACAGATTAACTTTATATTCTTAATGACATTTTAAAAGGAAGAATTCAAGAAACGTTGCAGTTATGCACTAAGGTCAATGCATTTCGTATATATAATGGGTGCCTTGTATTTTCTTATTATTGTTATCATACATACCTTCTTCTACATAAGATTTCTCCTGGTTAAGAATCATTTCCTACAGTTAGAAGTCTTCAATCCGATAAGGCATCACTGATGTTTTTTCCACAAATGTTGTACCCCATGATCCTTGACTTATATTCTCCAGTTATAACAAGTCAATGAATACAGTTTTTTTTGGACGCAAATATAACATTTTAATATTTATCAGTCCGAGCCTTTTCTCGCTGATGTTCTAAAACATGCTTTCTCAATAATGTATATTAACTTTCGACATTAACACTCAAAACTTAAATGATTTTTAAAAAAAAATTTATACCTAGAATTCTACAACATACACGTTGATGGTACCGATAAATGTATTCTAGAATTGTAAATAAGTTCATAGTTATGGAGATTTCGCTTCAAATACATTGAAGAAATCGTAATAATTATTACCCCCACCCCAATACAAAAAATAACAACTATGTAAATCAATAAAAAATAAAAAAAATAAATAAGTAAATAAATAAATAAACAAATAAATAAAACAAACGTTATTTGGAGTTACATATGGAGAACAATCTTATTAACAAAATATCGATCTTTCTGAATACTACATATATTGGTAAAGGATGAGCGTACCTACATTAAATGTTCTTTAATGTTTCTTTAAAGAATCTGATAGAAAAATATTTTTTAATAATACCGGACAGAAACTTAAGTATCCAAGTGATCTGGCAAAGTGATATAAATGTAATACATTTTAAATATATTATTCCCATATAAGAAATACAATTTTCTCACCCTCTCTCGTCCTTTAGTACATAAATTACATGATATAATAGAATATATTTATGATGGATAATTTACATAAGTACGTATTGTACATAATTTACATAAGTACGTATTTTAATGGATACATCATAAGGTTCTGAAAGTGTTTGATCGGACAGAAATGTGACTTTACATAGTAAACAAACACAAGTTCTGAAACATTAAAATTCATGTCTCCCAATGCACCAGATCTGTGTAAATAACGTAATATTTACAAGCGATACAGAAATTGTCTCTACAAAGGAAACGTTCTCAGACTTGTGCAATAACTGTGTGTGTGATTGTGTGTATTTGCGTTTATAAGAATATTAATGCATCTGGCCCTGCAACGTTTAACGTTTACCTAACTTTACAGTGTGTGTCGTAATAGACATATTCTCGCATAAGAAACTTTGATTCTGGGTCGAAGGTGGTTCTGTTTTACTTGATAGAAGATTCTTGAACTCAACTGAAGTTTCATTTAGTAAAACAGCTTTATGTCTGCTCTCAGTGATTGTACTTGATGCTGAAATCGAGAAAGTCTATAACATAAAAGTATAGTATGTATTATAGATACATACATGAACATGTGATGAATACGTGGATGTTTAGTTTAAAAAATATGTGAACGTTGACGCAGATACTGAAAAATCTGACAATTTATCCTTTATAGTTTTGATTATTTTTATGCTCACACAATAATGCATTAAAAGTTTACGCCACACATGTAAGCATTCTACTGTACGCCACACATGAATTCAGTGCAAACTCAAATCAGATCAAGTAAGAAGTTGACATTCATGTCACACAAGTATGCAGTAGAAATTCACGCCACACAAGTACGCAGTATAAACTCACGTCACACAAGTATGCAGTAGAAATTCACGCCACACACGTATGCAGTATAAATTCACGCCTGACAAGTATGCAGAATAAATTTACGCCACACAAGTATGCACTAGAATTTCACGCCACAGAAGAATGTATAAGATGTGCAAGCCACGCAATAATGCAAAATAAATTATTTCCACACATATTTGTATTAGAAATTTATGCTTCATAAGCACAAACAATTTTAACAGGATAAATATTGAACATTTAATACAAAATTGAAAACACGGAAATTAAAAAAGAACATATTTATTACACAAAACATCACTGTATTAAATAAAGAATACCACATCTAAACATCATATATGTATTTTAATTTTTAGAATTTTAATATCATGAAGTGTTTAAATATAAACGAAATTATAAAATATAAATAGAGGAATCTTATCAGTTATGAGAAAAGCAACAAGCAGTATTTTACTTTTCAAACAAACATTTTATAATATTGATTACTCAACATATTTAAATAAATTACTTTTTTGAATCTCTTACAATTTCTTATTATGTTAATTACTGAAGGATAAATGCTAATTTGCCCCTTAATTCATAATACGCTACTGTCATAAAGTGATGTATTGTGAACATCTGGAATTGAAGCCATTCCTAAAAATAACTTAAATTGCAGAGAAATTAGTCACCTGCAAAACGTTCTCGTGAACCTCATATTTACCTTAACTTTTATATTTATTTATTCACAATGTTTAATTTGTCAAGATGAAATATTGATATAGAAATTTCATCATAACTTGCACTCCAGTCTACCTAATTGAGTTCAAAGTGGTTCAGCACTAACGATAAGTAATTCTCGTTAACCATGAAAGATAATGATATGATACACATCTATGTACTTAATTACTACAATGATTCTGAATACATAACTGTTTACAGCCATTCACCAATTATACATATATTACAGGACGTGTCCTAATGCTGTATGTCTCTTTAATCATATCGTGCTGCGAACCTAGCCTCTACCTGCTTTGCGAAGCATCCTACAGAAAATGATTTCGTTAAGACTTTAGCATGTTCGGTTCTTTGTGCTGTTTTTTCTGGACTTTCAGGGGGAGAGGAATTAACAATAAACTCGTATACAAGCTGATGTTAATTACTGCTTTTTAAACGTATTTGAAAGTTTTTAAACGCAAGGAAGAGTTTTACGTAATTTAAATTTGAAACATAAATATGTACTTCTTGAAAACCCAGAAAAAGTACTGGTTGTTATCAATAACTTGTATGACGCCAGTAGGACTAAAATGAGGCGGGAACAGAATATCTCAATTTCACCCGTGTTTCTACTAACGTTGTAACAAAACATTGCTTGCTCCGTAAGTATCCGGTCTGGTATGAAAGTGAAGTAGACTTTTTGTAACAACAATAAAGGAAGAAACCGGCTCTCGCTCCTGTTGGCAACAATCATGTCCAAACATGTACTTACATGACCAAAAATGTACTGGTGCTTGTACCCAAAATACGGTTAACAACGCTAGCTCGAAACGATTTTTAACTCAGATTTGACACAATGTTTTAAAGTCAGAATAGCTACATTCTACAACAGGAATCGCCCATGTTATTTAAGTATTAGTGAAGCCGCCTTCTATATTGTTTATATATACAGCTGATAAATCAATGTTAGACGTAAGAGCTAAGGAAATCAGTCATGGAGTGCAATTATGAGCAGTATTGAATAATTACTTTGTCTCTTTTGAACATGAATGCCAATTCATTAGCCCAGTATCCGTATTTACAACTCTAAAATTCTCTTTTCCATTGAAAATGGTGGACAATGTTTTGCGTTCACATAACGCACCAAACAATCTTTGTCTATGTTTTGTACGCTCTGGTATGTAAGTATGTTAACGTGTTAGGTACATAAATGCAATAATAATAATAATAATAATAATAATAATAATAATAATAATAATAATAATAATAATAATAATAATAATAATAATAATGAGGACTTTATAATAATAATAATGAGGCCATTCTTTAGAAGCTCTTAGTGTTTTACATCAATAATTATATGACTACATAAAAACAAGAAACAAAAAACCATTAAATTGGAATATATATAGAATGATGAAGGTACGAAACATTATTAGGTTTTTAAGTTTGTTCTTGCAGTCAAAGAAGGTGAGTTTAAAGAGTACTCTTTAAAAGGATCACTGTGTATTTGTGTCTAATTTTAATGGGCAATTCATTCCACACTGTTGGGCCATTGTATGCAAAAGAACGTTGTCATTGTGACTTCGTTTTCAGAAGAAAAACAATGAGAATAAGATTGTCCCAAGATGAGCGTAAGTATCTTGTTGGTGTATACAAATGGGTGAGGCCGGAAAGGTATGTTGGACTGGAGTACATCAGTGAAAAAAGCACAAAGAACAAATGTTGTGTTTGATTCTGAATCAAATGGATAGCCAGTGTAGGGTACAGAGCAGTCAGGAGGTTTGTTCTAATTGTGGTACTCTAAAGATGATCGGAGCAGCTATGTTTTCAACTTTTTTATGTATCTGGAGTAGATATTGGGACGAACCAGACCTAATTGACTTACAATAATGCAATCTTGAAATTGCCAATGAACTCACAAGTGTTTTTGTGGCATGAACTCAAAGAAATTTGCGAATGTAGCTGATGAGTCTCTGTTCAAGATATGCAGCCATGCATATGTTCATGACACATTAGTGCAATGTGAGAGTACTGTCTTGAGTAACAGCAGGGAGGGTGGACAGACCGAAACTATTTCAATCAAACCGAAACTATTTCAAGCAAACCAATACCAATTCAGGCAGTCAAAAAAGAGAAATGGGTTCGGTTTGTCACGCTATTGAGACTTTCTCACAAACAGGCTCATTTGTAAAACCTTACTTCGTAAATGAATTAGATTATTGGATTGGTCGGTGAGTTTGAAATTAATTCTCATTAATGAATCATTATGACATCGCATATAGACTGGATTAGTTAGATCCTCAATTATTAAAATCCCTGGAGGAGGTGTTGGTGCAAATGATTATAGAATATATCCTTGCTGAGCTTGATTTGATCTTTCAAGATTTATTTAGTAACTCCCTTCGATAACATCACATTCTAAATTCAATGCAATCACCGAGGATATTTTGACGTTTTGAGGAGCGATATGTCCTCCACCGCCGTCTGGGTCATTATTATGTTTGAGGATATGTGTTTGTGGTTGTGGTATTTTCTTCCATGCGTCGTGAATCCTTTTAAAACCATCATCGATGGCATCATTCAGAGATTATTTTTAGTTCTGGTGCATTATAGCCTGGCAACTTAAAAATCGGGGAGGATATCTTCTATGCGTATATTAAGTTTCTTTGCAAATTCTGTTCTCGTTTTAGGATTATTATGATTTAATATAAATCGAACACATCGCGAATTGAAAAATGCCATGTCTGCGATAATTTTATTACACACCTCCATGTATTTGATATCTTCATCTCGGTTAGGTGGGGTTTTACTAACTTCTTCTATGAAGATATTTTTCAATTTTTTAAACCTGGAATTCATGTCCGTGAATTGTTTGTTCATGTTGAATTCCTTTATTACATAATATTTATCGTCACTGGATCCTTCTGTCAAGTGCCAAATTTTTCGTCAGTGAAATCTATTAATTAATTCTTAGCCTAGCCGACAATTAACTGTTATCTTGTGGGAGAGTTTGGATGAAGGAATGTTTTCTTACCTCAGGTCACGCTAGTCCTATGTTGATAGTAAAAACGAATTGGTAGTATGACGGGATAGGAAGAGAAAATTCTCATGCAAAGCTGTCAAAAATGATTGAGACAAATGAAAGGTGGCATTTTGACACATTTTTAAATAGTATTCCAACTGTCTGTAGGAATAGCATTTATTCCGATTGGTCAAATATGAAATCAGGGGTTGGGTCGATCCCTAATGTTGAAGGGAATATATACTACGAGTCATATTATTTTCAATCACATATAAATGAACATAATGTTCAGCTGCATTGTAGGTAATATGTCAGCTTTTAAACTATCCAAAATTCACTGTAGTGATTAAAACTATATTTTACATTATGATTCTTGGTTGATTATGCTATTTTAAATCTACATTTTCCATTCTTAATCTAATTGTATTAGAGTAATTAATATATATCCACGCATATGTTATTTTCTCTCATCGCACTACCAACTGAGGCGTTGATTTCCTCTGTCAATTCTAATAATTTTATGATTCATGGCATTATTATTTACCAACGCTTTTTTGTCGAAAAACATTTAATACCAGTGCGTTTGCAGTCTACCTTTGTTCTAATCATACCAAGGTTAGGACATTGGATAACACTTGTATCTATTTTATTTTTAATCCAGATATTTATGTTGTAAACGTTTGTTGTAAATGGGAAACCTCGTGTTGTTCCTTGCATTCCTTTGCCTATTACGTCAATGATGCATTGTGCTGCTCTGCTATTTTGCATTATGCCATTAGGAATATTTTTGGAATGTATATTAAATTTTTCATTTTCAGCATTTAAGTTCTTGCAAAACATGCATCCTCGTGTATAGTTTTGATCTTCTCGCTCAGATCTGCAGACATTCAATCGTAAGTTGTTTTGGAGGTCTAGTTATGCTTTCTTTACTAATTATATTGTTGCCGTTTGCCTCCATTATTTGGTTATTTATATTAGATTGTTCTTTGCTTCCAACGTTACGATATCATCGGTATGTTTAAATCCTCAACTTGTTAACGTCAGCATCGTTATCCACGTATTTGTTTAGATCATTAAAACGTTTATAATGCAAGTGTTAATTCATCACAATAGGCTTTCGTTAACCTCTTAGTTTAGCTTTTAAATGATGTAATTGTCCTCTATGACAGTCTTATAACTAGAAACTCACTGTTTGTCTTTAGATTGTTTTAAAAACTGGGGAATATATATATATTCAGCATTTTCCCTATACCTAGGTCTAGTATTACAGAAGATAAGATCTTGAATCTCTGAATATTTCCTGCGTATCTAACATCTTTTTAACCATTGTTTTTTGTCTGGTTCCTAAGTCGTGATATTGTGTGTTTTCGTACACTACCACTGTGTGAAATACGAATTAATATTTTATCCACGTCTCTTCGTGACATATTATCACAGAGATTCTTGTTTTCTCCAGGAATTCAAAAACAGTTATCGATAATTCTTGTTATTCTGTTCCATAACAAGCTGTTTTGAGTCCTTTTGAAGATTGAAATATCCAGTTTCGTCATCTAGTCTTTAACATGATATTTAAAATTACCACTTATGTAGTAAATGTGATTGTACCATCATGCATAATGCGATTGATGAACCTGTTTTGAGCGTAACTGAAAACTGCTTTTTATTTATATGGGAGAAATTGGTTTGGTCAAAATAAAGGTGTCTTCCTGAGGGTGTTTTCTATTGTATCTCTTATTCTGGCATTCATAAACACCATGTTTGCTATCAGAGTTTCTAATTTACATGTATCCATCCATTTCTTTCCTTATTTGGTCTAATATTTTGTCTCCTTGTCATATAGTATATTTTTTGACTTTCTGTTTAGTGTAACTTTGTTCCTCGTTACATAATAATAGCCTTGCCTTTCTTAAACTTGTTGATGATTAACAATAAATCTTACTGCCCATGCCCATTGTTCTGATTAATGTTTTTATTCTTTGTTCTCAATCTTTATCTGACTTTAAAAGACTACATGTCGGTGGTAAAGTAAGCAATTAGAAACTCAGAAAACAACCATGCAAGCAACTAATTATGCCAAACCCCATCCAGCTGCTTCCATCCTGCCGTTACTCAGTTTTAGTCTCCATATCCAACCGTGTTTTTATTTCTAACGCCTCCGTAGAGTTCTAGCTCACGGATTTATTCTAATAATAATAACGTCTCGCCGTATAGTTAATACTATATTATTAGTTGCTGAAAATACTTTGTTATTTTACTTGGTTGCGTCTAAATAAGTCAGCTTCAGAATTTGATATAACAGTGAAACGCTTGATACTTTTTTACTTAGTTCCATATATAAAGTACATCTTACACTTTGTAGTGGTGATCGATTGAATTTCGCTGTGTATGTTTTAGCTTAATTATTTCAGTTTATTATTATAACTTCTTGCCTTGCTTTGCGTTTCAAAAACGACTTAAGACTAAGCTAAGCTTTTGCATATACACCAGCGATACAATTATTTGTTAGACTAGAAATACTTATCTATCAATACAGCAACACTTCTGTCAAAACCAAATCCATTTGTAAGAAGTTAGTCAGGTGTGAACTGGCTAAAAGAAAATTATATTAACTTTAGAAGTTCTTTATTTTATTATATTTTTTTTCATTGTTGACAGATTGTAAGCCACAATATATTTTTTTTTATAACAACCGCATCGTGTTTGCTACCATAATAGAGAATTTAGTTGTGTATACTCACAGTTTTTTTAGATCTACACATTTCTGCATGTATATGGTATTCATCAAGCAGTCTGTTGTGAAATAAGCGAAAATGGAATGCTTCGATTCCCGATTACACCAGTATCTAAGCTTGATAGGGAATATGTTGATCTATAAACAAACGCCTTTAAAGGCATGATGTGCACATATGTGATAGCGTAATGAAGTGCAGCGTAAAAATAAAATTGATAAGCTTCCTTCGTTGTGCAACATTAATCCAACGCCAACGCTGTTTTATTTATTATATAGAAGGCACA
Source organism: Unio pictorum (assembly GCA_030141615.1). Lineage (NCBI taxonomy): Eukaryota > Metazoa > Mollusca > Bivalvia > Unionida > Unionidae > Unio > Unio pictorum. The sequence goes on from JARLTB010000269.1 coordinate 659,825, forward strand.
AACGTATATGTTGTAATAGTGTAAGATAAAGGCGTGTTTTATGTTGTTGTTTCATTACTTTTCTGTTTTTGCTTCTTTCATTCTTGTTCAACCTTGTTGTTATGCTTTGGCCAAAAATTCATTTTATCTAGTTTGAACAAATATATTCGAATTCTGCTGAAGAATGGAAAGGCATCTGGAGTAGACAACATCCCATCTGAACTTATCAATAATGGGGAACTCTAATAAACCTACTATCAACAGGTGATACATTTGTACGATTTAGTAGCAAGGATTCAAAGTCAATATTGTTTAGTCAATCCTCAATTCCTCGCTGTATTGACTATTTCCTTGTATCGGCCTGTATATTCGATGGTCTTTTCCTCCTATAAGGTCTCACTAAATTAATAATGTATGTTACCTCCTATTTTCTTTCAACATTATAACAAAGCGATATTTTGAGAACCATACACTTCTATAAATATTTGTATATTTGGTTGATTGTTCATATGGTTTCATATTCAGCATACATATCTGCAACTGGATGTAGAGAAAACTATAGAGAGGTAGTCTTGCTTGTAAAAATTAGATATGTAGTTAAGCTTAGTTAACCATCCTTTCATCTATATGTATTTTTATGTTCGTTTTGTATAATATAATATATTACCATACTTAACTGAAATTTGTGCAAATTACTGGACTGTAATGACCGAAGGATCTTTTGGTGGTTTTTTTAGAATAATATGAAGAATTTAAATTTGGTTTAACAAAAATAGTATTCTTTTAGCAATTATGTAACTTTGTTAATTGTGTAAGGTACATTGAACCGATTATATGCTGTTTATTAATACAAATGTAGACAAGTAGAGTTTCAGCTGCACCATGTAGAAGATCTACATATAGAGCATAATTTCGTTGATATAATATAATAGTATGTATTAGATAATTGCCATGGCCGAATATCTTTATGTAATCAATTTCAATGTTCCAAGTAAAAGCATATATATATATATATATATATATATATATATATATATATATATATATATATATATATATTGCGGACGTTTTGCATGACGAATTTTTTTCAGATTGTATCAATAAGCGAATAAAACGATATTTCCAAAATCTGATTGCACCATTTGTGAATGATTGATTAATCATCTCAAAGGGCTAAATAGTTATTAAGTTATGTTCTCTTTGATAATTTCCGACGATTGATTCTGAACCAAAACACTTTAAAATACGTAATATACTAACTAATTATTGACTGTGTTCCATTGAACACGTTTTCTATAAATTGCATATTTATTTTTTTTAAAGATATGTTGCAAGATGTTCACTGACTTTAACAGTGTACAAATATGTCCTATTTATCTACATCACGTCCCTAACATATTATCGTCTAGCTGTCTGTTTTTAACTATCATGTCTTCAAAATGCTAATGCAAAATATAAATTACCTCTTGTTGAGACATAGTTTACTTCGTGTCAAGCTCAGGTACCCAATACACATTCTAAGACTGTTTATATAATACTGTATAGAGACGAAGTATTTCTATATTTTGAAAAAACCAAATGCAAATCATATTAGTGTTTGTATGTTGTCAGCATAGATAGATCTTGTACTATTTAATTAAATTATATATACGAAATTACTATCTAGTTTAGAGATTATTTTAATTTGTGAAATAATATCATTGAATCTACCCTCAACTTTGTCTTGGTGGGAGACTGCTTTTTATGTAACGTGGATCCTCTCTCTGGTCATGTAATTTTCTTATGTATTTACCGTCCAAACATTAGTTTCGGCTGCAGTATATATACTAATTACTGGATAAATAATTGGGTACATAGGTATCCATATAGTTTGATCGACATCGTGACATGGTTTACTTGAAATGAGTTCGCGTCTATTTCAGAACCCAGCAGCTTTTCTTCGACACCAGGAAATGTTCCTGAAGTGGTGGGCAGAGTTAGAAATAAGAAGAAAGGAAGTAATATAAAATGAGTTAAGAACACGCTACGCATATCGTCAGGACCTTTGGAAATATATAGTACCATCGTATTGTGTTGAGTGATTATCAAAAAGGTATTGACACAAGCGGATTTTTATTTTGGATGATGATGACATTATTAATAAAAAGTGACGATATAATTATAATGTACCACCGCATGTTGTAACCTGAAGTAAAATACCGATATATATGTGACTTTAAAATTGGAAGACGGTAACAGTTTTATTTTATTTCCTTTTTTTACATAATGCATCACCTCTACTTCAACGCCACACTAGTTTGTAAAATAAATCTTATGATTCGGTTTTCTGGTGATTTTCACTAGTTACGTTTGTCTCTAAATATAGCTTTCAGTTTCAAAGCTCTAGAATGTCAATCAAAAAGTGTTTGTATAGATCTATTTTTCAACTCTAAATTTATTTTTCCTAATCTGTGCAGTAGGGCATGTACAAAGGTTTTCTTTATTTATTTAAGTTTATGTTTTGTGAGCATTTAATAAATGGTGATGCAAAATGTGTACGTCTGTAAGCATTTATCATTACTCTCTTCCCCCTTCTCTCTCTCTCATTCTCTCTCTCTCTCTCTCTCTCTCTCTCTCTCTCTCTATATATATATATATATATATATATATATATATATATATATATATATATATATATATATATGTGTGTGTGTGTGTGTGTGTGTGCGTGCGTGTGTGTGTATGTGTGTATATGTGTTCAATTGCAATATTAGTATTAGATATTCAATATTAGTATTAGAATATCTGGCGGAAGTGCATATTTAGATTTAAATATGACTATTGACTTTATCTACACTGACATTAGTGTGCAAATACATTGACAATGCGTGTACTTTCCACTTGTTTTTCAGAGGTCACCATTAGAACAATGAAAGTTAATCTTATTACGACATTTAATAAAATGACAATAGATAAGCCTCATCATGTTCTTGTAGTAACAGTTGATGAAGTTCAGAGATATTAAGAACTGCCTATTGTTCTTTGTACTTGTGCAGATCATTTAAAACGAAATATTACATAATATATAGTTCGTGAAGAACCGCCTATTGTTCCTTGTATTTGCGCCGCTCATTTAAAACGAAATATTATATATATATATATATATATATATATATATATATATATATATATATATCGTGATTTGTGGTCATATCTTACATGGTCAAGGTAGGTCGCATTTGATAACACAGGCTTTATATATAAAACCAAACAAAACCCACAAAATAAAGAAACACCATGGAATTGAAAAGTGTTACATATCCCAATCCTTAAACAAACTGAGATTGCAAGATACGAAGTTACAAATATTACAGCTGAAGCAAATATTGAGCTGACTTTTTGATCAGACGACAAATATGTCAAGGAAACGAAAACACTATGACAAGTACTATTGTCTATGTACAATATTTATACCTGATACGAGACTATAATTGTTCCTGCAATGTATCAATATCCGACAAAGCATCAGCATGATCAATATTACTGTTATGAGCACAACGGTATTACGAAGATTAGAATACACACTGCTGTATGAAGTAATGTCAGCAATATTACTCTTCTATATCGCTTAAATGGGAATTGCATTACCTAACTAAAGATTTAATAGTATGCACTATAATAATAGTAAGCAAGGATGTTACTTCAAAAGCAGACGTAACTTTTGAAATTGTCAATAGTCAATTGAGATTGTTTGCATAGACAGTAACGGCATTTAACAAATTTTTTTTAAACTCTCTTCCCGTTTACGTTTCTCATGTTTCTCAGATATAGTATAAATAATTATCACAACTTTTTTAACTAACAGATTGGTGTAATTTTTTTGGTTTGTTGTTTTTAAAGAACGAACAAAATATTCTCGATAACAAATGAGATTGTCAAAATTCCCGAGCAACATTCTCTTAAGGGAAGTAAGTTTAAGAAAAGATGAATATATAATTTTCAAGACGCTCTTAAAGAATTTTATTATTAATAATGTTAGTATTATTTTACTCCGTCTTATAAAAGCGTTTAAAAGAGTGCAGTAAGTGTATTAAGTAGATGATTCATAAAATTAAAAAAGAGACATTTTTAAAATAGCAAACATTTGATATCACTGCTATTATTCTACGCAATTACTGTAAATTAAATGATTAATTTATTGTTTTTAAAACTTGTAATCGTCTCTAAATTAGCCGCGAATGTAACACCGATGAATACAACCTCATTGTACTTTTACTCAACATTATAATAATGACATAATTGTATTGTGTTGCCTGATCAGCATCCAACGAATATTAATTTGCTCAATACTAAAACAGAAGAACTGTTGAAGAGTCCAAATCAGATATATAGAAGCTTTTTATGAAATATCAAAAGTTATGTGTTTACATAATGAGAATCATTATATGTACCACCGACATGTATCCTTTTAACATTCCTCATACGTATTATCATATGAGCATATAATTCCACACATAAAATAAAGACATAGTTGGAAATAAGGTTACATTGTATGATTCCTCTATACAAATTAAACCATTTTCGACACTTGTATACTCACACCTCTATAGATTTGAAGATTGAATACAAATGCTTGAAACATTATAAAAACAGGCTCATTAAAGTATAATATGTTTTCTACATTATATATGCGTTTCCAAAATCACTTAAAGGAATAGATAAAGAAGATAATATTTTTAAATGTACAATCATATAAACTCATAATATTCTCACCTGTGCATATCGGATGTATAGATCAGGTTTTTTGTTATACATAACTTATTGGAATACAACTGTAATCATATTAGCCCTTCAGTCAAATAAAAATTGTAGAAGATATATTAAAGGATATATTAGAGGAAAGATATGTGTCCCGTTTAAGATATATTTTTTCGATTGACACTTTTTGGTATACACATTATAACTCCATCTTCCTACACGGAAGTTAATTGACGTTACTCATCACCAAACGTACATGTTGCACCAAAAAGTCACCAGTATAGTAGACAATTCATTAATATACTACTGTCACTATTTGGTCCAACTATATCATAATAAACGCGGTTCTATGCTATTGATAACTATATTCATAATACTTGTAATACTTGTATCTCCCATTTTGTCTTTCTTCACCTGTAAGATAATTGGAAATTATAGTTTAATAATATTACCACACCTCTGGAGCAAGTAGAATAAAAGCTAAAGTAACATTCATACCCTCATTAAATCCGCGTGTCTTACTTTTTAAAATGTAAATATGTGTCAATGTTATATTTAAGAGTCTTTGTTAAGTAATTGTGGCATAATTATGTAGGTTTTGTGGTGTTAAACTAAGTAATAGAAAAGAACAAACAAAGATTTAGTAGATTTCAAGGACAAACTAATTGGCGATACAATCGAAATATAAGAGGATTTAGAGTAATGTAAATGAAATCCCAAATAATATCAAGCGTTGTATCACAAGTCCAAAAGTATAAAATCTTTTTTTTCTGAGTTATTTCCAATACTGAATGTGATGATGCCTCATTAAAAGTAATTGAACCTCTGTGCATATAGCTTTGCTGCCTCACATAAATATAATCAAGAATATGTTTGAATAAATCCTAACTCTATGCTAAGAATAAACATTTTAATTATACTAGATACATCCAATTAATAAAGTACATAATTACCTTTCTGAAATTATGTAGGAACAGAGCTAAAACTGATTCCATACAGACTGATATTAAAATATAAATTATTAATCATGTTCGTCTGACCATTATACCTCCCACTTCACTTAGGTTGCAATTACATTTTCTGATGAAATTCAAACTCGGCAATTGTAACAGAACTTGTTTATATAACCTTCTAAGGGTATAGTCAAGGCTAGGTATTGAACTCATCCCCATGTAAACATATATGTATAACTTATAAACAAGACAAAAAGTAGATACGCACCAAAAATGTATTCTTAATCATTGACAATTTCCATGCACAACAAATACATTAAGAGTACGTACCATAATGTATTGACTTGTACACAACGAATGAAGTAATTATCGTTAGGTTTCTGTTGTAAATCTATGAAAAAATGAAAAATGGGCTAAACTAATATCATTATCAGGTTATGGTACAATCCTCTTAGTGCGTTGACAACTAGCAGTGTAACATGCCTACGATTAATTAGCTCTAGTGTATCAGTTCTCAACATTAAGTTTTCATTTTTAATTTGTATTATAGGGGTTTCACATATTACACGGCATGCCTGCTGAGATTCGTTCAATCAAACTTCTGCTCAGAAATTAGACCACAAAACAAAGGAAATATATCTTTGATGAACCGAGTTTTCGGCTATCTACCTGTCTTTGTTGTGGTATATTTTGTCAGTTTAAAATCGTTTGTAGAAGGATATAAAGGATAGTATTGCCTGTGTATAAAACAATATTGACATTCATATCTCAATATGATTTTGCTTTTCATTTCTTCACTGTTTTTACATTTTAGAAAATGATTTATAACGTAGTAACGTATTATTTGTTAACATAGGCTCTATAACTGTCTCGTTTTTCAAAGACAGCTCCAGTGGCCATGTTGTTTGAGCGTCCGCTTTGGCTGCGTGAGGTCGCGGGTTCGAACCCTGAACGAGTCACATAAAAGGCTTATAAAATATTACTAACAACTGTTTCACTAGGCGCTCAGCATTAAGAGGTTAATGTAAGGACTGGTCGGGCTGGTGTCACGATAATGTGAATGGGTGGGACATGATGTTACATGATCCACCAGTGCGAGACATCACTATTAAATGACACAGTGCAGATATCATAGAGATACGTCTAAATCATTGTTAAAGCTACGTGAAAAATCCAAATCCAAATTGGACACACTCATTTCAAGAAGTGTGCGTGTCTTTTAAGTAGCTATTACAAGTGTTCTATTGCTGTGTGTTTTATTGATTTTGTTGATTTTCTAATGGAGTTAGCTTGACCTGGCACACATTCGGATGTCGTGCCGTCCATCCTAGGCGCGTTTCACCACCATTTGTCCGCATTGCTTCTAGGGAGATAATGTTCATATAGTATGCAAGTAAAGAGAGAGAGAGAGAGAGAGAGAGAGAGAGAGAGAGAGAGAGAGAGAGAGAGAGAGAGAGAGAGAGAGAGAGAGAGAGAGTAGTCTATAAAATCCTGGTAATGTTCCCCGAACAAGGGGGGAAATTGTGCATCAATGCAAAAGACATAGCCTCTTGAGTTCTGTTACACAAGGACAACAAGACACAAATTTGAAAAAGATATCCAAAGTTTATATAATGCTGACATTGATATTGGAGACGGAAAGCCTGCTGACAAACTGCTGCAGCCAAAGCACTAACGCAAACGGGAGTTGGTGAAATATGTGGAAAACTTTGCGATAACAAGGAAAGTCCATGTTCTATGCAATATTCAGGGACTGATATAACTTATCAATGCATAAGCTACTTGGTAAACTATAATAATAAATTGAACTGCTTATTAAAGTTGTCTAATACATAAATCTATACCTACATTTACCCAAAGCTCATACAAAGTTAAGAAAAAGCCTCAAAATCATTGTTGTGGCTACTTTCCACTAGAAGCAGTGTTAAATTCTTTACATTTCAATATAAAGCTGAAGAAAAAAGCATAAGGGGAGGTAATATACCTGGCTTTGGCATACCAAGTAGGAAGCTCTAATTTACAGCTAAATGATTCCATATTATCAGTTGATAGTAAGTGCAGAGTTGCCTTTATAAATAGATTTTGTTTCAAATATGAAACCACATATCTGGCATGAAGCTTGTTGTCATCTATTCACATCAACAAATCTGGTAAACACAACATATATTGCTTAGTGCATACAGGAAACAATGTTGAGATTTGGAATACGGAGTAAAGTAGAACATCATTTCCAAAATCCTGACTGTCAAGGATTTCTCTTATGGGACTTGGAACATGAAAAGAATAGAGATCTGATGTGGTGGGAGAGAGTAATATTTTTGATACAAAGATGTACATGAATTGGGATGAAGCATGCATCTAATCCCTGAATGAATTGGTATAAACTGAGCTGATCACCTGCATAAAGAATATGGCTCATGCAGAGATCCCAGCAACGCCAGGTGGAATTAGAAAGTTCTCTTGAGTTGTGCAGTATGCCGACAGCTGCTATCTGCATGTGCTGCCCCATGACCACTCCTCTTGCCTATCATGCCTTCTCCACAATATTCTGAGCATGCAGTGACAAATGCAAACTGGGTTTTAGGAACAGGTTTGCATTTGTGCAAAACAATCACTAGAGTGGAGAAAATCATAGTTATTTCAGACTGAATTGACTTCTGTTAATCAAATCTATTTACAGTAGCAATAAACTAGCATTTACCAAACTAACTTCATGAAAAGATAGATGGATGCCTTCTACACCTTACTTTATGGAGATATGCTGTAGCTTGGCACCTCACTTTGTGGAGATAATCTGTAGCCTGGTACCTTACTTTGTCGGAATATGCTGTAGCCTGGTACCTTACTTTGTGGAGATAATCTGTAGCCTGGTACCTTACTTTGTGGAGATAATCTGGAGCCTGGTACCTTACTTTGTGGGAATATGCTGTAGCCTGGTACCTTACTTTGTGGAGATAATCTGTAGCCTGGTACCTTACTTTGTGGAGATAATCTGTAGCCTGGTACCTTACTTTGTGGGAATATGCTGTAGCCTGGTACCTCACTTTGTGGAGATATACTGTAGCCTGGCACCTCACTTTGTGGGGATAATCTGTAGCCTGGTACCTTACTTTGTCGGAATATGCTGTAGCCTGGTACCTTACTTTGTGGAGATAATCTGTAGCCTGGTACCTTACTTTGTCGGAATATGCTGTAGCTTGGCACCTCACTTTGTGGAGATAATCTGTAGCCTGGTACCTTACTTTGTGGGAATATGCTGTAGCCTGGTACCTTACTTTGTGGAGATAATCTGTAGCCTGGTACCTTACTTTGTGGAGATAATCTGTAGCCTGGTACCTTACTTTGTGGGAATATGCTGTAGCCTGGTACCTCACTTTGTGGAGATATACTGTAGCCTGGCACATCACTTTGTGGGGATATGCTGTAGCCTGGTACCTCACTTTGTGGGGATAATCTGTAGCCTGGTACCTTACTTTGTGGGAATATGGTGTAGCCTGGTACCTTACTTTGTGGGAATATGGTCTAGCCTGGTAAATTACTTTGTGGGAATATGCTGTAGCCTGGTACCTTACTTTGTGGGAATATGCTGTAGCCTGGTACCTCACATTGTGGGAATATGCTGTAGCAGAGTCCTATGTAAAGTAACTCAAAAATGTTTTCTTATCCACAGCCAAGGAAGAGATAATCGGTGGTATGTCAATGCAATTGAGAACCCCTAAACCACAGGGCAGCTTAAGCTACCAAGCAAGCGCAGATGTGACTATGTGGTCCGGCATTGGAAGTAACCACACTATCCACAGTATTGACACCCCAAAAGTCACTACAGGTTTCCAAAGGCCTCCCTTATCTCTCACTGAAATTAATATTACTGGTAGTCATCAAAAACTTTCAGCCCCTTATGTACCCCTGTAGCAAGGCCTCGTGGAGGGCACACATATTGGAGGGACCTCTTTTGTGACCATCTTGCAAATGTCAAATGGTAACCCACAAACACTTCCCCATGTTCTTGAAAGTTGCAACAACATGATATAGTAATTTAAATTAAAACCTTAGAACATTACCAGAGATAAAAATCTTAAGAAATAATGGCTCTTTAACGACTACATTACATGTCCGCCATGTAAATTTATTTTGAAGAAACCACATTTCTTAATTTAGTCTGTGACCCTGACCTTTTGAACAATGATCGTTTACTTCTCAATTACAAACCATCCATACATTTTTGGATATGATTTGTGGAATAGAACTAAAAGTTATTTTGTTGAAACCATTTCCCCTAATGTACATATGACCTTGACTTTCTAGCATTTCATCAAAATTAGTGTCATCTCATGTAAAATATTTGCAATTTGCAAAATTAATTCAAGAGATGTGATACTTAATTCAATTGATGGGATACTTAATTCAAGTGATGTGATACTTAATTCAAGGGATGGGATACTTAATTCAAGGGATGTGATACTTAATTCAAGTGATGTGATACTTAATTCAAGTAGTTTGTAAAAATACTTTTTCCTTCTTTCAGTCCTTGTGACTATGACTTTAAAACTTGATCTAAGCATCAGCAGTTGTCTTTCTCATTTCAAATGCAAACTATTTACAAAGGTGGTCAAGGTATCTGGTATATATCTGTAATATTGCACTTGGAAAAGAAAGAAAATATTTTAATAAAATCACCTTGACATTTAACACAAGGACCCCATAATGGAATTTACAGAAGGAATGTCAAGTTGTAAGGAACAATAACCAGATTGCTACAAACATGTGCTAGACCCCAAGGCTAATAATTCCGCATCATAAATGTATGATGGTCACTCTTGCAAACAATGAGGTGTCCAGCCAGATATTTAACATGGTCATAGGATCTTGTGACCTTATTTTGGTTAAGCCAGTTACATAACATGGCCATAATATGATTCACAGGTAAGTTATGAAATCCTGTGGTCAGATCAAAGGAACATCAAGCGGGTTGTCATAAATCGACCTTGAAAGACTGCTGGGGAGGGGGGACTGTCTGCTAATTATGTGAATCAGGGGTGAATCAACATCCACATTGTTGTATGATGCTGTGTACTTGTTCTAATTTTTGGAACTATACAACTGCCAAAGGTCCTATGGAAACTGAAAACTGTCAAACTCGGCCAAATGCCCAAGAATAATTAAAGCAGTCTTAAACCATTAGCAGTTAACTGTGTACAATTTTTACAATTAATTAAAGGTTTATTTTATATAAACCAACTCATTGTTTGAAAATGCAGGTTAAACTCCAAGAAAAAAATAAAATTGAGTATTTCAGTTGATTTGATAAAATAGGTCAGAGAAAGAAAGGCATAGCTTATCTATGTAACAAAAGTGTATGTTTATTGCATGGCTAAACTTCTAACCATTCATCTCGTACAGGAATCTTAACTAACTTTGCCTTAGTATAACAATAACTCTGCAATTTAATATACTTAATACAAAAAAGGAAGGATTTTTGCTATCAATGTTACAAGCTGAGTTATTGTATTAAAAGTTTTTCTTCTTTTAGCCTCTTTTACCTTGACCCATGACCTTCTAAGTCTAGAATCAATAGGTTGCTGAAGATGCTAACAATTTACAGAGTAATGGTAAATGTGATAAATATTTAATCTGCATTGATAGTGTTTAATTTTTATTTTAAAAAATTTCATTATATGCTATTGAAATGTAGCATTGTATGCTAGACCAGACCTTGTCGAAAATGGTATGTGTATGGGATTATTATTAGGATCATTATTATTAGGATCATTATTATTAGAGGTACATTATTATTAGAGGTACATATAATTATTTTGGTCTGGATCAAGGTTATTGGAATTCCCCTATAAATATAACTGGCTTACCTGACATATTCCATAGTCTATATTATAATTTTATCAACATACCTTCTATGATAACCGAGTTTTTATTTAGTAAACATTAGAATAATTCTAGGTTATTTTCCATTAGGGTATTTTAAAAATGGATAATGCTAATTTTGACCGAGGTGAAATAGAGGACTATATGATCTTGTTACTGGAAGAAGTATTCATTTTTGTAGAATAAAATGTATTATAATTGAGAATTTCAATTTGTGCTGGAATTTTATTCTTCAAATTATTTAATTCAAGTGATTCATCTCAGGAAATAAAAAGTGCACACAACTTGGAATTTATACTGAAATTTGAAATAAAAAAAGTATTTAATTCTTTGATTGTATTATTGTGATCAACAATAGACTATTTCTTTGTACATCAGCATGATACAAGCCACCAGTTACATCAAAACCTTTATCCTTGGATTTAATTTTTGTGTGTGATTTGGATTTTTAGTGCAGCTTGAAGAACTTTTAGATCAATGCTACAATGTCTACACTGTGCTAGTTTATAGTAATGTCTAGCACTGGGGCATCATGCTACAGATGAGTAGCATGATGTCAGTCACATTCTGACACCAGGACGACCAGTCCTAACACTAACCTTTTCATGCAGTGCCAAGCATAACAGCTGTTGGTATCAATGTTTTATCAGTATTATATACGACTCGGCTAGGGTTTAAACCCCATCTCCTGCATCTAAGACTAACCACTTGGCCACCAGAGTGGTTGGATTTAATTTGAATTTTCACTAAGTTTATTCTGAACTCTAATTATTATTATTATGACTCTAGTCTGTAATTCTATAATTTGTTAGAATTTTAATGTGCAATACTGTTAAGTTCCATATTGTTACAATTTCACTTTGTATTCTAGGGAAATATACAAGTTTTTTGTTTGTTTGATTAGGATATTTAACATACCTTTAAAACAAATTCAGTCATATCACTATGATGTCTGCAGTGAGGCAGTTTATAGTGATGTCTAGCACTGGGGCATCATGCTGCAGACATGTAGCATGATGTCCCACCATGTGTTCTTGTCATCATGTTATCCTGTCACCAGGCGGACCAGTCCTAACACTAACCTTTTAATGCTGGGCGCCAAGCGAGGCAGCTATTAGTACCATTTTTGTAAGTCTTTGGCATGACTCAGCCAGGGATCTAATCCATGACCTACTTCTGTAGCAGACCTCCAACCACTGGCCACTGGAGTGGTTGAGTTATTTGTAGAATTTGAGCTTGTTGCTTCTCACTCTTTTATACTGCTTTTTTAAGACCATTGAGTCCAAATAGAAATGTTACAGAAATTAACTAGCAAACGGATAGATGAGCAGACTTCACAACATTTTTACCGCCATGCTTAATCACTGCAACATTAGTATACCCATAAAAACTGAATTTATTATTTAATTTGTTAACAGTGCCTGAAATGTAACTTAAGGAGAATTTGTGATTTATCTAATGCAAGTCCAAGTAAACCATTTTTCTGTGTTTATAAGTCAGAAAATATGAATATCCTTGTCACAATTCATCCTACCATAAACAATGCCAGAAACATGACCTTAAACACAAAGTCTCTTAAATCCTTGTCACAATTCATCCTACCATAAACAATGCCAGAGACATGACCTTAAACACAAAATTGCAACAAAATCTCTAAAGTATCGTAATGTGGTTAAGCATGACCTTTTCCAATGAATTTAGCATGAAGTGTCGGAAAAACTTTTAAGAAATTTAACTAAATCAGTGAAACAATAAAGGTCATAATGACTTTCTCTTGTACAAAAATGAAATGCAAGCCTTCATCAATCCCAGTAGAATTGTAAAAGTACAGAATGCCATGTTTGATACAACCATATTGATTTTATTTTCAAATATTTAAGGACTACCAAAGTACTATTTCTACTGGAAATTTAATTTATCACTGTACAAGTACATAAAAAAACAGTATACATAGCTAATTGACATTAAACTAAGGAAAAGAGATGCTACTCCATTTGGTAACTATCCTGTCATGGTCCATTTGACTGATTCAACTGTATTCCTCATCATACATGTGGAAAATACATGTCAATAAAACAGGATACATTTGATTCAGGTTTATGTTTTGTATTCACTCTGAGATATTTATGCAGATTTTAGAAACATTTAAGGAATTCTCCATCTAATCTAATGATAAAACCAAATTTTTCATCAACAGTTTTCAGGGAAAGCCTTAAATTTAAGCATTTTCAAAATTTGTGTGAACCATGGATGCAAGACTCAAGGTCATGAACTTATTTCATAAGCTCTGATAATTGGATAGTAACATAATTGAAAGATGGTTTTCTGGACCTTTCCTGGTAGAAGGAGTGGTGCCATGATGCCTTCACCAAAATGGAATTTTAGACCTAGAAAGCATGATTGGTTGACTAGACACAATAAAGTACATGATTGTAATTGGGTAAATATCAAGAGAAAAATAGTTTTTTGTTCTCTTAATACATCTGTTATATTAAAACATAAAATGTTTACAATTCATAAAAATAAAGATTGTCTAAGAAATATCTAAATTTTATAGCATTGTAAAATTTAAATGTAAAGTGTCCTATTTTTAAAGACTTCCAGCCCTCCTGAACAAACTGTAGTTATGAAATTAAATGACAAACTAGAAGGAAACAGTTGGCACAGGACATTGTGCAGAAATAGATCATCTGTCTATATTTATAAAAAATAAGAAAACAAAACAGATTTTACAAATGTTTACTAAAAAATGAGATGGCTGCTAATATTACTTAAACTTTGTACAAATACACAACAATCTTGTAATTTTAGTATGAACATGTGTATACCATAATCTACGGAACATATACAATTAAGATTACTTAAACTTTGTACAAATACACAACAATCTTGTAATTTTAGTATGAACATGTGTATACCATAATCTACGAAACATATACAATTAAGATTACTTAAACTTTGTACAAATACACAACAATCTTGTAATTTTAGTATGAACATGTGTATACCATAATCTACGGAACATATACAATTAAGATTACTTAAACCTTGTACAAATTCACAACAATCTTATAATTTTTGTATGAGCATGTGTATACCATAATCTACGGAACATATACAATTAAGATTACTTAAACTTAGTACAAATACACAACAATCTTGTAATTTTAGTGTGAACTTGTGTATACCATAATCTACAGAATATATACAACCTTATTCATGGCAGAGAAACAGAACCCAGTTATTAACAAAGCTAAAATAAAATCAGATATGACCTAACTCTCCTACCATTCTGCATAATTTTGATATTGGCATGAAGGAATATCTCTGACAGACTGATACCAGATTGTTGAGAAACAAAGTAAATTGTAATGTGAGTGGTTCAACATGCAGTAAGTAAAACATTCAGGTGTTGATGATACGGAGCACAGTAGAAACTTTAATAATACTTTCCTATTTGGAAACATTCCCATTACCAAAAATAAGGAGGAAAATTGTTTTACATTGCTTCATCAACAAGAACCATTACTTTAAAATGAAATTCAAAGTCGATAAATACAAAAATATAGTTAAGTTGACTTCCAAAAAAACATAAAACTATTTTATATACATCTTATGTACATCTAGCAAACATGCAATCTCTTTTTCCTACATCCTGTAGAATGTAGGTTATAAAATTTCGTATCACCTAAATTCCATTATTAGTAAATCGTGCCACCTAGTCCCCTGCATATTAAAGATATTTCATCTATGACCTTACATTTTTTAAAAGTCATACTTTAATACAAGTCTAAAGAAATTGAAAATGCTGACATATTTATACATTACTGTAACAAATTAATTGTTTACATGTTTACGTGTGGAAAATTTAATTTTAAAAAATTGATTCTGTACACGATTCCAGTAAATGAATCAAGAAACATTTTTAGCTTAGCACAAAAATTTGAAAAGGTTCCAGATCTTAAGCGAGTTTTTGAAATCAGTGTCAATAAAATACATCTATAAGTGTATATGTTAATGATAATCAGTGTCCATAAAATACATCTATATGTGTATTTGTTAATATTAAATGTTGAAAAAATAATCAACAAACTAAACTCATGGAGAAAGTCATCATTTTGGAGCCATTAACAAGTTTCACTCAACGTCTTACAATATCTTAAATGTCTGGCATCACCCAACATCCAGATTTCAATTTCAAACAGAATTTACAATTCAAGAATATAACTGGCAAATGTCTTTTGGAATCCCATATCTGCTTTCTTAAGGACAGAGAGACATGGTATCATATGGATTTCTTTCTTGTTGCTATTTTCATTTTCTTGGTACTATTACTTGGACACCATTAGAGCCAGGATGTGTGATAGAATGGTTTGCTTGCTACTTCTTGTGCAAGTTGAACACTGCTGGTATTAACAGGAACAGACTGGTATTAACAGGAACATGGACTGGTATTAACAGGAACATGGACTGACTAGATTTTGTAATTCATATATGATGGATGTATGGGTCAACTGTACAAACAGAAACATGAACTGGTATTAACAGGAACATGGACTGACTAGATTTTGTAATTCATATATGATGGATGTATGGGTCAACTGTACAAACAGAACATGGGCCGGTATTAACAGGAACATGGGCCAGTATTAACAGGGACAAGGGCCAGTATTAACAGGGACAGGGGCTGGTATTAACAGGGACAGGGGCTGGTATTAACAGGGACATGGGCCGGTATTAACAGGAACATAGGACGGTATTAACAGGAACATGGGCCAGTATTACCAGGAACATGGGCTAGTATTAACAGGAACATGGGACGGTATTAACATGAACTGGCTAGATTTTGTAATTCATCTATGATGAACTTTTGGGTTAACTGTACAAGTATTGAAGGTTTTGTGACCTTTACAGATTTGCATTAATTCTTGATGAATTCATTACATCAACAGCATACGGATGTTTTTTCTGAGCCAAGTGAGAAAATCTGGAATGATCTGTCGATGATGCAACACCCAAGGTCTGCCCATTTGATCCATGGATATGACAATATTTGTTCACAGACATGGACTGGCCCAACATTGTTCACAAACATGGACTGGCCCTCTCCCATTGCACCTTTTTGTGGTACCTTTCTTTTGCTATTTGACAATGAACCTTGCAATTAACCTGTGCTAGGCTTTGCATTAGCAGGTAGCAGTGATGAAACCCTAAATAACTGCCCTTTTTTTTGACCGGAATATCACTGTTTTCATTTTTTTCTTGGGTAGTTCTTCTACATCATACAGATTCATTTCTCTTAATGCCATGGTCACTGCAAAACAAAATATAACAGCAATCACATTCAACATTAAAGTCAATTTGTATAGGGTAAGTATCATTTTGTATAAATCCTTTGCCTCTTGTATCGATATAGTTACAGACATGGAAAAATATTAAATTATTAATGTATTGGTTATTCATTTCACCCCTATTGGTTACATAAAAAGTAATTTATTTTGGAATAACACAGCTTTTATTGTATGTCATTGATGCAGCTAAGGTGCAGAAGCAACATCAGTTAAGATATACTGGGGCTAATGAAATGTATTTGGAACAATACAACTAACAGAAAGTTGTAAGGGTCATACAACAGCTTACTGGTTGGGGGACAATGACATAACTGAAATGTCTCTAATAAAACCAAGAATGACCACAACAGCATACCATCTTAAATTCCTACTTTCCATCGCATAATTGAAAAACACATTGCCAACCAATGCAATGTATTAATACACTCAAAAATTTGGATTCATGGATCATAATGCCAAATCTCCTATGCAATTTTGTAACTGCATTTTTCTGTTATTTGGTTATAAATATTTGAAACTGATTATTACTGCATTCTGTGTATATCTGACATTAGACTTCTTACCACAGACATGGAGACAGGGGCATAAACTAAGGAAAACACCAATCTCACAAATAGTTACAACATGTTGTAAATTAGTACAAAGAAGTACAACAGTTTAGATGTCATAATGACTAATGGATGGAGTCTTGGAGAGATGAAGGGTATTGTAATATCTCCTTTGCTTTTCATTCTGTTTTTCATGTCAAATTAATGAAGATTATTTTGTACCAGATTTTAGTATCTGAAGGACACAACATCAGTTTTTCTTCCCTTGTTTTCTTTAAGCAAACATAACATGACATACTTTACTGCCTTAGGCAAATATAATAACATCATGTGTAACTTCCAAATCACAAAATGCAATTTAATCAGTAAATAAGACCACCTGCTTATAAAGACCACTTCCAATGATTACATGTGTGCTATTTATGCCAAGGTGTAGCTGTTAAATAGATAATATGGTTGCTTTGACGTTATTATCTCTTTGAATTCTTAAGTGTATAACAACAGATCTTGCTCTGTACTATGTGAATCTACATTTTTTGAATAACAGTATCTGATTCGTGGTGATTGTTCATAAGACACAAGAGCAGCACGTTTGCAATTTTTTCTTCTTGTTTTGGGTTTCCTCAGTGCAAGATCAGCTATGTATGATAGCTATGTTTGGACTTAAATGGAGATTTGAAATGACCGACGTGTCTAGGAAATGTAATATTTATCTGCCAATGGGGCATCACAATAGTGCATCACAATACAGACTGAAAATATCAATACATGACAACAGTAGAATGAAACATAAACTAAATCATATCAAATGTCAGAGATTGAACATTTTCTAGTCTTTCAAACCCTTAATTCTACAATAAAGAATACAAGACCCTTAAACCATGTATAAAATGTCTTATTATACTGTGACAATTCTATTGTCTTAAACCATTCATAAAGTTTTGTCTTCATATAAGAAATATACAAAGAGAGTCCTCAAGGGAGAATTGTTCTTGAATAACGAGTCACACTCTATATAAAGCCTTATATATACCAATATATATACTTGCTTAACTAGCTGCTATATTTTAAGTCCACATTTCAAAGAATTTTAGTTTATGTTGTGATAATTATTAAATCAATTATATCAAATAAGTATTTGTCTGATAATACAATGTGTACAATTTAATTTGCT
Source organism: Unio pictorum (assembly GCA_030141615.1). Classification (NCBI taxonomy): domain Eukaryota; kingdom Metazoa; phylum Mollusca; class Bivalvia; order Unionida; family Unionidae; genus Unio; species Unio pictorum. The sequence goes on from JARLTB010000269.1 coordinate 678,447, forward strand.
CTGGTAAAAAGATTTTCCATCTGCATTTATAAATTTACCCATTACATTTATTACTTCCCCTAAAAGTACACTTGTGTCTAATATAGATTTGTTTTTGATGATAAATAATAATCATGACAAATATTAATTAATGACAACCAGGTCTTCTAGTCCTGCACCGTTATGCAAGTATTAGTGGTCATCCACCCATGTACAATGGCTTTCTTCACATCTTCTACTCTGTTAATCCTGACATCCTGTCATCCACCCATGTACAATGGTTTTCTTAATGGCCTCTAGCCAGTTTATCCTGACATCCTGTCATCCACCCATTTGCAATGATTTTCTTCATGGCCTCTATACTGTTTATCCTGCTATCCACCCATGTACAATGATTTTCTGCATGGCCTCTATACTGTTTATCCTGTCATCCACCATGTGCAATGGTTTTCTTCATGGACTCTACCCTGTTTTCCTGACAGAGGTAGTCTCACAACATTCTAAACATTCACCTGTCTATAATTTGTTGTATCAATATTGACCGCCTGTCTAATATCAACAATTTTAAAGAATTCCCAAATTACAAGCAGCATTTATTTTCAAATTAACACCCTACCCAAACTTTGATAACTGAATTGCATGAAATGGCTGATGCAAGTTGACAATTTTTTGCACATAACTAGAAGCTTAAGTTATTCAGCTGATCACAAATCTCATTGATAAAATTACTTGCCAACCGTTCATCACAACGTTAGTCTCTTTGGATTCAAATGTAATGACATTACTTACAATTGAGTACATCACAGCATTTTCAGGTACTTAAGCTAAACAAGTGAATAGTGTTCTGGCATACAGATATTTTCGGTATAAATATTCTGCCTGTGGATTCAACCTCTTTAACTAGGGCCATATTTTTTTTATGCATTCCATACAATCTATGGTGATATCAAAGCAGTGAAAAGCTTTAAACCAGCCAACTCCAAATTATGATTCACTACAAGTATGTGCTATAGGTCTCTGTTACTTAACACTTGAGTAATTACCTGTGTCTGTTGTACATATTGCCTTGATAATCTTCAGGATGTGGTGCTATGTCTTTTCCAGCTTTCCACAGATCATACCTCTCTAGCTGGAACCTCCGTACAAACGTATCCATGCAAATTTTCACACCATCATCCTGACATTTGCATTGGAAAAAAAACAACATTCAGAGTAGTCTTGGTACAACTATCCTAAATTAACTTTGTTAAATCTTCACTTGCTTGGAATATCAGAACAAAAAAACAAGTTTTGAATTTGTAACTGTCATTCATATTTCAGCCAATCATTGAAGTCAAAAAGAACAACTGTCCAACTGTAATGCATACTGCTACATGTTATTATTCTATAGAGCTGCATATTTCAAAACATTTTGTACTGCAGTATGTTACATGCTTAGGCTCGAATAAGCAGCAACACAGAAAGAGTGAAAACTAACAAGCTTGTATAAATTGAACAATGAATTTATTAAGTACAATTATTTTCATAAAATAAATAAACTTACAGTTTTAGATAATCAAATCTGACAATAATCCAATATAGAATTCACAAAATATGATCCACTAATAGAATTGTAAGAGTCTTGATAAATAAATGTTCTAATAGTTCCAGGTTCGAATCTTGTCGATGTAATCCAAAATGGCTGACAATGTCATGTGATGCAGTTCTCGTTTAATTTATCATCCAAATGAATTATGAGCAAATGTTTTCTCCTCCAAATAGATAATAAATCCTCTTCAATGAATTGACACAAAGTCCAGAACAAGATAATAAAAATTATAACTCAAACATGAATACACAACTGTTCATTTTAAAGCCCAAAATTCTACTGAACCTCTGTTCCAGTACACTGATTAAAATACCCTTTTCTGAAATAAACAAGTGATCAGTGATTTTCTAGAAAGTCAAAGAAAGATGAATTACCTTCACAAAATCATGTACTCCAGATATTCCCTACTAAAAATAAATAGTTATCCTTGAAATTAACCAATTGTTTTCAAGACCTGTTTATCAATCTGAAGCAAGGTCAGATAATTAAGTAAATAAGCCAAGGTCAGCCTGTTTACAACTAGAATCTAGGTCAGCCTGAATTTTCTAGAAAAAATCTCCCAATTAATGAATGTTAAACCCTAAATGACAAATTTGGATTTAATAAAATATAAATAAATTAAATCCAATAGCCGTAACAAGTATACCACAGTATTTCAAAAGATTTTGTACTGCAGTATACCACTGTATTTCAAAACATTTTGTACTGCAGTATACCACTGTATTTCAAAACATTTTGTACTTCAGTTTACCACTGTATTTCTGAACACTGTACTGCAGCATACCACTGTATTTCAAAACATTTTGTACTGCAGTATACCACTGTATTTCAAAACATTTTGTACTTCAGCATACCAATGTATAACAAAACATGTTGTACTGCAGTATACCACTGTATTTCCAAACATTGTGTACTGCAGTATCCCACTGTATATGAACATTTTGTACTGCAGTATACCACTGTATATCAAAACATTTTGTACTGCAGTATACCACTGTATATCAAAACATTTTGTACTTCAGTATACCACTGTATTTCAAAACATTTTGTACTGCAGTATACCAATGTATATCAAAACATTCTGTACTGCAGTATACCACTGTATTTCAAAACATTCTGTACTGCAGTATACCACTGTATATCAAAACAGCGTGTGATATGTGCTAACATACCACTGTATTTCAAAACATTGTGTGATATGTGCTAATATATATCACAATTACATTAGGGAATAACGAATAATGTTCTGTGGCAGAGGCCCAACACTTTAAAAAAATTATTTGTATTGTCAATAATGGGAATAAAGATCTTTCTTTAATAGATAGTAAAGAATCACCATATTATATATTATTTTACAAATAAAAGTAATAAATTAGATGCACATTACCCCACCCGCCAAACATTTAATAGTCAGTACATCATAGTATATAAATTTGCTAAAAAATAAAGCTAAAGTGGGATGTTTCAGTTTACATTAGGCCTGACATTGTAGAGCTTGTTGATGAAAATATTAAACATTCAAAACTTGCTAACAAAATTGTTGATAGAACAGTGAAACTGTGCGTTGGATGTCAACACCTGGCATGATATTTATTAATGATGACAAGCAAACATAAAACACACTCAATTAATACAAACATTTTTAGTGGGCAAGAAAGTATGTAAACTTCAAACAGAAAATAAATGTTGTATTTAAATTATTTTGATGGATCAGTCTCAAAATTAAATATGTTCCGCACCTATTATATACACTATTAAATAGCAAAAACAAGTTAATTTTTTTAAAATCCAAAATGTTTCTTAGCCTTGAATCTAAATGATATAAGCAAATATTCTATGTTTGATTAAAATTGTAACATAAATGTGGCCTCCAGAGTGGTAACAAGCTTAACAAATGATCTCGCTAATCTAACTAGTATGTGTGGATCTCACTCACCTAACTAGTATGTGTGGATCTCACTCACCTAACTAGTATGTCTGGATCTCACTCACCTAACTAGTATGTCTGGATCTCACTCACCTAACTAGTATGTCTGATCTCACTCACCTAACTAGTATGTCTGATCTCACTCACCTAACTAGTATGTCTGATCTCACTCACCTAACTAGTATGTCTGATCTCACTCACCTAACTAGTATGTCTGATCTCACTCACCTAACTAGTATGTCTGATCTCACTCACCTAACTAGTATGTCTGATCTCACTCACCTAACTAGTATGTCTGATCTCACTCACCTAACTAGTATGTGTGGATCTTACTCAATTTCAAACTCATTTAATTAAAACCATAAGATATAGGCATATAGTTCAAGCTTGGTCAAAATATAATCAAAAAATAGACTCCAGAGTGCAAGTAATAAGGTCTTCCAATCAGATGCAACAACATCTCATTAATATGCATATATCTCACATGAGATTCGGATGATATGAATACATGTTAAAAGAGGAAATATGGAATCCAGAGTGCAAGTAACAAGGTCAACCAATCAGACACAAGAGCATCTCATTAATATGCATATATCTATCTCATTTGACATTCAGATGATATGAATATATGTTAAAAAGCAGAAATATGGAGTTCAGAATGCAAGTAATAAGGTTAACCAATAAGATACAAAAGTATCTCATTATTATGCATATATCTCTCTCATTTGACATTTTTATGTCATAAATCCATATTAAAAATCAGAAATATGGATTCCAGTGAAGTACCCAGCAATTGTTAATGGACAGTGATTCACAACAAATTACAGATTACATACATTGATAAACTATTAAGCCTTACAGCCAGGGGAGATAATACCATATGGTGGATTGCAAGTTTTCTTCCCCTGAATAAATTATTTTCACCAAGTGATAATGTTATTTCTCAAAGGTCAACACAGCAGTTTAAAAGCAAACATCTAGTTTAATCAGTACCATTTGAATAATGCATGATGGACTGTGCAGTATACACTGTTCTCACTGACTCTTCAATTCATGTTCCAAGTCACATTAGAACAAATAACTGAATTGTTTTTCAAAATAATATTCTAATAAACTTAACAGGTTTTATTTTTTGTGTAGAAAATTCTCATTTTCTAAGGAAATTTCTATGTTGAATGTTTAAATTGTTTAAAATCTACAGCATTTACTGTAATGTGCATGCTTACCTGCAGACACCTTTTCCCGTACTCAATCCACCTCTCAGTGGCAAAGCTAGTGGACTCGGCACAGTTGAAACCATGATTATATCCCAAGTGATAACCGTAAGGAAAGGTTATCATGAACTCTCTAGCTTCTTGAGTGATCTGGAAAACAAGAAAATGTACTATATTTCAGTCTAAGCTTTATGGTAATTGGTTTGGTTGATTTTGTGGATTTGACATTGCATTAGCACTGGAAGGCAGTATTGTACTACAAAAAAATTATACAGTGAAACCTTTCTGACTGATGACAAAAACTGGATGCAAACATTCAAATATTTTCTTGGCAACAAAGGGACATGACCTCTACCCAATTCATTTGTTAAAATACAGCACAGTTTCAATTAACAAAAACCGTTTACTGACACATCTTACATAATACCATGTCCCTTGAGACCAAAATCCTTTAATTATCCAACATCAAGTCAGGCTTCCTTCATGATTCTAAGCAAATCAGGTTTTCCTTTACTAGCCAAGCAGAAATATATTCTGAAGAAATATATTCTGAAACAAACAATTATTAATATCTTGTTGAAAGGAATAGAATGCTTCTTCCATATAGATGGTGAGACAAGGTACATCTTGTGTCTCGTCAATGCTGGACAGGCTTTGAAGCTGCTTAGGAAAAGTTCTAAAATCCAAAACAAATTGTTGCTAGTTATTATATACTTGACAATATTGAAAAGAATTATCTGCAATCATTATTTCATGCTAATTGATATAAAATTAAAGCACGAGTTACAAAATAATTGCTGCACAAAGTTATGGCATAATTTTTATCTGGAACAAGTAAATTTACATTTCATTATATACTTCATTACTGACCAAATTAACATGAATTTAGTTGTCAAAATTTAATTTTCACCTTAAATTTGATGAAAATATCTTAACAAATGTGATCAAATTCTGTGATTTGTATCCTTTTCTTAATACATGGAAAGGATCATGCTGTTTTACAATTGTCCCATTTTGACCAATTTACACGGTAAATCTTTTTTGTAGAGATAAAATAGTATAAATGAATTGGGTATCAAACTACAATGTGCAATGCTATGTCAGCCTTTCTTATGTTGTCTGCATTCAAATAGAAACATAGCTTCAAATTTCTTTGGCTTTAACTACCTGATTTCTTTCACAAAGTTAAAGTCCAAAATGTTCAAATCTTTGCTTAAAAACAAGAGCACAATATACTGCAGTTACCTAAAACATTGTAAGTGGTCACTTTTAAAATTGATAGAATCAATAAAATCAATAAAAAAAGATGCAAGCAAATTTTCAATGCAACTGTTGAGTGGTCATCATGTACTTTGCCATCAAACTACTTGAGATGAACAGGCATATGAATGTTATGAAATTTTGAAGGCATACACGTCATAGCATTTTCAGTTTTCATGCTGACCTTTGACCCTTAGTCATTACACCTCTCTTGTTTGACCCTGTAAACAAACACTAAAGAATGCAACCAATCATAAAAACCTCTCTTATCTGATCCTCCTCAAAGAAATGGTAGATAATGGAAGCAAACATAAAACCCTCTTTTATTTGACCTTCCTCGCAGGAACCTTAGAGACTGGAGCAAATAATTCAATCAGTCTTGCTGAGGCAAACACTTCTAACAAGTCTAGCAATGTTCTGTGCAGTGATATAGAAATTATAGTTACCGACAGATCGATGGACTAACAGGAGACAGGCAATATTTCAGCACTGAATTATGTAAAGACATATCATAGCATTTCAATAACATACATGAACTGAATTATGGGTATGTACAGACAGATCAAAGCATATCAATAACATACATGAACTTAATTATGGGGATGTATAGACAGATCACAGCATATCAATAACATACATGAACTGAATTATGGGTATGTACAGACAGATCAAAGCATATCAATAACATACATGAACTTAATTATGGGGATGTAAAGACAGATCACAGCATATCAATAACATACATGAACTGAATTATGGGGATGTAAAGACAGATCAAAGCATATAAATAACATACATGAACTTAATTATGGGGATGTAAAGACAGATCACAGCATATCAATAACATACATGAACTTAATTATGGGGATGTAAAGACAGATCAAAGCATATCAATAACATACATGAACTGAATTATGGGGATGTAAAGACAGATCACAGCATATCAATAACATACATGAACTTAATTATGGGGATGTAAAGACAGATCAAAGCATATCAATAACATACATGAACTGAATTATGGGGATGTAAAGACAGATCACAGCATATCAATAACGTACATGAACTGAATTATGGGATGTAAAGACAGATCAAAGCATATCAATAACATACATGAACTTAATTATGGGGATGTAAAGACAGATCACAGCATATCAATAACATACATGAACTGAATTATGGGGATGTAAAGAAAGATCAAAGCATATCTCAATAACATACATGAACTTAATTATGGGGATGTAAAGACAGATCACAGCATATCAATAACATACATGAACTTAATTATGGGGATGTAAAGACAGATCAAAGCATATCAATAACATACATGAACTGAATTATGGGGATGTAAAGACAGATCACAGCACATCAATAACATACATGAACTGAATTATGGGGATGTAAAGATAGATCAAAGCATATCAATAACGTACATAAACTGAATTATGGGGATGTAAAGACAGATCAAAGCATATCAATAACATACATGAACTGAATTATGGGGATGTAAAGATAGATCAAAGCATATCAATAACGTACATAAACTGAATCTTATTTGTTATCATAGAAAGATACCTGTTGCAAGCCTTTCAAAGGCGTCTTCCATGTTCAAGAGGAATGGCATACCATGACTTGGGGGCTCCAAAGTGCAAGTAATTAATACTATACCAATCCATATCCTCTGTATGCCAAGCAAATGTTGTCTTCCACATGCCAAAGTACAAGTAAGCTGTATTGACCCCTTCAATCTTGACCCCATAGTCCTCTACCATGTAATCCAGGATTGATCCAAGAAGATTTATATTCCAAATGTCCTGGTCTTTGTCATATAAGCTACCAGACATGTCAGCTCCATAAATTGGGTTGGGAAAGGTGATGTTTTTCCACTATTTCCTTTCTAACTCTTCATAATCAAAATGTTTAGGCATTTGATAGCTGAAGAAAAAAATACTGAATGAATATAAGGTACATTAAAAATGTGTACTATTAAGAGCACACATCATTTAAAAATGAGAATCAATCTTAATGAAACATATGGAAAATCTAAAAACAATTCATAACACTGTTAAAAAAATAGTCATGTAAATGTCCACCTAGCTCCTTAGTCATAAAGCTGTCTGAATGAAAAAAAAAACATCTTAGACCCTTACTTCGATTCCTTTAAAATTGCTTAAATATTGTCAAAACATACTGAGAAAATCTTATGTCTACAAGCCATTGAAAGTAGTAAATACTGTAAACAAGACTGATAAAAAGACGTCAACGCTACATGATTGTAACAAAGAACATTTTGTTTACAAGCAAAAGAGATAGAACTTCGATATCAGTTTCAAATTATTGCCAATTCATGGAATTGGACTAACTAAACGTTATCTTTTTACGTGCAATCCACTCAGCTGGAGGTATCACCTAAAACAAAGCAAAAATAGAAAATTGAAAGATTTCTTATTTGCAACATGAAATTATTCATTAAACAAGAATATTGAGAAAAGTCTATTCACAATGCCACCTTGTGTCCACAGTGGTCAATGCATTATGAATGGTTCTAAATTATTTTCACTGAAATTTGCTTAAACATAATGAATACCTATTAGCCGTTACAGGTTTGGCAGACTACAAACACCATAAGAAAGGAAATTGTTCAATCATATCTATGTTATGAAGCAAGTCAAAATGCACCAAATCAAAACATATCCAAACTAAAGCAAGACAAAATGCACCAAGTCAGAACATATTCAAACTAAAGCAAATCAAAATGCACCAGGTCAAAACATATCCAAGCTAAAGAAAGTTAAAATGCACCAAGTCAAAAAAATATCCAGACTAAAGCAAGTCAAAATGAACCAAGTCAAAACATATCCAAACTAAAGCAAGTCAAAATGCACCAAGTCAAAACATATCCAAACTAAAGCAAGTCAAAATGCACCAAGTCAAAACATATCCAATCTAAAGCAAGTCAAAATGCACCAAGTCAAAACATATCCAAACTAAAGCAAGTCAAAATTCCCAAAGTCAGAACATATCCAAACTAAAGCAAGTCCCATCTTGTTGAGTTTCAGAGATTTACTATTTTAGATTTGTATGCTAAAGTTACTTATATCAATAGATATTACTTATCTGCATAGTTTGGTGTAACATGATTGGTTTTAGGCTGCTTATGTTAAGTCAGTGTATATAAGAACCCTTTAAATAATTTAATTTGAAATAGTTTGGCATTACTATGTAATTTGCAAATCAAACCCATCTGTATGTAATAGATGTAGTTGTGCATTAAATATGGCTTATGAAATTGCCAATTTCAACCAATAAAAGATTTTATTTTCCAAAGTTCATCGTCTGGTACAAAAACGTGATAGTTTAACAAAAAGCGAAACCAGGAGTTAAAATATATTAAAATATGTTATCACATGATGAAATATTTCTGGTAGATATGTGAAAGAAAATTTCCAAACATTTCTCCAGAATGGAACTACAGCATAGAACATTATACAACACCCCGATATCGTGACTTTACCTCACTTTCATAGGCTTATCATATGAATATGACTTAAGGGAGGTCGGGACTTGGTTGACCTAATTTATCAAATAGCATTTGTGAAATTTATTAATGCATCACAACAGTGTACCGTTGTTGTCAAGGAAGTAAGGGGAAACAACCTCACAAAGTAGCGACCGGTGTATAGTTGGAATTTTTCAGCAAGCATTTATTTAATGCATAAAAATGAATGCAAAATCAAGCATCACATGCCATAATTTGAGATAAAATTTCAAGATTCATAGAAACACCAAAATACGCTCAAAATACGAAATACACATAGGATTACTATAATACTAATGAAGATGAATTACGATTTGTAAATGGTTGCATCAAGATAAATGCAATACTAATTATTTACATTTTTCTATTTATAGAACAATTTTTGTAATAAAGTCACTGTCTTATACGCGATTCGAGAAATATGAAAAAAGTCGTAGTAAATATACATCATGAAAGTATGAGAGTACCAAAAGAATTCACCATGATTATAATATTTTTTTACTTAAAACACTATAAACCACAGACGTTAACAGGCAACATATTTAAAAAATGTGTTACTTTTAAGTCTGAAATACACTTTAGCCAGCCAACTCCTTTGAACATAAAAAAGTCGTAAGTAAACCATGGGCACGGTCACTCTACCCTCCAGACTTGTACCTAAACGTGGGCACTGAACTGGTGGTTTAACCTCGTAATCGTGCACCAGACATCCTCATATTCACACGCTCATCCGGCTATTCATAGCCAGTGAGTTGAATATGGAAAAGAAACAACTTTCTGAATAGTCTGCTTTAATTGTAACTACTTTAAAATATACGACAGTTACGACTGGGTTAATATAACCCGCCTGAAATGTGACGTAGGAATGGTATGCAATTAAAATTAAAATACGATATACTAAGACATTAATACATATAAAGTATTGTTTTCAACATTAGTCATAGTAGCGACAAGATAACATTATCATCTCGCTACCAAATTGCATAGGTCATACACTCTTAATAAATTGAATTACAAGTACGATAAAACAAAGCAACCACATAATACAACAATGAACGTGTTTTACGAAACTGAATATTAGTTGTAAACAATGAAAAGAGTTGAAAAACATACAACTCACCAAATTCTTTGGCTCAATCTAAGTGAAAATGGCACCTGCCCCGTCAGTTAAATACTGAGCTTCTCTCTACTGGGTGTGCCCTTCAAGATTTCAACACGATATATACAGTCGTACGCATTAATACATAACACGCACGTGCTGCGCAAGCAACAGAGGCGTCGCGCGATACAAAGAAAAATTATATTTATAGAAAATATTATGACGCTCGAAACAAGACACCTTGATGATAATAAAACGTATGGTGGTCTAAGTGGGCCATACCAGGCATTTCGTAACAACTACAATGTCATACTGATTGCGTCATTTCAAGATGCTCACGTACTTTTAAGTCCAGTCATAGTACTATAATGTCATATTGATGAGTCATTTCAAAATATATAATAAGCTCAATATAATTGTGTAATTTCATTTTTTGCCTTAAGTTTATTCGCATAAGGTGGACTCAAATCCTAGATGTAGAATTAAATGTCGTGGATGGTCTACTTAATGGAAATGGAGGTGCTGGTAAAACCAATACCCAATATTAATTTCATAAGCGCACTGAATATAGATGAGTCCGCTAGATAATATAAAGTGTTTGAGAGAGTCACGTGTTCAGTATAATGTGTATATAATCTGGTCTAGCTTCCATTATCAAACTATGAATGCAAGTTCATGCCATCAAATTGTGCACACACTGTAAATAGCATATGTCTAACTGTGAAGGCTCATTTTCCTCCTTTGATGCAAATTATAATAAGTTCATTGATTGCCTTCATTGAATGATTAAGAGAAAATATTTAACATGGCTTTATATCCTAAATTTCCCTTCGTATAATTCTTTAAAATATATAGATTTGTTAGAGACTCTATCAATTAAATGGTGCCCTTATCTTATTACAAATGTACATATATCTTTTCGTGATCGATCAAGATAACTTTAGATTGAGTTACCTTTTGTAATGGGATATACAAGACGTTCTTGACAATTAGAAAGATATTTTAATATGTCAATTATCACTATTAGATCATGAAATTGAAATTGCCAATACAATATGAAAAATTGTTCAATCAGATCTAAAGAGTTAGAGACATTAGATTTTTTATACTTGTTCTAACCTAATAAGTATCGTATTGATTGACATTTTATATATATATATATATATATATATATATATATATATATATATATATATATAGACTTCAAAACAGCTGCAAACGACATGTAAATTTGCTATCTTAAGCTGAATTATGAGGTCGTATTATTTTGTTGTTGCGTAAGGGTGGGAAGAGGATTTTTATCAAAAAAAAGAAATGGCTTTCGTTTAGTCACCGTCTGCCATGTTCTGTATACAAGTGTGAAATCTAACACGAAGGGATAAAGAGACGACGGAAAGATGTAAATATTACATTTTCGTTTCAAGATATTTTCATTCCAAAAAAATGCTAAGGTACGGCTACAGCTATTTCTGTTTCCATTATCTGAAATTGATTGATGTTTGGTTCAGATGGTTTCATACTTTTTCATAGTCTTTCATATGTAGTTTGCTTTACGCCTTAAAAAGCTTTTGAAATCTGAATAACACTTGAAAGATGTATTATCAAAACATTACAGTTCAATGATATGGATATATACAATCTGATTTTCCGATTCAATCATATGATCATTAATACCTATTCATTCATACACGTATCAGTACAGTTGATATATCATTACTCAGGTGTCAAAGGAGATTAACTCAAGTGAATTAAATTCACTTTAGAAGGATGAAAACGTAGTCTTGCGCTTGTATTTTATGCTTTTGACGTAAAACATCCCAAAACATGACTGGGTCATGGTGCTACAACATCCTTCACGTTTTATGATACCCTTATGATCAGGTGAATGAATCATAAGCTAATGAATCTAATATTAGATGATCTTCTGCTAAGCTCTAAGAATTCTACGAGCTATTGCCGTATAATCCGTGTAGGAGAGAGAGAGAGAGAGAGAGAGAGAGAGAGAGAGAGAGAGAGAGAGATTTGTGGTTAAAATTTTGCGTTTCTTTCAGGGATTTTGCACCTAGTATGGCATTTCACCAGTGTGACAGAGATTTCATGTTTCACTACCATGGTTCAATCTTGCTTTTAACTGTTTAATTTACGAAAAATTTATTTGTGTGCCATACCAATAAAGACGAGTCAACTTTATATATGGAGATGTGAAACTTTGAGAAAGGATGCATCTTGACGAGTACTGTATCATCACAGGAAAAGACTATAGAATTTAAGTCCATGAATGAAACAGCCCAAATTCTTGGTTTTCCTACACACAGGATAGATTCCTTAAGTGACGGGAAACATACTGTAAAACAAGAGATGGATCATTCTGGGTTATTTTCAAAGTAGACAACAATAAACTAGAGAGGATACTTGATAACCCCGATGATTTTTTTATTATCAGAGACTGTATGGAAATCTGCGTCACGAAGAAATTTTGTTTTGTTGAAAAATCTCATTTAGATACCCTAATCAATTTGTTAGATAAAATCAAGCAAACCGTTAAATATGGAACGCAGATAGCTGTATTTACTAATTATACGTTTAGTACGACGTATTCAGTAGAAGGTCTGGCAAAACATTACAAAATATGGAATTTCCTGCAAGATATTATCACACCGATACAGATCCTGTAGAAACGAAAATAGACTTTGCAGATATCAATAATGCGTATTATGATGTTGAAGTCATTATCTATAGTCATACACTCGAAGCCAGAGTTAGCACAACTGATTCGAGATTTATATTTGTGTTTTCATGCGAATTAGACTTCGACGTGCTTATGAAATCCATTATTCAACTATTGCAAGATTGTATCATGGCAAACTTCCACTGAACTGTGACGATATCAGAAAATTGATAATTGATTGTGAAAGATTACTTACTGACGAAATAAAGTTTCGAAGAGCTCCGAATCCTGATGAATTATCAGGTCCATGCTGACTTGCATATATGATAGATATTGCGGAAGAATATAATTCCAAGAAATGCTTCACTCCGATAATATTAGCGATGATGAAAAATACTAGATATGAAATAATACAAACACTTCCAGACGATTACGATAATTGGTTATCAAAAATATATAGAAGTTAATCACGATAATTCTAGTGTTGATGACTATTCGAAGACCAGCGTCGGTGATAAAACGATAAAAAAAGATAATGAGAAGATTGAAGTTGACAATGTAGAAATTATGAAAAAAAATATCATTATTATAAATACAAACCAGATGAACACTTAGAACCATATGCAGAAAGGAAATCGTATCTAAGCAAATATATTTCAATGTAATATTGTAAAGTTACCCGCATTTAAAATTGAATGATTGTACAAGCGATCCGATGAACTAAAACGATTTTAGCAGATAATTGTCGACAAATATACTAACTGCCTATGATAGATAACTAAATGTTTCGATCTTATAAAATAATTCCACGCCAAAATATTGATATGACAAAAGATGTCTTGACAACATTGAATTTGCACGATGTAGTTCAGGATAAAAATTTCAGCGACAATATCAAGAGAAGACCATAAGATGCGTAAAGAAGCAATGCTACATGATTAAGATCAGTTGGATAAATATAACGGTCTGATAAAGAACTTATTAAATATATTTCCTGAAACAAAGATCCATTCGAATAAATTAACGACTAAAACTATCATGGGAAAAATTAAGATGATAAACAAAGGATTTGGATCGACTTTGATATCGAATGATTAGAAAAATACAAAATACTTATCGTTGATATTATTTTATTAACATACAGTAACTGTCGAAGATTAGAATTTATTGATCATGCGGAATATGATTAATAACGTTTTATAGAAAATAAAGTCAATTATTGCTGCCTCCTCACCCCTTAATTATAATTTCGAATATTTACACTGAACACAAATAAGCGTATATGCAGTGCCAATAAAAGTAAGCATCGAAACTTCAACAAATGCATTACACAATAGTTGTGACAGATAAAACTTTCCATTAAATGTGAACATTAAATTATGATAAATTATCAATGCATGGTTATACAAAATATTCTGTACAATTTATCAATTTATTAAAAAAGAAAAATAAGCAATATTACTAAAAAAAATAAATATTTCTTACATAAATCACATTCCCTTAAAAGACCAATAATGTTTGGTGACACAAGTTTACATTAAGTAAAAACACTTATTGGTTACTGGGTGGGCATCTGCATACTCGACAATAACGATTTCCACTATCAGTTGACATCGGCTTGGTACACACTCCAGTTGATGTTCACCTATTAAAAAGCGTGCATAAACAAGGTACGTGTCCGATACATGATCAGTACAATAACATTTCATCTCTCCCATTTGTTTGATACAAGTTATGCCACTCTTAATAATAGATTTGTTAAGGTGAGTTTTCATTATATGTAGTTTGCCACTTATGACGAACATGTCGATTTATACTAATATTGTCAGTGAGTATATGCAATCAGCCATTTGGAAATAGGCGATTTCAGGACAGCATTGGATGCATTTTCGCACTTCCATTACACTATATGTCTGTGACTAAGCACCCAACAATCCAAATTTATGCTCAAAACATATTCTAAGAACATGTAGTTGTTTTGGGATTAACTCCATGATTCATCACAAGATATGCTATACATGGCGGCCAGTATAAATAGTCAAGGAAGAACCCGGGAAAACACCACCGACCCACAAGAAGCATCTGACATACTTTCTCGCATACATTGGCTGAACTCGTGACTTGAACTGACGCAGACAGAGGAGAGATGGAAGTGGTCCGTAGCGGTAAGACCTGTTGGCCACTACGGGCCACTAAGAACATGTAAATAAAAACCAACACTATTAAACTTTTTTTAATATCCTAAATAGTAATATGATCACTGAATCTTTAATACACGTCTGTATAATCTTATAAATTAAGTTGGCATTTAAACCATCAGATACTTTGTTGATTATTGGATGGTAAAGTATAGAATAAAAAAATAATCCAGATCATTGTGGAAAATTTTGTTTGAATTTTTTGACGTGAATAAAATCACTCAGGATGTAAGTTTTCTTTCATGTAAACATTTATATCCAACTTGACTGCACATGATATCTTGATATGATGAAGCCTAGTTCCGCAGTAGTAATTATGCTCTAACATCCATTAAAAAGTCATGTAATTTGTGAAGTTGTGGATAGTTTTGACTAGTTTGTCTCATACTGCAGTCCTAACACTAATCTCGTAATGAGGAACAATATGTAAGGAAGAGGTGAGACACAGAGACACTGTGATCCCTTTCTTAAAACTCACCTTTTTCGATTGCAAGAACAAACTAAAAGACATAATAATGTTTCTCACCTTAAATATTTTCAGCATTTTGTATGTTTTCCAATTTCCGGGATTTTTGTCTTTTGTTTTTCTATATCTATATCGTTATAGATGTTGCAAAGCTCTTTGAGCTTCTAAAGATTTTGGCGCTATACAAAGTCATTATTATTATTATTATTATTATTATTATTATTATTATTATTATTATTTTCTAACATTCTGTATTCCCTAATATATCCGTTTGAAATGTGTGGACTTATGATATATATATATATATATATATATATATATATATATATATATATATATATATATATATATATATATATATAGTAGGACATTTCCTTCTTAGTTGCATTCGCAGTTTATCCAAACAAAAGAATAAAATGATGGCACATAATTGTTTTGACACTTTTAATGTAACAGTGTGGCAGTTGGTAGTAATGAGTAATGTCTTGCATTGGGGCATCATGGCACATACATGTAGCATCATGTGCCACCCAGTCACATCTTCACACTTGGCTAACCAGACCTAACACTAGCCACTTAATGATGAGCACTATATAAAGCATATGTTAGTAACATTTAAAAAAGACTTTGGTATGACTCAGCTGGGGTAAGAACCTGCGACCTCCCACATTAAAGGTTAATGACCTATCCAAATAGGCCACCATAGCAGCTGCCTAGTAGCAATGCGCCCATAACAACAATAACCTAATTATGGCCTGCATGTCAAGCCTGCACATGAGTTTCAATTTTGATGGTAACATAAAATACGTTACGGATGAGTTTAATATGGGGTGTGGCTGAGGAGATTGATATACATGCCAAAGTAATCATCAAGATTCCACAATAGCAAAACAAGACCTTTGAAAATTAGAAATCACTGTTAAATTAAATCTAAGTCAGTAAAGTGTTTTTGCTTTAAGAAGACGTTATTTAAGGTTTTTCCTTTTCTTACCAACAGTGGTCACAGATTTGTCTCATTAGCACAAACTTCATGTATTTCATGCCAGAAAGCTGTGTGTTAGATTTGTCAATTATTGTCAAGTGGGTTTTCAGAATATGTTTTAAGGATTTTATAAGTTTAATAACAGCAACAACACTTGAATAAATTGAAAACTCTTATAATGAAAATAAATCAGACTGACATCATTTGCATACATTTCACTAGTGTGGTCAAATTATGTTCAACAGTTATTCGTTAGAACATGTTTAAATATTGTTTCAAAACTTGTAGCTAGAGTGCCCATATCACATGACAGAATGACATCGTTTATGTAATACCGAAATCCCGCAATGCTAGAAAGCTTTATGACAAAGATGAGCAATTTTGTCTGAGTGGTTCATGTAAAGTGACTTAGAGGTGTCAAATGTTTTATAACAGTGACATTGTTTAATGGCAGATTAAGAATCAGTTGTAAAATGTGAAAAATCAGAGCCAGGAACTTCCGTTAAAGTTTGTAAGTTGTTATTTTGAGAATATGTTGTTTAAAGTTCTGTTTGCTTTTAGAAACAGCACACATATCTGATCGCAGATCTTCATTTTCTAAGAATTTGAAAGGTTTTCTAGCCAGGATACTTTCAATCAAACTTAGTTAAATTTCTTTCGGAGCTGTTCCATTGAAATATATACTCAGAGAAGACAATATAGAAACCATATTCAATGGTACGCTCATACAGAAAGAGTTTATATGAAAAAGATACAAAATCCTAAGCTGCATCTATGGGTGGCAACTCCACATTAGAAGTTACTTTATTGGGTCACTAGTATATTCTACTTGAACAGCACTCAACAGTTCTGAAGAAGCCCTTGTAGACATTTTCTATTTTCAGTAACAACGGTTATATGTAATAGCAAATTGGCATCATCTGTATAGAATGTTATAGTCTTCATGCAACGATGCTTTCTGTCAACATTTCTTGTCAGAGGTGTGGAGAAGTCATTTTAATAGTATTAGTCATTTGCGTCTTTTATTACAGGGAGCTGAAAATATAATTAAACTAGCAATTCTTCACGGATACACGACATATTCTAGGTCATACCATTCGCTCATTCGGCCTTGTTACCAAATGGGCCAAATATATGATACAGATACAAACAATCATAGTGTAATATGCATATGGTACAACCTGCTGCGAGGAACACATTATGCAAAGGGTATTAAAACAAATTGCAAACTCTGCGACCTATCACATATCAAATGTATGTTCCCATCACACTGTTAGATCTAATACATGAACAGACGTTTGTAGTAAAGACAGTTTTTAGACGCTTGCATGTACACACCATTTACAGTCGTCACAGACCAGCAGATAACTAATACCATCTATGTCCAGAAGTGTATTGGAACCAACTGGGTTGGGGCTGTCAGTTCTACAGGCGACGATCGTCAATGGAATCATGGGAAGATTTCGCCTGAGGATCAAAATGTTGTTTGTCCATCGATTTAACGAGAACCTCTCTAGTCATCTGATGGTTGCAGGGGCTGGTTCTGTTCTGTGCGTGCGCATGTTGATGATGAGGTCAACCCTTGTAGGGAACGCCAATAGACTCGATCGATTGCTGTTTGCTCCCATGGATCAGGGTTTATGTTGAATACTATCAATGAAGTTTTAAGACTGACTTTGAAGCGTTTTTTCTGACATCCACTGGATCACTGACCTTGCTGTAGCTCGCCACAAAAGAGCCTGTTAGGCATCTGGATGTCTGGCATGCTCACATCATGTTCCGCCGGCGTACCTGACAATGCATCAGGATGGTGTGGATGCTGTGGGAAACATGCTTAGGTTAGTATCTCAGTTTCTGGAATCTTTTCCTGCCACTTGAGGATTGTTCCATAGACTTGTGGTGTAAAAGTGGTTCACCTTCCTGTCGTGGTCTTAGTGCACCGTCCACGTTTCACATGCGAAAAGAATGGTTAAAGAAGAGAAGAAAATACGAAGTTGAACCTAAAGGAGAAAAATATAAGCACGCAAGGACAAAAGATTGAAACAAAACAAGAAAATTGTAGAAGCAGAGGAGAAAACCAAATGTTGAAAATAAAATAGCACACAATGGTAGAAACAGAGGCGAAAACAGAAGGGTGAACATCAACGAAAAACAATGGTAGAAGCAATTCTAATAAAGCTTATACCAGCGAAGAAAATGAAGGGATAACAAACTAATGGTTAAAACAGCTGTTAGAAGCTGGGAAAAATAGAACGGTTGAAATTTAAGGAGACATGAATCTGGTAAAGCAGATGTAAATGCACAGGAGTTATATTAAATGAGATATATAAATTATTGTATTTAATAATTAAACTAGTTTGTATAATACAAGAGCGCTTTTCATATTTGGACAAATATTTTTCAGATATTTCATTCTGGAAACTTAATATAGTAGTTTTCTAAGATCTTTAAAATGCTCTAGAAGGATTTTCAGTGTAGAAAAGTATTTGTATTCCTCATTTTTTATATTAATTATAATACAAAATCATAACTAAGGAGAAATAATGAAAGAAGTGTAGAATATAAGGAACAGAAATAATAAGAATACTGGTAGAATTAGAAATGAAGAAAAATTATCGAAATGAGAAAATGAACACTTGCAACACTCTCTCTCTCTCTCTCTCTCTCTCTCTCTCTCTCTCTCTCTCTCTCTCTGTACTTAGTTTTGCCCATGTGATCTAGCTGTGAATAACATACTTTATTTGATTTTCTAAAGTATGGTTTTATTATTTATTATTTCTCCACATATATTAATATATAACAAATGTCATCATTATTTTCAGGAAAGCAATTTTTATACTGGAAATGTAACTAAAGGTTAGATACTCGTTTTCTCTTTATGTTTCTATTTCTTCTCGCTTGTTTGCTTCTCGTTCGTTGTTCTGTTCCTTAGAACCAGTAGATGCACATTTATCTGTATTACCATTACTACCAGTTTCATTTTTACCTTTTGACTCTATCGTTGCGTTTCACAATCGCTTATTCTAAGAGCTATCATCCGAAAGTATAGCGTCCACATCCTCATTTAGAGACACGTCGTCCTGTTCTGCATAGGATAAATCGTGTCCATCAAAGTTAGGAGAATTTGAATGTACAGTGTTTTCACTAACTGTAGAATGTACCAATTCTTTGGCATAAGGGAGACATTGTGTTATATCGTCGTCCTTATTACTGTTATTTGTAATATCGCTTTCGGAATGATCTGCATCTTGTTCCCGGTCTGCTGCGTCAATAACTCTTTTATCATCAATATTGCTGGATGTAGCTCCATTCTTTTGAACCTTTGGTGTTTTAATTTCCGGTTCTCTGTTTAATACCTGTGCAACGCCCTTTTTATGATTGGACCATCCTTTTAAAAGTATAGTGCTGGCCAGACAATGTATTCAACGTACATGCCAAAGTGTATGTAGCTTACAAATTTTGTTGTCAAAATGTGAAAGAAATTTGTTTGCATCATCTTTTGGTGTCCCTTTTATTTGGCTACTTTAGAAATCTAGATGCATTTGAGGGTTTATTATACCCATAAGCCAGCATAAACGAGTACATTTCTGAATATATTTGTCGAGAGTATCGTGGACTTTTCCTTCAAACCGATCCTTCAGTTGATCTTTCATATACATTTTAGAAAAGAGGAAGACTTTGTGAAAATGAACTTATAAATATAATTTACAGTATCTAGTATAAGTCAAATTTTGCAATGCCTTATACTTGAAAATGGAATTGGCGATGATAATAAAAACAGTTTGCCCAAAGATGCTCAGAATTCACCAACAATAACTAATGTAATGATACATTTCTCTTAATATGATCTTAAAACGATTCGTGCATACTTTGCATGTATTTGTCTCTGCCCAAATCAAATGTTTGCTACGTATTAAAAACACATATATGAAATAACTTTTTTACTCGAGGAAAGAATCGATAATCACATGTGCTCGACGCGAACTTGATGTTTAAAAATAACAGTATTCTGAAAGGAAAAAAAAATCATACAGAGTTACAAACACACCTCAGATTACCACCATGGCCCTTTTGATATAGGACCTTCTCTATCATACTATGTAGGAGAGATAATACGTAACTTCAAATAAATTTGGTTCCAGCCATGACCCTCGATGTTCTTCTGCTATTTCCGTCTTGAAAGGCATACAACCATAGTCTATGACATGTGCTACTCCTGAGATACATTACTGTTCATCACGGCATCATTGACTTTTCTGCATTATACTAAAATGACCTTACGGGCTCCAAAATGTGCTAACTTCACGACTTTTGCCTGCCGGGACAACTTCGCGCGCAGGTGACAACCGGTGTAAAGAGCTACATATGCCATGTTTTGAGACTCTACGATACATCCCATCTCTAATTACAGAGCAGTAGTAGATGCAAAAGTAAGTTCTTATTTACCATTACTCGATTCAACTTTAGAAATCATGTTCCATGGAAGAATTAGACATTTTCTTGTTCACTGCATTATACTAGCGACTCTCATTTTCTAAACATGCACATTATGTGGCACACACGTCAACGGCGAAATATGATTGGATCAAACGGTTATACTTTAACGTATACTCTCATTAATTTAACCTATTCAAATAATTTTTAACATGATGTGATTGCCTAATTTTGCCTGGATACAAAAAGTCTACATCGTGAAACGTTTCTCTCATGGATATGTTATTTAAGTATAACCTTTTGAGCCAATCATATTTGGCCGTTGACGTATATGTGATATAATTTTTTCTTGTATTGTTGTTTTGTAAGCGCTTAGAGGTTCTAAAGGTTAGGACTTAATACAAAGTCTTTATTATTATTTGTATTATGTGAAGAAGAAAGTGATTGGATACATAACCTGTGTGACACAGCCAAGAGTGGGCTCCAGCTGTGTCGATCTGTATTCACTCAGTCTTTTTTCTGTTTCCTTCACTATAGCATGATTTTTATTCTGGAAACGATATTAGCATTGTAGTCTAAATTAATGTTATATAACGAAACTTCAGTAAACTTTGTGCCATATCAAAATAGAGTAATTTCGTACCAAATGATGTAATGAATACATAAACCTTTTGCAATAGCGGAATAACTGTATCATATCAAGTACAGTAATAAATGTACCATATCAAATAAAGTTTGTTACTGGAATGACATATGTCACTTTCCATTTGCGGTATCTGAAAAGCATGAAGTTTCAAAACTGATATGATGAAAATATGAACACCAAGGCAATAACCGAAGATACGCCAAAAGGGTTTTGTATAATGTATTAGTTAGCTTCTCAACTAGGTCTAACACAGCTAGATGCTTAAACAAATAACAACAGTTAAAACGATAAATTCGACACTATTGCTGCGATTGTTTGCAACACCAAATAACAACCTTAAGAGTATTTGTAGATCGATGAAGATTATAAAAATGAATATAATTTTGTTTGTCTTCGTATTATTATTATTATTATTATTATTATTATTATTATCATTATTATTATTATTATTATTATTATTATTATTATTATTATCAATAATTAATTAATTAATTAATTAATTAATTAATTAATTAATTAATTAATTAATTAATTAATTAATTAATGACTCTGGAAGTGTTAAAGTACCAAATCAGTTCGAAATAACATATGACGGTTTCAAAGGCAAGCTTTCTAATCATAAGCCTGAAAACACTTTTTCATCGCAAAAAAGCGAAATGCTTTTATTTCATGTGTTGAAAAGACGTGGATTGATATGGACTGATTTATTTTTTCTTACCTCCTCAGATAATCTAAGATAGGACAAAACTGCTTTCTTTAAATCCTTTATTTGTTTTCATCTGGATTTCAGGCATATTTTGTAGATTTTCTGAAAAGAATATCATATAGCTTATAGAAAAAACACGATGGCACACGAGGAAACGGCTAAAACAAATACGGAAATATTAATTAGTACCATCGATTATAAGAATGAATGATTATCCAAATAACATATAAGGCAACAGAAATATATAATTTCTTGCTTTTTTAGGTGGTACTCCTTAATGTGGTTACCACACACACATGCAAATACACAATGCAGTAGAAATTCACGCTACACAAGTATGCAGTAGAAATTCACGCCACACAGGTATGCAGTATAAATTCACGTCACACAAGTAAGCAGTAGAATTTCACGCCACACAAGTATGCAGTATAAATTCACTCCACACACGTATGCAGTATAAATTCACGCCTGACAAGTATGCAGTATAAATTTACGCCACACAAGTATGCACTAGAATTTCACGCCACAGAAGAATGTACAAGATGTTCAAGCCACGCAAGATAGCAAAATCAATTATTTCCACACATATTTGTATTAGAACTTTATGCTTCATAAGCACAAACAATTTTGAACAGGATAAATATTAAACATTTAATACAAAATTGAAAGCACGAAAAAAAAAAGAACATATTTATTACACAAAACGTCAATGTATTAAATAAAGAATACCACATCTAAACATCATATATTTATTTTAATTTGTAGAGTTTTAATATCATGAAGTGTTTAAATATAAACGAAATTATAAAATATAAATAGAGGAATCTTATCAGTTATGAGAAAAGCAACAAGCAGAATTTCACTTTTCAAACAAACATTTTACAATATTGATTGCTCAACATATTTAAATAAATTACTTTTTGTGAATCACAATTTCTAATTATGTTAATTACTGAAGGATAAATGCTAATTTGCCCCTTAATTCATAATACGCTACTGTCATAAAGTGATGTATTGTGAACATCTGGAATTGAAGCCATTCCTAAAAATTACTTAAATTGCAGAGAAATTAGTCACCTGCAAAACGTTCTCGTGAACCTCAGATTTACTTTAACATTTATATTTATTTATTTCACAATGTTTAATTTGTCAAGATGAAATATTGATATAGAAATATCATCATAACTTGCACTCCTGTCTACCTAATTGACTACAAAGTGTTTCAGCACTAACGATAAGTAATTCTCGTTAACCATGAAAGATAATGATATGATACACATCTATGTTCTTAATTACTACCTTGATTCTGAATGCATAACTGTTTGCAGCCATTCACCAAATATGCATATATTACAGTACGTGTCCTAATGCTGTATGTCTCTTTAATCATATCGTGCTGCGAACCTAGCCTCTACCTACTTCGCAAAGCATCCTACAGAAAATGATTTCGTTAAGACTTTAGCCTGTTGGGTTCTTTGTGTTGTTTTTTCTGGACTTTCCGGGGGAGAGGAATTAACAATAAACTCATATACAAGCTGATGTTAATTACTGCTTTTTAAACGTATTTGAAAGGTTTAAACGCAAAGAAGAGTTATACGTAATTTAAATTTGAAACATAAATATGTACTTCTTGAAAACCCAGAAAAAGAACTGGTTGTTATCAATAACTTGTAGGATGCCCGTAGGAATAAAATGAGGCGGGAACAGAATATATCAATTTCACCCGTGTTTCTACTAACGTTGTAACACAACATTGCTTGCTCCGTAAGTATCCTGTCTCGTGGGAAAGTGAAGTAGACTTTTTTGGAACAACAATAAAGGACGAAACCAGCTCTCGCTCCTGTTGGCAACAATCATGTCCAACATGTACATATATGACCAAAAATGTACTGGTGCTTGTATCCAAAATACGCTTAACACAACTAGCTTGAAACAATTTTTGACTCAGATTTGACACAATGGTTTAAAGTCAGAATCGCTACATTCTACAAAATGAATCGCCCAAGATATTTAACTATTAGTGAAGCCGCCTTTCTATATTATATATACAGCTGATAAATCAATGTTAAACTTTAGAGCTAAGGAAATCAGTCATGGAAATCAGTCGTGGAGTTCAATTTTGAGCAGTATTGAATAAATGCTTTGTCTTGTGTACGTTAATGCCAATTTAGTAGCCCAGAACGAGAGTATATCCGTATTTGCAACTCTAAAATTCTCTTTTCCATTTAAAATGGTGGACAATGTTTTGCGTTCACATAACGCACCAAACAATCTTTGTCTATGCTTTGTACACTCTGGTATGTAGGTATCTTAACGTGTTAGGTACATAACTGCAATAATAATAATAATAATGAGGATTTTATAATAATAATAATGAGCGCCATTCTTTAGAAGCTCTAAGTGCTTTACATCAATAATTATATGACTACATAAAAACAAGATACAAAAACCATGAAATTTGAATATATATAAAATGATGAAAATATGTAAGGTACGAAACATAATTAGGTTTTTAAGTTTGTTCTTGCAGCCAAACAAGGTGAGTTTAAAGAGCACTCTTTAAAAGGATCACTGTGTATTTGTGTCTAATTTTAATGGGCAATTCATTCCACACTGCTGGCCATTGTATACAAAAGAACGTTGTCATTGTGACTTCGTTTTCAGAAGAAAAACAATGAGAATAAGATTGTCCCAAGATGAGCGTAAGTATCTTGCTGGTGTATACAAATGGGTGAGGCAGGAAAGGTATTTTGGACTGAAGTACATCAGTGAAAAAAGGCACAAAGAACAAATGTTGTGTTTGATTCTGAATCAAATGGATAGCCAGTGTATGGTACAGAGCAGTCAGGAGGTTTGCTCTAATTGTGGTAATCTAAAGATGATCCGAGCAGCTGTGTTTTCAACTTTTTTATGTATCTGGAGTAGATATTGGGACGAACCAGACCTAATTGACTTACAATAATGCAGTCTTGAAATTGCTAATGAACTCACAAGTGTTTTTGTGGCATGAACTCAAAGAAATTTGTGAATGGAGCTGATGAGTCTCTGTTCAAGATATGCAGCCATGACACGTTGGTGCAATGTGAGAGTACTGTCTAGAGTAACAGCAGGGAGGGTGGACGGACCGAAACTTTTTCAATCAAACCGAAACTAGTTCAAGCAAACAAAAACCAATTCAGGCAGTCAAAACAAGAAAAATGGTTTCGGTTTGTCACGCTATTGAGACTCTGTCTACAGACAGACCCGACGATGATTGCGTTTTGGAGACGGATTGAAAATCCTTGAAATTGCTAGCAATTTAGGATTTCACAAACAGACTCATTTATAAAACCTTACCTCGTAAATCAATTAGATTATTGGATTGGTCGGTGAGTTTGAAACTAATTCTCGTTAACGAATCATTATGACATCGCATATAGACTGGATTAGTTGGATCCTCAGTTATTAAAATCCCTGTAGGAGCTGTTGGTGCAAATGAGTATAAAATATATCCTTGCTGAGCTTGATTTGATCTTTCGAGATTTATTTGGTAACTTCCTTCGATAACATCACATACTAAATTCAATGCAATCACCGAGGATATATTGACGTTTTAAGGAGCGATATGTCCTCCACCGCCGTCCGGGTCATTATTATGTTTGAGGATATGTGTTTGTGGTTGTGGTATTTTCTTCCATGCGTCGTGAATCCTTTTAAAACCATCATCGATGGGATCATTGAGAGATTTTTTTTAGTTCTGGTGCATTATAGCCTGGCAACTTAAAAATCGGGGAGTATATCTTCTATGCGTATATTAAGTTTCTTTGCAAATTCTGTTCTCGTTTTAGGATTATTATGATCTAATATAAATTGAACAAATCGCGAATTGAAAAATTCCATGTCTGCGATAATTTTATTACACACCTCCATGTATTTGATGGCTTCATCTCGGTTAGGTGGGGTCTTACTAACTTCTTCTATAAAGATATTTTTCAATTTTTCAAACGTGGAATTCATATCCGAGAATTGTTTGTTCATGTTGAATTCCTTTATTACCTAATACTTATAGTCCCTGGATCCTCCTAACTAAAAAAAAAATGGGCAAAATCAGAATTATTTAGTGGTTCAACATAATAACCTAAACTATTTTTGATTGTACCGTTAATCCAGCTACGATAACTATGATAATCTTCCTTTTCTGAAACATAATCAGATTCTTTCGGTTCAGGTGTTATATTAACGGTTTCTTGTCGAGATGGGATTTCAGGCCAACCCAGTATTGTCCCTATAGAACTCTGATAGATGTATACGACATATCCGGGTGAGTTTATCTCAATGGCAGATGATAGTGTCGGTTCATAAACTGTTATAGCAATTTTTGATTCGATGCCAGTAATGGATTTTATTCTACGCTGTAATTCGTTATTGATTTGTTCGATTAGGTAGGACCCAGATGGTAGAGAAATAACGTTCCCGTCAGGAGTACAATCGGGTTTATTCTTACTCGCAAACACCAAGGAATTATTCGGTTGTTGACCACCGAATGGTACTGATCTAATGTTATGCCAACTGTGATACACTCGTAATTTTACTAGTGCTATCCCCTTAACTGAAATCGCAGTAGGGAAATTCACACTGAATTCAGGATTCGTTGAAGTTATTTATATCATGCTGGTTTTCACCGGGGTTGTGTTTTCCGATATTCGTTGAAGTAGTTCTTGCGATGCTCCATTGTTATTACACTCATGTTGGTTTTCTAATTTTGACATCGCGGAATCATAAACACGTACAATCGCTGAAAACTCACTATCGGATATTAATGTGTCATCGAGTGACGACGATATCATCGAGGATAATTGGGAGTATGCGGTTGACACAACATGGAACCTAACTACGTTAACCTGCAGTTTACGCTGGCTGCATGATGATATTTTTTTTTGGTATTATTGAAATAATTTCCGCGATTGTATTCGTCGCTGATATACATATTGGAACAGTTATCGGGGCAATCATTGTCGCCGAGGATAGTATTATACCAGCTCCGGTGATTACACCTGATACAGAGTACACGGTAACATCAACTGCGGTGATTCTTCATCGGTATTTTTTATTTTTACTTCATACTACTCAGTGAGTGTTTTGAGTTTGGTTTGAAATTCTCTGACCTGATCATAACGATATTGCTGTGACATTCCCAATGATGACATTTTATGTATTACAACTGAGTTCATTTAAGTTGTTTACTTAAATCCGCTACGAATTCCACATACCATGTTACTGAAACCCTAGCCAAATTAGTATCAGTGGATGATATTATAAATAGTTCAGTTGTTTCCTTGTCGATGATCGTTGATATCATATTGTTGACCCCAGATGAACTCGTTGATGAAATTTTAAACTGAGTCGGCGACAATAGTGTTAATCGATAAATACCTTTGACGGATGCGTTGATAGTTAATATGTTAGTGGACGGTGTCCACGTAAATGATACGTGTTGAATCGCGTACACGTTATGTATGATACTTTTTTGTTCGTGAGGGATTTCATTTTTTCAAGTTTTTCTATCATCGTCGGTAGAACATCCCTGATGACACCGTTGGTCGTTTTAATATCTTCGCAAATAACTTCTATTCGCCGATTAATCGCTGTTATTTCATCTAGTTATGTGCTAATATCAGCGAGATCTATTTTAGCATCATCGGGTTTTGCATTTTTTTACCAAAAAAATTATCAATGGCGTCATCGGTCCTGTTAAAGTTTTTACGTAACGTAGTAAATTGAGATACATGAGCGTCATAATCGGATCGCAACTTTGACAAATTATCCATGGAGGTTTTTATCTCCATGAATTTCGGTGTGGTCACCGTTGGATTTCCAAAGAAATCTAATAAAGGTTTGTCTATACTGTCAATTATACTTCTTTGTAATTCAGAAAACCGATCGAATTTAGTTACATGGTCGTCGTATTCATCGCGCAGTTTTTTAATGGTTCTAAATTATTAATTCTATCCACAATAGTTGAAATAAGTACACCCGGTTTGAGTATACCCTGATCAGAAATCAACGCGATGATATCTTTTACTGCATCGCGTTGTTTAACTAAAATATCATCCAGGGAGACATTACTAGTTTTCAATTTACCCTGACGATCTTGAAATACAACTATTTCATTGGGATCAACACTTGCGAGGTTTAACATCTCAGCAATTTCATCTTCGATTATTTTTTTACGTCACCGGCTGCAGATATTTCCGCGGTGGGTTTTTTAAGGCTTGATAAAGATCTCCTCGAAATATCAATCATTATACGCTAAGATCTCTCTAAAAAGCGATTACTCGTATATTCATTTACAGTTGTATGTGATGGTTTTCCCGATGATGAAATAGCTTTGAGTTCATGTAATACTTCTAAAACGCATATTGGTGGGTCACTGCAACCGGTAATGTCAACAGATGAGAATAAATATTAAAATATTAAAAATATTTAAAAATTTAAATATTACAATAATGAGAGAAAATGTTCTCGCTATAGCACAAACATGCTAAAACAAGTAAAAGTTTAATTTTATACGTCCAAAATATATACAGATATATATATATATATATATATATATATATATATATATATATATATTGGACGTATATATATATATATATATATATATATATATATATATATATATATATATATATATATTGGACGTATATATATATATATATATATATATATATATATATATTGGACGTATATATATATATATATATATATATATATATATATTGGACGTATATATATATATATATATATATATATATATATATATATATATATATATATATTGGACGTATATATATATATATATATATATATATATATATATATAAATATATATATACATATATATATATATATATATATATATATATATATATATATATATATGTGTGTGTGTGTGTGTTTGCGTGTGTGTGTATAAGTATTCTTTCATAACTGATCCAGATGTTATTATCATCCAATTTCAGTAACATATTATACTGACGAAGATGTAAACATTACACCGAACAATATATTTCGTTTTACAAGCCTCCCGAATATAAACCGATTAAAACTGTGTGAAAATTTGAATGACTATATGTACCATGCATATTATTTTCAATCACATATAAAGGAACATAATGTTCAGCTGCATTGTAGGTAATATATCATCTTTTAAACTATCCAAAATCCACTGTAGTGATTAAAACTGTATTTTACATTATGATTCTTGGTTGATTATGCTAATTTAAATCTACATTTTCCATTCATAATCTAATTGTGTTACAGTAATTAATATATATCCACGCATACGTTCTTTTCTCTCATTACACTACACCAACTGAGGCGTTAATTTCCTCTTTCGATTCTAAAAATTTTATGATTTATATTGCATTATTATTTACCAACCGTTTCTTGTCAAAAAACATTTAATGCCACTGCGTTTACTGTCTACCTTTGTTCTAATTATACCAAGGTTAGGACATACTTGGATAACACTTGTATCTATTTTATTTTTAATCCAGATATTTATGTTGTAAACGTTTGTGGCAAACCTCGTGTAGTTCCTTGCATTCCTTTGCCTATTACGTCAATGGTACATTGTGCTTCTCTGATATTTTGCATTATGCCATTAGGAATATGTTTGGAATGTATATTGAATTTTTCATTTTCAGCATTTAAGTTCATGCATAACATGTGTCCTCGTATATAGTTTTGATCTTCTCGCTCAGATCTGCAGACATTCAATCGTAAGTTGTTTTGGAGGTCTAGTTATGCTTTCTTTACTAATTATATTGTTGCCGTTCGCCTCCATTATATGGTTATTTATATTATATTGTTCTTTGCTTCCAACGTTACAAAATCATCGGTATGTTTAAATCCTCAATGTGTTAACGTCAGCATCGTTATCTACGTATTTGTTTAGATCATTAAAACGTGTATAATGCAAGTGTTAATTCATCACAATAGGCTTTCGTTAACCTCTTAGTTTAGCTTTTAAATGATGTAATTCTCCTCTATGACAGTCTTATAACTGGAAACTCACTGTTTGTCTTTAGGTTGTTTTAAAAACTGGGGAATACATATCTATTCAACATTTTCCCTATACCTAGGTCTAGTATAACAGAAGATAAGATCTTGAATCTCTGAATATTTCCTGTGTATCTAACATATTTTTAACCTTCTTTTTTGTCTGGTTCCTAAGTCGTGATATTGTGTGTTTTCGTACACTACCACTTTGAGAAATACGAATCAATATTTTATCCACATCTCTTCGTGACATATTATCGCAGAGATTATTGTTTTCTCCAGGAATTCAAAAACAGTTATCAATAATTCTTGTTATTCTGTTCCATAACAAGCTATTTTGACTCCTTTTGAAGATTGAAATATCCAGTTACGTCATCTAGTCTTTAACATGATATTTAAAATTACCACTTATGTAGTAAATGTGATTGTACCATCATGCATCGCACGATTGATGAACCTGTTTTGAGCGTAACTGAAAACTGCTTTTTATTTATATGGGAGAAATTGGTTTAGTCAAAATAAAGGAGTCTTCCTGAGAGTGTTTTCTATTGTATCTCTTATTCTGGCATTCATAAACACCATGTTCGCTATCAGAGTTTCGAATTTACATGTATGCATCCATTTATTTCCTTATTTGGTCTAATATTTTGTCTCCTTGTCATATAGTATATTTTTTGACTTTCTGTTTAGTTTAACTTTGTTCCTCGTTACATAATAATAGCCTTGCCTTTCTTAAACTTGTTGATGATTAACACTAAATCTTACTCCCCATGTCCATTGTTCTGATTAATGTTTTTAATCTTTGTTCTCAATCTTTATCTGACTTTAAAAGACTACATGTCAGAGTTAAAGTAAGCAATTAGAAACTCAGAGAACAACCATGCAAGTAACTAATTATGCCAAACCCCATCCAGCTGCTTCCATCCTGCCGTTACTCAGTTTTAGTCTCTGTATCCAACCGTGTTTTTATTTCTAACGCCTCCGTAGAATTCTAGCTCACGGATTTATTCTAATAATAATAACGTCTCGCCGTATAGTTAATACTATATTATTAGTTGCTGAAAATACTTTATTAGTTTACTTGGTTGCGTCTAAATCTGTCAGCTTCAGAATTTGATATAACAGTAAAATGCTTGATACTTTTTTAATTAATTAATTGAATTTCGCTGTGTATGTTTTAGCTTAAATATTGCAGTTTATTATTACAGCTTCTTGCCTTGCTTTACGTTTCAAAAACGACCTAAGACTAAGCTAAGCTTTTTTATATACACCAGCGGTGCAATTATTTGTTAGACTAGAAATATTTATCCATCAATACCGCAACATTTTTGTCAAAACCAAATCCATTTGTAAGAAGTTAGTCAGGTGTGAACAGGCTGAAAGAAAATTATATTAACTTTAGAAGTTCTTTTTTTTTGTTATATTTTTTTTTTGTTCATTGTGGACAAATTGTAAGACACAATATTTCTTTTTATAACAACCGCATCGTGTTTGCTACCATAATAGAGAATTCAGTGCTGTATACTCACAGTTTTTTTAAATCTACACATTTCTGCATGTATATGGTATTCATAATTCAATAAGCAGAGCATTTAATAGCGTACGGTTGATGTTAGGTTAGCGGTTACTGAATTGACAATATTTCGTCTCTAAAGGATCATCAAGCAGTCTGTTGTGAAATAAGCGACAATGGAATGCTTCGATTCCCGATTACACCAGTATCTAAGCTTGATAGGGAATATGTTGATCTATAAACAAACGACTTTAAAAACATGATGTGCACATGTGTCATAGCGTATTGAAGTGCAGCGTATAAATAAAATTGATAAGCTTTTTTCGTTGTGCAACATTAATCCAACGCCAACGCTGTTTTATTTATTATATAGAAGGCACAAACGTATATGTTATAAGATTGTAAGATAAAGGCGTGTTTTATGTTGTTGTTTCATTACTTTTCTGTTTTTGCTTCTTTCATTCTTGTTTCAACCTTGTTGTTATGCTTTGGACAAAAATTCATTTTATCTAGTTTGAACAACTATATTCGAATTCTGCTGAAGAATGGAAAGGCAGCTGGAGTAGACAACATCCCATCTGAACTTATCAATAATGGGGGACACCAATAAACCTGCTATCAACAGATCATACATTTGTACGATTTAGTAGCAAGGATTCAAAGTCCATATTGTTCTGTCAATCCTCAATTTCTCGCTGTATTGACTATTTCCTTGTATCGGACTGTATATTCAATGGTATTTTCCTCCTATAAGGTCTCACTAAATGAATAATGTATGTTACCTCCTATTATCGTTTCACATAATAACAAAGCGATATTTCGAGACCCATACACCTTTATAAATATTTGTATATTTGGTTGATAGTTCATATGGTTTCATATTCAGTATTCATTTCTGCAACTGGATGTAGAGAAAACTATAGAGAGGTAGTCTTGTTTGTAAAAGTTAGATATGTAGTTAGGCTTAGTTAACCATTATTTCATCTATATGTATTTTATGTTAGTTTTGTTTAATATAATATATTACCATACTTGACTGAAATTTGTGCAAATTACTGGACTGTAATAACCGAAGGTTCTTTTGGTGGGTTATTTAGAATAATATGAACAATTTACATTTGGTTTAACAAAAATAGTATTCTGTTAGCAATTATGTAACTTTGTTAATTGTGTAAGGTACATTGGACCGATTATATGCTGTTTATGAATACAAATGTAGATAAGTAGAGTTTCAGCTGCATTATGTAGAAGATCTACATATAGAGCATAATTTCGTTGATATAATAAAATAGCATGTATTAGATAATTGCCATGGTCGAATTTCTTTATGTAACCAATTTCAATGTTCCAAGTAAAAGCATATATTAAACGGACGTTTTGCATGACGAATTATTTTCAGATTGTATCAATAAGCGAATAAAACGTATTTCCAAAGTCTGATTTCACCATTTGTGAATGATTGATTAATCATCTCAAAGGGCTAAATAGTTATTAAGTTATGTTCTCTTTGATAATTTCCGATGACTGATTCTGAAACAAAACACTTTAAAATACGTAATATACTAACTAATTATTGACTGTGTTCCATTGAACATGTCTTCTATATTTACATATTTATTTTTTATAAAGATATGTTGCAACATGTTCGCAAACGTTTACAGTATACAAATATGTCCTATTTATCTACATCACGTCCCTAACATATTATCGTCTAGCTGTCTGTTTCTAACCATCATGTCTTCAAAATCCTAATGCAAAATATAAATTACCTCTTTTGCGACACAGTTTACTACGTGTCAAGCTCAGGTACCCAATATACATTCTAAGACTGTTTATATAATACGGTGTAGAGACGAGGTATTTCTATATTTAAAAAAAAACAAATGCAAATCATATTAGTGTTTGCATGTTGTCAGCATAGATAGATTTCGTAATTTTTAATTAAATTATATATACGAAATTAATATCTAGTTAAGAGATTATTTTAATTTGTGAAATAATATCATTGAATCTACCCCCAACTTTGTCTTGGTGGGAGACTGCTTTTTCTGTAACGTGGTTCCTCTCTCTGGTCATGTAATTTTCTGATGTATTTACCGTCCAAACATTAGTTTCGGCTGCAGTATATATACTAATTACTGGATGAATAATTGGGTACATAGGTATCCATATAGTTTGATCGACATCGTGACATTGTTTACTTGAAATGAGTTTGTGTCTATTTCAGAACCCAGGTGCTTTTCTTCGACACCAGGAAATGTTCCTGAAGTGGTGGGCAGAGTTAGAAATAAGAAGAAAGGAAGTAATATAAAATGAGTTAAGAACACGCTCCGCATATCGTCAGGACCTTTGGATATATATATTATCGTCGTTTTGTGTTGAGTGATTATCAAAATAGGTATTGACACAAGCGGTTTTTTATTTTGGATGATGATGACATTAGTAATAAAAAGTGACGATATAATTATAATGTACCACCGCATGTTGTAACCTGAAGTAAAATACCGATATATATGTGACTTTAAAATTGGAAGACGGTAACAGTTTTATTTTATTTCCTTTTTTTACATAATGCATCACGTCTACTTCAACGCCACACTAGTTTGTAAAATAAATCTTATGATTCGGTTTTCTGTTGATCCTCACTAGTTACGTATGTCTCTAAATATAGCTTTCAGTTTCAAAGCTCTAGAATGTCAATCAAAAAGTGTTTGGTTAGATCTATTTTTCAACTCTAAATTTATGTTTCTTAATCTGTGCAGTAGGGCATGTACAAAGTTTTTTTTATTTATTTAACTTTATGTTTTGTGAGCATTTAATAAATGGTGATACAAGATGTGTACGTGTGCAAGCATTCACCACCATTACTCTCTTCCCCATTCTCTCTCTCTCTCTCTCTCTCTCTCTCTCTCTCTCTCTCTCTCTCTCTCTCTCTTTATATATATATATATATATGTGTGTGTGTGTGTGTGCGTGCGTGCGTGCACGTGTGTGTATGTGTGTTCAATTGCATATTGGAGACTTCTGATATATACAGGTCTTCAATTATACAATTTAAGAAATGCTAAAAAGAAATGCTAATTAGGTCTAAAATGATATACAGAGAGATGCTTCAATACAAACTTGGGATATTCCTAAACACTGAAAACTAGCATGTTTACATGCCATTCCCAGTTAGATTACCAGAAATGACAAGCAAAGATGAATGTTTTTTTCTTAGAAATTCCAAAAAATAAATGGACTTCACCAAATCTTCAATATTAGTATTAGAATATCTGGCGGAAGTGCATATTTAGATTTAAATATGACTATTGACTTGTTTAGTTCTGGTTATATCTACACTGGCATCAGACTAGTGTGAAAATGCATTGACAATGCGTGTACTTTCCACTTGTTTCAGAGGTCATCATTAGAACAATAAATGCGAATCTTATCAGGACATTTAACAAAACAACAATAGATAAGCTTCGTCCTGTTCGTGTAGTAACAGTTGATGAAATACAGAGATATAAAGAACCGCCTATTGTTCTTTGTACTTGTGCAGGTCATTTAAAACGAAATATTATATAATATATAGTTCGTGAAGAACCGCCTATTGTTCCTTGTATTTGCGCCGTTCATTTAAAACGAAATATTATATATATATATATATATATATATATATATATATATATATATATATATGTTTCGTGATTTGTGGTCATATCTGACATGGTCAAAGTAGGTCGCATTTAATAAAACAGGCTTTATATATATATATATATATATATATATATATATATATATATATATATATATATATATATATATATATATATATATATATATATAATGAATATGTATAGTGCCTAATCTTTATAAGTTCTAAGTGCTATACAACATCTATAATGATATACCAACCAAACAAAACCCACAAAATAAACAAACAAACTTCATGGTATTGGAAAGTGTTACATATCCCAATCCGTAAACAAACAGATTGCAAGATATGAAGTTACAAATATTATAGCTGAAGCAAATATTGAGCTGACTTCTTTGATCAGACGACAAATATGTCAAGGAAACGAAAACACTATGACAAGTACTATTGTCTATGTACATTAATTATACCTGATACGAGACTAGAATTGTTCCTGCAATGTATCAATATCCGACAAAGCATCAGCATGATCAATATTACTGTTATGAGCACAACGGTATTACTAAGATGGGTATACACACCGCTGTATGAAGTAATGTCAACAATATTACTCTTCTATATCGCTTAAATGGGAATTGCATTGCCTAACTAAAGATGTAATAGTATACACTACAATAATAGTAAGCAAGGATTTTACTTCAAAAGCAGACGTAACTTTTGAAATTGTCAATAGTCAATTGAGATAGTTTGCATAGACAGTAACATCATTCAACAAATTTGGTTTCAACTCTCTTCCCGTTTACGTTTCTCGTGTGCTTAAATAGTATAAATATTTATCACAACTTTTCTAACTAACAGATTGGTGTAATTTTTTTTTGTTTGTTGTTTTTAAAGACCGAACAAAATATTCTCGATAACAAATGAGATTGTCAAAATTCCCTAGCAGCATTCTCTTAAGGGAAGTAAGTTTAAGAAAAGATGAATTTATAATTTTCAAAACGCTCTTAAAGAACTTTTTTATTAATAATGTTCGTATTATTTTACTCCGTCTTATAAAAGCGTTTTATAGAGTGCATTAAGTGTATTAAGTAGATGATTCATAAAATTAATAAAACACGAGACATTTTCAAAATAGAAAACATTTTATATCACTGCTATTATCCTGAAGTACGCAATTACTGTAAATTAAATGATTAATTTATTGTTTTTAAAACTTGTACTCGTCCCTAAATTAGCCGCGAATGTAACACCGATGACTACAACCTCATTGTACTTTCACTCAATATTATAATAATGACATAATTGTATTGTGTTGCCTGATCAGCATCCAACGAATATTAATTTGCTCAATACTAATACCGAAGAACTCCGAAAATTTGTTGAAAAGTTCAAAACAGATACATAAGCTTTCAATGAAATATCAAAAGTTATGTGTTTACATAATGAGAATCATTATGATATGTACCACCGACATGCATCCTTTTAAGATTCCTAATACGTATTATCATATGAGCATATAGCTCCACACATAAATTAAAGACATAGTTGGAAATAAGGTTACATTGCATGATTCCTCTATACAAATTAAACCATTTTCGACACTTGCAAACTCACACCTATATAGATTTGAAGTTTGAATACAAATGCTTGAAACATTATAAAAACTGGCTCATTAAAGTATAATATGTTTTCTACATTATATATGCGTTTCCAAAATCACTTAAAGGAATAGATAAAGAAGATGATATTTTTAAATGTACAATCATATACACTCATAATATTCTCACCTGTGCATGTCGGATGTATAGATCAGCTTTTTTGTTATACATAACTTATTGGAATACAACTGTAATCATATTAGCCCTTCAGTCAAATCAAAATTGTAGAAGATATATTAAATTTAGAGGAAAGATATGTGTCCCGTTTAAGATATATTGTTTCGATTGACACTTTTTGGTTTAAACATTATAACTCCATCTTCCTACACGGAAGATAATTGACGTTACTCATCACCAAACCTACATGCTGCACCAAAAAGTCACCAGTATAGTAGATGTTTCATTAATATACTACTGTCACTATTTTGTCCAACTATATCATAATAAACGCGGTTATATGCTATTGATAAATATATCCATAATACTTGTATCTCCCATTTTGTCTTTCTTCACCTGCAAGATAATTGGAAATTATTGTTTAATAATATTACTACACCTCTGGAGCAAGTAGAATAAAAGCTAAAGTAACATTCATACCCTCATTAAATCCGCGTGTCTTACTTTTTAAAATGTTAATATGTGTCAATGTTATATTTAAGAGTCTTTGTTAATTAATTGTGGCATAATTATGTAGGTTTTGTGGTGTTAAACTATGTAAAAGAAAAGAACAACCAACGATTTAGTAGATTTCAAGGACAAACTAATTAGTGATAAAATCGAAATATAAGAGGATTTAGAGTAATGTAAATGAAATTCCAAATAATATCAGGCGTTGTATCACAAGTCCAAAAGTATAAAATCTTATTTATGAGTTATTTCCAATACTGAATGTGCTGATGTCTCATTAAAAGTAATTGAACCTCTGTGCATATAACTTTGCTGCCTCACATAAATATAATCAAGAATATGTTTGAATAAATCCTAACTCAATGTTAAGAATAAACATTTTAATTATACTAGATACATCCAATTAATAAAGTGCATAATTACCTTTTCTGAAATTATGTAGGAACAGAGCTAAAACTGATTCCATACAGACTGATATTAAAATATAAACTATTAATCATGTTCGTCTGAAAATTATACATCCCACTTCAAATAGGTTGCAATTACATTTTCTGATGAAATTCAAACTCAGCACTTGTAACAGAACTTGTTTATATAACCTTCTAAGGGTACAGTCAAGGCTAGGTATTGAACTCATCCCCATGTAAACATATATGTATAACTTATAAACAAGACAAAAGGTATATACGCACCAAAAATGTATTCTTAATCATTGACATTTTCCATGCACAACAAATACATTAAGAGTACGTACCATAATGTATTGACTTGTACACAACGAATGAAGTAATTATCGTTAGGTTTCTGTTGTAAATCTATTAAAAAATGAAAAATGGGCTAAACTAATATCATTACCAGGTTATGGTACAATCCTCTTAGTGCGTTGACAACTAGCAGTTTAACATGCCTACGATTAATTAGCTCTAGTGTATCAGTTCTCAACATTAAGTTTTCATTTTTAATTTGTATTATAAGGGTTTCACATATTACAGTCTATTATTGTCCTTTATCTGTGTAACATAGTATATACGACCTTTATGCATTTCTTTCAGAGTTGTTTGTTGTCATGCGCCTAAAATACACTTAGATGCACGTTGCTTTATTTTAGATTCGATGTATTTGTGTTGAGATTTCTTGTCCACATTCTGGACAACGACAGGAATTAGCTCCATTTTGGTCTAGTCTGCCTGATTTCGGTCGTCCTTCATCGTAAACTGACTAATGTGTTACCCAAAAGAAGGAA
This sequence comes from Unio pictorum, assembly GCA_030141615.1. Classification (NCBI taxonomy): domain Eukaryota; kingdom Metazoa; phylum Mollusca; class Bivalvia; order Unionida; family Unionidae; genus Unio; species Unio pictorum. The sequence goes on from JARLTB010000269.1 coordinate 717,876, forward strand.
AAAGGATCATTAATTTAAATATGTTCAACCCAGGCCCAATCTGTTTTCTGTCCTTTTCTCTATCCTTATTTGTATAATATCTGTTCATGAAGGGCGTGTTTCCATTAGAGACTTGTACTTTGTAACTATTTAACAATCCTTCATTTGTTGTTGAACTGCGAAATATTTTGGAGCTCAATGAGATCACTGAATCAAAGTATAGGTATCACAATCATCATAATGCAATGGTACCTGTATTGTCAAAGACTCAATGGTGATATCAGGGTCTGGATGTTTTTAAAAACTACATTTTTATTTTATTGATTTGATGTGGTTTATTACATACTTTGGAGGGGGGACACACAAGTGGTAAATGGCATATACTACGGGGACACAGGTTTACATACCTGTAGTTCACTACACTTATGAGGATTTCACAGAAGTACCTCCTCCTTGTCCTAGAAAAAATTTCAGAATTCAGATTGCTTCGTAAATTTTATTTATTTAATTTATCTATATTTCCATCTTTACTTGGTGTAGTATAAATGAAAACAGAAACGCAACACAATCTACAAGTATATACATTGCTCCTATAGTTGTTTTACTTTCGTATAAGCCATTCCGATAACTATAAATGACCAGATAGAAGCCAACCAATCTTATAATGCAATTGAAAAATTTTGGGATTTTATGGATCCTTATAAGATAATAAAAACATGCTATTACACGAAAACATATTGTTTTGTCAGCAGCATATTTTAACAAGTTGTCAATTTAAGACAGCATGCATTATTTGAGAAAGGGGAAATCAAAAATGTTAAAAGTAAGACAGCCAGAATTGTAATGATTAAAACATATTTAGTAACTATTGACGTTTTATATCGAGAAACAAAAGGCTGGATTGTTGTGGATCCAGACTATAAAATGACTAACTTAAACTTCTATGCAAAATGGCATCTGGCACCAGGCTTCCTTAATTATAATATCTCCTATTGCACCAGCTATTATTGACATAGCTTATGACGTAAATAGCTTACAACCAATACAAGCTGGAGTAAGAGTCTTTACTACAACGTTTTCTTCCATCAGTCATCCGACAGAGAAACACATTATCTCTCAAGACTCGTTAAAGCGATTCCATTATTAAAAATGACATTTAACAATCGTGACAATCACATTCCCAGACGTGATATCGGGTAGAATGAAAAATCAATTTTTTCATCTTCGACTTGATACAAATTACATCTCAAGTAATGGACAAACATTTAAAAATTTTATTTAATTGGATCACATCTATATTGCAGTTTAATTGAATAAAGCACACCACACATATTTTTCTCTTGCGAATATTACCTAGAACAAGGCCATGTGCTGTTTCAAACCCTACTCCGTATGGCAAAATAACTTTAAATATCTTTAATATGGTGATACAGTACTCCCATATAAAAACAAAACATTCATGTATGTAGGTCAATCTAAATTTGTTTGACACGGCATGCCTGCTGAGATTCGTACAATCAAACCTTTGCTCAGAAATCAGACCACAAAACAAAGGATATATATCTTTGATGAACCGAGTTTTCGGCTATCTGCCTGTCATTGTTGTGGTATATTTTGTCAGTTTAAAATCATTTATAGAAGGATATAAAGGATGGTATTGCCTGTGTATAAAACAATATTGAAATTCATATCTCAATATGATTTTGCTTTTCATTTCTTCCCTGTTTTTACATTTTAGAAAATGATTTATAACGTAGTAACGTATTATTTGTTAACATAGGCTCTATAACTGTTTCGTTTCTAAAAGGCAGCTCCAGTGGCCTTGTTGTTTGAGCATCCGCTTTGGCTGCGTGAGGTCGCGGGTTCGAACCCTAAACGAGTCATATAAAAGGCTTATAAAATATTACTAACAGCTGTTTCACTAGGCTCTCAGCACTAAGAGGTTAGTGTAAGGACTGGTCGGGCTGGTGTCAGGATAATGTGAATGGGTGGGACATGATATTACATGTCTGTGACATGATTCACCAGTGCGAGACATCACTATAAAATGACACAGTGCAGACATCATAGAGATACGTCTGAATCATTGTTAAAGCTAAGTGAAAAATCCAAATCCAAATTGCACACACTCATTTCAAGAAGTGTACATGTCTCTTAAGTAGCCATTACAAGTATTATATTGCTGTGTGTTTTATTGATTTTGTTGATTTTATAATGGCGTTAGCTTGACTTGGCACACATTCAGATATCGTGCCGTCCATCCCCGTTGCGTTTCACCACCAGTGGTTCGCATCGTTTCTAAGTAGATAATGTTCATATAGTATGCAAGTAAAGATCTACTGTGTTAATTATCAAAGTTTTCTATATGCGAATCATTTTTTTAAAAAATATTGCACGTGCGCTCGTGCTGCACTGACGCTCTCTACTTGGATGCTCGTGATTAAAGCACTGTACAAATTTACACGTAACCATACATGAGATGGTCATGATTCAAATTTAAGACATTGTATAGCACCTAATCTTTAGAGGCTCTACGCGCTTCAGAACATCTATAATGATATGATTACATACAATAAAAAAGATAACAAACACCATGAAATTAGATAACATAACATAATTCCGAAAATATCTGATGTAGGAAACTATATTATGTCCTTAAGTTTGTTCTTGCAGTTGAAAACATTCAGTTTTAAGAGCGCTTTGGAAAGGGATCTCTGTGTCTTTGTGCTTAATTTCGATGGGCAATTCGTTCCACATCGCCGGGCCCTGGTATGCAAAATAACAATGTCCATATGACTCCAGTTTCAAAGTGGAAACAATGAGTATACGATTGTCAGAAGAAGAGCTTAAATATCTTGCTAGTGTGTACACATGGGTGAGGCCGGATAAATATGCTGAACTGGAGTACGTCAGTGAAACGTAGCAAAGAGAACAAATTTTGTGTTTGATGCTGGATCGAACGGATAGCCAGTATACGGTACAGAGCAACGGAGAGGTGTTCTCTGATTGTGGAACTCAAATTATGATCCAAACAGCTGTGTTTTGAAGTCTCTGGAATAGATATTGAGACGAAACAGACATGTCAGCTTAAGATATGCAGCCATGAATAAGTTCATGACATGTTGGTGCAGTGTGCGAGTATTGTTCAGAGTAATATCTAGGTTTTGTAGAGACTAAATGGACTATGTTTGTGACGTTCTTCGTAGTGACTTCATGGATTGTTTACGAGTAGTGAGTCTGGTGGTAAGCCGAAGCCTCTCTGCGCTACAATGGTCTCTTTTAGCATATATACATGTAGCATTAAGAGATGCTAGTATTGCAAATTATTTAAACTATCAACATATGTTATTCACCACCCCAAATCGTAACCAACAGGTTCTAAAGTCCATAAAATATTCCATAAGATTTATTACACATAAGACTAAAAAACTGAGTGCTACGTTTTAGTATAAAACTATTGCAAAGGGTCATGAAACAAATAACAGAAAGGGAGAGTAGTTTATAAAAGCCTGGTAATGTTCCCCGAACAAGGGGGGAAATTGTGCATCAGTGCAAAAGACATAGCCTCTTGAGTTCTATTACATAAGGACAACAAATCACAAATTTGAAAAAGATATCCAAAGTTTATATAATGCTGACATTGATATTGGAGACGGAACGCCTGCTGACAAACTGCTGCAGCCAAAGCACTAAAGCAAGAGGGAGTTGGTGAAATATGTGGAAAACTTTGCGATGACAAGGAACGTCCATGTTCTATGCAATATTCAGAAACTGATATAACCTAACAATGCATAAGCTACTTGGTAAATTATAGTAATAAATTTAACAGCTTATTAAAGTTATCTAATACATAAATATATACCTACATTTACCCAAAACTCATACAAAGTTAAGAAAAAGCCTCAAAATCATTGTTGTGGCTACTTTCCACTAGAAGCAATGTTAAATTCTTTACATTTCAATATAAAGCCGAAGAAAAAAGCATAAGGGGGGGTAATATACCTTGCTTTGGCATACCAAGTAGGAAGCTCTAATTTACAGCTAAATGATTCCATATTATCAGTTGATAGTAAGTGCAGAGTTGCCTTTATAAATAGATTTTGTTTCAAATCTGAAACCACATATCTGACATGAAGCTTGTTGTCATCTATTCACATCAACAAATCTGGTAAACAACACATATATTGCTTAGTGCATGCAGCAAAAAATGTTGAGATGTGGAATACGGGGTAAAGTAGAACATAATTTCCAAAATCCTGACTGTCAAGGATTTCTCTTATGGGACTTGGAACATGAAGAGAAAAGAGGACTGATGTGACAAGAGAGAGCAATATTTTTGACACAAAGATATACATGAATTGGGATGAAACATGCATCTAACCCCTGAATGAATTGGTATAAACTGAGCTGATCACCTGCATAAAGAATATGGCTCGTGCAGAGATCCCAGCAATTCCAGGTGGAATTTGAAGGTTTTCTTGAGCTGTACAGTATGCTGACAGCTGCTATCTGCATGTGCTGCCCCATAACCACTCCTCTTGCCTATCATGCTTTCTCCACAATATTCTGAGCATGCAGTGACATATGCAAACTGGGTTTTAGGAACATGTTTGCATTTGTGCAAAACAATCACTAGAGTGGAGAAAATCATACAGTTATTTCAGACAGAATTGACTTCTGTTAATCAAAACTATTTCCAGTAGCAATAAACTAGCATGCGCCAAACTAGCATCATGAATAGATTGATGCCTTCTACACCTTACTTTATGGAGATATACTGTAGCCTGGCACCTTACTTTTTGGGGATAAGGTGTAGCCTGGTACCTCACTTTGTGGGAATATGCTGTAGCCTGGTATCTCACTTTGTGGGAATATGCTGTAGCGTGGCACCTCACTTTTTGAGGATATGCGGTAGCCTGTTACCTCACTTTCTGGAGATATGATGTAGCCTGGTACCTCACTTTGTGGGAATATGCTGTAGCCTGGCACCTCAGTCTTTTGGGATATGCGGTAGCCTGGTGCCTTACGTTTTGGGGATATGCTGTAGCAGAGTCCTATATAAAGTAGCTCAAAAATGTTTTCTTCTCCACATCCAAGGAAGAAATAATCGGTGGTATGTCAATTCAATTGGGAACCCTTAAACCACAGGGCAGCTTAAGCTACCAAACAAGCTCAGATGTGACTATGTGGAGGCATTGGAAGTAACCTCACTATCCACAATATTGACACCCCAAAAGTAACTACAGGTTTCCAAAGGTCTCCCTTATCTCTCACTGAAATTAATATTAGTCATCAAAAGCTTTCAGCCCCCATGTACCCCTGTAGCAAGGCCTGGTGGAGGGCACACACATTGGAGGGACCTCTTTTGTGACCATCTTGCAGATGTCAAATGCTAACCCACAAACATCTCCCCATGTTCTTCAAAGCTGCAACAAAATGATATAGTAATTTAATTAAAACCTTAGGACATTGCCAGAGACAAAAATCTTAAGAAATAATGGCTCTTTAAACACTACATTACATGTCCGCCATGTAAAGTTATTTTGAAGAAACCACATTTCTTAATTTAGTCTGTGACCCTGACCTTTTGAACAATGGTTGTTTACTTCTCAATTATAAACCATCCATACATTTTTGGATATGGTTTGTGGAATAGAACTAAAGATATTTTGTTGAAACCATTTTCCCCTAATGTCCCTATGACCTTGACTTTCTAGCATCTCGTCAAAATTAGTGTCATCTCATGTAAAATATTAGCACTTTGCAAAAAGAATTCAAGGGATGTGATACATAATTCAATTGATGGGACACTTAATTCAGGTTATGGAATACTTAATTCAAGTAATGGGATACTTGATTCAAGTAACGGGATACTTAATTCAATGGATGTGATACTTAATTTTAGGGATGTGATACCTAATTCAAGCTAAGTGATACTGAATTATAGGAATATGATACTTAATTCAAGGGATGTGATACTTAATTCAATTGATGGGATACTTAATTCAAGTGATGGGATACTTAATTCAATGGATGTGATTACTTAATTCTATGGATGTGATACCTAATTCAAGCGATGTGATACTTAATTCAAGGGATGGGATACTTAATTCATGTGATGTGATACTTAATTCATGTGACGGGATACTTAATTCAATGGATGTGATACTAAATTCAAGGGATGGGATACTTAATTCAAGGGATGGGATACTTAATTCAAGGGATGGGATACTTAATTCAAGGGATGGGATACTTAATTTAAGAGATGGGATACTTAATTCAAGGGATGTGATACTTAATTCAAGGGATGTGATACTTAATTCATGTGATGTGATACTTAATTCATGTGACGGGATACATAATTCAATGGATGTGATACTAAATTCAAGGGATGGGATACTTAATTCAAAGGATGGGATACTTAATTCAAGGGATGTGATACATAATTCAAGGGATGTGATACTTAATTCATGTGATGTGATACTTAATTTATGTGACGGGATGCTTAATTCAATGGATGTGATACTAAATTCAAGGGATGGGATACTTAATTCAAGGGATTGGATACTTAATTCAAGTGATGGAATACTTAGTTCAATGGATGTGATTACTTAATTCTATGGATGTGATACCTAATTCAAGCGATGTGATACTTAATTCAAGGGATGTGATACTTAATTCATGTGACGGGATACTTAATTCAATGGATGTGATACTAAATTCAAGGGATGGGATACTTAATTCAAGGGATGGGATACTTAATTCAAGGGATGGGATACTTAATTCAATGGATCTGATACTTAATTCATGTGATGTGATACTTAATTTATGTGACGGGATACTTAATTCAATGGATGTGATACTAAATTCAAGGGATGTGATACTTAATTCAAGGGATGTGATACTTAATTCATGTAATGTGATACTTAATTCATGTGACGGGATACTTAATTCAATGGGTGTGATACTAAATTCAAGGGATGTGATACTTAATTCAAGGGATGTGATACTTAATTCAAGGGATGGGATACTTAATTCAAGGGATGGGATACTTAATTCAAGGGATGGGATACTTAATTCAAGGGATGGGATACTTAATTCAATGGATGTAATACTTAATTCATGTGATGTGATACTTAATTCATGTGACGGGATACTTAATTCAATGGATGTGATACTAAATTGAAGGGATGGGACACTTAATTCAAGTGATGGGATACCTAATTCAAGGGATGTGATACTTAATTCAAGGGATTTGATACTTAATTCATGTGATATGATACTTAATTCATGTGACGGGATACTTAATTCAATGGATGTGATACTAAATTCAAGGGATGGGATACTTAATTCAAGGGATGGGATACTTAATTCAAGGGATGGGATACTTAATTCAAGGGATGGGATACTTAATTCAAGGGACGTGATACTTAATTCAAGGGACGTGATACTTAATTCAAGGGATGCGATACTTAATTCAAGGGATGTGATACTTAATTCATGTGACGTGATACTTAATTCAAGGGACGTGATACTTAATTCAAGGGATGTGATACTTAATTCAAGGGATGTGATACTTAATCCAAGGGATGTGATACTTAATTCAATGGATGTGATACTTAATTCAAGTGATGGAATACTTAATTCAAGTAGTTTGTAAAAATCTTTTTTCCTTCTTTCAGTCCTTGTGACTATGACTTTAAAACTTTTGATCCAAACATCAGCAGTTGTCTTATCTCAAATGCAAACTATTTACAAAGGTGATCCATATATCTGGTATATATATGTAATATTTCACTTGGAAATACAAGAAAACATTTTAATTAAATCATCTTGACATTTAACACAAGAACCCCATAATGGGATTTACAGATGGAATGTCATGTTGTAAGGAACAATAACCGGATTGCTACAAATATGTGCTAGACCATGAGACTAATTCCGCATCATAAATGTATGAAGGTCACTCTTGCAAACAATGAAGTGTTCAGCCAGTTATTTAACATGGTCATAGGATCTTGTGACCTTATTTTGGCTAAGCCAATTACATAACATGGCCATAATATGATTCACAGGTAAGTTATGAAATCCTGTGGTCGGATCAAAGGAACATCAAGCTGATTGTCGTAAATCAACCTTGACAGACTGCCGGGGAGGGGGACTGTCTGCTAATTATGTGAATCAGGGGTGAATCAACATCCACATTGTTGTATGATACTGTGTACTTGTTCTAATTTTTGGAACTATACAACTGCCAAAGTTCCTATGGAAACTAAAAACTGTGACACTCGGCCAAATGCCCATAAACAGTTAAAGCAGTCCTAAACCATTAGCAGTTTACTGTGTACAATTTTTACAATTAACGAAAGGTTTACTTTATATTAACCAACTCATTGATTGTTTGAAAATGCAGGCTAAACTCCAAGAAAAAATTAAAATTGAGTATTTCAGTTGACCGGATGAAAAAGGTCACAGACAAAAAGGCATAGCTTATCTATGTAACAAAAGAGCATGTTTATTGCATGGCTAAACTTCTAACCATTCATCTCCTACAGGAATCTGAACTAACTTTGCCCTATTATAACAATAACTCTGCAATTTAATATACTTAATACATAAAAAGGAAGTATTATTGCTATCAATCTTACAAGCTGAGTTATTGTATTGAAAGTTTTCCTTCTTTTAGCCTCTTTGACCTTGACCCATCACCTTCCAAGTCCAGAATCAATAGGTTGCTGAAGATGCTAACAATTTAGTGAGTAATGGTAAATGTTATAAATATTTAATCTGCATTGATAGTATTTAATTTTTATTTTAAAAAATTTCATTATATGCTATTGAAAAGTAACATTATTGTAACAGAATTGTTACCGATTGATTGGTGGATTAAATGAACAACACAAACACAATATGTGAAAGATGATGTAAAGTTATGAAATAAATTATTAATTAAAATAATGATGTATCAACACAATAACTCATGCGTTCAACCCACGATCACACTTCACAACCAATCACAATTTAAAAATAAATTAAATGTTAATACAAAATAAACATAGATCCAAGGAACCTCCTGGACTACACAAATGTTTCAATAAAATGGAACCTTTACAAAAGTTATATTATCGCACACATAAATTGCGATAACAAATACAAACATCAAACTATACTATCGCACGTATGGATTGCGACAACAAGTAAAAACATCTACATGTATTTAATCAAGTTACTAACTGCTATTGAGATTCATGTAATCCCTTGAAATACTACCGTGATTCAAAGTAACTACATGTAAATATAACAATGTATTCAATTGTAACCACAACTGAAACACACATGCGTCTCGACCCTGTACAACCGTACGATTCACCAACTGTTGAATCGCCGCACAGCTTCTCCGAATACCTAGGGTTGACCCAATACTTTTATTGGCCACTTGCCCTTCACGGATCCACTACAGTTATACGTACAGACAGCATACAGCACCTACTAGAACCACCGGTCCCAAACACTTAGATGCTACCCCGGACGTTTACACCTCTAGAAAGCTCCAACACTCGGACATTTAGACTTCTAGGTTTCCGGATATTTACACATCACGACAGATACCCTCGGATATCATGACCTCCTGTTTACGCCAGATACAAATGTAGACGGACAGACAGTCAGACACCTCAATTTGATCGCACAATCAAATGGCACAATTAAACAGCACAATCACGGCACAATCAATCACATTCAGAGACATTCAGCTACAATAAAGAAACCAAACTAATAATAGTTGTTTCTAAAACAATCTAAAATTTAGATAACGCTATTGCATTTAAAGTCTAATAGTGACTAGTAATTCCAAATATTCAAAGGTTTAAATCTGCATTGTAATAAAGGCATCATTACATGAAATGATAAACTGAATACAATTCACAATAAAACGAAATATAAATTTAACACACCTCTTTAGCTGGAGAAAGAATGACGAGCTATTTCTCCTTTGACAAGATACTTTTGACTCGTAATCTTTTTAGAAATATTCTGCCTTATATGTCCCCAAATAGGTGAGCAGAATTCACGGCAAAATCCCCGTGCACCCCTTGATTATAATGTTCCTGACTTCAAGTGATTTCTAGTCAGGCACATGCAAATCGCTACACGTCGCTTACCTTGAAAAACACTTATTCACCCCAGGTAACCCATGTACGACGAAACAAAAAAAATGATGAAGAGAATAAATATATTAAATTTTGGCCTAATTCTGTGACAATTATATGCTAGTCCAGACCTTGTCGAAAATGGTACATGTATGTGTATGGGATTATTATTAGGATCATTATTAGAGGTAAACATAATTATTTTGGTCTGGATCAAGGTTATTGGAATTCCCCTATAAATATAACTGGCTTACCTAACATACTCCATAGTCTATATTATAATTTTATCAATATACTTTATATGATAAGTTTTTATTTAGTAAACAGAATAATTCTAGAAGGTTATTTTCCATTAGGGTATTTTAAAAATGGTAAATGCTAAATTTGATCTGAGGTGAAATAGAGGACTATATAATCTTGTTACTGGAAGAAGTATTCATTTTTGCAGAATAAATTGTATTATAATTGAGAATTTCAATTTGTGCAGGAATTTTATTTCTTCAAATTATTTAATTCAAGTGATTCATTTTAGGAAATAGAAAGTGCACACAACTTGAATTTATACTGAAATTTAAAATAAAAAAGTTTTTAATTCTTGGATTGTATTATTGTGATCAACAAAAGACTATTTCTTGGTACATCAGCATGATACAAGCCACCACAGTTACATCAAAACCTTTATCCTTGGATTTATTTTTTGTGTGTGATTTGGATTTTTAGTGCAGCTTCAACAACCTTTAAATTGTATTGCTACAAGGTCTGCAGTGTGCCAGTTTATAGTGATGTCTAGCACTGGGGCATCATGCCATGGATGGGTAGCATCATATCACCCAGTCACATTATTCTGACACCAGGACAACCAGTCCTAACACTAACCTTTTCATACTGAGTGCCAAGCAGGACAACTATTGTATCATTTTTTTATCAGTATTTTACATGACTCTACTAGGGTTCAAACCCAACTTCTGCATCTGAGACTCTAACTACTTGGCCACCAGAGTGGTTGGATTTAATTTGAATTTTCACTAAAGTTTATTTTGAACTTTAATTATTATTATGACTTGATTCTGTAATTCTAGGATTATTTAGAATTTTAATGTGCAATACTGTTAAGTTCCATATGTTACAATTTCACTTTGTATTCTAGGAAATATATATATAAGTTTGTTTTTGTTTGTTTGATTAGGATGTTTAACGTAGCTTTAAAACAAATTCAGTCATATCGCTATGATGTCTGCAGTAAGGCCGTTTATAGTGATGTCTAGCACTGGGGCATCATGCCGCAGACATGTAGCATGATGTCCCATCCATGTTATCCTGTCATGTTATCCGGACACCAGGCTGACCAGTCCTAACACTAACCACTTAATGCTGGGCGCCAAGCGAGGCAGCTATTAGTACCATTTTTGTATGTCTTTGGTACGACTCAGCCAGGGATCTAATCCATGATCTCCCACTTCTGTGGCAGACTCTAACCACTAGGCCACTGGAGTGGTTGAGTTATTTGTTGAATTTGAGCTTGTTGCGTCTCACTCTTTTATACTGCTTTTTTAAGACCATTGAGTCTGAATAGAAATGTTACAGAAATGAACTAGAAAACTGATAGATGAGCAGACTTCACAACATATTTTTTACTGCCATGCTTAATTACTGCAACATTAGTATACCCAAAAAACTGAATTTGCTATTTAATTTGTTAACAGTGCCTGAAATGTAACTTAAGGAGAATTTGTGTTTTATCGAATGCAAGTCCAAGTAAACCATTTTTCTGTGTTTATAAGTCAGAAAAGATGAATATCCTTGTCACAATTCATACCACCATAAACAATGCCAGAAACATGACCTTAAATACAAAGTCTCTTAAATCCTTGTCATAATTCATCCTACCATAAACAATGCCAGAGACAAGACCTTCAACACAAAATTTCTTATATCCTTGTCACAATTCATCCTACCATAAACACTGCCAGAGACATGACCTTCGACACAAAATGTCTTAAATCCTTGTCACAATTCATCCTACCATAAACAAGGCCACAGCCATGACAAGACAAAATTGCAACAAAATCTCTTAAGTATCGTAATGTGGTTAAGCATGACCTTTTCCAATGAATTTAGCATGAAGTGTCTGAAAAACATTTCGAAATTTAACTTAAATCAGTGAAACAATAAAGGTCATAATGACCTTCTCTTGTAGAAAAATGAAATGCAAGCCTTCATCAATCCCAGTAGAATTGTAAAAGTACAGAATGCCATGTTTGATACAACCATATTGATTTTATTTTCAAATATTTAAGGACTACCAAAGTACTATTTCTACTGGAAATTTAATTTATCACTGTATAAGTACATAAAAAAAGAAAGTATGCATAGCTAATTGACAAACAACTAAGGAAAAGAGATGCTACTCCATTTGGTAACTATCCTGTCATGGTTCATTTGATTGATCCAATTGTATTCCTCATCATACATGTGGAAAATACAGGTCATTAACACATGATACATTTGATTCAGGTTTACCATTTCGTATTCACTCTGAGATATTTATACAGATTTTAGAAACATTCAAGGAATTTTCCATCGAATCTAAGAATAAAACCATATTTTTCATCATCAGTTTTCAAGGAAAACCTTAATTTAAGGATTTTTCAAGGTTGTCTGAACCATGAATGCAATATCCAATGTCATGAACTTATTGCATAAGCTCTGATAATTGGATATTAACATAATTGAAAGATGGTTTTCTGGACCTTTCCTGGTAGGAGAGGAGCCATGATGAATACAGGAAAATGGAATTTTAGACCTAGAAAGCATGACTGGTTGATTAGACACGATAATGTACATGATTGTAATTGGGTAAATATCAAGAAAAAAATGATTTTTGTTCTCTTACTGCATCTGTTATATTAAAATATAAAATGTTTACAATTCATAAAATAAAGATTGTCTAAGAAATATCTCAGAATTTTATAGCATTGTAAAATTTAAATGTAAAGTGTCCTATTTTTAAAGACTTCCATCCCTCCTGAACAAACTGTAGTTATGAAATTAAATGACAACTAGAAGGAAACAGTTGGCAAAGGAAATTGTGCAGAAATACATCATCTGTCTATATTTATAAAAATAAGAAAACAAAAATAACAGATTTTACAAATGTTTACTAAAAATGAGATGGCTACTAATATTACTTAAACTTAGTACAAATACACAACAATGTTGTAATTTTAGTATGAACATGTGTATACCATAATCTACGGAACATATACAATTAAGATTACTTAAACTTTGTACAAATACACAACAATCTTATAATTTTAGTATGAACATGTGTATACCATAATCTACGGAACATATATTATTAAGATTACTTAAACTTTGTACAAATACACAACAATCTTATAATTTTAGTATGAACATGTGTATACCATAATCTACGGAACATATACAATTAAGATTACTTAAACTTTGTACAAATACACAACAATCTTGTAATTTTGGTATGAACATGTGTATACCATAATCTACGGAACATATACAATTAAGATTACTTAAACTTTGTACAAATACACAACAATCTTATAATTTTAGTATGAACATGTGTATACCATAATCTACGGAACATATACAATTAAGATTACTTAAACTTAGTACAAATACACAACAATCTTATAATTTTTGTATGAACATGTGTATACCATAATCTACGGAACATATGCAATTAAGATTATTTAAACTTTGTACAAATACACAACAATTGTGTAAGCTTAGCATAAACTTGTGTATACCATAATCTACGGAATATATACAATTAAGATTACTTAAACTTAGTACAAATACAAAACAATCTTGTAATTTTAGTAGGAACTTGTGTATACCATAATCTACAGAATATATACAACCTTATTCATGGTAGAGAAACAGAACCCAGTTATTAACAAAGCTAAATAAAGGGTCAAGCACTTATATAATTTCTTTTTCAATACAATATCATCGTAATCAATGAACAATAGTGTCTAGTCAACTTTGCCCTGTGATGTGATGAATTTAATTGTTAAACTATGGTGCAAAAGCATGAGAAACGAACGATAAAACAATCGTATGCAATGATATATAATTTCGGTATACCCTCGTCTTTTGTTTCTGGTGTTTGGCTCGCTGTTGATCGCTGGTTATTACTCTGGCAAAAAGCTCGATTGTATGTTGACTGAATACAAGTCTTCCGACACACAAAAATAGCCTTTAACTTACACAAAATCTAGCTTGGGGTTATGTGTGTTGGATATTGATAAATCTACATATTATAAAGTAAAAACAGAGCAAAGCTAGTATTGACAGCCAAAATACTTTGACGCTCTATGAATGTTTGAAAAATCCGTTGTAATTACACACCTCATAGTATTAAATGCAGGGAATAAAATAAGACTATTTTGTCATTGACCCATAGTGCCACCAATATAATTTTCTTTGCTCAGGTCAACTGAAAGGTTCTTAATTCACAGATACTGTAAAAGCTAACATATTCGTTTTTTTCCCTCACTGCAAATAGTACAACACTTCTTCAATATTTAATAGAAAACAGCTTTTCATAAAATCTTGGGTCAAAATCTTTCAAAATTTGACATGAAAAATTAAAATATAATCAAAGATATCCATTACCTGTTGTTTCTTCTTGCATCATTTTTCATCATCACCATCACAACGTATACACAAAAGCGATATAATGTGTATTGTGCGTCTGTGTGTGTGGAAGGATAGATGTGCGTGCGTGTGTATATGTCGCTTTATTTGCTATTCGGAATCATACTACATTAGGGAACAGTAAAGTAATACATTTATAAAAGCTCCATCCTTATGTATAAAACTAAGCTACAGTTTCGTGCACTTGATACCTTGGTTAATTAGAGTTATACAGTCTCAGTGATCAGTTCAAACACAATTTATGAAATCTAAATTTGCTTTATGAAGGTTTAAACTAAATCGTCCTCTCTTAACTTTATATGTTATAACATGCTTTCCCTTGTTCTGAAACCACAAAAATTACTTAACATATTAAACGTCTTAATTAATATATATATATATATATATATATATATATATATATATAGAGAGAGAGAGAGAGAGAGAGATAGATAGATAGATAGATAGATAGATAGATAGATAGATAGATAGATATTAGCCTATTAGGATGGTATAAATAAACATATTAGAAACAACTATATAAGTGCAGTTTATCAATATACTTTTTATCACCCCTCTGATTGCTAATTTAGTCGAAATAACATAATTTTAGTACTTTATTAAAAGTATATAGATACAGAGTTTTTGTACCGTTTAGACTAATAACTGTTGTCCTGACCATGCGTCTGAAATTATAAAAAATCTTTATTTCGATGAGAAGTATTTAAGCTAACGCAAATAACTGACTATAATTTGCTTGTTTTAAAAGTCTTTTGTTGATTGTTTATTTCTTCATTTATAACCTCTGATATTAATGACTTAAACACTTAAATACTCTGATTTGACAGGCTGAAAGTTTTCATGTAACAGAGATACACCTTGATGTCAGTAGACAGTTTAATTCTGTTGTTGGAAATTTGGTGCCAAAAGTGACTTTTGCATTGATTAGGAATTTATTTGATTTTGAACTCATCATATGATTGCAGTGTCAACAGTTAAAAAAAGAAGACATATGCCTCTTAAAGAAAGCACAAAAACAGTTCAAACAAGCAAGACATATGTGCTACTTTATTGGTATGAATATTGTCGTCACCTTACGCCAATAGTCAATACAAGCTCTGAATGTCTCATATCTTGGAATCGGTGCCCTAACATATGCATATCGTACTCATGACTTTACTTTCTACCGAAAGATTGTATTATAGTCTGAAAATGATCCGAAGCTTTAAAAAATAAAATGAATGATAAGTTATATGTATTGTTAACTGACATTGCTCCTTTTACTGAAATGTTATGTGGTCGTAATCATCATATTCGACATTAGATGTCATCAATTCCTTCTTTGATCCTTTGGTATTAAGGATCAATGCATCTCTGCCATCAGAAATCTGAAAAAGATTATTGGTTGAGATTATTGTACAGTAGCACATATTAGTCTGAGATAACATCGTCTTTATTATAATAAAGAATATACTGAAAGTTGACAATATTCTAAGCATGTGCACACACAACGACAGTGTAACAAAAACCGAAGGACGCATTTATTATGCCATAATAAGGTGTCATTTGGAATCAAAGGCGGAATACATGAACGTAACAAGTTCGATTTTTTTAAAATCACAGTCCGTGTCATTTGTTTAAATCTAGATACAGATTAGACAATGTGTACCATTTGAAAAGCACCGAATTTAAGCGTAGATAAAGTTAGAAATTGCAATGCTAGAATCGATCAGAATTATGTAATGGCAAAGCGAATTTGATAATAAATAAATATACAAAGACATAGAAAACGCCTTACATTGTGATGACGTGTATAGTTGATAAAGAATTTATACAAAATAAATAAAGTTCGATATGTTTCTCTGCTGCAAGTAAATATGAACTCTAATGGTATGATTGTTCAACACTAAACATGGCATAGATTCAAGACTATATTTGTGTACACATTCCATTAAGAGGAAATTACCATGCTTACACACCAATATTATTAGGACCTCTGACATTAGGAGAATATCCTAGTAATGCTTCCACCTGATGTATGTGGAGTAACATGTACAAATATTAAAATATAGAAATTTCTTTGATTGTGTAAGTTAGATCATGATACATGTGGGTCATATTGGTTGGGCCGAGGTCTTTGATCGATATGAAAGAAGATAAAATTAGTTAAACATTATTTCCCTTTGTTATCTGACATACCTTGGAATGACTTGATTATAATGTGGACCAACTGACATTGGAAAGACTTGTATGATAAAAGGTAAAGTGTGTTAAACAATATTCCCCGCTGTTATCTGACATATCTTGGAATGACCTGATTAAAATGTGGACCAGTTGACATTGGAAAGACTTGTTAAAGATATCCTTAATAGCAAAACATATGTATTTGTTAATTTTCTAAGATTAATCCTAATTGCTTTATACTTGAGAAAACACACACCTGATTTATGCAGGCCCCTGAACTTTGGCCTGTAAGCATGTCGCATAAGTCCTCATAATGTTTATGTCTATTTGTTTTGTTTGATTAAGATTGTTAACGTAGTTTTAACAATATTTCAGTCATATCGCTACGATGTCTGCAGTGAGGCAGTTTATAATGATGTCTAGCACTGAGACATCATGCCGCAGACATGTAACATGATGTCCAACCCAGTTACATTATCCTGACATTGAGCCGACCAGTCCCAACACTAACCTCTGAATGCTGAGCGCCAAACGAGGCAGCTGTTAATCACAATTTTGTAAGCATTTGGTATGATTTGGCCGGGCATCTAACCTGCAATCTCTCGCTTCCGAGGCGAGGATCTAATCTGTTTATGTCTAAAAAATTAACTATTGGAATATCTCGTGTTGATTTTAATACGAATGCTACCATCTCTCAATGATGATGGGTAGTAAGTTCAGAATGTAATATTTGACACATATAGCATATTCTATTTAGTATGTTTCTAGTAAAAAATATGGTGAAAACGGAAACCAAACACTAACTGGTCCTTGTTATAGTCAAATAACGTTTTAGGATACTGAGCAATATTTATTTCTTCATTTTTTATTATTTTAGGATACTGAGCAAATGTTTATTTCTTCATTTGTTATTATTTTAGGATACTGAGCAATATTTATTTCTTCATTTGCTATTATCTAGTGTGTTTAGTTGGTTTGGTTCGTTTAATCACAATAGGGACATAATTGTCAAACGAATGTTTGGTTCGTTTAATGTCGTAGTATTTTATCTTGTAACTCTAATCCACATGCCCGAATACATGAGAAGGCATGGTTAAAGGAGCACAATCAGTGGATATACGAATGATTTTGTATCAACATGATCCTACCATGTTATGCCGTAAATCCCAATGTTACAAGTTTGTACTAAGCCATTTTAGCACTTCTAGTACTGTCTGATTATGTTGTACTAATACGTATTTAGTTACTTTGCGGGTCTGTATTTATGATTTTGTTAAGGGCATTGTATTAGAAATACCAAATAAATACATAACCAGAAATAAATTAATTTTACTTTAAGTCTTTGCACAAAAGCAAACGATAGTCAACGTTTGCACCTGTAAGTATAATTGTACTGCTAAGTTACAATACCCCAACTTGAGAAAACTGTCAGAGAAGACAACACTCCAAAGTGTACATACATCAGCACGTAACCCAAACGGTGAGTCCGGAAAAAGAAATTGTGAGCAAATGCAGTAAATAGTTTTAAAATGTTAAACAGCAGACATGTCATATATTCGTCCAGGAATGTGTAGCCTATTATATTTATTTCTGTAGGTTGAATGGTTATGACATAATTGTACAAACAATCATAGGAAAGGCGGAACAACGAAATTAAATATTACACAACCGTATAACACAAAAGGAGGGTATTTCTTTGGGTAATCAATTAAAACGAGGCAAATTTTATTGAAAAACATTGTCCTTCTATGTTATTTGTCTTTCTTGAATGCCCACAATAGGGACATATGTATGATTCCTCTGTCAGATACCAATTGCCAATCAAGTCTTAATACTGTATTGTGCATATATATACGAGTCATATTTTTGAAGGAAGCAAACACAAATGGCTCTGTTCAATATCTTACTGTGTCTAAAAGTATTTAAATATTATTTTCCTCATGTTGCCATTCTTACTGGAATATATTCAAGTTACCTTGTTAGCATCTTCTGATGTAATATTTATTACGCCCTCAACTATGTCATATCCATTTTCCTCGCTTGTTCCACTCATCGAGTTTTCAGGCAGATTACATGTTCCTGCAAACAACATTGATGAAAAATGATTAATATTTTCATCTCCCTAAGTATTAGATATGATCTTAAACAGAAACTAAAATATCAGGCAGTATTTTCAATATATGGGGTAATCAAATCATGGACCAGATTGCCTAATGATACAGCATATAATGCATTGCTTGGTCCTTTCCTATGGGTCTAATTTTTCAACTCCGTGTAGCTTGCTTCTTTAACCCTGGACATTGTGGCCAAATTAAGTTAGCGTGTAAACAACCTTTTGTGTGCCATATTACTATTACTTTTCTGACGCTTCTACCAGTACAGTTACTACTTTCTACTATTCGTTTGACTAGTATCGTTGTTACTATTAATGCTTTCTATGAAAACTAATAGTAACTAAGGAACATTATTCAAGCAAATACATCAATAATGCCAATTCCTAACCGTCATCAGATACTACAAATTGTGCACACTTTACTTCACTTCATTTTGGATAATATTTCACTCAATACTTATATATAACTAGTTTAATTATGGGTTTCAGTCTCTCTCAGAACATGTCGTTATGGGTATACATGTTTTAAATAAGTTGTAAAATGTGAATGAAATTCAATAGAAAAATATCGGAGTTATACTGGATAAACATTATACAAAAGCTTTCTGTGACAACAATATTCATTATCATCTTGAAGCTTTATGTGACAACATTGTTCACTATCCTCTTGTACCGTCAACAGCAACACGTACACATATAAGATTCGGTAAATATTAACACATGTTTGAGTAATCAAATTCGACAAAGGTTCATCTGAGTGGAATTGTATGCTAGTATTAAGTAACATCAGCAGCGACCGACAGTGGCCAAACTGAAAATGTATTTAATGACCTTTATTGTATTCTATACAAACGTGTCTTCTTCGATTTGAGACGAATATATTTATGAGTATAATCATAATTCAGTCTTCGTGAGTCTTTAATTATTTTATAGACATAGTAATGTTCTACTAATAGCCATGGTCAACAGTAACACAGCTTTATTTGAACATGAATATTATTGTAAATCATATTTTCGCCCAAAACGAAAAGCTAATTGAATAAAAAAACAGAGAGTACACAAACGTTTCTTGACTTCTGCTTGAAAATCTTGAACACGAGTGTTAGGTTCCTTCTCACTTTGGTTATTCCCGTCGTCGATAAATTTGTGTTCCGTATTGCCTGCTAAGAACATGTGCTCCTCAAGTAAAGCTTCACTGTCTTCATAATACGTCTGTGATATGGTATTAAATACTATCCTGGGTCTATCATATTCCATCGGTTCCAGTGAAATGATACCGCTGCATTCTTTGTAAACTATGCCTTGGTTAATTGGAATATCTGCGTAATGTAGTCCAATTCTCCCAGTTTGATCTGAGTTTGGATCCTGAAACCAATTAACAGACCTTCCTACTGGTGTTGGAGGTGTAGGCAGTTGTCTTCGTATTGTAGACGGCGTGGCAAAAGATGCAGCATCGCAATTCTCAAGTACGAAACGTTGTACTAAAAAAAATTGCATAGGTTCTTTTTACATTCCTCCTGCCAGGAAAGGCTAAATTACAACTATATATCGAGGGATTTCTCTACTTATTTGGTTGTACATAGAGACAAGAGGTAGATCGTTTGATCTGCATCGTTGATCGTGTTACTAATGGCACGAAAAGCGGTAAAACTTAAATGTAATCCTAAAGATAAACTAGTTAGAAATAGAATGAACCTTTGAATATACGCTACACAGAATATTCAAACGCTGTATATCAAAAGGTATTGACATTTTTTTGTATTACGTGTTGTCAGATCCCTTCACCACTCGTACGGTATATATCATAGAAAAATATAACCATTGTGGAACATGAATATATGATGTCATGTATACATTAAACACGCGCAAGTCTATTATAAAGACAAAAGAACAAAAGCGGAAAAAATAAACATTCGCTTCCAGAAAAATAATCAAATAAAATATCTATATAATGACTGGAAACGGGCATTGACATCAGTTTTAAAACTAGAATGTTTGCTTTCAATAATCTAATATTATATGGATTCGAACTGTAGAAGACTAAATTAGCATTATGTCAAGATCATTATGATGTATATTAAGATTTCGACTTTTCAAAGTATAGTTGTATGACGTTTATACCTGATTCTAGACGGTGGGTATTCTTATGCTGAATCCGTATCAGGCAACCCAGCGCGAACAGAACCACAACCACCACTCCAATAACGACAGCCATGCCAAAGACCGGTATATTCCCTATTATTGAAAATTGTTACACTCTTATTTATTAAGGATGAATTTGGTACGAAAGCGAATTTGAAGATATGACAGTGACATTATTAACATTAACCGAAATTAAGAAGCGATCCATATTGGTGTTACCTCTATAACAAATAACGTCTTTTCTCGGACATCTTGTATTCACTCCCATTCATAAACGGTTGCCACTGTATTGGATTAGTAATACTAGTCGAGAAGGGTTACTATGTCATTGTACAGTATCGTTCATTTGAAAAAAGGAGATAAAATGTATTGAACATAAAACCAGACGTCTACAGTTTAACCATTGATTACACTGTTATAATGTTATCACATTCGTAAGAAACATTCTATCTAGCTATTTAACATACATCTAACCAGCTAAATACCTGCATATCGGTCTGTTCTGTATGATTATTTACCCATCTATCAAACGCGCTTTTTAACAAAAACGAATGCATGCTGAGGTTGTGTTAGTATCAGGCATTACAAATGCATATATCTCAATGATCAATAAAAACATACACGGGACACTCTCAGTTGTACTTGATGGTGACGTGGACATACTAATGTGAAGTTCTGTTGAACTTTCTTGTACAACACCATCTGAGTCTGAAATCCGGAAATCTGTTGATTCCGTATTCGGTCTCCAGGTGGTGATGCTAGCTGGAGTTAATATTTGAAACCGAATTAACCAGTGGCCATAAAAGATGCATTTTCTAGAGTGTTAGTGTAAAGCGACTCTGCACCTCACTGACATACCCAGCTTCCTGACACGTTGTAAACATTCCAATCATGCCCAAATCTTAGCAATTACATAATGAATTGTCAAGAAACAGCCATTTATCAAAGATAACGAGATGCTTCTGAAACAAATGTAGATAAAGACGTACGAATACAGGCGACTAAAATCAATGAAGATTGTTCTTTCTTCATTCGAAAATGTGTAGCCAATTTAAACCAGGTTTAAAAATATAGCAAATTTTCTATTCAAGAATGGGTAAGCACGGCTTCATAAGACAACTTACAAAGAGAAGTAAAATAAACATCAAACTTCCGTAGACTATTATTCACTTAACGTATATCATTCTCCACGGCTATAGATAAAGAAAACAATATTAATTCCTAATATAAACCCTTTTTTATTCTTACCCTCCACTATCAATTGCTTCCTACCAGGTATAATGGTTTCATAAAGGCTTTCAATTCTGTAGATGCCTGCGTCAGATGCGATTACATTCAGCAGCTTGAACGACATGTAGTTTCTTGAGACATCCCCACTGTATAACAAACGATGCTGAACATTTTTATTAATCTGAGGAACATTGTTCGCCGGCACCAACATCATTGCTCCCTCATTGCTCCCTCATAAGGGTGAATAACCCGTATTATACAATTAATCCCAGGTTGCGTATAGAACCAGCCAATGACAACGTTGTCTCCACTTTTTACATGGGTCGGTTTATCTGCAAACAGATGAAATACACTATTTCAAATTTTCCTTAAGAATGGGTTTCTTGTAAAGTCCATTGAGATAATCGTAAACAGTTGCGGTAAAATAGCGATTAAGAGTGTGTATTTTTGATACAATCTAACTAAGATACGATCATAAATTCAGTAGATACTACCGGACTTCTATACTAATTGTATTCGCATACTAAAGTCATATTTTTTTAAAACAAACAATTAAGTAATGTACGACGTCTAGTGCATCTAACCTTCGCAGGTAAATTGTTTAAAATTTGATGGATACGGCCACATTAACGTGTAACGGTTGCGGAGAATTAGGAACATCAATTCTGAATAAATATAGAATTATTAAAACTGTTTTAGTGTCATTCAGCAGAAATTAGTTACAGTTCAGTGTAAAAGCAAACACCGTTTAAAGTCATAAATATTTACACTGTTTCGGAATTTCTTTCTTAGAGGAGTGCGGCTGCATATTTGGGTATAATATGTATCCACACATAACCATGAAAGATATCTTTAAGCTTTAACTGTGTTTTGTATGATTCTTTATGTTAGTGTGTATCTTTGTGTAAATGTGTTTTTCTTGCTTCTTTCACAAACCTGAAATATTAAAGAACCATCTGTGAATACTGCTAGTGTTCATGGGATCCTGTATTTTGTAGAGTCCAGTATCCCTTTGTGTTACGTTATTTATTATAATCGTGTAGCTGTCGTTTCTGCTGCCACACCTTAGTCGGCCATAGACAGTGGATTTCTCTGACCTCCAACAACCAGATTTGTTTACATTTGTAATTGCCTTTTCATAACGGTACAAGATAAAGTACTCCGTTGTTGTTTCGAGTTCCATCACCATATTATCTCCGTCAAAACCATTTGTTATTTCAGCTTCTTCTGAAGTATATGAGTGTAATTATATTACAAAGAGCAGCTCCTCTGTCTTGCAAATATTGTTGTAGCATATAACAAATATTAGCTGATACAAAAATGTATATACAAAGCCAGACACATATGACAGATTGGTTCGATATGCTGTTGATTTTTTAAAGTTCTACAATTTATATATTTGTATTGCTTCCATACTTACAAGACACACCAAAGACTCCAAATGTGTCAAGATTAAGAACCATTAAAATAATATAATATATTTTTCTAAAAAGAAGCTCTATAATGCAATGCAGGTATTGATTTATGTCAATATGGATATCGTATTTCCAAATTTAAACTCAACAATCGATGTCAACACTTACCAATAACGTTTAGCTGCAACTTATATTCGGCATTTATCGTGCTATATACATCATTCCTACCTATCCTGAAAAATATTTCCATTCCATACTCGCCCTCGTCTTCTCTGCTTACGTTTTCAAATATTAATGAGACGTCTGTTGTGCCATTGTCTGCTTTCAAAATCAATCGACCTTCTCTATCCCATTGAAGTTTTGCATCATTTCCTTTAAAAAGGTAACCAAAACGGACAGTTTGCTCTCTTATTACGGTGATAGACAAAGTCGCATTATTCAATGACCATGCGCCTATTATGACGGTTTTCCCAGCTATGGCGTCTATGGCATCAGTGTTACACTCATGATTGGCGCTACCTGTGATGGTAAGAAAGTCAGTGGTTTATCGCTTATGATCTGCTCTGTAGTGTACATACCTGCATTGGAAATAGCAGTATATATCATCACCAGTGTCAGGTACAACAATGACGAAAAGAGAATATGCACCTTACTGGTCTAGGTTAGGTCAGTTTCCATAATTACCCGTAGCCAGATCATAACGAAATCAACGCGGCAGTAAAAGACAAGATATATGCCACTCGACTCCAGTAAATTTTCAAACATATTTGATTTGGAAAATTCAGTAATTCGCGGCCTACCGTAAGGGACGTATGATTTTGTTTCTCGTTACTATTAGCATGTGGTATACATTCGAAGGTTGTAAAGAATGGATTGTTTGGCTTGGAATTCATTAGTATAATTGTTTAGTCTTAGGAAATTGACTGCATGGATCCATAGTGCATGGTACATGTGACGTGTAGATTTTCTACAACTAACGTACACAAGATACATGCATTCAAATAAGTGTTAATACGACGAACATGACTTTCAGGGTATTTAATTGAAACATAACTTAAAAAGTCGTCTATGTTTCTATGTAACCAGTCTCAATGGAAAAAGGTCCAACTAGTTTATAAATATTATTATTTTGCCCAGTGAGACTTTGAGTGTTCGTTGAAATTTAAACATTTACGATAAAGGCAGTAGATCTAAAAGATATCTTGAGAAACGTATTTTAAAAGGAAACAATCATTGGGTACGAAAGTTCAAGTGTCAGGAAAATGAAGTAGAAACGTATTGCTAATTATTAGCAATACATTAGGTAAACAGGAGTGTAACAAGATAACCGGGACGGATATTTCGGATTGATAACAGAACACGTTTGATTGTACAGATAATAAATTATGATTTAATGTGCATATAAATATATGAGAAGATAAATGAAATGAGTGCGTTTTGTAATCCACATATTGGATTTAATTAAACATAATTACGCACAGATTAGAAGATGCGAACAAATTGTACAATGATATAAATCAATGATACAATGATACAAACAATGATACAAAACCCCAGCGAAAAAATATACAAAAAAAGATGAATACAGTTTACTCACATAGTAAACAATGCAGGATTACTCATATAGTAAACATGTATAAGCTCAAGTAGAGAAACTATATTTGAAAATAATAAAGGGACAGATAACGACTTCTATTTTCAATCCCAAAAGATATACTGGGTTCCACAAACCCATATTAGCCCACGGCTAACAATTTACATATAAATAGATATAATCGACTATTAGTATACAGCTCCACAGCTGGTACAATTAATCTTCACAATTTCTATAGACTCCGGACACTCGGAACACTACGAAACATTAGACCCTCCAGACCATCCAAATATTAGACCCTCCGGACACTCTGCTCATTTAGAAAGCTCTACTGCTGGCTCACCCTTGTCACGCTTGACATTAGATACTCCGGACGCTAGACATGAGACACTCCGGCACATTTAACAGCTCTGGACACACCAGTGCATTTAAACACAGCTCCCGACGTTTGACAGCTCCGGACACCCCAGACGTTTAACACCCTCGTACCAATAGCCCTACAGCTAAAGTTGTGCCAATCCTCCCTCCCTCGGATCAATAGCCCTACAGCTACAGTTATTTAATTCAGCCGCTTGTTGACAAAACCCTTAGTAATGTAAAGATCCTTCCCATATAGCAAAGTATTTATACGGATTCTTTCTCCGTATCGAGAACACTCTGCACGTGCGGCATAGAGCGAATTCTAGTCACGATTCCGAAGTACAACTGCCCATATATAAAAATCACCCTCAGGTATTGTTGTAAACGATAAACAAAACCCGAGTACATGTATTTCCTGAATAAAAACTACATCATTCCGTGACAAAGAGCCAATCTGATAACTGTTTCATATATCGGCAACAGAACAAAATTAATCTAATTAAATTATCGAAATGATCAATGTCATACTATTAAAGTTCAATCAATTAGATTATTAGATTATGTTAATAGCCTTAGATACTTAAAAGCAAACTTTTGGTCCTATATATCAGTATAAACAACTTAACGAATCACATTTGCGCTAAAATGTCAAATGAAACTGAGCTAGTCTAACCAACAGGTACAACTATTTGAGAACAAGCAGTGCTTGAGCATATATATATATATATATATATATATAGAGAGAGAGAGAGAGAGAGAGAGAGAGAGAGAGAGAGAGAGACAGACAGACAGACAGACAGACAGACAGACAGAGAGACAGACAGACAGAGACAGAGAGAGGCAGAAAGACAGAGACAGACAGAGAGTCAAACAGACAGACGTACACTGAAAATCATATAATATACCTGTTGTTTCCGCCAATGATGCCATGAAAAGCACAAGCGGCCACATTTTGGATATCGCCATTACCGCCAGCTTTTGAAAGGTCGTGTGCACAAATCGGAAATAATTTATGCGATTCCTTAAGAAACGCGGATCTTTTGTGTTATGTTCATCACCAAATACAATACAATACAATGATCAGTATGTACAAATCGATGATATCATCACCAAGACAAGAAGCACTATTGTTTGAAGCAAACTTTGATAAATGAACCGTCGTAACATTTATTAAATTGTCGGTTGTGAGAATACATGAACAAACAATACAGTAATAGTGAATGAGGCAGCATGGGTCTTC
Organism: Unio pictorum; assembly: GCA_030141615.1. Taxonomy (NCBI): domain Eukaryota; kingdom Metazoa; phylum Mollusca; class Bivalvia; order Unionida; family Unionidae; genus Unio; species Unio pictorum. Next base: position 744,958 of record JARLTB010000269.1, read on the forward strand.
CGCAAATGAATATATAACACAAAACAACATAAAATACTCATCGGTAAAAAAAAATTAGTCATGAGAAAGAGTACGACACGCAAACTTGATGTTTCATAAATATTTGTATAAAAGACAGAAGAGAGTAAAAATGTATTCTCATAAAACAAACTCGTTTGGACTATAGTGCCATCTTGATCCAATTGTCATCTCTCTCTCTCTCTCTCTCTCTCTCTCTCTCTCTCTCTCTCTCTCTCTCTCTCCCTTAATCTGTCTCTGTATGTTTGTCCGTCTGTCTGTCTCTCTGTTTCACTCTATGCTATTTTGCTTCTGTCATAAAAGTTAATAAAATAAATCACAATCGTAATCATACGTGCAGGGTAATATTTAGTTTTTATCTTGGGTAACAAATATCTGCAAACTAAATTCATCACGATGTATGTTTAAAATCTGTACTGAAGTTCCACGAAATTGCATTACCAATCCAGCTGAAAAATTAATGGGCGAGCCCTTAGAAAGGGCAACACATATTTGCCTATTAGAACATCAGAGTATTTGGATCTGATGTTTAAACAAAATGCAAACCAAACGCGTTCTCATGTGATGCAATGAGCGTATTTGACAGAATATATCACTTAGAATAGTTGTCGTAAATCATGTACGTGGAATTGTTTCCCTATTAGTGATTGTAAGTCAGAAAGAGTCACAACAACCTGGAATAAAAAAGCAAGAAATATTTCCTTTGAAGATGATCATCCAACATTGATGGAATCAGTAAGCATAACTATAAGTGAAACCTTGGTTTCAAAAATGCATATTGCATAAGGCATCACACTTCAAATAGTAATCACTTAAGGGGACTCCAATCGTGGGAGTTTGGGACGTTAACCTTCATACGCTATACGTGACAAATCATTGCCTTCAGGATCACACCATTTAGGTAGAAAAGGTCAAATATATGCTGGTTTTCAGCAACGATTGAGACAATGGCACAATGTTACTCACGATCGCATTCATGCTGAAGATGGGAAAGCAATCTTCTTCTGTAAGGAGAGAAGGAAGTACCATTTAGCAAATCAAAGACCCTGAGGATATGTATAATATGGATCAAATATATTTGTTTTATAGACATGAACAAAATGCATCACTAGCTGCAGCATTAATGTAGACTCCATTAAAATATTATATATGTTTACCTGTATGAGATGATATATGATCATGTGGGACTGTATGGAGCCAGAGACAATTTAACATTAATCCATTGATGTGGCATTGGAGGACTAATCAACGCTTGCACCATCTGACTACCATGCCGTCTGACTAACCGGTACAAACACCTGCTGATCAAATCCCATCCATACATACGGACGAACACATATTTTGACATGAAGACAACATACAAAAGAGGGGTCAAAAAAATAAAATTCAAACGTCTGCAATATATTATTCACTTAAACCAATATAAGTATCCGTGGGATATAGATAAAAAGAAACTGACTATTTCGTAATGTTAAACGTTTTTACCTCCCACCATCAATTGCTTCCTGCCAGGTTAAATGGTTTCACAAATGCTATCAATTCTGTAGAACGCTCCGTCAGATGCGATTGCATTTAGCAGCTTGAACGACATGTATATTCTCGAGACATCCCCACTGTATAACAAACGTTGCCGAACAGTGCTATTAATCTAATGAACATTGTTTGACGGCACCAACATCATGGCTTCTTCATAAGGATTAATAACCAGTATTATGCAGTTAATTACAGGTCCCGTATATAACCAGCCAATAACAATGTTTTCTCGAGTTTTTGCATGGGTAGGTTTTTCTGCAAACAGAGGAACTACACCGTTTCAAATTATCTTTAAGAATTGGATACGGTATCCATGCAGTAAAATAACAATCATTTGGGTGTCTTCTGGATACAGTCCAATTTAGATTAAAAGTCAGTAGATACAACCGTACTTATATACTAATTATATTCGCAAACTAATGGCAAATGTTTAAAACATATTTTTAGTGCAGACCTCTAGTGAATCGAACCGTCGCAGGTAACCTGGTATTTGAGAGATACCGTCAGTGTAACGGTTGCAAAGCATTGGGAGTTTTAAATAAGTTGGGAATCTCGATATTTAATATATATTGAATGATTAAAACCGCGTTATAAGCAAACATTAGTTACAGTTCAGATCATATGTGTAAAACCAAGCATCGTTTAATGTCATAAATATTTACAAAGACATTGTTTGGGAATTTCTTCCTTGGCTGGGGAGGGGACTGCCTATTGCTGTATAATATGTATCCGCACATAACCATGAAACATAGCTTAAAGCCTTAACTGTGTTTTGTCGGATTCCTTATGTTAGTGTATATCTTAGTGTAGATGTGGTTGTTTTTCCTTGTTTCTTTCACAAACCTCAAATATTGAAGAACCATATATGAATACTGCTACTGTTCATGGGATCCTGTATTTCCTAGAGTCCGGTATCTCTTTGTGTTACATTATTTATGCTAATCGTGTAGCTGTCATCTTTGCTGCCACACCTTATTCGGCCATATGCAGTGAATTTCTCTGACCTCCAGCAGCCAGATTTGTTTTCAGTTGCAATTGCCTTGTCATAACGGTACAAGCGAAAGTACTCCGTTGTTGTTTCGACTTCGTTCAACATATATCTCCTTCAACACCATATGTTATTTCAGCTTTTTCTGGAGTATGCTCAGTGTAATTATATTCCCAAAGAGCAGCTAATCTGTCTTGGGATTCTGTATTTCCTAGAGTCCAGTATCCTTTTGTGTTACGTTATTTATGCTAATCGTGTAGCTGTCATCTTTGCTGCCACACCTTAGTCGACCATATGCAGTGAATTTCTGTGACCTCTGACTTTTTTACAGTTGCATGTGCCTTGTCATAACGGTACAAGCGAAAGTACTCCGTTGTTGTTTCGACTTCGTTCAACATATATCTCATTCAACACCATATGTTATTTCAGCTTTTTCTGGAGTATACTCAGTATAATTATATTCCCAAAGAGCAGCTGATCTGTCTTGCACACAATACCTGATACAAACTCACATCACACGTTCACACAAACGCATAGCTACATGACTTAATTGGTTCGATGTGCTGTTGAATTTGTAAAGTTCTAGAACTTATATATGTGTGGTTTGCTTCCATACTTACAAGAACTGTCAAAGACGTCAAATGTCAAAGTTGAGAATCATGTATATATATATATAACATAAAGATGTTTTTGTATAACAAGTAGCACCTTAGTGCTATGCAAACACTGATTTCTCCGTTTCCGTGAAATGATCTTCACGACATGGACATCCTGTTTCTAAACTTAAACTCTGACATTGAACCAATAACGTTTAGCTAAGTTTTAAATTCATCATTTTTCCTTCCATATAGATCATTTTGACCTTTGACTATTTCCATTCCATACTGTACCTTGTCTTCTCTGCTTAATGCTACGTCCGCTGGACCATTGTCTAGTTTCAAAATCAATCGGCCTTCTCTGTCCGGGGCAAGTATTGTATCCTTTTCATTAACATGGTAACTCAAACGGATAGTGTACTCTCTTTGTACGTTTTTTTAATTAAAAGGTCTGCGTTATTGAAAGCCATGTGTGTATATGACATCAATTGTTACACTCATTATGGCTGTTACCTGTATTGTTAAGAAAGTCACGGGTTTATCTCGAATGTTCTACTGTGTTGTGTGTATACCTGCTCAGTAAATGCCAGTACTTGCACAAGTATTATACCCAGTGGCAGGTACATCAATGACTAAAAGAGACCATGCACCATATAGGTCTGAGTTTGGTTCGTCTCCATACTTACCAGTAGCCAACGCAATGCGATATCAACGTGGCAGTGAAAGCAAACAGAGATGCCACTCGACTCCAGTAAATTGTCAAACCTATTTCTCTTGGAAAATTCAGTAATTCGACGCCTTGTGTTAGTGAAGTATGATTTTGTTTCAAGTTACTATTATTAAGTGGTATACATTTGAAGGATGTAAATAATGGCTTGTTTGTTTGGTAATCATTCGTTTAAATATTAGGCTTAGATACCCTGGGAAATGGGTGGCGTGAATGCATAGTGTATGATAAGTGTGAAGTGTATATTTCACTGAAATAAAATATGCACTTAACGGGTCTGAGTTTGGATAATCTCTATACTTACCGCTAGTAATACTATCCATCAAAAACAAATATACCTTTTATAAAGTATCAGCAGGAAACGTGCAACATAATGACTTAATGGAATATATATATATATATATATATATATATATATATATATATATATATATATATATATATATATATATATATATATATATATATATATATATATTTATATATATATGTAGATATGGAGAGAGAGAGACAGAGAGAGACAGAGGTCATCGTTCATTGCCATATTACATATGTTTGTGTGGATTAGAATCTCGTGTTCGGCCAATGTGGGTATGTGAGAATGCTTGCCATGAGTTTCTCGTTGGTCCGTGTCCAAATTATCATATCGGTATGATTTCATAGAGTTATATGCAATACAAGTTGAATAATTTCTATTCTCTGTTTTGGAGGAAACTGTGTATCGTGAGTTAATAATAATAGCATATTATATTTGCTTTTGTAATGTTAAATACTATTGTTGGTTAAGGATTGAAGTGAGTTAGGATTTGTGAATTTATGTAAAAACAATCTAACATTTAGTAGCATACGGTACGTTTCTACAGACCGTTCACCTGGTAATGTCTGACCTGTCGCGGTGAAACGAGGGTAAAGTAATACCGTATTACGTCAGTTTTAGTAGTGTATAATGTATTCTGAGTAACATAATTGAAGGAACTTAATATTCGCCTAGAAACTGGGAAATATAGAAAGTGACGAGTAAAGTCCGGACAAATGGCAAAAAGAAGAGCTCAGAATGAACTACTAGGAAGTTAAAAAAAAGGATGAAGCAGTCGGAATAGAAAGACTCGAAGAGAAAGGAAGCTTTTTAACAATGTAAACCAATATCTGGGTAACTAAATTCATCACGAACTCGTTTGTCAGACAGAGTATTGAAAATATCAATGAAACCCCAACCGCCACTCCAACTGATAATTGCAGAGACGAGATGTTAAAAGGGCATAACAAATTTACCTATTACAAAATTTTAGCTATTTGCAGAGCTATGTGCTTAAATAAATGAAAACTGCAAATTATAAAGGTTCTCATTATGAAGAATGGAGTTTTTTTCAAAATCCCTAAGAATGTTTGTCAGCATGTAATAGACAAAACTAGTTAATAATAAAAATAATGAATTATTTCCTTGAATGTTGGTCGTCAAAACTGGACTAGAATCTTACGTATTTTTCAGGAAGCAAACAGGAAATATGGAACACTAAATGTGGATTTTTTCACAGGATTTTGTATTAAGCAAACGTAAGAGAATTTGCTCATCCTCTATAATGTGCACCCGTTGTCAGATATGTGATGAGGGGCTTAATATCCGAACGATACATGAAACTGGAGTTGTAGTTGTCCAGACAACAAACAACATATCACAATGTGAAAACATGTTTTTATTGTATTTCGTAATTAAATTAACAGACATAGATAACACAGATATATAACTTTGATGTTAAGCTAATCAGTGTTTACAAGCTTTAAATATCCCTACATGCATATAGATATAATGTATTGCTACTTTGAAATATGTTGTAGTTCACTACATAGATTCCTGATGTTGTAGACACGTTTGGTCTGCTTGCAACAAACATTTGAATGTTGTTTTAAATGCATATTAGTGTACGTGTAATCCTATTCAGCGATAAAAACAACAACATTGTTTTGTCTTCGACTTTAGAACCCCACACTATAAAGTTACATTAAAAATATTTCCATTCTGTTTGATTTAAAAGAAACAGTGACGATATCACATTTATCTTTTGGTTTTATTGAAAGTAATCAGAAATACAATATCATTGAAGAAATACTTATTACAAATAGAAATGATATACACAACAATAATTCATATTTCGAAGATAAATCCATACCTCTCATATTAACAAAATACTTTGTGCTATCATAAATATAGTAAACCAAACAATAACATTACTATTTTGCATTGACCATCATAACTGCGGCAACATAGCTGATTATAAACGATTATTTTTACACAGATATATTATTTTAATGAAAGTTTATTTATGCCAAAGTACAACAAGTATATGCCTAGATCAGATACAATTACTATCCAACTCCGAAATTTTATATTAACATATCTGCATGTTTCCATCAAACGGAAAGTGCCAATAAAGACACGAATGGATTTATAATAGCTGATATCAAACATAATAAATGATTTGACATGAATTGCACAACAGCAACTGACATCCTTTGCTTCCACTTCATATCCATTTAGTTCTCATGCATTGCTTAATATTTTTAACTGTTCATCAACAGTGTGACTCCTAACTCTGCGATATAACTATTTGAACTGGCTCCACATCGGCACAGTAACATATTCAGTAACTTTATTTCATTTTCACATTTAGATATATGCAAGTGTCAGACCCAATGTTTAGGCGTACATATTAGATAGATAACCTTTAATTGGTTATCTTGTAAGTATATAATGTTACTCGCCCCTGGCTGAAATAAAGAAAGATGATTCCAATCATGCACAGTCGTTTTCCATATACGTATGGCCTATACAATGACTTACCACGATGAAAAGAATATCGATTTGAGGTATTAAATGACAAATAAATAGAGTTAATTTAGTTTTATAAAGCATGTTATGTACTCATACAGCTCCTTTGGTTGACATTCTAAAGCTGTACTTAACTGATATTGATTTATGATTTGGACGACGTGCTATCATATTCAAACCCATCGTCTTTTTAACTTTTATTTAGTCCTAGTCATGATTTGCCTTCGGCTTGTATTTTGGCTTGGGTGGGAATTGTTTTTCTTGACACACACACACATGCACACACACACACACACACACACACACACATATCTTTAGCTGTTGCATTATGTTACATCATCAGTACTCTTAATAGGTACAAAACAAGAGTTTTGCAAACACATTTTTGAAGAATAAAGTTGTCAACATAATGAACGTTTAATACTTCAAAGCTATCTTTTAAGGAATTGTGGCTGTAAAACGTTTCTATTTTGAAAGGGTAGTCTCCGTTGCGTCCAGTACTGTCAAATATCCGGATGTGTCATGACACGGTTCGTTAATATTTTCAGGGGTCTCATTAATTATGTTTTCGTCATGTGACAATTGTGATCGATCTTCATGGCATGATACATGAACAATCTCATAATGGTTCATACCAACATTTTCAGTCTCGTGTAATAACTGTATGCCAGAGTTAGACTGCACATTCTCCGTGGCATAAGAATAGCTCATGCCTCCTTCCTCAATTGTAGGTATTGGCAGAGGTCTCTCTCCTTTGATAGGCGTAAGATATAAATCGGTATTACATTGCTCTCGTGAATGACGTCTTTCTACAAGAACAAAATCGAAATTCAAATGTGACTAACTAAATGTGACTAACTATATCAAAGGAAATTACACATCATCTAATCGACTCAGGGGTATATTACGTGTTGTCATGAGACTAATATGTGCTGCTGTACAATAATCTCAATTAATAATCTTTTTCAGATTTCTGATGGCAGAGACGCATTGATGCTTAATATCAAAGGATCAAAGAAGGAATTGATGACATCTAATGTCGAATATAATGATTACGACCACATGCAATACATATAATTTATCATTCATATTATCTTTTAAAGCTTCTGATGAGTTTCAGAAAATAATACAATCTTTCGGTTGAAAGTAAGGCCATGAGTACGATATGCATATATTAGGGCAGCCATTCCAACATATGATATATTCAGAGCTTGTATTGGCTATTGGCGTGAGGTGACGACAATATTCATACCAATAAAGTAATGCTCCATTAGTCAAGCAGCTACATCAATAATGCCAATTCCTAACCGTCATCAGATATTTCAAACTGTGCACACTTTACCGCACGTCTTTTTGGATAATATTTCACTCAATACTTATATATAACTAGTTTAATTATGGGTTTCTATCTCTCTCTCTCTAACTCTCTCTCTCTCTCTCTCTCTCTCTCTCTCTCTCTCTCTCTCTCAGAACCTGTCGTTATGGATACACATCTTTTAAATAAGTTGTAAAATGTGAATGAAATTCAGTAGAAAAATATCGGAGTTATACTGGATATTCATTATACAAAAGCTTTCTGTGACAACAATATACATTATCCTCTTGAACCGTCAACAGCAACACGTGCACATATAAGATTCGGTAAATATTAACACATGTTTGAGTTATCAAATTCGACAAAGGCTCATCTGAGTGGAATTGTATGCTAGTATTATGTAACATCAGCAGCGACCGACAGTGTCCAAACTGGAAGTGCATTTAATGGCCTTTATTGTATTCTATACAAATGTGTCTTCTTCGATTTGCGACGAATATATTTATGAGCATAATCATAATTCAATCTTCGTCAGTCTGTAATCATTTTATAGACATAGTAATGTTCTACTAATATCCATGGACAGCAGTAACACAGCTTTATTTGAAAATGAATATTATTGTAATTCATATTTTATATGGGTTCTTTTTACATTCTTCCTGCCACGAAATGCTAAATTACAAATATATATCGAGGGATTTCCATACTTATATGTTTGTACGTAGAGACATGAGGTCGATCGTTTGATCTGCATCATTCATCGTGTTACTTATGGCACGAAGAACGGTAAATATTAAATGTAATCCTAAAGATTAACTAGTTAGAACTAGAAGGAACCTTTGGACATACGCTACTTGGAATAGTCAAACGCTGTCCAAGGTATGGACATTATTTTTCATTATGTGTTGTCGGATTCCTCCACCACTCATACGGTATATATCATAGAAAAATATAACCATTGTGGAACATGGATATATGATGTTATGTATACATTAAACACGCGCAAGTATATTATAAAGACAAAAGAACAAAAGCGGAAAAAATAAATATTTGCTTCCAAAAAAATAATCAAATAAAATATCTATATAATGACTAGAAACGGGCATTTACATAAGTTTTAAAACTAGAATGTTTTCTTTCAATAATCTAATATTATATGGGATTCGAACTGTAGAAGACTAAAATATCATTATGTCAAGATCACTATGATTTATATAAAGATTTCGACTTTTCAAAGTATAGTTGTATGACGTTTATACCTGATTCTAGACGGTGGATATTCTTATGATGAATCCGTATCAGGCAACCCAGCGTACAAAAACCCACAACCATCACTCCAATAACGACAGCCATGCCAAAGAGCGGTATATTCCCTATAATTGAAAATGGTTACACTCTTATTTATTAAGGATGAATTTGGTATGAAAGTAAATTTGAAGATATGACAGTGACATTAATAACATTAACTGAAATTAAGAAGCGATCCATATAGGTGTTACCTCTATAACAAATAACGACTTTTCTCAGACATCTTGTATTCACTCCCATTCATAAACGGTTGCCAATGTATTGGATTAGCAATACTAGTCGAGAAGGGTTACTATGTCATTGTACAGTATCGTTCATTTGAAAAATGGAGATAAAATGTATTGAACATAAAACCAGACGTCTACAGTTTAACCATTGATTACACTGTCATAATGTTATCACATTCGTGAGAAACATTCTATCTAGCTATTTAACATACATCTAACCAGCTAAATACCTGTATATTGGTCTGTTTTCTATAATTATTTACCCATCTACCAAACGCGCTTTTTAACAAAAACGAATGCATGCTGAGGCTGTGTTAGGATCAGGCATTACAAAGGCATATATCTCAATAATCAATAAAAACATACACGGGACACTCTCAGTTGTACTTGATGGTGAAGTGGACGTACTAATGTGAAGTTCTGTTGAACTTTCTTGTACAACACCATCTGAGTCTGAAATCCGGAAAAAATAAATTATATGAATATTGTTTTAAAATCTGGAGATGTTTCAATAATTTATACATACTGAAGATACCTAGATTATATTATGTCTGCATTGGCAACTGCATATATTAAAGATCTGACAATATTTATCTGAATGGGCGCGGATTTTGTTCTCAATCATTCCTTACCTCTTTCACTTTTGGAATAGCACATGAATGAAACTGCGATAGCACGTCAGATACATTTGTATCTGTTGATTCCGTATTCGGTCTCTAGGTGGTGATGCTAGCTGGAGTTAATATTTGAAACCGAATTAACCAGTGGCTATAAAAGATGCGTTTTCTAGAGTGTTAGTGTAAAGCGACTCTGCACCTCACTGACAGGCCCAGCTTCCTGACACGGTGTAAACATTCCAATCATGCCCAAATCTTAGCAATTACATAATGAATTGTCAAGAAACAGCCATTTATCAAAGATAACGAGATGCTTCTGAAACAAATGTAGATAAAGACGTACGAATACGGGTGACTAAAATCAATGAAGATTGTTCTTTCTTCATTCGAAAATGTGTAGCCAATTTAAACCAGGTTTAAAAATATAGCAAATTTTCTATTCAAGAATGGGTAAGCACGGCTTCATAAGACAACTTACAAAGAGAAGTAAAATAAACATCAAACTTCCGTAGACTATTATTCACTTAACGTATATCATTCTCCACCGGCTATAGATAAAGAAAACAATATTAATTTCTAATATAAACCCTTTTTTATTCTTACCCTCCACTATCAATTGCTTTCTACCAGGTATAATAGTTTCATAAAGGCTTTCAATTCTGTAGATGCCTGCGTCAGATGCGATTACATTCAGCAGCTTGAACGACATGTAGTTTCTTGAGACATCCCCATTGTATAACAAACGATGCTGAACATTGTTATTAATCTGAGGAACATTGTTCGCCGGCACCAACATCATTGCTCCCTCATAAGGGTTAATAACCCGTATTATACAATTAATCCCAGGTTGCGTATAGAACCAGCCAATGACAACGTTGTCTCCACTTTTTACATGGGTCGGTTTATCTGCAAACAGATAAAATACACTATTTCAAATTTTCCTTAAGAATGGGTTTCTTGTAAAGTCCATTGAGATAATCGTAAACAGATGCGGTAAAATAGCGATTAAGAGTGTGTATTTTTGATACAATCTAACTAAGATACGATCATAAATTCAGTAGATACTACCGATCTTCTATACTAATTGTATTCGCATACTAAAGTCATATTTTTTAAAAAAAACAATTAAGTAATGTACGACGTCTAGTGCATCTAACCTTCGCAGGTAAATTGTTTAAAATTTGATGGATACGGCCACATTAACGTGTAACGGTTGCGGAGAATTGGGAACATCAATTCTGAATAAATATAGAATTATTAAAACTGTTTTAGTGTCATTCAGCAGAAATTAGTTACAGTTCAGTGTAAAAGCAAACACCGTTTAAAGTCATAAATATTTACACTGTTTCGGAATTTCTTTCTTAGAGGAGTGCGGCTGCATATTTGGGTATAATATGTATCCACACATAACCATGAAAGATAGTTTTAAGCTTTAACTGTGTTTAGTATGATTCCTTATGTTAGTGTGTATCTTTGTGTAAATGTGTTTTTCTTGCTTCTTTCACAAACCTGAAATATTAAAGAACCATCTGTGAATACTGCTAGTGTTCATGGGATCCTGTATTTTGTAGAGTCCAGTATCCCTTTGTGTTACGTTATTTATTATAATCGTGTAGCTGTCGTTTCTGCTGCCACACCTTAGTCGGCCATAGACAGTGGATTTCTCTGACCTCCAACAACCAGATTTGTTTACATTTGCAATTGCCTTTTCATAACGGTACAAGATAAAGTACTCCGTTGTTGTTTCGAGTTCCATCACCATATTATCTCCGTCAAAACCATTTGTTATTTCAGCTTCTTCTGAAGTATATTAGTGTAATTATATTACAAAGAGCAGCTCATCTGTCTTTCAAATATTGTTGTAGCATATAACAAATATTAGCTGATACAAAAAAGTATATACAAAGCCAGACAAATATGACTGATTGGTTCGATATGCTGTTGATTTTTTAAAGTTCTACAATTTATATATGTGTATTGCTTCCATACTTACAAGACACACCAAAGACTCCAAATGTGTCAAGATTAAGAACCGTTAAAATAATATAATATATTTTTCTAAAAAGAAGCTCTATAATGCAATGCAGGTATTGATTTATGTCAATATGGACATCATATTTCCAAATTTAAACTCTACAATCGATGTCAACACTTACCAATAACGTTTAGCTGCAACTTATATTCGGCGTTTCTCGTGCTATATACATCATTCCTACCTATCCTGAAAAATATTTCCATTCCATACTCGCCCTCGTCTTCTCTGCTTACGTTTTCAAACATTAATGAGACGTCTGTTGTGCCATTGTCTGCTTTCAAAATAAATCGACCTTCTCTATCCGATTGAAGTTTTGCATCATTTCCTTTAAAAAAGTAACCAAAACGGACAGTTTGCTCTCTTTTTACGGTGATAGACAAAGTCGCATTATTCAATGACCATGCGCCTATTATGACGGTTTTCCCAGCTATGGCGTCTATGACATCAATGTTACACTCATGATTGGCGCTACCTGTGATGGTAAGAAAGTCAGTGGTTTATCGCTTATGCTCTGCTCTGTAGTGTACATACCTGCATTGGAAATAGCAGTATATATCATCACCAGTGTCAGGTACAACAATGACGAAAAGAGAATATGCACCTTACTGGTCTAGGTTAGGTCAGTTTCCATACTTACCCGTAGCCAGATCATAACGAAATCAACGCGTTAAGGCCAAGATATATGCCACTCGACTCAAGTAAATTCTCAAACCTATTTAATCTGGAAAATTCAGTAATTCGCGGCCTACCGTAATGGACGTATGATTTTGTTTCTCGTTACTATTAGCATGTGGTATACATTTGAAGGTTGTAAAGAATGGATTGTTTGATTTGGTATTCATTAGTATAATTGTTTAGTCTTAGGAAATTGACGGCATGGATGCATAGTGCATGGCAAATGTCACGTGTAGATTTTCTACAACTAACGTACACAAGATGCATGCATTCAAATAAGTGTTAATACGACGAGCAGGGCTTACAGGGTATTTAATTGAAACATAACATAAAAAGTCGTCCATGTTTCTATGTAACCAGTCTCAATGGAAAAAGGTCAAACTAATTTATAAACATTATTATTTTGACAAGTGATTCTTTGAGCGTTCGTTGAAATTTAAACATATACGCTAAAGGCATTAGATCTTAAAGATCTCTTGAGAAACTTATTTTAACAGCAAACAGTCATTGGGTACAAAAGTTCAAATGTCAGGAAAATGAAGTAGAAACATATTGTTAATTATTAGCAATAAATTAGGTAAATAAGAGCCAATCTGATAACTGCTACATATATCGGCAACAGAACAAGATTAATCTAATTAAATTATCGAAATGATAATGGCATACTATTAAAGATCAATCAATTAGATTATTAGATTATATTAATAGCCTTAGATACTTCAAAGCAAATTTTCATCCTATATGTCAGTATAAACAACTTAACAAATCACATTTGTGCTAAAGTGTCAAATGAAAAAGAGCGAGCCTAACCAACAGGTAAAACTATTTGAGAACAAGCAGTGTTTGAGCATACATATATATATATATATATATATATATATATATAGAGAGAGAGAGAGAGAGAGAGAGAGAGAGAGAGAGAGAGAGAGGCACAGAGAGACACAGAGAGCTACAGAGAGATAGACAGAGAGACAGAGACAGACTGAGACAGAGAGAGGCACAGAGACAGAGACAGACAGGCAGTCAAACATGCAGACGTACACAGAAAATCATATAATATACCTGTTGTTTCCGCTAATGATACCATGAAAAGCACAAACGGCCACATTTTGGATATTGCCATTACGCCAGCTTTTGAAAGGTCGTATGCACAAATCGGAAATAATTTATGCGATTCCTTAAGAAGCGCGGATTTGTTGAGTTATGTTCATCACCAAATACAATACAATGATAAGTATGTACCTATCGATGATATCATCACCAAGAAGCACTATTGTTTGTAGCAAACTTTCATAAATGAACCGGCGTAACATCCGATCTATTAAATTGTCAATTGTTAGAATACATGGCCAAACAATACAGAAATAATGGATGAGGCAGAATGGGACATCAGCAAATGAATATACAACACAAAACAACATAAAATACTCATCAGTAAAAAAAATAAACTTAGTCATAAGAAAGAGTACGACACGCAAACTTGATGTTTCATAAATATTTGTATAAAAGACAGAAGAGAGTAAGAATGTATTCTCATAAAGCAAACTCGTTTGGACTATAGCGCCATCTTGATCCAATTGTTATTTCTATCTTTCTCTCTATCTCCTTTAATATGTCTCTGTATGTTTGTCCGTCTGTCTGTCTCTCTGTTTCACTCTATACTCTTTTGCTTCTGTCATACAAATTAATAAAATAAATCATAATCGTAATCATACGTGCAGGGTAATATTTAGTTTTTATCTTGGGTAATAAATATCTGCAAACTAAATCCATCAAGATGTATAGTTAAAATCAATACTGAATTTCCACGAAATTGCATTACCAATCCTTCTGAAAAATGAATGGGCGAGCCCTTAGAATATTTGCTTATTAGAACATCAGAGTATTTGGATCTGATGTTTAAACAAAATGCAAACCAAACGCGTTCTCATGTGATGCAATGAGTGTGTTTGACAGAATATATCACTTAGAATAGTTGTCGTAAATCATGTACGTGGAATTGTTTCCCTATTAGTGATTGTCAGTCAGAAAGAGTCACAACAACTTGGAATAAAAAGGCAAGAAATATTTCCTTTGAAGATGATTATACAACATTGATGGAATCAGTAAGCATAACATCGGTAAGTGAGACAATGGTTTCAAAAATGCATATTGCATAAGGCATGAAATTTCAAATAGGAATCACTTAATGGGGACTCCAATCGTAGGAGTTTGGGACGTTAACCTTCATAAGGTATACTTGACAAATCATTGCCTTGAAGGTCACACTCTTTAGGAAGAAAGGGTAAAATATATTCTAGTTTTCAGCAACGATTCAGACAATGGCACAATGCTACTCAACATCAAATTCATGCTGAAGATGCAAAAGCAATCGTCTTCTGTAATGACAGAAAGAAGTACCAATTAGCAAATCAAAGACCCTGAGGATATATATAATCTGGATCAAATATATTTGTTTTATAGACATGAACAAAATGCATCACTAGCTGCAGCATTAGTACTGGAATAAAGACAAAGGAGTAGCATTACTGTGACATTACGGTCTGATTTATATGTGAATGATAAGCTGACACAACTCGTTATATGCAAAGCAACTCATTCACGTAGTTTGAACAGATTCTGTGGCCAGTCGCAAACGATCAGAACTGTGCCACATCATCCGGATATTTCTGACAATGTCAGATATTTAATGAGGGGCATACTGCCTGAAATCCACAATATTTCAAAGTAGCAAAATGTACCAAAATGTTAAAAACATGATAATTAAGTAACACCTAAATAAACTAATCTAATTAATTTTACTCAGCAAATAAAAGTGCTTACCGCGCAACATTAAATCAACACTGTTTTAAGATAAATGTGTAGTTCTATGTAGGTAATTTTTTCGTTTGGACGAAATAAATGGTCGTTGAAGAACATGCTGGTGGTTCTGGTATAATAGATGTGATTTGTTGGGAGAGAAATAAGGGATACGTGGAGAGTACGTGGGTCAGGATATATGCAACCTACAATGTTTTGTCATTATTAGAGCAAGTGTTTCCAGATTTATACATAAAAATATTGTCAACCAAATATTTGGTGTCACTTTATATCACGACTAACATTTTTTAAAATTAAATTATGATTATTAGTTCAGATCTGCGACATAGAACGTAGTCCTCACTGGAGTTGGCATAAACTAGATCATATAATGCAACTTTCAATAGCATGATTGTAAGATATGAAGTTGGAGGTCACGTCCATTCTATTCATTATATATTTCAAGGCAAACTCGTTTATATATCCTGAATTCTTGAACGGATATTTGTCCTGCTGATTTGCAATCGTTTTATAAAAGTGATATGGGTATCATGATCACTGTAATAATTCTTATATTATTGATCGGATATTTGCTTTCTTTTTATTGTGGGGGGGGGGGTAGCGTTTATGTTCGTTACTTTTTGTTTCACAGAACCCAATGCAAGCAGTTTGTGAATTAAATAGACCATCTGCTCTATTACATCATGGTTGTCAGACGCAATGCCTTCGACAAAAAGCATCGATTGACAATTTGACAATTTCAGAGCCATGTACTCCTCACCATTTTACGAAATTGAAATCTGCCAACGCAAGACATGTGTAAGAGTTATCCTGTCACAAAAGATTTGTTTTTACTAATGTGTATCACATTGTGAAACATCACAGCAAATACAAGACATGACAAGATAATCACAGTGCTGTAAAGTGACTCAACAATAGTCAAGTGACCAATATATATGTCAAATGAGTCTGTATGTGGTCAGATTGGAATTGAGTATGTTTGAACTGGCTGCCGTCCATAGGATACAGTACTTCAAAATGCAACTTACGAAAGACGATCTCTGACAGTATAAGATCAATGGGAATTTAACATTACGTCCTACCTAATTTAAGCCCAATAAAACTGGCACCTAGGTGTAACTTTATGAGAGACGTTGAATCAAATAAAACTATATTGGCCTAATGAAAATTTAAGATTTGCCCATAGGTTCACATTGGAGACTGATCTGGGTACAAAAGAAAATGTAATGATAAAACATAGTTCGTTGTGTAATATAATGGTCTGGTCATGAAAGAAGGGAAAACCTTATGTTAAAATACATTTACTGCTTAACACAAATAACTACTGACACCGTCATATCAAAATGCCGTATGACGGATCCGTAAGACCCTCTACTGACCAAATGACTCCGAAAACTACTGATTATAATAATAATGAGGACTTTGAATAGGGTATAATCTTTAGTAGAAGCTATAAGAGTTTTACAACATCAATAATGATATTACTACATAAAACAAAACAATACAAACACCATGCAATAAGACAACACATGTTTAAAAAATGCTGAAAATATTTAAGGTAGGAAACTTTTGTAGGTCATCAAGTTTTTTTCTTGCAGTCGAAACAATTTATTTCATGTTGCTGGGCGCTGCCATGCAAACGAACGTTGTCCATATGACTTCATTTTCATAGTGGCAATAATGAGTATACATACAATTGTCAGAAGTGGAGCGTACGTATCTTGCTGGTGTGTATACATGGGTGTGGCCAGATAGGTATGTTGGAGTCCATCATTGAAACGTAGCAAGGAGAACACATTTTGTGTTTGATTCTGGATCAAATGGATAGCCAGTGTAGGGCACAGAGCAGTAGGTAAGTATGCTATGAATGATCCGAACAAAACCTTTTGAAGTTTATGGAGTAGATATTGAGACGAAAAAGACTTAAAATTACTAATTAACAAAACAGTGTTTCAGTGGCTTTAACTGAAAGATATTTGAGAATGTAGCCTAGCATATGTTCATGGCATGCGAGGTAATAGTACAGTCCAGATTAACAGACAGGTTTCGTACTGACTGCATGCATTTAATGCTGGTGTTGTTGACATTTAATGTTTGAAGTAAAGGATGAAAATGAGAAAGTCATTTTGTTGTGATCAGAATGGCCTCAGTTTTATCAGCATTCATCTGAAGATCATTACATCTCATCCATGATTTCAAATCAGAAATGCACATCTCTACGCCGTGGATATTCGCATTGACGTCAGTTGGGTGGCATGATATGTATATTGTAGTGTCATCATAATATAATTGGTGAGAAGCTGGATGATACTATATGACACTTCGGAGCGAATGAGTACATATAATGAAACGAACAGGTCCAGAAACAGACTCTCTGTGGAGCGGCACAACATAGATCAACTGAGGTGAAGTGAAATAATTTTGTTGATACAATTTGTATCATGTTGACTAAGTAGAACTTGGACCACAGTAAAACTGTTTTCCGAGTGCCAAATATATGCTAAAGACATAGACGTGATATGGCATGGTCTTTTGTGCCAGATGCGTCAGACTAATCAAGGAAGGTGAAGCCTGTAATATGTCCGTTATTCAATGCAGTTAAAATGTCATTAACTACTTTCAGAAGGGTAGTTTCAGTACTGTGGCAAGGGTGCTATGCAGACTATACATTCCTAAATGGACTGTATGAAATCAGTTGAGTTAAATGTTGCGTTATAACAACCTTTGCCGTGATCTTAGTAATGCAGTGGGATGATTTGGCTAAACGATTAAGCAGTAATGTTAATCACAACTTTTCCTGGTCTTTCCAAATTCTTCTTAGCGGCTTCATAGATTTGTTTATGAATAGTGAGTTTGCTGGAAGCTGGTCTCTAACACTGCTATACCATGGATAATAATTTTGAATTGATACTTTGCACTTGGTGGTTTGAGCATGTTTTACAAGCAATGCACACAGGCAGTTATCGAGTTGATCAGCTGTAGGAGGCACGCAAGATGATAGATTTGCTTGGATGGCATGCATTAGTTTGGTTCTATTTATCATACGGATGTTTCTCTTAGTATCAAATAAAGGTGGAGGGTTAGGGACTGATACGTCCAGATGGCATATAATGTAGAGGTGAGTTGATGCAAATTAGTGGGATAGAAGGGTGGACTGTAGTATATTATCATCAGGTCTATGAAGAGCCCAGTCTACAATGTGAAGATGTTTATGGGTGGGTTGGTTAACTGACTGTTTAAGATTGAAAACATGAATGCAATCTAGAGCTTTGATATGTATACGTTTCCAGTACAGTGAAAGTGAAAGTTAAAATCAAGAATAATTAGGTTGCCACTCCAGGAGATTTGGAAACTAGTCCAAAAAGAAAGATTCATTCCGATTGGATTTGTTTCCAATTGGAGGAGGGCGGAATAGGCACAAAACATGGCCTGGTCTCTGTTTGAATGTGAAAACAGTTAATCAACTGAATTATCGGGCATTATTATCTGGTCAAATAGGACTCTACAGCGCAAGTGAACACTTAACTGTTTGGAGCAATAATCTGTGAATGGTGCATGCAATCTTAATATTGTCTATGAAACGAAAATGTTGCACTAAGGTCCATATGAATTTAAGATTACGCATTAATGTAGACTCCATTAAAATATTACATATGTTTACCTGTATGAGATGATATATGATCATGTTGGACTGTATGGAGCCAGAGACAATTTAACATTAATCCATTGATGTGACATTGGAGAACTAATCAACGCTTGCACCATCTGACTACCATGCCGTCTGACTAACCGGTACACACACCTGCTGAT
This sequence comes from Unio pictorum, assembly GCA_030141615.1. Lineage (NCBI taxonomy): Eukaryota > Metazoa > Mollusca > Bivalvia > Unionida > Unionidae > Unio > Unio pictorum. Next base: position 764,454 of record JARLTB010000269.1, read on the forward strand.
CAAAATCCATCCATACATACTGACAAACACATATTTTGACATGAAGACAACATACAAAAGAGGGGTCAAAAAATAAAATTCATACGTCTGCAGTATATTATTCACTTAAACCAATATAAGTATCCGTAGGATATACATAAAACGAAACTTACTATTTCCTAATGTAAAACGTTTTTACCTTCCACCATCAATTGCTTCATGCCAGGTTAAATAGTTTCACAAATGCTATCAATTCTGTAGAACGCTGCGTCACATGCGATTACATTTAGCTGTTTGAACGACATGTATATTCTCGAGACATCCCCACTGTATAACAAACGATGCCGAACAGTGCTATTAATCTGATGAACATTGTTTCACGGCACCAACATCATGGCTCCTTCATAAGGATTAATAACCAGTATTATGCAGTTAATTACACGTCCCGTATATAACCAGCCAATAACAATGTTTTCTCGAGTTTTTACATGGGTAGGTTTATCTGCAAACAGAGGAACTACACCGTTTCAAATTATCTTTAAGAATTGGATACCCGTAACCATGCAGTAAAATAGCTATCATTTGGGTGTCTTCTGGATACAATCCAATTCAGATTAAAAGTCAGTAGATACAACCGTACTTATATACCAATTGTATTCGCAAACTAATGGCAAATGTTTAAAACATATTATTAGTGCAAACCTCTAGTGAATCGAACCGTCGCAGGTAACCTGGTATTTGATGGATACCGTCAGTGTAACAGTTGCAAAACATTTGATGGATACCGTCAGTGTAACAGTTGCAAAACAACCGCGTTATTAGCAAACATTAGTTACAGTTCGCATCATATGTGTAAAACCAAGCATCGTTTAATGTCATAAATATTTACAAAGACATTGTTTGGGAATTTCTTCCTTGCCTGGGGAGGGGGCTGCCAAATGTTGTATAATATGTATCCGCACATAACCATGAAACATAGCTTAAAGCCTTAACTGTGTTTTGTCAGATTCTTATGTTCGTGTGTATCTTAATGTAGATTTGGTTGTTTTCCTTGTTTCTTTCACAAACCTCAAATATTAAAGAACCATACATGAATACTGCTACTGTTCATGGGATCCTGTATTTCCTAGTGTCCAGTATCCCATTGTGTTACGTTATTTATTCTAATCGTGTAGCTGTCATCTTTGCTGCCACACCTTAGTCGGCCATATGCAGTGAATTTCTCTGACCTCCAGCAGCCAGATTTGTTTACAGTTGCATTTGCCTTGTCATACCGAAACAAGCGAAAGTACTCCGTTGTTGTTTCGACTTCGTTCACCATATATCTCATTCAACACCATATGTTATTTCAGCTTTTTCTGGAGTATGCTCAGTATAATTATATTCCCAAAGAGCAGCTGATCTGTCTTGCAAACATTACCTGATACAAACTCACATCACACGTAGTCACAAACGCATAGCTACATGACTTAATTGGTTCATTGTGCTGTTGAATTTGTAAAGTTCTAGAACTTATATATGTGTGTTTTGCTCCCATACTTACAAGAACTGTCAAAGACGTCAAATGTCTAAAGTTGAGAATCATATATATATATATATATATATATATATATATATATATATATATATATATATATATATATATATATATATATATATATATATATATATATATATATGTATATATATATATATATATATATATATATATATATATATATATATATACATAACATAAAGATGTTTTTGTATAACGAGTAACTCCTTCATGCCATGCAAATACTGATTTCTCCATTTCCATGAAATGATCTTCACGATATGAACATCGTATTTCTAAACTTAAACTCAAACATTGAACCAATAACGTTTAGCTAAGATTTAAATTCATCATTTTTCCTTCCATGTAGATCATTGTGACCTTTGACTATTTCCATTCCATACTGTACCATGTCTTCTCTGCTTAATGCTACGTCTGCTGGACCATTGTCTAGTTTCAAAATCAATCGGCCTTCTCTGTCCGGTGCAAGTTCTGTATCCTTTCCATTAACAAGGTAACTAAAACGGATAGTGTAGTCTCTTTGTACTTTTTTTTTAATTAAAAGGGCTGCATTATTGAAACCCATGTGTGTATTGTGTGAATATGACATCCATGTTACACTCATTATGGGTGTTACCTGTTTTGTTAAGAAAGTCACAGGTTCATCGCCAATGTTCTATTGTGTTGTGTGTATATCTGCTCAGGAAATGCCAGTACTTGCACAACTATTATACCTAGTGGCAGGTACATCAATGACTAAAAGAGACTATGCACCTTATAGGTCTGAGTTTGGTTCGTCTCCATACTTACCAGTAGCCAACGCAATGCGATATCACCGCGGCAGTGAAAGCAAACAGAAATGCCACTCGACTCCAGTAAATTGTCAAACCTAATTCGCTTGGAAAATTCAGTAATTCGACGTCTAGTGTAAGTGAAGTATGATTTTGTTTCTAGTTACTATTATTTGAAGGATGTAAAAAATGGCTTGTTTGTTTGGTAATCATTCGTTTAAATATTAGGCTTAGATACCCTGGGAAATGGGTGGCGTGGATGCAAAATGTATGATAAATGTGAAGTGTATATTTCACTGAAATAGAATATGCACCTAACGGGTCTGAGTTTGGATCATCTCCATACTTAACGCTAGTATTACTATTCATCAGAAATAAATATACGTTTTATAAAGTACCAGCAGGAAATGTACAACATAATGACTTAATGGGAAATATGAAATATATATATATATATATATATATATATATATATATATATATATATATATATATATATATATATTTATAGCGGTCATCGTTCATTGCCATATTACGTCTGTTTGTGTGGGTTAGAATCTCTTTTTCGGTCGATGTGGGTATGTGAGAAAGCTTGCCATGAGTTTCTCGTTTGTCCGTGGTCCATTTAGGAGTTTCCCCGTGTGATTCATCTATTATGTATACTGGTCGCCACGCATAGCGTAGCTTATGCTGAAAAATGGCGTTTGAACAACAGCAACTTGCTGTAGTTTCTTCCTTACTAACTTTGGAGCTCACAATGGTAATTATTACTTTAAACAGCAAAATACATTATTCTGTTTAGTGTGCCATAGTGCTTAGGCATCCCTCTGTGCTTTGATCATGCAAAAAAGGCTCATCGTGGTCTTCAGGATGAATTTGTCATTAATAACTGTTCGTACCGGCAATTTTTAAATGCTATGTACATGTATTCAGGAATTATCCTGAACATAATTAAGCATGTGACATGTTTACAAAATTCTCATACGATATGGTTTGTATGTTTTACTATTTTTGTGGTAAAAATATCAATGGGCAATGTATATGGACAAATGATAAAAGCAAAAGGCAGTATGTAATCGTTTACCGTTGTTTGTTTGACACTCATGCACATAATCATGTAAGTGGATAACATGATTTATATGAAATGACTACAGAGTGTCAGGTTCTAATTGTAGAAATTTGTGTTCTTATACATGGTGATAGTAGAGGCTTAAACAGCTGTTTATAAAAATGAAATTTAAAAACATTATACCGTCTACAAAGAGTTTTATTTACACTCTTATATACACATCTTGGTTATATAGTAATCGTGTTCAACTGAGTTAGAGATCTACATTTTAGTAATAGCATTTTGAGCCAGATCAAGTCTGCCAAAGAGTGTTGCAATATAACAACATTACCACTATTTCATTTTCAGCCTGATTATCCCGTTTGATTACAAAACAATATAGATGAATATAAATACATACGTTTCATACTAGCCATTTGAGAACAATAAAGACTATATAGGTATGCTATCTTAATTTTTCTATTTTAATATATTCACGAAAAATAATACCAGATGTATCACCAAGTCGACATTCTTAAGTCCGAACGTTTCTGTGTGTGAGAGAGAGAGAGAGAGAGAGAGAGAGAGAGAGAGAGAGAGAGAGAGAGAGAGAGAGAGAGAGAGAGAGAGAAGGGTGTGTGACTAGGAGGAAGCCTAGGAATAAGAATAGCGCTTTTCTCGTTAAACAAAATAGTTGTCTTACTTGTGAGAACGGACAGGATTTAGTGCTTGGATGTCTATTAAAATATAATATTAACTACAAACATTAAGAAACGCCATTTATTATCAATGTAATATTCTATGTTGTGTTTACATGTTTTATGTAAATGTGTTGATATGACTAGGTTCCATACTGTGTATCGTTTGTTCAATTTCATGGATAATGTGTTGATGCGATCCAAATTTTCATATCGGTATGATTTCAAAGAGAATATATGTAATACATATTGAATAATTTCAATTCTCTGTTTGGAGGAAACTGTGTGTCGTGAGTAAATAATAATAGCATATTATATTTGCTTTTGTAATGTTAAATAATATTGTTAATTAAGGATTGAAGTGAGTTAGGATTTGTGAATTTATGTAAAAAGAATCTAACATTTAGTAGCATAAGGTACTTTTCTACAGACCGTTCACTTGGTAATGTCTGACCTGTCCCGGTGAAACGAGGGTAATGTAATACCGTATTACGACAGTTTCAGTAGTGTATAATGTATTCTGATTAACGTAATTGAAGGAACTTAATATTTTTTCCTAGAAACTGGGAATTATAGAAGTGACGAGAAATGTCCGGACGAATGGCGAAGTGAAAAGTGCAGAATAAATGACTAGGAAGTTAAAAGAAGGATGAAGCAGTCGGAATAGAAAGACTTTTTAACAATGTAAACCAATATCTGGGTAACTAAATTCATCACAAACTCGTTTTTCAGACAGAGTATTGAAAATATCAATGAAACCCCAACCGCCACTCCAACTGATAATTGCAGAGACGAGATGGCAGAATGGCATAACATATTTACCTATTACAAAATGTTAGCTATTTGCAGAGCTATTTGCTTAAATAAATGAAAACTGCAAATTACAAACGTTCTCATTATGAAGAATGGAGTTTATTTTAAAATCCCTAAGAATGTTTGTCAGCATGTAATAGACAAAACTAGTTAATGATAAAAATAATGAATTATTTCCTTGAATGTTGGTGGTCGAAACTAGACTAGAATCTTACGAATTTTTAAGGTAGCAAACAGGAAATATGGAACACTAAATGTGGATTTTTTCACAGGAATTTTTATTAAGCAAACGTACGAGATTTCGCTCATCCTCTATAGTGTACACCCGTTGTCAGATATGTGATGAGGGGCTTAATATCCGATCGATACATGCAACTGGAGTTGTAGTTGTCCAGACATCAAACAACATATCACAATGTGAAAACATGTTTTTATTTTATTTCGTAATTAAATTAACAGACAGAGATAGCACAGATATACAACTCTGATGTTAGGCTAATCAGTGTTTACAAGCTTTAAATATCCCTACATGCATATAGATATAATGTATTGCTACTTTGAAATATGTTGTATTTCACTACATTAACTATTTCATGTACATGTGAACAAGGTATTGAAAATTAGCTCGACTTATCTAAGTGAGGACAAAAAGAAGTTCAACTTCTCTAGTATGTAAGACAAATGACTATGATTTACATACGTTGAAAAAATAAATTATAAAAAATGCACCTTGATCACATGACACATATATTGCTTGAGCGACGACAAAGCTACAAACCAAGTGTGTACAATTTAGATCATTATTATAACAGTGGGAGTGAACTGAATGTGGCAAACTCACGTGCCATGGTAATGTTATAGATATCTAACCTACATTATAGGCTATGGAGATTGACAAATACATTATTTAGTATATTATTGTACGGTTATGTATTCCATAATGCTTACCGAATTAACAGATCCACTGTAAGTTGATGCTATATTTGAAATAAATATAGATTGCTTCAGAATCAGAGAGATTTACAATTAGATCAATCACCGAATGCAACTTTGCAAGAGTGGTTAGAGTAACAATTTGCTAGAAAGCTATATAATACATGAAGATGGATGCTTAAAAAGCAACAAAGCCTTTCCAATTGCTTACTTATATATCATTATATCATCATATATCATTGAATAAGTTAGTATTCAAGTAGGACACATTTGTAATGAAGCCAAAACTTGAGGATATCATAATATTATCATGATGTGCATAACAGGTAGCTAGATGGATGTGATACCCTTTTGAAATATTCTAATCGAATTTAGGGCTATATATGTACCGCCATTTAATATTTCACTCTCTAAATGGCCGAGTGACACATGACACTATAATATCTTGAACAATCAAGCTGTATATAATGTTTGCATATACCTTACCAAACTTTAAGCTGCGTTGTCGGAGAAGGCCATAGAGTTGGTTATAAAATATTAGCTCTGGGTGTTTTGGAGGAAACTAAGGCAAGAGTCGCTAATGCATAGGTCAAGAGATTGCACCGCTTTATTTTAGTTACATTTAAAGCACGTTTAACTATTGGCTTCAACCATTAATTTAACCTACCACATCCATTCAGATACCATAAAACTAGTAGTTTATAGGTGTTAATATATGAAATGGTATTGGCTTAAAATTTGGCTATATGGGGCCAAAGAAAATTTAACATTGGCCCATATAGTAACATTTAAGCCGCTATAGGCACAACAGTAAAAATTATGATAAGAGTGTTTATGGATGTAACATAATGGACAGGTTTTCAACGAAATGTATATGTAATGTTAACACTAAATTTACTGACTACCACTTATACCTACTGACAAAAACCAACGCATACTAATCATCGCTTACGCTATCTCATCAACATGCCGTCTGACCGACAAGCACACACTTCTACTGACCAAAACCCACCCATACCTATTGACCAACATACCACATATACTGATTCCAATGCGAAACGCAATCTGGCTTATCAGCATACATTTGTAAAGACCACCACAGCACAGTAATGAACGACCAGTACCGATACTTGAAGCTCAGCACCCATACCTATCAATAACACAATCGTATGATTAAATAATATCTATAATGTATATGAAGGTTACTAACAGCTATGTATATGTAAATTATTATTTAGCCAGAGAACTCCATGACATGGTACTTATTCGCGTTTCAAACATTACTTTCGCTATGAGCCCTTTGATCTCTGACGCCACAACACAGTGTAACTCCCTTTGTTCCCATACAGTTCCATTCAACTTATATCGTTCCCACATACTATTCTTAACTTCTTCAAACTTAAAGAAAAACTACTTATTTATTTAATAATTTATCTATATATTTTACTTCTAATTTTAATTTAACTTAATCTTACATAAAGTCGTAAATATGAATTGGCATCAATAAATGCATTACGTTTCTATTTTATTTTTGTTAGTTTGGTTTGTGGTTGTTTAGGTAGTGTAGGTGCTTCTTTAAGTGGTTTGTTTAGTTAACAACTTTTCAATATAATCTTTAGGCCTAAATATTGAATAAATCACCTTTAATTGGTTATCGTGTACGCATATGATGTTGCTCACACCTGGCGTAAATGAAAATGAATATACGAATTGTTTCATTTTATTGTCGCTTACTCGAACCGACCTTGCTCTTGTAGAATCGCGGGAAAAAGCGAGTGTTTTTGTTGTTGATGCATCGTTTGTTTACCTTTGCCAACTTTTTGTAACGTGTTTCTCACGTATCAGGATACCTCAGATTTGAAGACATATGAGATGAACGATTGTTGTCATTGTTGTTGTCTGCGAGCATAAGATTATAGTTTAGTTTAGTCTAAACCTACATAGAATCCTTTAAAAGAAAATAGATCCCTGATGCTGTAGATACGTTTGGTCTGCTTGCAACAAACATTGGAATGTTGTATTAAGTGCATATTAGTTTACGTGTAATCCTATTCAGTGATATAAACAACAACATTTTTTTTGTCTTCCACTTTAGAACCCCAAACTATAAAGTTAGATTAAATATATTTCCATTCTATTTGATTTAAAAGAAACAATGACGATATCACATTTATTTCTTGGTTTTATTGAAAGTTATCAGAACTAAAATATCATTGAAGAAATACTTATTACAAATAGAAATGATATACAGAACAATAATTCATATTTCGAAGTTAAATCTATACCTCTCATATAACAAAATACTTTGTGCTATCATAAATATAGTAAGCCAAACAATAACATTAATATTTTGCATTGACCATCATAACTGCGGCAACATAGCTGATTATAAACGATTATTTTTACACAGATATATTATTGTAATGAAAGGTTATTTATGCCAAAGTACAACAAGTATATGCCTAGATCAGATACAATTACTATCTAACTCCGAAATTTTATATTAACATATCTGCAGGTTTCCATCAAACGAAAAGTGCTAATAAAGACACGAATGGATTTATAATAGATGATGTCAAGGATAATAAATGATTCGGCATGGATTGCACAACAGCAACTGACAATCATTGCTTCCATTTCATATCCGTTTAATTCTCATGCAATGCTTAATATTTTTAACTGCTGATCAACAGTGTCACTCCTCACTCTGTGATATAAATATATGAACTGACTCCCCATCGGCAGAATTAACATATTCAGTAACTTTATTTCACTTTCACATTTAGATATATGCCACTGTCAGACCCAATGTTTAGGCGTACATATTACATATAATAATTGGTTATATTGTAAGTATATGATGTTACTCACCCCTGGCTGAAATAAAGAAAGATGATTCGAATCATGTAAAGTCGTTTTCCATATACGTATCGCCTACACAATGACTTATCACGATGAGAAGAACGTCGATTTGAGGTATTAAATGACAAATAAATAGTGTAATTTAGTCCTATAAAGAATGTTATGTACGCATACAACTCCTTTGGTTAAAATTCTAAAGCTGTACTTAACTGAAACTGATTTATGATTTCGACGACGTGCTATCATATTTAAAACCATCGTCTTTTTTCACTTTTATTAGTGCTAGTCATGATTTGCCTTCGACTTGTATTTTGACGTGGCTGGGAATTGCTTTTTTTGACACACACACACACACACACACACACACACACACATATATATATATATATATATATATATATATATATATATATATATATATATATATATAGCTTAAGGTGTTGAATTATGTTATATAATCAGTACTCTCTAAATAGGTACAAAACGAATTTTCAAACACATTTATGAAAAAAAAAGATGTCCACTTTAGGAACGTTTAATACTTCAAAGCCGTCTTTTACGGAATTGTGGCTGTAAAACGTTTCTATTTTGAAAGGGTAGTATCCATCGCGTCCAGTACTTTCAAATATCCAGATGTGTCATGACAAGGTTCGTTAATATTTTCAGGGGTTTCATTAATTATGTTTTCGTCATGCGACAATTGTGTTCGATCTTCATGGCTTGATACATGAACAATCTCATAATCGTTCATACCAAAGTTATCAGTCTCGTGCAATAACTGTATGCCAGAGTTAGACTGCACATTTTCTGTGGCATAAGAATAGCTCATGTCTCCTTCCTCAATTGTAGGTATTGGCAGAGGTCTCCCTCCTTTGATAGGCGTAAGATATAAATCGGTATTACATTGCTCTCGTGAATGACGTCGTTCTACAAGAACAAAATCGAAATTCAAATGTGACTAACTATATCAAAGGAAATTGCACATCATCTAATCGATTCAGGGGTATATTACGTGTTGTACTGAGTATTATATATTCGTCTTAATAATATAAGAAAGGGAAAATTATAATACGCTCACTGATATATATATATCAACGACTTCATTCCGCCATGGTTTTGGTTTCAATTACAACGAATCATACAGATATGCAAATTACACCGAGGGTTGATATCTGTAACTGTTGCCAATAATGCAACTCTACTGGAGTACAAAGTATATAAGTTGGTGACGGTCTTAACTGCCTTTCACTGATACTCCCGGTATGTAGACAATATTGTTTAATTATGATAAAGATTTACAGCATAAAGTTTGAAGTCAGATCTATATTTTTGATTGAAGCAATACCGTACATGTATATACTGCTATAGAAGCAGTATGTTTGATCGCCTCAACACAGAGTTGACATTTTCTCTGGCAGGGAATAGTCATGTTGCGTAGAATATTTGATACTGGTAACGAAAATTTTATGACAACTGTGTTAGTAAATATTTGTTTTAAAACTATATAGATGCGTATCATTTTTGAAGCGTTTGTGGATTTATCTAGTCCTGGAATTGTTTTAAGTGATCAGTGGATTGTGTCGAATAATACAGTGTTATCAAATGGGCACAACATATATATGAATTTTTAAACACAATATATGGAACATATTTACAAATCAATCAACTTAGGAATTATCGTATAAGAAGCAATGATGCAAAATCAGTCAATATTATCCAACAAAAGCTGAAGAGATCTTACATGATATGGTGCAAGAAAATAAGGACGCTAACGTAAAGATAATTAACTAATGGGTATGACGATGAAATTCAAATATCAGATGAAATAAGTAGTTGTCCACTAAACCCATATGCGAGAGAGATATGTTTTAGTGAATGAAACAACGTCAACGTCAATACACATGCGTGTTAAGCGAGTGTATAGGCTTTATCCTGATTAGTATTTTACGTCATGGGAAATGTCTTGGGATGCATAGTTATCAACGTTAGAACATCAAATTAAAAACGCTAACACAATTGTTTGGTTTGTAAAGCATTCACTTAATGACTAAATTTCAATGGCATTCATTGATAAGCCCTCACCAACAAACCTGTCATTGACGACTATGACTCCTCTGTCCCAAACCGTTACATTATGTATCTGTACGTAAACATATTTTATAAAAGGGTATCAATAGAGCCGTTGCCAGTTTCAGCATATTGATAACGCACACCTTGACATATGAAACCCGGTACAACATCCATAGCGACATGGGATATTTCTTCCAAGTTGATCGATACTACAATGGCCAATAAATCGTTACATCCATAATGGTTATCAGCTAAGTGCAGTTGTAATTAAATCGGAACGTAAATTTACAGAAGGCACTATTTCATTTTTAAATCTAAGAACCAAAAGACAACCATATATTGCACAAACTAAAATTACAAAATGTGTTTTCAATTCGGAATGAAAGTAGGTAAGGTCATTCGGGTGCTTTGATTTCGTAGACGGACTTATATGGCTCCTTGTATCCAGCTAATTACAAATCATCGTATAAAAGACAAATTATAGGGTGTTGACTGTCGAGGTCACTTGAGCCCATATGAAACTGTAAATTCTTTTGCAGACCATACTGGGACCGTAGCATGACGTTGCACGCCTTTTAACTCACCCATCGAACATACCTGTCAAATAAACGTGTGTCAGATTCCTAATTGCGATGTTTTTAAATCATTGAATACATAACGCAGACACTTCCTCGCTGAATTCTTTCATCATATTGGAATACAATCATGTGTGTAAATTACCTAATGGGATTCGTGTTACCTAATTGTGTTATGATGTACTATGAGGTATCCTTTACCATAATTGTGCATATCGATGTTCGAGTACCAGCTACGCCAATGTTGAACTAAATATTTGCACAATAGCTGGGTAACGATGTACATTAACTTATTATCACGAACCAATACTTGATGTTTTCTTAGCACACAGCAACAAATCCAAGATATTATGTACCTAGGTTGACTTGCAATATTCATAACCATTTAAACGGTATGTGTGTATGCATACCTTTGCGATACGTTCTCAATATTTCAACGGTGATTAATCTGCTTCTTTTTTACGCTTTTATAATCGACTAACATGTATGTGTGGGTAAGTCTCCTGACACGATCATGTGGAAGACATAAACGGCCATCCATATTAATTTTTTATCTATTTAAAATGAAGATCAATCACGTTAATTCTTTTCTGACATAAGTAGGTAAATTTCTAACATGGGTTTTGGGGTGGATGGTCCATATTCAAATAGCCCAATGTTTGAAGCGACTCTTTGCTTTTCTAAATGCCGCGATACTGTATTATAGTTATTTGGATAAAATTCGTTCAGAAACGATATTTGTTTGCATCAATATAATTTACATCAAATTTGTCCACTCGACAACTTACACATGGCTTAGTCGTCATGCCCCTTGGATGATCCATATATTGATTTGTTCTTCAGAACCCAATATAACAACTATGCACCTGTTTAGGTAGCAGTTCTTGTGCTAAGACGAGAAATATCGCTTTAGGCATTATTTAGCAGCTTGGTATTATGTGAAGGTTGTTCTAGACTCACACAGAACCCACAATCACCAGAAGTATAAATATTATCCAAATATATATTTTCAATGAGTATGTAACAGTTATATCAGATACGAAAGGGTAATTGGTTGGAAGTGGCTCTGCGTATTGCCTCTTTTCAAAGTCGTCAATTCCACCAACTGTACCTCGCGATCAAAGTAGTAATAGATGAACTATGATTGATCCTCAATTGTAACTACGTTAACTAATTCTTTCTCATAAAATACAAATATTTGTATGTAGTACAAGACATAATATGTGGCCTTGCAAATGCTAATGTAGGTGCGGCGATAATCACGAAAACCTTCATAGGTGCAGGGATCGCAATTATTATGGGGGGCTCTATAACTAGTAACTCATATATATGTTGGTGAGACTAAAATATATCGGATAAGAGTACATTCACGAAGGTACGCGGGGGTTTGACCACAGGTGCTTTGACCATAGGTGGTTTGACCATAAGTGGTTTGTCCACAGCGGGGGTTTGCTCACAGGTGGTTTGTCCACAGGGGGTTTGACCATAATGTTGCGTAAAGCATATCTTCAGGGATTATAAGTTATGGCATTTTATTCACTAAAATTTGTATTGTTGAAGGATTATAAGTTGCGTAATGTATATCTTAACTTTATCAAGGGATTATACAGTAAGATGCGTAATTATATCTTAAGTTGCGGCACTTAATCCATACATTATTTATTTAACTAAATGACAGATGTGCAGTAGCATGCAAATATCTCAGTACGTCTGTTTGACCATATGTCTGAACATATGGTAATAGAGATAGCAACAATCTCTGTTTACGTTGGTACTTTATAGGTATTTATGTATAAATACAAGTCATCTAGCCCACCCAAGTCAAAATCATGGAGAATCTTATAGAGTATAGTACGTCAAAACGAGGTAATAGAACTTTATTGTAGAATTTTGGATTCATAGAGAACTGAAGAATGGGTCACGCGTTTGGCGCTGTACGAAGAATCGCACTTGTAAGTGCAAAGCTACAATTGTGGCACGTGACCTTGTAATTGTTGGAAACATCAGCTACGGTTTGGCAAGACGAGCTGTCGGAGAAATGAAACGAAGACTCGAGGATACTCTTGCTACGCCAGCTGCAACACAAACTTCAGTCACTTCAACTCTCGCCGATCATGTTTTACACGCATTACCAAAGAAAGCTACTTTATCCAGAGCATTGAGGAAACACAGACACAAAACGAACGCCCACGGAGACAGAGCAATGCCTCCGATTCCACACGATCTCGATTTTGAGATGCCGGAACGTTTTAGTGACTTCGTACAGTTTGATTCGGGTCCTGGTGATGATTGTATTATCATACTTGGATGTCACGAGGTGATCGATGATTTGGCACGTGCGTCCGTGTGGCTAGCAGATGGTACATTCAAGACGGTGCCAGACTTATTTTTCCAGCTTTACACTATTCATTTTCAATTTGTCAACAGCATCAACCCAGCTGCGTAATACTGTCTTTTACCAAATAAAACACGTGCGACGTACGACCGATTACTCCAGGAAGTAGTGCGTCTCATTCCGGTGGCAGCACCAAGATTTGTTCTCACCGATTTTGAAATAGCAGCAATGGGAGCATTTCAAGAAAAAATTCCTGATGCTCGTACTACAAGCTGCTACTTCCATCTTGCCCAAAGCGTAATACGAAAGGTCCATGAGGTTGGACTGAAAGTGGAATATGAAACTAGTAACGATGTACGTATCGCTGTTCGTTGTCTTGCCGCCCTATCTCATGTACCAGTCCAAGATGTTACAAAAGCGTTCGAACTGTTATCAGACTCTATGCCAGCAATGAACCACATCGACGAGGTGCTGACATACTTCGAGCACACTTACATCCGAGGACGTCGCATCCGTGGTCGTGGAGAAAACTACAGACCTGCCTTATTTCCAATTGAAACTTGGAATCAAATGCAGACGATAGGCGATGGTGTAGCTCGAACGAACAACATTTGTGAAGGATGGCATCACAGTCTACAGTCTCTCCTACAATGTAGTCACCCAACAATGTGGCGTTTCCTTGACGGTCTGCATATGGACTGCACGAAGCAGCAGACAACTTTCCTGCAAGGTGTCGCAGGAGCAAACCATCCAGCCGAGAAGCGATACAGGATCGTGCATGAAAAAGTACAACGTGCTGTTCAGACAAATGGTCAAACAGATATACTGTAATATTTGCGTGCTATTGCACATCTGTCATTTAGATAACCATAAAACTGTTATTCCATTAACTATAATATTTGCATGACATTCATGTTTTGATTTGATTTTATCATTTATATGCGGTATGTATTTTGTAGGACTGAGTGTAATTTTCTAGCAGATCTACAGCCTACATTTGTGAAACGTTGGACTTGTTGCCTAATTTGTGTTCATTTTCTGTTTAATAATAAATCGAGTAGGCCTGGCACCAGCCTTTATGTGGACCGAAAACAAGCTGTTATTGAATTTTATTTATTACATGTTAATTACTAATTAACATTCACTTATTGGCAACTAAAAGGAAACTTGTCACATAAAATTTCATTATTTGTACCATACTTTTAAACTCTAAATAACAGTTTATTATTATTATAAAAACCACATGTGGACAAACCACCTATGGACAAACCACCTATGGTCAAAGCACCTGTGGTCAAAGCATCTAGAACCTTCACGAATACATGTTACTGTAGAACTGCTTGCGGTAGCGTAAAGTATTCTCAATAAGATTAGTAAATTGTACTTGTTGGCTATCTAATATAGAATTATTAGCATGGATGATTTTGAGACTATGTCGACGAAAATATAAAACCATCGACAATCCCTAGCACAGATAAGACATCGGGAGTAATTTATTCAGAAACTGTAGAGTTCAAGTAATTTTGTTCAACTGCCCAAGACAGGTATTGTTTTTATCAAAATGTCACAGACGTATACACTCCAATAATGTGATGATGACGGTTTTATCAGTATACTACTTTTATATCCAATGAGTTTGACCTCTCGCAAGTCCACATATTGTTTACTTTCACAGATTACAATTACCACGTATAACGTATTGTTATGTTAACCAAACTTATGTGGGATATAAGGCACTGACCTGTATACAAAACCAATATAAGTTGCGCGGACTAAACTTCGCATCAATAGCCTATTCAGTTTAAAACATAGAATGATATTCGACGTAGAAAGGTTAACAAACGTCACTCAATGCAAGAAAAGTTACACGAAGACAAATAACATATGGCATTACTAAACCAATACATTAATCTTCTGAAAATGTTTCATTAGTTTGGAGATTTAAAGACAATTTAAATGCATATGGAAAATGTTGAAAGCAAATACAATGGAAAATTAAATTAAACATAGCCATTATCCCAACGATAAGATCAAAAGCGACCTGCAAATTCAACATGAAAATAACAGCTATTGTGAAAGGAACAAACATATCTACGATAATTGTAAATTGTTCATACCTGCTGCGAGACCATTGATTTTTCTGAGCTGAATCCATATCAGAGAACAAACCATGAGAATAATCAGTCCAACCACTCCAACGACGATAAGTATAATATATACCGGTAAAGTCCCTGTGAGAGGTATATATATATAAACTGTACTGTTGGTAGTTCATAATTATTTAAAGAAAAACAGTTTAGCCCTCCACAGTTAGATTCAATATTTACAGATTAACTTTATATTCTTAATGACATTTTAAAAGGAAGGATAACTGGTTCTAGTTATAGAACTTTGCTTTAATACAATTGAATTCAAGAGACGTTGCTGTTATGCAATAAGGTCAATGCATTTCGTATATACAATGAGTGCCTGGTATTTTCTTATTATTGTTATCATACATACCTTCCTGTACATAAGATTTTCTCTTGTTTAAGGGACATTTCCTACAGTTAGAAGTCTTCAATCCGATAAGGCATCACCGATGTTTTTTCCAAAAATGTTGTACTCCATAATCCTTGACTTATATACTCCATTTGTAACAAGTCAATAAATACAGTTTCTTTTTGGACGCAAATATAACATTTTAATATTTATCAGTCATAGCCTTTTCTCGCCGATGTTCTAAAACATGCTTTTTCAATAATGTATATTAATTTTCGACATTAACACTCAAACCTTAAATGTTTTTTAAAACATTGTATACCTAGAATTCTACAAAATACACGTTCATGGTACCGATAAATGTATTTTAGAATTGTAAATAAGTTCATAGTTATGGAGATTTCCCTTCAAATACATTGAAGAAATCCGGATAATTGTTACCCCCACCCCAACTAAAAAAATAACAACTATGTAAATAAATAAATAAATAAACACATAAGCAAAACAGACGTTATTTGAGTTACATATGGAGAACAATCTTATTAACAAAATATCGATCTTTCTGAATACTACATATATTGGTAAAGGATGAGCTTAGGCATACCTACATTAAATGGTCTTTAATGTTTCTTTGAAGAATCTGCTAGAAAAATACTTTTAAATAATACCGGATACAAACTTAAGTTTCAAAGTGATCTGGCAAAGTGATATAAATGTAATACATTTTAAATATCTGATTCCCATATAAGAAATACAAATTTCTCACTCTCTCTCGTCCTTTAGTACATACATTACACGATATAATGGAATATAGTTATGATGGATAATTTACATAAGTACTTATTGTAATGGATAGATCATAAACTATCTGAAACATTAAAAATCATGTCTCCCAATACACCAGATCTGTGTAAATAATGTTGATTTGAGTAATATTTACAAGCAATACAGACATTGTCTCTAGAAAGAAAACATTCTCAGACTTGTGCAATAACTTTGTGTGTGATTGTATGTATTTGCGTTTATAAGAAGATTAATACATCTGACCCTGCAACGTTTAACGTTTAACTTTGCAGTCTGTGTCGTAATATAAATATGCTTACATAATAAACTTTGATTCTGGGTCGAAGGTGGTTCTGTTTTACTTGATAGAAGATTCTTGAACTCAACTGTAGTTTCATTTAGTAAAGCAGCTTTTTGTCTACTCTCAGTGATTGTACTTGATGCTTAAATCGAGAAAGTATATAACAAAAAAGTATAGTATGGATTATAGATAAATACATCAACACGTGATGAATACGTGGCTGTTTAGTATTGGAAATATGTGAACGTTGACGCAGATACTGAAAAATCTGACACTTTATCATTTATAGTTTTGATTATTTTTATTCTCACACAATAATGCATTGAAAGTTCACGCCGCACATGTAAGCATTGTACTTTACGCCCCACATGAATGCAGTGCAGACTCAAATCAGACCAAGTAAGTAGTTGACATTCACGTC
This sequence comes from Unio pictorum, assembly GCA_030141615.1. NCBI lineage: Eukaryota > Metazoa > Mollusca > Bivalvia > Unionida > Unionidae > Unio > Unio pictorum. Next base: position 782,081 of record JARLTB010000269.1, read on the forward strand.
ACACAAGTATGCAGTATAAATTCACTCCACACAAGTATGCAGTAGAAATTCACGTCACAGAAGAATGTATAAGATGTTCAAGCCACGCAAGAATGAAAAATAAATTATTTCCACACATATTTGTATTAGAAATTTACGCTTCATAAGCACAAACAATTTTGAACAGGATAAATATTAAATATTTAATACAAAATTGAAAAAAATTAATTAAAAAAGAACATATTTATTACACAAAACGTCACTGTATAAAATAAATAATACCATACCTAAACATCATTCATGTATTTTAATTTGTAGAGTACCCATTCGTTATCTCGCCATACTATGACAATGAAAGACATAATAGTCAGAACATATTTACAGCCGTTAAAATAAATGTGAGTTTTAATATTATGAAGTGTTTAATTATAAACGAAATTATAAAATATGAATAGAGTAATCTTACCAGTTATAATAAAAGCAACAAGCAGTATTTCACTTTTCAAACAAACAGTTTACAATATTGATTGATGATCCGTGCAGCTGTGTTGTCAACTTTTTAGACTTTCTGGAGTAAATATTGTGACGAACCAGACAGAATTGAGTTACAAAAGTCCAGTCTTGTAAGTACTAATGAATACACAAGTGTTTTAGTGGCATCAACTGAAAGATATTTACAAATGAAACTGATGCGTCTCAGTTCAAGATATGCAGCCTTGCATATGTTCATGACCTGTTGGTGCAATGTGAGAGTACTGTATAGAGTAACACCTAAGTTTCGTACTGACTGACTGAACATTTAATGTTGGTGTTGCTGATATTTATTCTCTGAGGTAAAGGATGTGAATGAGAAAGTCTTTGTGTTGTGATCAGAATACCCTCAGTTTTATCATCATTCATCTGCAGCGTGTTACATGTCATCCATGATTTCACATCAAAAATGCACTTCATGGATGGTAGCATCAACTTCAGTTGGGTGGCTAGACTTGTATATTTGGGTGTCATCAGCGTACAATTGGTGCGACAATGGATGATGATCTATGACACTTGAGAGCAGCTGAGTGTATAGAATGAAGAGAACAGGTCCAAGAACAGATCCCTGTGGAACACCACAACATACGTCAACTGGGCTGGAGTGTATTCCATTTGCAGATATAATTTGTGTCCTGTTCACTAAGTAGGACTTGAACCCCTGTAAGGCTATATTCTGAATGCCAAATACATGCTGGAGACGGTGAAGTAATATATCATGGTCTTTTGTGTCAAATGCTGGAGATAAATCCAGGAGAGTGAGGACTGTAATCTTTCCACTATCCAAAGCAGAGAGAATGTCATTAAATATTTTCGAAAGAGTAGTTTCCGTACTGTGGCAATGGCGATATGTAGACTGTACATTACTAAAAAGACTGTTTGAATTCAAATGAGATACAAGTTGGGTTAGAACAACCTTTTCTAAGATTTTTTTATATGAATGGTAGATTAGAAACTGGGCGGTAGTTCTTTAAATCGTTATGGTCACGTTATACGTATTTTAAATTTGAAACACAAATATGTACGTCTTGAAAACCCAGAAAAAGAACTTTTTGTTATCAATAACCTGTAGGACGCCAGTAGGACTAAAAGGAGGCGGGAACAGAATATGTCTATTTCACCCATTGTTTCTACTAACGTTGTAACAAAACACTGCTTGCTCCGTAAGTATCCGTTCTGGTGGGAAAGTGAAGTAGACTTTTCTGGAAAAACAATAAAGGACGAAACCCGCTCTGGCTCCTGTTAGCAACAACCATGTCCAATCATATACTTATATGACCAAAAATGTACTGGTGCTTGTATCCAAAATACGGTTAACACAGCTAGCTTGAAACGATTTTTAACTCAGATTTGACACAATGTTTTAAAGTCAGAATCGCTACATTCTACAACAGGAATCGCCCATGTTACTTAAGTATTAGTGAAGCCGCCTTCTATATTATTTATATATACAGCTGATAAATCAATGTTATACTTTAGAGCTAAGGAAATCAGTCATGGAGGTCAGTTTTGATCAGTATTGAATAATTACTTTGTCTTGTGTACATGAATGCCAATTTAGTAGCCCAGAACGAGAGTATATCCATATTTACAACTCTAATATTCTCTTTTCCATTCAAAAGGGTGGACTATGTTTTGCATTCACATAACGCACCAAACAATCTTAGTCTATGCTTTGTACGCTCTGGTATGTGATTATTTTAACGTTTTAGGTACATAACTGCAATAATAATAATAATAATAATGAGGACTTTATAATAATAATAATGAGCGCCATTCTTTAGAAGCTTTAAGTGCTTTACATCAATAATGATATGACTACATAAAAACAAGATACAAAAACCATGAAATTGGAATATATGTAAAATGATGAAAATATGTAAGGTACGAAACATTATTAGGTTTTTAAGTTTGTTCTTGCAGTCAAACAAGGCGAGTTTAAAGAGCACTCTTTAAAGGGACCAATCTGTATTTGTGTCTAATTTTAATGGGCAATTCATACCACATTGCTGGGCCATTGTATGCAATATAACGTTGTCATTGTGACTTTGTTTTCAGAATAAGAACAATGCGAATACGATTGTCCCAAGATGAGCGTAAGTATCGTGCTGGTGTATACACATGGGTGAGGCTGGAAAGGTATGTTGGACTGGAGTAAATCAGTGAAAAAAAGAACAAAGAACAAATGTTGTGTTTGATTCTGAAACAAATGGATAGCCAGTGTAGAGTACAGATCAATCAGGTGGTTTGCTCTAATTGTGGTACTCTAAAGATGATCCGAGCAGCTGTGTTTTCAACGTTTTTATGTTTCTGGAGTCGATATTGGAACGAACCAGACCTAATTTACTTACAATAATCCAGTCTTGAAATTGCTAATGAACTCACAAGTGTTTTTGTGGCATGAACTCAAAGCAATTTGCGAATGGAGCTGATGAGTCTCTGTTCAAGATATGCAGCCATGCATATGTTCATGACATGTTGGTGCAATGTGAGAGTACTGTCTAGAGTAACACATAGGTTTCGTACCGACTGTGTGAATGTATTGATGGTGTTGCTGATATATATTATGTGTAGTAATCGGTGTGAATGGGAAAGTCTTTGCGATGTGATCAGATAGGCCTCAGTTGTATAGTCATTCATCTGCGGCTTGTTACTTGTCATCCATGATTTCATATCAGCAATGCACTTCAGCGCTCATGGTATGTTGAGTCATATTCTGCAGAGAAATCAAGTAGGGTGAGGACTGTAATCTTTCCGCTATCCAAAGCAGAGAGAATATCATTTAATACTTTCAGAAGAGTAATTTTGGTTCTATGGCAAAACCGATACGCAGACTGTATATTGCTAAAAACACTGTTTAAAATCAAATGAGATACATGTGGGGATAGAACTACTTTTTCTAAGATTTTGTATATAACCTGGAGATTTAAAACTAGGCGGTAGCTATTTAAACAGTTATGGTCAGGTGTTGGTTTCTCAGCAGATGTTTTACGATGGCAGTTTTTAAAAATTATGGGAATTCCAGGCATAAATGAGATTTTTAATAAAATCAGTTAATGAAGGCAATATTAGGTCTAAGGATTCAAGCAACAGTTATGGAATTGAATCAAGTTAACATGACGTTGGTGTACTCTTCAACACGATGTTGCGTACTACGTAAATAGAGACGGGTTCAAATTATCCTAATGGTTCTCGCTGAAATTCTGCATCGTAATTGTATGGTGACAACGGGTCAATTGAAATTGTGTTATTAAGTCTATCTCTAATGGTTTGTACTTTGTCACTGAATGAAATTGCAAAAAGGTACTGGAAAGGTCTACTGGAAAGAAGTTAGTTCGAAATGGCGTACATTTGTTCCTTGACTTTATTTTGTTATTAGTTGTGTTGAAGAGCTATTGAAGTGGGATAATTTTGCGACATTAACTCTGTTATTGACGGCATCATATATTTGTTTATGAATAGTGAGTATGGTGGAAAGCCAAAGCCTCTCTGCTTTACGGCTATGTCGTTTAGCAGTGTGAAGCTGGTCCCTAACACTGCTATACCATGAAGAACACTTTTTTTTATTGATGCTCTGCACTTGATGGCTGGGACATGTTTTTAAAGCAATGAACGCAGGCAGTTATCGAGTTCTTCTGCTGCATAAGGTAAGCAAGTTGTTAGGCTCTCTTGTATGCCATTCATTAGTTTGGTTCTATTTAACATATGGAGGTTTAACTTAGTAGCAAATACAGGTGGAGGGTTATGGACTGATACGTCGAGATGGCATATAATGCAGAGGTAATCTGATGCACGTTTATTGGATACAATGGTGGCTTGCAGAATATTATCATCAGGTCTATGAAGAATCCAGTATAAAATGTGACCCAGTTATTGGGTGGGATGGTTAATTGACTCTTTACTGTTGAACAATGAGTGGAATCTACGAGTTTTGACGTGTATGGGTTTTCTGGACAGTCAAATTGAAAGTTGAAATCTCCAAGAATAATTAAGTAAGTGCCACCTATAAAATTTCCATACTCCAGAAGATTCGGAAACTGCTCCAAAACGAGCGATTTGGTCAGCTTGTTTTTTCTACTAGGAGGATGGATAGAGACAGAACAAATGGCCTGACTTTTGTTCCAGTGTGAGTGTTGTTTTGTACTAGGTCAAACAATGTGTGGCAGAAGCTGAAGGTTGTGTTGTACCTAAGACATTCTATCATGGAATTCTTTGTGATGACAGCAATGCCACCTCTCCGAGAATTAAATAGTACATTCATTCTAGATCACAACGTTGACCACTCAAGTGGCCTAAAAGGTTAGAACGCCCGCTTTGGATTGAATTCGCAGGTTCGAACCCCGATCGAATCATACCAAAGACTTATAAAAGTGATACCATGTTATTTTTAGGACTGGTCTACGGGTAATGTGACTGGGTGGGACATCATGCTACGAGTCTGCTGTACGATGTCCTCGTAAATTGACATATATATATATATATATATATATATATATATATATATATATATATATATATATATATATATATATATATATATATATATATATAGACTGGCACACGTCCGACATAGTAGAGATATATGACTGAGAATTTATTGAAGCTACATGTACACTCCAAATCACACACACACGCACACACACATCGCAGCAAATATTATAATCTCGCTCCCTGCATAACATCAAGTAATATGCATTTTCGTATTGCTCAAGAAGACGGTTAATTCTCTCTCTCTCTCTCTCTCTCTCTCTCTCTCTCTCTCTCTCTCTCTCTCTCTCTCTCATGACACTTACATGAGAAACTCTGTTCAGTTGTTTCACTAGGTTTTGCGCTGATTGATAATGATATCGTTATAGTTGAACTGTAATGATACCCATCTGAACTTGACTTTCCAATGCTAGTATGTGTTTCTGGCGCAGCTGTAATAGCTGTGGCTGAAATAAAGAGAATAAACATACCTAAAGGTTAATGCATAACTAAGAAGACCTTATGTTGCCATGTCCTTCAAGCTGCTCTGATCGGCACATCTATGTACATGTACAATATGTGCATATAACTATGGACATGGCAGGTAAATCTCGGTAGTCGTACCATTAGTCGACGGATCATGGCTCACGCCGTTTTCTTTCTGGCTAGTGCGACTGTTCAAATAATTGATACATAGCTTCGAAATAAAATAATACTAGTAAAGTAGGTCACATCAAATATATTACTCCAAACAACTATATTTCTGAAACAAATACGGTCTGAAATGTGGTCCCGACATGACAGAGAACACTAAAAAAAAGTTAACTATTTACTCAAGAACCTAATTAAGATAACTGAGAGGAATAGTGTCCTTGAAATTCCAAGCAACAGATAGTATTTGGCTTGAAACATACTAACATGATATTAAACTACGGTTATTTTCGGATACAGCGATTGTAATGAGTCAGGCGAAACCTCGGATGTGCCCTTATATAAGACTGCACTCTACTTTTAATATTTTCTAAAGTCCCTGGGACATCAGCCCTCCGGCAATTTTGTCGGATAGCTTGATTATGTTTAACGGAGAAACAAATAATAAACATAACGTTTTTAATCCATACGAGTCGTCTGCATTTGAATATAATAGAAATGCCACTGGCATTGGTTGGCAATTATCAATATCGGTTAAGATGCTGTTTTAATTATTTTTTTGGTCTACGTCTTTTAAATCATGTACATGTATATGTAATCTTACTATTGAACACTCTCTATCAAACTTCACAATGTATCGACATAGGTTTTGATATTTACGATATGTAGCGTATTTCTTAACCAAAGAAAAGAACAAAACTTGAATTTAACTCGATAGTGCATATAGGCAGATAATCTTGCTAGGATATATAGAACTCCACATACATTTTGTAATCATTGTATTGCGTTACCGAACTCGTAAAGATTGTTTGTTTGGGAAATGTTTCTCTGATTCATATATTTCTCATTTTGCATCGTGTTATGACAGTCTATTAATCGTCAATTTGGTTACATACCTCTTTGTTTCAAGATAACTTCACAACTGTTTGAATCATGAAGTAATTAAATCTCTATTTTCTGCGTTAATTGAACTGATGCGACATTAAATACCATATATATATATATATATATATATATATATATATATATATATATATATATATATATATATATATATATATATACAGGTACAAATATAGCCTGTTGCAAGGTGAAAATATTTATCTTTTCATGTGCATTAATAAACAATTTAGATTTTAATATTCACAACAACACACCAACAGAAACAACAACATATTGCTCTAAGGGATATATTTGGTCACCGGTACAAATATAGTATAAGCATTAAATTTCCTTAAGATTCGTCACTACTTATCAAACGCCAGAGGAACTTTAACATAACGTACACATAAAATGACTTTAACTATAACTCTATACCAAACTTAGTTTAAAACAATTTAACATTTCTAATGAACCAGCTTCCTGGAATTACCAAGAAGAATCACCCATACACGAAATATCCAATATGTCGAACTTTTTGTTTGAAATATGAAACAAAATAATCGGTTATATATAGTTTATAGTGCTCATAATCCATATTAGCTAATTATAGATAGATTTGTATTGTTAGATATACTTTACGTGATCCATTCGTACCTTCTACACTTAATTGTTTGCGACCCGGAATGGTATTTCCTTGTTTGGTTTCAATTGTGTAGATTCCTGCGTCTGAGCTTTCTACATGCAGCAACGTGAAAGCAATGTAGCTTTTTAATACATCCCCGCTATATTTGACACGGTGTTTAAGATAACTTCTCACTTTAGGAACATTGGTTGGTGGCAACAGCATCATTACTCCCATTTTTGGATGAATAACCCGTAGAGTATGGTTCATCACTTGGCGGCTGTAGAACCAACCGATTGTAGCATTTCCTCCAATATAGGCAACAGTTATATTATCTTTAACGAAAGAAAAACAATCTTCATCTGTGTTATTTACTCACTTGAACCAGCTTTATACGCATGCATACATGTACATAGAACAATATAAATATGTTTGCAAGTGTCCTCTTTTATTGTATTGTCTTTTCTATTTTAATGCAGAGTCAGTGTGGAATATGGCAGAGGTGCTTCAAATGAAGGAGTTTATTATCCACAGTTAACGTAACCAATTTGAAAATAAAATGAGATATATGTGCACTTGGCTATTATTGATCCTTTAAAAAATGTGTACTCTGGTGTTTGCAAGGTGCGCGTAGTTTGGCTCAGGCTGCTTTGTTTAAGCCCTATATGTCTACCGTATAATATCGTCGCAGTTTGGATATACTGGTCTTCCGTACATGCCATATTCCTTAATAAAATAAATGGCAAAATAAATACAAATATATTCGCACCAACTTTAAAACATGAATTAGCGATCAAATTACTATTAATAATGAAGGTCAAATTAGTATATATATATATATATATATATATATATATATATATATATATATATATATATATATATATATATATATATATATATATATATATATATATATATATATACAAACTATTATCATACTTTCTGAATTAATAACACCGACTCTAAACAAATTTCTTCATTTAAGTGTTCCTAATGTCTTCAGCCACAACGTTTGTTTTATGTTTGACATTGTGAAAACCACATTGCTAAATCTTTCACAAATTACACTTGCGGGATCTTTTTCAGCTGGCATTTTTAATAACTGTTGTGACGGCACCTGATTGCTGAAATAAGATACCTGTTATGTTTAGAAACCATCGCCAACTGTCGCCAAGGTCTGTGAATATCTTGTAGAGGCCAGTGTCCGCCTGTGTTACGTTATCGATGACAATCATCAGTACCTTATTAAAAGCGTCACCTGTACATCTTATCCGGCCAACAAAATGCGTTTCCAGCAGTTCATTGCAAACCGAGTCAGTCCAGATTGTAATCATCTCTTCATAGCGATATAAATATGATAATGATGATGATGTTGGAAATTCCATGCTGATCTTCCCTCCAACATGTCCTCTCTTTACTTCACCTGCTTCTGTTTCAGGGTAAATGGGATATATGGAATAAGCATAAATTAGTATCATACATTTTAAAGCGTTCACTTTGATCTGATTGGTGCTTCAGGACAGAACAGTGCATTGAGGGTTATATCGTTGCACAGCAATTGCAAATAATCACTGCTTCACAGTGACACAATAACGCGGACGACTCCGTCTGTTTCAGGCAGGATTCGAACATGCTCCCTTATACTAGCAAATCCAGCATTATCAGCACTGATTCACAACGACTTGTCGATTGAATATAAACATTTGCAATGGAGCTTAACATGAAGCTTGACACGCATGCCCAGTTAACCGTGAAGGAGAATTTGTTTTATCTCTGAACAACTTTACTAACATAGATTTTAAGATTGTTAAATCAATACAGCAATATTTAACAGCTTCAAGTATGGGTTATCATTACGTTTCCGGTGAGTGAACCGTTCATTTTACTCGGACTTCAAGAACAATTGCATCGTGAATGAACTAGTTGAATGAATAGCCATTTATGAATTATTACGTTATCAGATGCAAAGTAGGTAGTAAAATTATGAATGGAATGAACTGGGGAAAGTGATAATGAATCGGCGTTCTCGTAGAAACATTATTAATGAAACCATAATTAAATTCTTTAACTTTAAGAGCAGCATAAAAGTATTGAGAAGACAATTTCGTTGATTTATATACATATGATACTTTACAAAAGACTTAGTATGTCAATCCTACCATCCATCGTGTACATTTTGGGATAGCAGATGTTTTGTATCAAAATTGTTTAATTAGAGATTAATAGTGAAGCACGAGAACGAATATGCACGTAGTAAACTATTATTTATGTAAATGAATAGCATTGATAATTTTAATTAAAACAGATTGTATTTCCTAATTGTTCTTTGGCAATGACTTTAAATGTTGGAAACATTTTTCTTCATAATTTAAAAGCAGCTATATTCTGTGATCAAATATTGTATAAAATACATCGCCATATTCTTTTAAGAAGCTGAACACATTTAAAATGTATTGTGACACTGCCCTAACTGAATCATTTAGAGAATCAAATCCATTAGTATAACTCATACCATAAACGTTGAACTGTAAGTTCCATCTGCCATCTTGTCGCTGAAATCCTTCATGTTCAAGCTCATGTGCAAGTGGTTTAATTCTGTAAAAACTTTCATCGAACTCATATAGCCCTTCGTCAACTCTGCTGACGTTTCGGAACATTAAGGAGACTTCTGTTATGGTACGATCGTATTTTAGTACGAGTCTACCGCCTTGGGCTGTACTCTCTCTGTCTTCCCCTCCATTTAAAAATGCATTCAATAGAGTTATGTGTTCCCTTTTAACACTGATTGATAGACTTGCGTAATTCAAAGACCACGTTCTTATTATGAACTCTTCTCCAGCCACAGCGTCCATTATAACAGTGTTATTCTTAGATAGATTGCCTCCTAAATGAAATTAAATGTTTTCAAATAATTACCTTGCAAAAAAGCATACTTTGAAAGGTTACCATCTAAGCAAAATTCAGCAAGAATATATATTGACTTCAGCATGTTTTTTTTCTCTCTCGCTCTAGATATATATATATATATATATATATATATATATATATATATATATATATATATATATATATATATATATATAATCGCTATGTGTGTCTATTTACCTTGCATGACATTGTTTGTCGATCTAGTCCGAGGTATAAAATTGTTTTGAATGATAAAGATAACTTAACACTTTAGCTTCACTTTTCTACTAGTTCAATCCGTAAATAGCAATCATTTTAATATTACGAAAATAATACATAGGGAAACTATATAAAACATATTCAGATTATAGCTATACATCGTTTCACCCACATTAATCAATATTTAGATCATAGAAACGCACGTGCATAATGTTAACAGTAGTGAAAGCAATATAAGCAACATATATAAGCAAATTTCAAAATGAATGCGTTACTCGCCTGTGCGTTTCCATTAAATAAATCAATATTTCTATATTGTCTTACCTCTTACTGCTGGCATAATAATCAAGGAGGTGACAATTGTCCACAACGTCGCCATGACCACAAAGGAGGACTTAAGATTCCACAATTTGAGTGTCCCCAGTACTTTATTTCCTTTTAAGAGTTCCTCGTGAGGTTTGAAATATAAAGAGGACGTCCAATTTTATGTCAATGATAAGTCCCAAGTGCACGATATCAATGCGCTATGTGGTAAGTCATTGCTATCATCATCAGAGAAACGTTGCCGGAACGATACCGAGTGCCGTGACCTCAGATCCTTTCGTATTGAAATTGTTGTAATCAAGAAAACAATAGAAAGGAAATCAAGAATCCATACTTCATATTCTTCTTAATTTGCACTGTTGTAACCTTTTTGATTTGCAGTGTTTAACATAAATAGTGTCTGAATGAAAAGGTATCATAGGAATATGACATAAAAACGAAAATGAATTCACCGCTAAAAACAAATCAGAGAATGTATTATCCATTAGTTATGATAATGTCATGAATATTTTACATTGGCGTTTTGTGTTTCTGAAGAAATAAATTGCAGAATAAAATAAAATTTTAAATATATGAAACTGTGCATGTCATCTATTGAAATACACCCAAGTAACTAAGTAACTGACTTTCAACGTATCATTGCGCGCGCGTGTGTGTGCGTCTGATTTGGCTTTTTTAACGCATCTTTAACAATTTTCGTCATATTGTTATCATGTCTGCAGTGTCGCAGTTTATAGTGACGTCTAACACGTACAGCATCATGTACTACCCAGTCCTAACGCTAACCTCTTAACGTTTAGCTCCAAGCGAGGCACTTTTTAAAGTTAGATTTTATAAATTCTATTATGATTTGCCCGAGGTTAGAACCCCGCCACCTCCTGCATCCGAAACGGATACTCTGAAAATTTAGGCCACAGGAACAGTTGCTATTGCGTAATAAGTTACATCTTGCATGTGACTAGATTGGTCAGCAGTTAGTGAAATCCGTTTTACGTGATAATACTTTGGTGTAAAAGGCCGAAGAAAGCCTGTTAAAGAAACAAACCGCCAGATGAGTGCGATAGAAATAATGATGAGGACTAAATTTAAGAGTTTAGGTGGATCTGAATATTTTAGTGTAACACACATAATATACAGTACCATGACCATAACTAACACCTTTATCAAGCAAGTACGCAGGAATGTCTAACGAGTCGCGACCTAGGTATTCAGCCCAATTGCACTATTCCCTTTTAATTATGACCTCTAAAACATTAGATTATGAAACGCTCGAATGAAAACTTATTGAATTATTGTCATTTATTGAAATTTATACTTTGTCATTTTTATTTAATAAAATTATCTTAAATGAAAAGGTCATAGTATTTACGTGTACAATCGAATCACGAAATCCGGCACATGCAATCATAACCTTGGGTTAAATGGTACACTTTTACTTTGACCAAATCTTGGAAATTCGCTGTGTTAACTCCAATAGCCTATTTATTACAATTTCTTCACCACTTTTCTAAGTTGATCATAGTAGGATTCCACCATCGTACGGGTTGTCTTTGTTAGGCTAAAATTATTTCAATTTAAGTTTCCACAAATATTAGGATAGCATGTAATATATTATTGATCTAACCAGACAAAATGAAATCACATATAATATATTTTAGGTAATCCAATAACGAAAACATCAGCGGAGTGTTTAGCCTTTTAAGATACAAAATATGCCGACTTTTGACAGCAAGGGTTACAGGTTGTGTTGAATGCGATGTGTTATTCAAGATACATCATTTGCTACAAAGGGATACAACTGCACGAGCATCTTGTAATCGATAGTAATATAGAAAACATTTAATAGGTACCAAAGTCTGGTCGAACTATTTCTTTACTTAATTCTGATTTTTGTGGTTTAATTACTATGATAACATTTAGCCAGCAAATATGAAAAAAAATCTATTATTGACTGATTTTTTATCTGGCATATATGTTTTGTTGATTTTGAAATTATAAATTTGGCAAGTAGATAGATATATGGGTAACTAGATCTTTCGTAAAATAAAATTGTAATTCGTTCGCATACACAAGAACGCAAGATCATACCGAATTGAACACGTCAGACATCTGGATTTTTTTAACATTTTGTTTAGAGATGACTGACATGTATCATCAGCGAAACGTGCAACCTTGACGTTACCTACGTGCATAGCTGCTTTTATTAACACCGTAAAAGTCGCTGTTTTTGCAATACGCATACGACAATAATCTGTGTCTTTCTCTGTTTGTTCTTCTGTTGATTAACAATGACACGATGTCTTTACATTTAAAATAAGGTAATAATTCTTCATTTCAGACTGCATTAATCCATAAATGTAAATTAAAAAATAAAATATAAAAGTATTTTAAACATAAAAGATCATATATATCATAGGTATACATACAGTCGCATCGACAACAACATAATTTAATAGGCATTATTATTATTATTATATTATTATTATTATTATTATATATATGCATACATATATATATATATATATATATATATATATATATATATATATATATATATATATAATCAGCGCTTTTAAGCAAATATCATCGTTCCACACAGGTTTCAAGATACAAATCTTTCTATTAGATAGAATGTTTGTCGTCGTCGTATGCGCTACGTTTTAAAAACAGAATCGTTACGGGGAATACGTTACCGGTTACACACATGTCATCTTGGAAGGCTAAAATAGAAGTCGAAAACAGCTTTCTAATCATACCACCATCAGGTTACCAAATCTATGTTAAAATATGACCAGACTATATATAACATATGTACGAACATGGCCGCTTAGACGTTTTACTAAGATTTGTTCAACTCAAGTCATTTTCTTTTCTTGTTACTGGAGCATTCTGCATGTTGCTGTTTATGTTCTTTCATGCATGTTTCGTGATAATATGTGCACAAATATGTGTTCTACCGCATGCACAAAGACAGTCCTAGACACAAAATCTCTTGAGGTAGTCAGTTATTACTAGCAAATGGGGGACAAGATTAACTGACTATAACGTGCAGATACATTATGTATATTATACGTAGCCATGCTGAATGCTGTTCATGCATGGCACGATCCGGAGTTATAAAATGCGCCAAACAATATTCCGTTGTAAAGGTTAATGGTAAGTGCCTGTTAATGATGCACACCACCTAACGAGATCACATGCCTAAACACACGGTAAAAGCAGTAACCTGTTCGTGATTTCATTTATTGATTTTGCTGCTCTCTCTCTCTCTCTCTCTCTCTCTCTCTCTCTCTCTCTCTCTCTCTCTCTCTCTCTCTCTCTCTCTCTCTCTTCATCGCACAATTTCATTTAATCTCAGAATACATCATATGAAAATATGTTTTTAATTCCATACTGGTGAAAAAGGTAGCTTTGTATTCATTTGACCAAACACGTTAGAAACATATTTTCCCACATCAAGCGTTAAAATGTACAACATCACACACATATATATAATCCTCATTCTTAAAAATTGTACTTTAGGCTCGATATGGCAACATGGAAAATGTAAAATGCAAATCTAATAATCATATTGCCATACGACTGAAAATGAGGACATGAATGCAGTCAATACTGATGCTTATACGTCAAAGGTTGAAAAGTCAAAGCCACACGTACGAGTAAAAGTAACATTTTCAACTTAACTACATAAAATGATTTAACATTTTCACAGTTACTTAAAAAATACATTCAATAATATCTGCGAATTTGTATTATAATGTTTAATTATTGCTTTGTTCTGTCCGAAACGTGCACAGGTTTATGTTATATATGTTCGTCTTTGCCGACTCGTTTTTATACATAATAAATTTGAGACTATATATCTTTGACAGGCTAACAAGGATCACAATGACACAATTACAGATTTATTTCCTGTAATGTATAAGAAATTTAACAATATAATAACAAACAAACGCTATCTAGTTTACGCAGTACGCACTGATGAAGTACAGAGATAGGAACGATTGCTTATTGTTAGGAGTTTCTGTCTTTCTTCCTATTATGTATGTTTCAGATTTGGGGATTCTATCGTTTGTATAAGGGATTTTGTTTGGTCTGTTTCGCTTTTTATACTATTTTGTCAGACATCCTACATCAAAAGGTCATTGTTGTACAAGTGTAAGGTTCCAACTTAAGTGTGAACCATATACTACAGAGTGTGTATAATTTGTTAATTGAGCGAGGAAATGTCGAATATTTTGATATTAGTTGATCAGCAGCATTTTTTTTGAGTCACATTTAATTTTCTGAAAATCAGATATAAATTAAAACATTTGGTGGCATGTTTTTATAATGTAGTTAGTAGTTTGTGTTTGTTTGTATTTTGGATTGGGTGTAATTGAAATATAAATGCTTGGAGCCTTTTGCTCTTGTCAAACTGATATGAAAAAAAATAATGATGATGACTTTGTAAAGCGCCTAATCTTTAAAACCTCAAAGCGCTTTACAACATCTGCAATGATATGATTAAAAAATCAAAACAAATAACACACACCATAAAATTAGTAAACATAAGAATGCTGAAAATATGTATACTAGGACAGAATTTTAGGTCTTTTAGTTCGTCCTTTCAGTCGAGGAAGTCGAGTTTTAAGAGCACTCTTGAAAGAGATCACTTTTTTATGTCTAATTTAAACGGGTAACTCGCTCCACATTGCTGGGCCTTGCTATGATAAAGAACGTTTCCATATGACTTCGATTTGATAGTGGGAATTATAAGAATACGATTTTCAGAAGAGGAGCAAGTATCTTGCTGGTGTGTACACATGACTAAAGGCCTGCTAGGCATGCTGGACTTGAATCCGTCAGTGAAATATAACACAAAGAACAAATTTTGTTTTTGATTCTGGATCGAATGGATAGCCAGTGTGATGTAAAGAGCACTCTAAGAATGATCCGAGCAGCTGTGTTTTGAACGTTTTGATGTTTCTGGGGTAGATATTGAGACAAACCAGACATAATTGAGTTACAATAGTCCAGTCTTGAAAGTACTAATGAACAATCAAGCGTTTTAGTGGCATCAACTGAAAGATATTTGCGAATGGAGCTGATGCGTCTTATTTCAAGATATGCAGCCTTGCAAATGTGTATGACATGTTGGTGCAATGTGAGAGTACTGTCCAGAGTAACACATAGGTTTCATACTGACTGCGTGATATTGATGTTGGTGTGGCTGATATGTATTGCATCATGCTAACGGATCTGGATAAGAATGTATTTGTGCTGTGATCACAATGGCCTCAGTTTTATCATCGTTCATCTACAGCTCGTTAATGCTATATATCGCAATATGTAAACCTGTGACACTCTTGTTCCCATCAGTAGTATTTTCATTGACGTGGTTTAATTTTCACAAAAGTAAGTCAGAAGAAAATTACATATAAACTTCTTTACTTCCTGTTGATTACATGAACTGGAACAACATTGCTAGTGGTAAGATGTATATAATTCATGCAGTACTGTATCATAAAGTACATCAACTGTCTAATTTTTCTTGGTATTATTATCATCTGTTTTTTATCAGTCATGCGTTTCAAACGTTCAACAGCATCGTGTTAAACTACAATACAAAAACACACTAGAGACTACAGAACATGAAAAACCTTTTATGCATGAATGGATGGCAATCTACCCGTTGGATGTGTCGTTATAACAATTAAAATGCACTGAAGCTACAAGTAAAATGGTAATAAATCATTTTGCACTGATCAGAAGATGTATTAACTCACCCTTTCAAACGAATTTATTTCAACTTACTTTATCTTATTGATCATGGCCTAACAGAACAATATATATTCAGGCATATTTTAACATGTCCAGCTTACTTTTTCTTTCTCCTAGCCACTATTAGCAAATGTAATTTTCCGTCTACTTCCTGGAGTTTCCATCGTATCTACAATTGTGTTTTTGTATGTGTATGGGAGGTATGGAGTTGGTGGGACGTGTAATTCTCTATCGGCACATCGACTTGCAGAAATATCGAGTGACATTAAATAAACATCGCCATGTCTTTAACCCCAGAATCAAAATGAGTAATAGATGCTTAAACAGACATTAGTTGGTTATTAGAGTCAAGTCGTATATCAAGTCATATACAAGATCGACAGCTGTTGTATCAAAGGAATTTGTTTCAATATTTTACCGTGGTTATCATTTTGAGTTATGTAATGCAACAGCGACGTAACCATCAACTTGTGTTAGACCATGAAATTGTAAATTCATCAGTCCAGGGCATTACCATAAACATAAGAATGTTTGCTCGAACACAATTAGATCATTTAGTCTCATTTTGATTGTTAAGTGTTTGAACTTGAGTTGGATTTGTAATAGACAAGTTCATGCGACATTGCTCAGGATATAAGCCATGTATGTGTTATATGCAACATTAGCGCTGATATTTAATATTGCATCCTTGAAAGGAAACTGTCTGAACATGCTTCCAGAAACATCAAAGAAATTTCTCTTATTAATTGCTTCTCGCAAACAACGTTTAAATCACCCAAGCATGGTTATGGTACAATGAATGGTCCGTGTGTATAAACACGGCTCGCGCATTGATCATTGATCTGTCTGGATCGGAAACAAACGATACTGAAAATGATTTTTACATAGTAAGCATAAGATCGAGGATTGTACGTGACTTGTTTGTAATAGCGCAGTATCGAAAGCGTCGCCGTGTAGCTGATCAACCCATGAACTGATTCATGAACCCATGAACTGATTCGTACTGTTCAAGCCACCAGATTTACGTTGCTCTGATTAACTTTTACAAGCAATGCAGACAGTGCCTCCACGCACAAAATGTTCCCGGGTGTATACCTTAAGCTAAGATAACGTATGTGGCAATGTATATTGCATCAGGCGATGTAATGTGTAATATTGTAGTTAGCGTCTGGACAGCGTCACATAATAAATTCTGATTCAGGGTTGAAAGTGTATCTGTTGAACTTTTTGGAAAGCTACTGAGCTCACCTGAAGTTTCATTTACAGCAGCCGTTTTTAACCGGCTCTCCATCGTTGTATTTGTGACTGAAATCATGATAAAATATGACCAATAAATCATAGGATTGATAATAGATACATGGACAAGTAGGAAATGGATATGCTGAAAACGGTTAATTGTATCATATAAAATCTACGCAATTTTTTGTAAATCAACAATTAAACAAGTATACAGACAAATTTACGCCACACAAATATGTAGCAGAAACTGAAACCACTCATGAAAGCAGTACAAATTTACGCCACACAAGTATACAGCACAAACGTACGCATAGCACGAATTTAGTGAAAATTCATGCCACTCATGAATGTAGTATAAATTCAAGTAGGTACCCGAATGTTTCTGACACACGTATATGGTAAAACTCAGCATTGCATTTTATTTTTAAGCCACACAGGTAGATAGTTGAAATTTATGTCACACACTAATATAGTGAAAATTCACACCCCACAAGTATGCAGTAGAAATACACGCCACATATGTATTTAGTCGAAATGTATTCCACATAGGTAGGTTTCAAAAATTCACTCTTCACAGGTATGTAATATAATCCGAACATTACACCAGACAGTTATGTAGTGAAAATTCACGCCACACAAACATGAACGCGAAATATATGCAACACAAGTATACAGTGCAAATTCACGTCACACACGTAATCAGTATAAATTTACTCCACACACGAATGCAGTAAACATTTAAAGCGTATATAAGAAATGGCAAGATACGCACTTGTACTTTAACCCGTGAATTAGCAAAATGTTGATTAGAATAAATATAGAAAGCTCAAAAGAAAAATGGAAAACTCGTAGAATAAACGAAAATCACATTATAACATCACTGCAAGAATTGCAATATATCGTTCATTAACACCATATATGTTTTTCATGTTCATTATTGTTACGTAAATATGAGTTGATATATATTTGTTTTAATTTATTTGTTTGTTTATCAGTTATAAATTCTTTTAAATTTTTCATTACTTGATATTGTAAATTTAATCACTGGAGATGATGGTTATTTTTCTTAAGAAAATTGGTTGACCTGAAATTTATTTGGTACACAAGTAATGTTGACCTAAATCTTACTCTTGATCCAAGATCAGTGAAAACCACGTAAACAGGTTTAATCTATGTGAACGTTTCTTCAGTTCACTTGGATTTTAAAAAATTCACATATTGGGAAATATTTGACAGGCCCATACATAATTCTTGGACAAAGACAGTTTATATAAATCTTATCCGAATTTCCAACACCGGAGTGTTAAATCTCATGATACTACAATGAAATATAGTTAACACAACACAGACGACCCCAGCCTCTGCCATCGTCTTCCATATTGAACTTTCCAAATGGTTTAGACCTTAAATATATTATAACATTCATAAATATAATTTTTGTAATTTAATTCGGGGATTAGGTTTCGATGTTTTGTATTATTTTTAAAATGTTAAGTTCCTTTTCCAGTTTTACGATATTTTCAAGGGAAAGGAATTGATTGTTGAAATATAAAATGCTTCCTGGTTACACTTTTTCTTTGTTACTTTTTCTTATAGCCTAAACACATAACGGTATCTACTAAAATAATCTCTGCAACGATAGAGCAATGCAGGACGTAATCGACACAACAAATTCACATTCCTCAACACGCATGTCATTTTTAATATCATAACATGCTTTAATGCATACATACAGCATCTTACAAGTGATAGTTAAAGCTGCAAACAATATTTCTCTTTTCAAATAAGATACATACTTATTAATTCATTATGCTTGCCGTAGATTCAAAATTGTTTCTATATCTGATCAATTCTTTATGCTAATAATATTTGATGTTATCCCTAGAGTTAAAAGTCCGGATGGGGATGTCAACTGTGCTCAGTAACACACAAAAATCTTTTTTACAACTCGCGTATATTTTCGGCTGATTTAGAGGCCGGATGTGTTTTATAGTCAATTTGGACAGATAATGAGAAAAAATAAAGAAAACAATTTGATTTTCTATAAGAAACAATAAAAAAAATTAAGTTTGCTATACATTCCTTATATATATTTAGGCAATATTCAGTGTCATTATAAAAGTTAAAGGTATTTACAGTTACCTTTGGGAAGGATTCAAAACACAATATGAGATTATATAATATTGTCCTCAAAACAAACGTGTCACTACCACTGTGACAGCAAAACAAATATTCTTACACACGCACTTGCCACATTATTTAAATGGAAAGAAACTAAATGGACTTCTGAACGAATGGTGTGTTCCAAGGATCATCATTATTTTGGGACGAAAATATTAACATTACTTCTTCATTCATCATCATCATCAGTCTCTTGACCTAGTGTGGTCGTTGAGGCACTGTGCTGCTGAACATCTGACCAGTTCCCTCCACTTGACTCGATCAAGTGCCAATGCCTGTGTCTGTGCAAAACTTTTCATGGTCCATTCTGTGATGTTGTCACTCCACTTTGTTCTCTGTCTACCTCTCCTTCTACCACCTTGGACACTACCCTACAGTACTGTTGTGGATAGACTGTTGGCTTTAGTGACATGGCCATACCATATCAGCTTTCTCTTTTTGACAATTGTAAGGAGGTCTTTATAATGGCCTACTTTGTGCCTGATGGTGTTGCGCACTTCTTCATTTCTGATGTGGTCCATGTAAGAGATTGAAATAATGGGTTATCTAAATTGATACATACATATAGACGATGTTTGGAATTTATGGAGACCAGATGCTGTGATAGTTGTAAGTAGAAAGATAGTTATATGTTCACTTCAACAACAATTTGTTTCGTTACCTCAAGACAAATTTCCAGATCTACTCGTACCATTGCGTTATCGCCCCGCAGATACACGCAAACACAATATTGAAGCTGATATACCAGAACCATTGTCAGTCAAGATAGAAACAAAATATCGCGTTAAATGGTATTGTTTTAGTTTATGTCAGTGTTGTTGAGAGTGTGTTAAAATACCAAATTGAATAGAAACTGGGATGCAATGACGATTTTTTCATCTCAAGGATTAACTAGTTCTGGTAAAGTTGTTTGGATCGTAATTGATCGTACCAAATAGCCGAACTAGTTTATCTTGCACTATCTCGAGGCAGAAGAATCTCATCCACAAACTTTACAGAAAATAATAATCAAAAACAATAAAAGCAAAGTAGCTGTCGACGATGTAGTAAGAAACAAAGTAGTTCGTTATAAGCAGCGTGATAAATAAAATGAACACGATTTTGATCTTGACGCTTAATTTATCATGACATTAACACAAAAACAGGACAACCATTGTGAAAGTTTTAGCCCAATAATGCTGTGACACTATTCAGAAAAATAATCCTAGATAATTTACCGTAGATAGAATTGATAGTAGTCTTGGTGATGCGATGGTGACTTGTCTTGAATGTAATCAAAGTCTTGCCGATAATTCACAAAGAAAGGAAGATTGTGGTAATTTTTTATTTTAAGGAATTACTTGTAATTGTTCACGAACAAATCCACGTTGAGGAGCAGCTGAATCGTATCTATAGATTGTAGGTGTACCAGTAGATCGTCCCACGCTGAAATTGTATGTGTCGTCACACTCCAGTTTGGATCAGTCGCTCTTTTTAACCGCATTCAAGTTCGGCAGGTTCATAGAAATATCTTACGGTAATATTGCCTAATACCGATTGTTTTCAAAAATCATGTCATTGGTATATGTTTCTGTAGATTTAGTATACACATTGCACGAGTAACCGCATTCATATTTTAATGCAGCTACCACATTTAGTAGTCTTGTAACTAATCGCGAGATCTCATATCTTATTTAAATGTGTTCATGGATATTTCCTTTGCATATTGATATTTAAAAACAACGCTCAGCAAGTGATCAATTACATCGATCAACGATTTCCTGATCGCTATGTTTCGTTATCAGAAATGATACAGCACCAATAAATGTGTTGCCATTATTCAATTGTAGTAGATAAATTCGTTCAAAAGCAGGTTCAACTCCAATTACTGTTTTAGTTGATAATGTTTCTGCTTCTTGATATCTACTTGCAACGTCAACACACGTTAATGCGTATTTATGTAAGTACTGAGATCAACTAATCCTAATAGCATCATGAAGTAAAAACAAAATATCCGCCAGATTAACTTCATTAGGAGCGCTGACATCAAAATGCTCAGTTCGTTTAGGTGGTGGTAAATAATATGCAATATTACCTGTCGTGCTAACCAATCTGCAGCAACATAGCGTGTAGCATTTACTGCATCAGCGAGTTTACTAATCACGGCTCTACCTTTCCAATATCCTCTTGGGCTATAATAAATTGATTCCATTGTTCTATAATAATCGGTTAATTAATGACCAGCCCTTAATCCTAGAGTACTTTTCATAGAGCATTTTCATTTCATACCAACCAATTAGCTAATGATTTTCTGAAAGATTTATTTTTATGGAATTTAACGAGTGAATCAACTTCAATTTGCAATATGCTGTTGTTGTAAATTTGGATTTTTATATGCTTCATCGTAAACGTGACATGATTTATCAGTTACATTTATTGGATACTGTTCAGGTCTTGGTTGATCTCTATCTTCAAGTCGAATATCAAGTCGGATTCCAACACCACACTAAGTATACGAGATGCTCATGTCCATGAGCAGTGTGTACATTGGGAATACGTGCTATTGTTTTCCTTTGCCATAGCTAGAATGTCTTTAAATTACTAATTTTAACAGAGAACCTTTAAACTACTTAAACTTCAATTCACGTAAGAATGTTACCTACGGATATCAACTATCCCTTATGATATACCATGACAAATATTTTAATAATGTCAGAAAAATGATTTTTGCTTCCTTACCAGCATCATTAGCATGGAAAGTAGAATTGCTGATTCCTAGTAAGAAAGATAATGTCAGGTATCTAGACGTAAAACATAATTATCAACAAATTGAATATGTACGTTTAACTTACTTTTCAAAACAGCGCTGAATGTAATAGGATTGTAATCTGATCTCTGCCTCCTTCTTATATGGGATTCTTTACAAACTGTCAAGAAAACTGTACTCATTTAGAAATTATTTCACACGAAAGAGAATCAACCCGCAAGGTCTTCAGCTCATGTTTTGTTAGATCCATAGTGAATAGAATATATATATATATATATATATATATATATATATATATATATATATATATATATATATATATATATATATATATATATATATCTTTTTCAGAAACTACCAGTACATAGATTTGGTCACAGAATGACACTTTTGATACCCTATGTATTTGTGGCATGTAGCAGTCTCGCGCGATTGTACATTCTAATGCGTTGACAGCTTGTCTGCCTTTAAATCGAAAGATCAAGTGGGCATAGTGATAATGGTTTTTCTACACCTTTCGGGGAAAGAAGCAATTAATTATTCTGATATTAAGTTCAAAGACGATATTTTCTTCCTAGACTCATGATCGGTATGACCTTTTCTAAACAGCCATTGCTTGGTTAATGTTAAAAAAATATTCTGTCCCTAAGCGAAATTGTATAACCCATGTCTGTAAGCGAAATGTTATACTCCGTGTTTTATAGATCACTAATTTTTTCAAATGCAAATGCTTTGACAAGAAATTGATTCAATTGTTTGGGGATACTGCTTTCTATTGACTTGAATTTGCTTTTCGATTTCCAGAGCGAATTCTTCATAGTTAATCCGCTGCCTCCTAAGTTTTGCTATATCAAAGAGCTCAGTGTTTCTCTCTTATGAACATACCCGCTTTAAGTGTGATCTGTAACATTGTTGACAAGAGTTGAGAATTATTCAACAAAATATTGGTGTGAGTTTTGTAATATTGCTGTGAGGATATTGACTTTCGTTGGTATCTAAAATGCTAACAATGTTGTCAGATGTAACTTTGATAACCAGGTCATGGAATCATGTACGATGTCAATATGTGATTCCGTACAATCACGTGGCCATTGTTGTTAAACCTATTGGATACTGTCAATCGGAATACCTCCTACCATATTCATTTAATGAAGAAGGAAATCTCGGATATAATTCGCCAAATTTGAGACCCTGTTAACGTAAGTCACAATCGTAGCATCCTCAGGTTTTAGTCGGTTTTTTTTTGTTTGTTCTTGTTTTGTTTTTGTTTGCTTTTAAGGGGTGTTTTGATGAGCGTGGGGTGGTCGTCGCAAAATATATGGTACATTTGCCATGGGTGTCCAACAATTTTATATTTTCCCGCATATACATCTAAGTTTTTTTCTTAAATTGAAGGATATGTCTGACCGATATTCTGATTAGGGTCCTGCGTAGGCTTGAGAACGCCGAATAAATGCGTGACATTATCCAATATATTGACTATTTCATGGATCATCCTACATAATGCATTTGCATAGAAAATCACATGCTAGGTATAAATTAGTTATAGACCAATGTGTTTGCAATGTTGGATATCGTTGGCGAGACCTATGTGCAATGGGGGGAAAATTTGAAACAATAACAGCAAAACGGCTGTACTTGATTTATTACACACACTTTCCAAATTTATAAAATTATATATATATATATATATATATATATATATATATATATATATATATATATCTTTCATTATTTGCATGACTCAGAATCATATTAGTGTACATTGTAAGGTGGAATTCACTTCACGTATTCACTTGACTACTTAGTAGGGTTTTTTGGGGCAAGTAAGGATTCCGTCATAAATGTTGGCAAGCACACATAACGCATTCGACCAATTAACGAAATTACAATACCGCAATTCATACCACTTGAAAAGTGGCAGTTGTCATCTGCACATTCTGGTAACAAATAATAATCATTTTGGACACAAAATATAGCGCTTCTTGTGTTGTAATGGCTCTTGATATGTTGAATAATGCTTCGCAAGGCTTTGAGTATATGTAATCTTTATGAATCGGACTATATAATCTAAACATATCACTGCAATTCGGAAACAGATATCATGCTTTTTGCTTTCAAAATGGTAATGGGGCTATAACAAAGCCTTCGCTGATGCTCAGTGAAAGGATACCAACTATGTTGTCAGTTTTATCATAGTAAGCCTTTGGAACAATTTGATATAGAAATTTCCATACATATTTATATTGAGAGAACCTCGAGCAATTTTTATATGTCACCCAGATAAGGTCAGCCAATAACATCAAGGTCGATGGTTAATCTAAAATGAATATTACGGTATATTATCAACATTTTCCACCAGCAAAGGCAAAGAGGTTTGTATGAAATATATGTACACTTTTCGCACTATTTCGAAACGGAGAGCTTTGCGCCGTACTTTGCATTGAGTTTCTACACTTGATTAAATACTGATAAACAAGTATAAATCGATATTATCTGAGACGTGTCAACGTGAGTAGTATGTTTCTTAGAAAAGGCAATATAAGTAACGTTTATGCGCATTTGCTTTCACCAGGTTTTAAATTCGGTTTTAACTTAGGTGCACATAAACAGGAGAGAGTATAAAACTGCCTATCTGTTTATGATCAAACATCCATACGCCGATATATTATGTCATAAATTGGTGATGTTTCTTTTGTGTTAACACACACACACACACACACACACACACACACACACACATATATTTATAATTGAAAACAGTCACGTTTAGAAAATAGAAGAGAAACATGGTCGAAACTGTCAATACTTTGAAATTCAAAGAGAAATCAGATCTTATCTATTCAAAGCCATTTTTCACATTTAACATGTGAAAATATGCGGTTTTATAACAATATCTGAATTTAAACATTTGTAGATTCTGCATTTACATGAGTAATACACACTAATTATTCCAATGCATCTGTTATAATATATTTATTAGGTTTTATTCTTTTACGCAAGCAATTATTCTTCGGTTATTGGAAAACTTAATCATCAATGTCATCAATAAATTTAATCATAAGTAATCTTCCTCAAGCAGTTGCACTTTTTATTAAGTCATCACGTTTTTGCATCAGAATAATCAATGGACTCTCCTCAGCCGAGTAAGTAATATATAAAAACGATTTTTACGTTTGCTATCAAACGTAATGACAAGTATTCAGTGAAATATGAATTGTACAGTGCCAATTAAATGACCATGTGTTTCTCTATACAGTTCAGCAGAACAGCTGAAAACAATCAGCATATGTTTTTGTACTCTGAGTATAATTGGTTACATCTCTGAGTAGTGAAATCATAGTATTATTCCAACATACGTCCTCATCAAAACATTCCGCGTAATAGATTGTTTTTAAAAACAATCGATCCTCCCAATTATTACAATTCAGTCTTGTCAACGTAATGCTAAATTCATTTGATTAAGTATTTAACAATGTCGAAACAAATTATTTGTTTTAGACTTACGTGCAAATCCATTCATATTATTATGTAGGTAATTATTAGAATTGTATTTTGCGTACTCGAGCTGTTTTTGAATTGAGTTATTTCCAAGTAAACAGTAAACGCCGTAAATAGAATAAATACCAAAAAAGAAGTACAGAAGGACATTTATCGAACACTTTGGTATCAGCAACATGTCTTCATTGGTATTGTTTGTATCTGTTAAACCCTTTTCTGTATTGTTTTGGGATTTTGTTCCTTGTTTGTTTATGATATTAATTATTAATCAGGAACTATAATTACATTTATAATACTATTATACAATTGGTACTATTTCACGCCCTACTTTATTCCAGCATTAGACTTAACACACAAAAGAGCTTTATGGACGAGAAACTCAACAAGGGTTTATCATCAACGACACATAAGTCATCTACACATATATTGGTCGGTATATACACCAAATTAAATATGTGTTTTGTTAGTTCAGTGGGAGGAAATAATGAACTTGATTTATCGTAACGATACTTCGCGTCTGTCAAACCAATACATTTTCCACAACCCAGAACAAGGTAGGAATGAGGTTAGCTAATCACTAGATACTTCTATTTAACGTTTCGTTAATTTATCTAGCTTTACTGTATGAATAAAATTAAAAACGATTGAGAATTTGTACATGTTAAGTTCATTGCCTCTGAAAAGATCTGCCTGCAGACATTAAAGAAACTGACGTAGTCAGAATATGTGTCATGTGATTCGGAAATGAGAATTAAACATCTTTATCGAGCGGGACGTCTTTAATCGTCAGATGTGCCGAAATATATATTTAGTATGAAAGTGTTGTGCTTGCTGTCGATTGAAAGTTGTTTTCTTACAATTACTCTTAGGAAAGGTGTTGTCATAAAACGTATTGGAATCGTAACGTACTAGGTAGTGAGGGTATTGCGCTTTTTGCATTTTCATTGACAAAGAAATTTATTTATAAATCGAAACTGTTGTAAACATGTGATAGATGATCATGATAGTTAATATATGTGACAAAGTAGATAAGAAGACTCCTGGATTCAAATACATGTTTATATTCCGAAATCACAACAATACTCCATATATAAACTTACATTGAAACCAAATAGGATATTATTTAAATTTATGATATAGTTTAAATATTGCCATCTTCATCTTTCAAAATAATGCATGTATTTGAAATATGTATTTGCAACAATTATCATTTACGTATGCATCGCGATTAATGATTAGCCTAAACTGGATCAATCAATGACACATTATAACACATTTCTCGAAAGATTTAACTTTGGTAAAATACAATTAGACACATAGGTATATAAGGTTACTAAAAGAATATACATTAAGGAATCAAATGTTTAAATGTTATGAACTATTTTGGGGTCTCTTAGGATATGTATGCATTCGCCAATTTGATTTTATACAGTTTGTCACCGGATAGAAAAAGCGTTATCTTCAGTGCAGCAGCATAGAGGGTGAACCTTACAAAATTATAGAGGTTTATATTCGGTAAACCAAAGCTTTGTACAAAACGAAACAACAAATGTTCACAACGATAAAAATCAAACTCGATAACCGACCGGAGAATATCTCCAAGATTACTTATCGCTGTTTTGTTTGTTTAATTTGCTACATATATTGTTTGACACACCCTCCCTGCTTCTATCAATTAAAAAGTGATATACGAATAACGGCAAACCTCGGAGAAGTATCGTCCACTAGATTAGCTAGAAAACAAGAAAACACATCTATGAATTATATACCGGTGAGAGATGCTGTCAAGGAAAACTTCAAGCATAACAACAAACACAGGTTGAATTTGCGGAAGAAACCCAAGAATTATTCAAACCCGCTACTACAACTATCAAAGAGGTTATTTATGGAAAAGAAGCAGAAGTGAAATAGGCTTTCTTCCTGAACTTTAAAAACTAGCACAAAACTTGCTACGATTGAAAAAAATACAGACCCGATTAATTTATCACGTTTTGCTGTTTCAAGTTTTAGTCACAGGGAAAAGTATTTAAAACTTGTAGATAATTTTTAAAAATTAAGTAAAGAGGATTGGTATACATAGATAATTCTCGTATAATATAATAAAAATCGAATTTCAGAGAGTGACCCAGGATATGTGTTATACAAGATGAAAAAAAAGACCTTGATATAAGTGTTCATGCTACACAGAGTATTCCTTCACCACAGCAACAAAAACAAGAAAAAAACACAAAGAGAGAGACATACTTATATCGTTTCAAAGATTAATTAATAAACTTGAACCTGAAGCAAATGAACAAATTAAAAAGTAAGAGTGGCAATGAATTTGTTAAGTATACTGCAGATGATTAAAATTTTGATAATGTGTTAGAAGACTGAAAAAAAAATATTATAAGATTATTTATAGAATTCGTTATAATAAAGGTAATATCCGTGATGATGAGCCAAAGTTTTAAAATTTTTATTCAGATGTAGTTAAACAGAGAAAAAAAAGTATCGTAACACAGACGAAGAAAAATTCGGGCAAGGTTTTTCTTTGAGTGAAACTCCGGGAAGTGGTCTTGTTACTTGTCCTGGTAATATTCTCAATGATGTGCAAAGATTAGAAATCTTCATAAGGGGTAAACGAGTAGGAAACAATTCTCCGGAACTTAATAATGAAGAGGCTGATATCTGTCAACGGTTATTGCAGCGTGGTATGATGGATATTAATATTTACTGCGAATTCATTGATGAGCTCCTTGACAATTACAGCGATAAGATCAAGAACAATTAGATAAGATGATTATACACGATTCTCATCACATGCCTCGACGCGTTAGAGTAGTAAACTCACTATATTCCGTATTCAGGTTGTTTTCCGGAGATGAACTCGGAGATCTTATCCAGGAATTGTTTACAATAATGGCTCCAAAGTCGGGCCCAATCGCAAAATAATTATCGATGAAAGCTATTGATGTTATTCATGGAAAACCTACTAAAGCAATCGGTGATGTTGCCGGTAACGCCTTCTCGTCAATGAAAGATAGAATAAGCAACAACCAATACAATTAGAATCCACAACGGATATATCCGCACCTGTGCGTAAAGAGATAAATCAAGCAGTGAATCAAAAATTAATATCACTAAAAATCAACGTGTTGATGGGCCTTCCGCCAAAGAAATAGAAATAAACATTAGCTTCGAGTTTGATAGCGGGGTGTGGTCTTAACGTTAGACGATGATATAGATCGACGCAATTATAATAACAAATTTTAACACGTATCCAATGTAGCATTTGACAAGGATAATCCAGTCGGAAAGGATGACACGTTGCGCGATTTTCAATATTATTCCTATGATTCAAAAACACCTAACAACGTGCAAGGGAGAATGGAATTACAAACTCATGATACGAGTAGATATTTTTTACCCTGTGAAGGATTTTTTTAAGTTTTAGGTAAACTCATAAACTTATAAAATGGGATGATACCGCATATGGAATAGGTGATCGTGTTGGTTTTGTTAACAACGGTGTGATAGCACTTTATAATAGAGCCACATACTCCATTGATGCTAATGATATAGAATCATGCATGTAAAACGTCGACGTTGCCACGACGATACTCGGTCTTGAAAGATATTCCAATGACTATACAAGATCGTCTAAACCAACGATGATGTTTGAAAAAGACACATCTGGTTATCCAAAGCATAGCATAGAAGTGTAACAATGAATGCGGACGGGCAAGCAGTTGCATCGATGAACGAAGCTTTCAACTTGGGGTTTGTTGCACGTCGAGCGATGTTAAACGCCGATGAAGAGTTTTCATGTCCGATTCTGCTATAGCATATTTTTCTATTTTTTCGAGATGTCAGAAAGGTTATATTTGGTGCCTAGCATACATAAATACTCGTTGGAACAAGCACAGACAACGATGCGATATGGCACTCTGATGGAGTTGATGATGGTAAAGTAGTATTGTATTGAAATTATCTTCGTGCATCTCAGCAATGACTCCATCTCTCACTGAAGTACAGCGGTTACTTTCTGTTATGAATCAAGGTAGTAAATCGTTGTTATCATGGAGTACAATGACAACAGATAGCACTCATGCTCATGCTGCTGGGTTGTTTACGTGGAAAATAGGATCACAACAAGGGGTGTCAGTGCCACGACATATATTTCTCGCGTTTCAAGCATACTCTACAGTAAATTACCAATTATATATGGTATTTGACACATTTGGAGCTACTGACGTTTCGCTGAGTAAAAACGGATATCAAGATCCCGCCGAAAACATAAATTTAGATTTTATACGTAATGATGTTGCACGTGCCTATTATCGGTTGATGTCTTATACGGGACGCGATCAAAACATCGATACCGGTTTACAGATATCTCAGCGTGATATTACAGCCATTATCCCATCTATTACTTTTCATTGGAAAACGTGGATTTATTTATACAGTCCGTCGTTGATATCACAATTCGAGCATATTTAGCTAATATACCAGCCGCAGCTGGAGGGTGCTATATTAATCAGGGTCATACTAAGTGATAAAGCGATGTTACTTGAAGGTGTTGGCGGACGAATGAAAATCATTGACTCCCCCGTGGAAACTATGTAGACAATTAAATCAATTGTATTATTATACCATATCATACAATTATGTTATTGTCACGTTGACTCCTTGTCCCAAAAAAAAATTTAAAGAAAAAACAAAGTAAAACAAACGATGACATTAAAAAGACATCAAATTGCCAGTGATGGCCCAATCAAATTATCGCTGACTAAATCGCAACTGAATCATTTTAATGAAGCATTGAAAGCAAAAGCTGAAGTTCAAATTGATTTTGCACCAAGAGCTATCAATGATTTGATTAAAACCGGTGGTATGTTTACTCTTTTCGCTGCGGTATCAGCGCTAATCGCTGCAGCCGCTTCCGATGTCGCAAAAGCAGCAGCGTTAGGTGCAGTCGGAACCGCAGCAGGAATGGCAATCAAAAAAGCAACCGGGTACGGATATAAAAAAGGGAAAATGTTTAAGGTTACCAGGCAGTACTTTACCAGATACGGAAACGGCCTGAGATTACGAGAGAGCGTTTACTCGTAACATCTTGTCAATGTGTGATTTAATCGATGCTGCTAAAACTATTAGCGATAAAAAAAACTTCAGATGTGTTTTTATGCGGGATCAATTTCAGCAACAACCTAAAGCGCCTCATAAAACCATACACAAGTATACGAATCAGCGTTGGAAACCCACCGATTAAAGAAAAACTTAAATAATAATAGTTAATATCTTGGAAGGTCTACACGTGGACAAACAACAAGTGGAATATTGCTCGACGATATAAAAAAAAAATTATCAACGAAAAAATATCCAAATTGCTAAATCTTGCAAATGTTGATTCAAACGAAATATTCATATTTCAAGACAAACAAGGAAAATTAACAACGAATAATAATTCATTGAATGATATCATTGTCGGAATTAGGAACTTAATTGAAAACTCCATAGCTGTGTTTGAATCTACCGATAAGATTATCCTAGATTACATTAATCATCGAGTATAAAAAAATCCGACGACGAAATAACAGGTCCCATCGACATGAACTCAAATAAAATTACTACACATGGTTTACCAATATCTGACACCGGCGAGGCAACAAAAGATTACGTAGACGTCATCGACGATAAACTATCAACGCTACAGGCCGAGTATGATGTTAATGTATCCGCGTTTACAAATTTCCGTAGAAATGTTTGAAACGTTGATGATACCGCGTATAATTTCTTTGGAAAACTACCAACCGTCACGATGAAACTCTCTGTTATTAAAACAATCATCGACGCGATAAAACAAAAACAGTCAAAATAAACTACACGAGTATATAATTAAAATACATATCGCGTCGACTGCTTATTCTCAAAGGTCTTTGTTGATATCATCTAGTCTCAACGATACAATGATATCCGATAACAAGTTCACAGCGATGATTAACATTTATGATACACCGACATCGAATTTAGATAAATGTAGCAATAATAATGGCGACGTGTAAACAACTACTGCAACATATAATCGCGAATACAACACCGATAACAACAATGATATTAATAACATCATCAAACCCTGAATACAGCGTGGATTTCCCAATTACGATCCCGGTAAAAGAGATCACGCTTGCTCAATTGCGAGTATATTATAGTTTGCCAATATCGGGTCAAATCCATTCGCCGGTCAACAGCCGAATAATCCACTGGTGTTTGCGAATAAAAATAAACAAGATGGAACCGCTGACTGGCATCATATATATCATTTCAAGGGGCGTTATGACATCTAGAATATCAATGTTGAAGTGCAGCGTTTCGTTAAATCCAACACGGGGAAGGAATCAAAGATAGCTATAACGGTTCATGAACCATCGCTGTTAGCCGCAGTCGAGATAAATTCTCCGGATTACATCGTGGATATATATATCAATGTTCGATTAGAACCGTATTAGGATTGCCTGAAGTTGCACCGCTGATACCGCCATTACCATCAAAACCGACGCGATCTGATTTTACTTCAGATAAAAAATCGTATCATAGAAATACTCCAGCATACGAGAATAATCCATTATGGGATGTTACAAAAACTACTAAACTAAATGATGGTAAATTATATTGGGTGAAGACACATGGTGGTTTAGATTATGACGTGGGGTGGTGGTATGTAGTATTTAAAAGACCATGTCTCGAGCAGGATATCAAAAGTACTTTTGAAAATATTAGTCAAGAATATGAAACACAATAAAACAATATACGTAAGTTATTCATCGATGATATTTTTAACATGCCATCTGTTAAAGATAAAATTAGTAAACAAATAGAATTTTAAAATCATATTATATTTGACTTGGAAACTATTCATCAATATAGTATAAACGTAGGAGCAAAACGTCAAAATAAGCAACAGAAGATGATCTCGTAAATTTCAAATTTCCCTGATATAACGCAACCGAGTTAAGAAAATCAACCAATGATATCAGTGATCAATATTTCCCGTTGATACCCGTTGCATGGAGAAGCAAAATGTCTCAACTTCGATAATATCCTCAGATACAACAACGATCCATGGCGAGGTGGCAAGCATATAGCACCCGGTAACGTGAACATAACTTCGGTGATCGCGGTCAACCTTCTGTGTGTTGTCATTGATGGGACATACAGCACGAACACGAAAATATCAAAATCTGGTACAGCAGGGATATATTCTGTATACGTTCACTTCTCCAATATCCCCGGGAGGTTTGATCGTTCAAAATAACGGTTCTACGATGCGTTAATGCACTATTGATCAGAATAAATTTGTCACTAAATAAACTCACGGACCAGCATGCTAACTTGAAATTACAAATAAGTTTGTACATGCGATCTTAGAATGCGGATAAGTCACTTTGTCAAAGCGATACATTGCAGCAATATTTAATTTAAACAACTAAGGTTAAATATAAATTCGCGTGTTGGTATCATAGCGCGTAGATATATTTTCGTTGCTGAAATTTTAATTAAATTCCTACGATTACTGATATTCTTACTCCAGGATTACTCCGATGTTACCGCCGTAATTACTCCTAGATTTTATTTTACCACTTACCGTTTTTCCAACCATTATATAACCACTATTAACAATACGGCCTATTTGCATTCTTCGTCGACGATGTCTGATTGTCTCATCGCGAGATCCTTTGTAATTAACGAAAACAGGATGAGATATGAATTCGTTATTCATTATATTTATTAAATAGATTATGTTTAATTGTGAGTTCTCAGA
Organism: Unio pictorum; assembly: GCA_030141615.1. Classification (NCBI taxonomy): domain Eukaryota; kingdom Metazoa; phylum Mollusca; class Bivalvia; order Unionida; family Unionidae; genus Unio; species Unio pictorum. The sequence goes on from JARLTB010000269.1 coordinate 815,900, forward strand.
TTCTGTTGATGTAATCTTGTTCTGCCAGTGTGACCTTATGCTTAAGCACGTGATATATCACAAACATCCGAAATCGTTTACCTCATCACGCGCCTCATAATAGCGATTTTCCGCGTACGCCTTTTCCACAATTGATACAAGAAATAGGCCCGGGGATCCTTTCCGTTATGTTGTCCGTGGCTAGCACAATATTCGCCTACACATATTTTCGAGCACGGTTCCGATGAGCGAATCATTCTTCACGCACAATAATTCTGCGCCATTGATATATCAGTAAGCGCATATATATCTAATTATACAATTCAACTATTTAGATTATATGGGAAAAATCTCCAAGATTACCGATATAACGTTGTCGCGGCAACGAGGTTTATTTGACCTTGACGGCGTATCTCGACGTGTTATTCCACGTGTTAACAGGATAAGGATAAAAAAGTATCAGAGAAGCAAAATATCAATGTTGCCTCGATGGCGCCTCGCATTCAGCATCGACGTATAAAACTAGACTTGACGGTAATGCCATAAATGATAAACGATCCACGGAGTTACCGCGATAGATTTCAGCAATGAAAAAATATATTTTATCCACGCGAAGTTTAAATTTGAAGAACAACGATTCTTGATATGCGTGAGCGTGTAATTACTCCAGTGCGTAAACATGTGATCGTAACCGTTAAAACCAAACCGAGAATATTAACAAGGATTGATAGCATGTATTGTAACCGAGTGTATTCATTAAATATCGTCATTTATGGGTTTTATTTGATAAATCCCCCGGACATCAACAAGTTATCCCAGATTAGAATTTCATCGTTGAATTGTTTGGAAGACCGAGTAATCGAACATTTTGAAAATTCAAAACGAGGAAACGGTCTTACTGACAAGCGATGTAACACGATGAAATCATGGGCAGAAACATCAAAGACACGGGAGCGTCATTAAACATTGTAACTGTGTTAGAAAAAACCGAAGATTTCCAATAATAATAAAAAAACGTCGCGCTAGAATTTACACGATTCAAAGTATTAAAACAAACGAAGTGCCAATTGAACTCATCGACCATAATTCACATACGTGTACCTACGCGGTAACAATATTCGCGCTAGATCGAATTGTTCGCTTTTACCTAGACCGCGTTGGAAAAAGCATGTTTGATATATTTACGAGTTAAGCAAAAACGGTCCTGTGTCAGTGTGGTTATTTCAGAGTGGTGAAAACGACAACGCTGAGTTTGATCAAATTGTAAAACTCAACGGGGAAATATACCTTCATGATAAAATTAATAACTCGCGCTGCGGTATCCAACAAAAAGCGTCGATGAGATACTTATTCAATATTTTACCGTTCCATCAGTCGCAGCCCACGCTACCAGAGAAAAAAATTCATGCAAACCAATACGCGTTGATTTCCTTGCAGATGTTCAGTTAAGTTGGATCGAGTATGGTCATGAATGATTATGGAATACCCGGTATAAACTCGACGGGATGGTATCATTTGATATGGTCGCGTGTTACCCTGGAAGCTTTTCGGGTACGGAGAGTGTTCCAAATCTGTTAAAAGAATTGGACACCGCAAGCATGTAATGACGCTAGTGAGCATCAACGGGGTATAACCCGATTTTGATTGGACGAGGTTTTGCTCGCGTGACTTATTTCAAATTCACTTTTTAAAAAAAACTCCATGTGGTTAATTATGTTTGAATTGGTATACATTTCACGGAAAAACGCTGGGTACCAATTATCCTTTTACAATATATACTAGATTGTGGTATATTAAAATCGTTGATTGTAAGCGAAGCGATAATAAGTTACCGGAAACAAATCTAAGTTTGGTTACCCGAACCGGAGCGTATCACCGTAGATGATGTCATCATCGAGCATAAACCAGAATGCCTGAATACACATATCGAAGTTATCGTTGGCGGAGCTCCTCGTATTCTCGTAAACTCGCCAATAATGAGAAAATAGCAAAAGATCTCGGTAGTAGAATAATCGGTAAATTAACCCAGTACAATCATAGACGATATTATGCAAGATTGATTTTACATGACGCCCAAAACGAATGTATAATCGTAGATGCAATAGCCAGAGGTATGTTTGTAAATTGAGAAAACTCTTTATTCCGACGGGACAAAATTAGGTGAGATTGTTAGTTACAAAGATGGTGAATCGCCTCATTACGCACATCTAAGATCATATACTCGCTTATATTTACATAAATTTATTATTGATGATAAACAAATTTCCTGACGCCGCAGTCAGATTTGCCACTGATTCGTTGTATATCAGCGTCGCACATAAATAATCATTGGTCCGTTTCAAAGACATGAATGTAAAATGGGACTCATGGAGAATACAACAAGAAACGCTACACGATTATTGTGAATCCGCGGATGTTGCCAACGAATATAATTATCGTAGCGATCAAATATCATAATCATTAACTGAGGCATCCGTGTATGATCCATCATTGAGATATAAAACGTTTTATCTAAGCGGGTCATGAGGATGCGGTAAGATAACTCGTGTGATCAAAATATTTAAGAACAGCAACAAGATCGTGTTAACACCAACACATAGACTCACCAAGGAGATGAAACAAAGAGGAGTTAATAATAGTACTTATCATAGCTTTTTAGATACAACGGCGATGAATGGACCTCTAGGCGAATGGAAGAAATATATATACCTGATAAAGTTATTTACGACGCTGGTCAACCGCCTTCGTTTATCGGGTCATCTCCACATGAATGGTTAAAGAGAACCGTCGATTATTACGAATAAATTAATACCTATCATAGAGCGCTTGATCCAACGTTAATAGAGTTTTAAAAATCTAATCAGGTTACAATCGAATACATTTCAGTGTATGATAACGCGTGAACAAATTTCTGAGACATCCATGACCGATTTTTGGCAAACATGGAAACCAGATGGTTTAATAATAGCGAGTAGAAAGATAGCCGGCGATACAGTGCAGCAGCGGTTGTTTGAAAAACAAAAATAAAAATTCCCAATTTTATCCTATGCCATTGTGTTCTAAACCAATTGATAAACGACGGCAGAATATCGACGTTGATTTTCCAGGTCAAACAGAGAAACAAAACCAAGTATTAATTAATATTGTTTGGAACGATATCAGCGTTGTCAAAGATGCATTACGCGCTGATAAATCGCCCATGGAAGTTGTGATACGCCGCGACGACACATTCTTCTCAAGGATTAACGATGTCTGATACAATTGTGTCGATCGTTGATCACATCGAATGGTCAAATTTGTTTTTTCTCGCTGTGTCACGAGTTAGAAACATGAATCAACTTCGAAGAATTGTTAAAAATTTCGAGGACGTTGATAACGACGGTATCAACGATGACATAATAAGAAAAAAATTACCGTTATAAACAACTTGACAAAAAAATAATCGCGAGTTTGATCTTGATGTTAAATTTAGCACAGAGTTTAAAACGCAGAAGGAGAATCATTGCACAAGTTGTAATTGTTTAAGGCTGTGGAGTTGGGCTAAACGTAGAAACGTAAGACAATTTACCGTAGACAGAAAAGATAGCAGTCGCGGTTATACACGAGAAAATATGATGTTGAGCTGTCTTGAGTGTAATAGACGCAACGGCGCTGGTATCTTAGTTAAGTGATCAGGCGGTAATTTTGTGACTTCAGGAATCACTTATAATTGATCACGTGTAAACCCGCGTTGAGAAGCTGTTGAATCTAATCTGTATACCGCTGGTCTTCCCATGGATGTAACCACGCTGGAAATTCATATAATATCTCATAGTGACATCACCTAGTATTTGTTGTTTTGCAAAATTATCTCTAGGTATTGTTAAACGCGCGCATTTTGATCGCATAAGCGGGTTTCATATTAATCATTATAGTGATCTCATTATTTAACGTGGTTATCACACTTGGTAATCTTGCAACCCATTCACGAGATATTTTGTCTTGAATAAATTCCTATGCGTACTAATATGAGGACTTTGTATAGCGCGTAATCTTCAGATATAAAAAAACGCTCAGCAAGAGTTCGATTAAATCGTTCAACAATTGCTTGATCACGATGAATTGCAGTATGCCCTCGTCGTATTTCAGCGCGTTGTTGTTTCATCAGCCATGACACCACACCTTGAAATTCTTTTATGGGATCAACCTGTAGCAGATTTGGCCATTGTAAAGGTCCTGGTCGAAAAAATCGTTCAAACGCAGAAGCAACTTCTGATGTTGTCTTTGTTGATAACAGCTCTGTTTCTTGGTATCTACTCTCAACATCAACGACGGTTAGCGTGTATTTATAAGTTTTGCTACGTCTGGTATCATGTGGGAAATAATATATTCGCTTGATGAACTAGATTAATTTGCCAGATTGCTTGTCGTGATAACTACGCTGTGGTGATATCACGAGTAACCTTTGCAGCATTCGCGAGTTTATTAATAATCGCATTACCTTTCCAATATCCGTTCGGGGAATAATAAATCGACTCCATGCTATTTTAATGAACTTGTAAATCTCCGTTTTATAATACAAGTTTACCTTTCATCGCGGTTTTTATTAACCAACTAGCTAATCTTTCTTTGAATGCTTTATCAGTGATGGAGTATAACGCATGAATTAATGTCACATCTGCGATGTGTCTATGTTGCAGATTACTACTTTTAGAGGCCACGTCATGGACACAACAAGCTTTATCAATAGCGATTATTGGATAATCGCCGGGTTTTGGTTGGTTTTGGTTGTCATGTCTGATATAAAGTCTGGTTGCAGGCCCGCAGTAGTTATATCCTCGAAGATGCTATTCCCCTGGATATTTCGCCCATGCAACCCCTGGTAATTTTATCAATGCTGCGGCGATGTCACCTCCGTGTCGCTTTTTATTTTGTTTAACCCCCACTATTGAATTACCCGTGGATATTAATTTAAATTTATTTGTACCACACCGTGTACACTTACAGGTGACCGCTGATCTGTTATTACTTGTAACCGTCGCTGTTAAGTCGTTTTTGCTACTCTGTGTCTTGCATTTCACACAGTATAAATCCATTTTATTTATATATTTTCCATATGGAAATTAACGTTTCTGTAACGATAAAACAGAACCTATTAAACATCATGCAGCGCTGCCAAACGCTATCAGAATGCTTATGATAGGCCCGTGCGGGAGTGGCAAGACGCAATTGTTACTTAACCTGATAATAAATGGATGGCGTGGGATAAGCTGTTTTTGATTGTACCATCCGTAGATGATCAGTGGTGTTATCGCGTGCTTAAAGATTTTAACGAGAACACAAAATAGATAAATGACGGCGATGATGTTATTGAATTTACAACTGATATCGACGAAGCACCAAGCATTGATGACCATGATGGATCCATTAACAATTTAGTAGCATATAATGATGTGATCGCAGACAAACAATCAAATCCCATCAGAATGTTTACACGTGGTCAGCATAAAAACACGGATATAATTTATCTCACTCAGCGTTACACACAACTCCCTACTGTGATCAGGAATAACTATATTATTCTTCTGTGTTTAACGGGTTTGATACACATACATTAAGAATTATTAATCAAACTTGGTATGGTGACATGGATTATAATAGCTTTACAATTTCTTTAGTGCTGCTCAGTCAACCCTGTACGGGTTCGTAACAATAAATTTACATGATCCTCGGACAAAATATCGAATCGGACTTGATACAAATTTTATATGATTGCAGCATGGAGGGTGTGTGAACGAATATGTGTTGCAACGTAAACAAACAAAACAACGATAAATAATCTTGGAGATATTCTCTCGATCGGTTAACGAGTTTGATTTTTACCGTTGTGAACATTTGTTGTTTTGTTTTGAACGAAGCTTCGGTTTACCGAAAAGACACCTCTATAACTGTGTAGGGTTCACCCCACCCACCCACCTACCCCACCCCTTGCTGCTAGTTTTGATGATAAAGAGTTTTATAACATAAGACTATTCTTTAAATAACGGTTTGCATCGGCACATTCATGAATATTTTACTAGACAAGACAAGCATTTTAAGTGTTTCCTCATTCAATTTGTATATGATGAATCATTTAGTTTAGATGTGTGGTTCATTCTATCGAGTGTCATTTTACAGGACGTCTACACATAGCCGATATTACAATGTAGGACCACACTCAACCCCACTCTTTTCGTCTTCTAAGTTTCCTTTCAAAGGTCACCTTCATTTTTAAAAGATTCAGCCCCAAATTCACCTCTACCAACACGAAGGATGGTACGACACTTATACGTTACGACATGAATACAAATGAATGTATTAACTGATATGAATGCAGTGATGTTGCTAGATTCGAACAGTAATAGTGGGAGGCAGTGACATATTATAATCGTGATCCAAAAACTAATGTTTGATTTATGATGTTTATCCATGTGTCCCTGATAAATGAAGCACAAACACGTAATATCAGAGCATGCCAATACATCCAATCATGAGACAATTCCTGGATAATTTGAAACCTAAAATATTAGTAAACGTAAGTGTGGGTACAATATAACACCTGGATGTAATTTTATGAACGATATAGTTGGAGTATGTATCTGGCCGTTCCAAACGTGTGGTGTTATCTTGGGAACGAATTTGTATTAGCTTCTTTTTGATATGGTATGGAATTGTTTCATCTAAGTTCGGTCAGACAAAATGGAGACATGGCAGGTGATTATCTCATTTTGTGGTCGTCGGCGTTTTTGAGGTGATTATTGGCCGATAGGTGTTGGAGGGAAGTGTGTCTAAACTGTATTTGATATAACCAAGTTAATAAAATGCTATGACAAACGTTAGGACTGCATTTATCTTAGTTCTTTACAGGAACTGGTTTATAAATAGATAGCACAATTGATATCTGAGATAAGAAAAAAAATACAGAAAGTTAACATAGTAGAAATAGGTGAAATCCAAAATATATAGCATGTGATATAATTATGATATAAAGTTTATCGTTTTATTGATCCCACTCCACGTTTTCTTGATGGGTCGAACCCAATATAGAGTAGGGCATAGTTTGATGAACATTTACGCAACGCTATTTTATAAATGAAAAACAGCAAATGCTAACTCACAGACAACGCGCGTTCAACGATACACAAGATGGATGAAATGCCATACCAGAAGCGTATATGTACTTATCGCCAAGTGAGGTTAAACGATACAGTACAAAATAAGAAGAAAAAACTTGCTCCTTTCTATATAGAAGGTAGTGTTTGCGAGACAAGCTAGTCCCTTACGTGTCGTGAATCACCAAAGAGATTTATGACATAAGAAATATAAAGATGTGTCACAGCTGATGTCAGATAACCCACTGTGCCAGGGACCAACACATGTACAGTCTTCTTCACCTTGCCATTGGTTTGGCTCCCCGGCATTCCAGTGGGGAGAAACCTCCTCTCCTGTCCAACTCACCCAGTGTTTCTCCTCTGCCACATCTGATATACCAAGAAACACCCAGTCTGTAAATATAATGTTTTTATGCATGTAGTATCTGTAAATATAATGTTTTTATGCATGTAGTATCATCACTCTTGATCCAGCCATACTGTGTGTGTGTGTGTGTGTGTGTGTGTGTGTGTGTGTGTGTGTGTGTGTGATAATCATGTCAAGAGATCCTGAATTTACGAAATGTTATATTTAGCTCAGAAAGCAAACTAACATGCATCACGTTATTGGGAATGAAGGGAAAACTCAACGCAACATACCCGTTTAGGTACACAAACCTTTTCATTTTAGACCCTGATTCACAAATACCTGAATTACGACTATCTACTGTAATTTGATAATCATTAAGTGATATAATCTGACCATGATGTGTTCTCTCTGTAATGGTATAACGTATCAGAAATTGTAGAGGTTACAAGCAAAATACTCTTAGCCTGTTCTAGTGGCAGAAGGACCTCTAGTATTTCGATATTACACAATTTGTGTCTCTACTACAAAAATATTGTTACGACCCAATGGTCTTAAAACTAAGTAACACAAAAGAGAGAAAACCAACAAGTTTTGTAAACTTCTACACATTATTTATTTTACCATTATACAAAAAAATAAAAAGAACTTACAGTAGTGTTAATCAAATCTCAGATAGTGGTAAAAGTTTTGTCACAAGTACAAATGAATATAGAGTTCTAATTTAAATCCAGTTCTGTTTCTAACAAAGTCTAATCCTAAATGTGGTGAAGTGTCTACAGCCGAAAATGGGCTTCTGTGTCAATAGCGTGAAGTGTGTTGATGTGTTAACAACCTTATGATATGTGTAACTAATATAATCCAAACTGCTCTTGCCTGAATTCACTGTACTTGCAAATTCATGGTTCAGTCCAAGAATATGAATTAGGACTATGTAATTATTGTGATTAATTTAAATAAATATATCTACCTAAAACATAAGATGAACACAACAATAAGCCAGACTCTTTGTCGGATTAAAATCCAAACATTAGTAATATTTCAAGTAAACAACAATGATTTATAAAGCTAAGATAACATTATCAGAGTCATGATGTAAGCCAGTTCCTTGTTTAAACATTCAAACGTTGTCACCAAGTTTTCATTTTACATAGCATATAATCATAGGGAAAAAGCCAACAAACTATATAAATTAAATATACATAACACCTCCCTTCATCAAGAAAAGGAAGGAATTTTACCATAATGCTTTCTTTTACATATTAGACAAATATACATATGATTAGAAGTACTTAAACTGATGTCTGACAAATGACGCAAAATATACATGAAGCACTTCAATACATGTGAGAGTACATCACTTTTTCCATGTATGTGACTGACGTTAATATTATATTCCTGCACAATCATACATCATTGTAATAATCTCTGAGTTTTGGTTATCATCTCGCTAATGAAAGTATAAAATACGATACTCGAAATAGGAGTTGAGTCATTTCAAAGTGTTGCAAAGTCAATCTCAAAGTTAAATTTCATCGTCGATCGTCGAACGGTTTCCCTGGTACTAATTTTAAGAACAATAACATATGATCCAAATGTTTGCTTTCTTATAGCAATATTACACGAATATCAATATCACTCGTATCTACATATATTTTAAATGATAGAAATGTTAAGCTTCAAGAACTGGTGCACTTTTAAGAATTAAGACATTAACGTATTGTTTCTAAAGCACGATTGTTGTCGGGTTGATAGGTTGAATATTAATATTGCTGAAACATGCAAAACTGACTGGATCATATCCGTCACGAAATTTGACCCTTTAGCAGATTGAACAGATTTTGGAAGGGCAAATTGTGTTTTGAAATGAAAAACAGCTTTTACTATTGTTTTAGTTGTAATATTCTTCTTCATGAATTAACTCTCGAAATCTAGTGGATCCACATAGTGTGGTCAACACATATTGCTTCCTGGCTTGGTTATAGGTAAGGCACTAGGACAGTCTATCCTAATTTAGCTACATGGTTCGTGAAATGCAGGAATATGTTGCAGACGAGCCTTAAGTGTTATAGTGGGTTTTCTACAATTTGACAAGTGTGACAAAATCTATTGTATCTACAAATATTAATTTTAAATACTGGGTCTCATAATATATATTCAAGATCTTGCGATAAGTCTTATTAATCCTTAGTGACCAACAAAAGGAGCTCGATGGGCTAGACTAGAAAATATTCTATGCTACGAAATAATACCAATTTGATGGCGCATATTTGACCATCAAATACATGGGTCAGTTAAAAAATGTAGCAATCAGAAATAACATGTCATTTCATGTTTTAACAGGCGCACGTATAAATAAAGAGAATTTATGATCAGTTCAATCACAAGTTTAATTACCATACGTTCTGTGACGTTAATATTTTGAAGCATTCATATGAGTTTGAGATGGTTTTGTACCAAAGAAATGCTGAGAAGAAGAGTTACAAATTAAACTTTCGAATCATGGAATAATCGTTTCTTGTAGGCAAATCATGAGACAAAAATGAGACGCACAAATACTGAGAGTCCATTTACAAGGAAAATTCTCAGAAGTAAGCGATATATTTTCATTTTAGATGTGTTGTCCCATTTTCACTCAGTTATGTAAGGTCGAATTAGTTTACAGTACATATCTACCTACATTGTGGCACCATCATCAGTTGTATGTTAACTTCTCAAAAACAACTTGATCAATTAGATCTAACTTACCACTTATCGTCTTGGAATAAAATGATTTTAAATATTGACACCATTAATAAAGGTAACCTATACCATTACAAGGATTTCAATTTAGATATGCATTTAATATGAACATTTATTTAATATTAATACTATTTGACAGAAAGAATACAATAGAAAGGGAAATCAAATGTGTTAAGTACTGCCGCATTCATGAACAATATTAAATATCTTAACACCTATTCTTGCAATACGGATCAATAGCATCCAGTTTGCTGTTAGACGGGTGTCATTTTTAACAATCTCATATAAACGTGTGACTCTTGTTGGTCTATCGTTGTTTTAGACACAAAGTGGCATCTTGTAGGTCTATCTTCGTTTCATGCTCACAATGTGCTTTCATGAAGTTGAAAAAACGTCAAATAACACTAAACAACAGCAACAACATTACTTTTAAAATACTCTGGAATTGTTGTTATATTTTATCAATGTTATGACACTTTATGGACAGTGCCCCTGTAGTTGAACTTATTTTGACCAGTGTTGTTTGACAAACATAAACTTATAATATCAGATTGTTACAGACAAAATTGCTTCGAAGCGCCCTGAGTAGCCGAGTGGTCTAAAGCGCTGTCCATTAGATCACTGCCATCGCACCTCTGTCTACGTGGGTTCGAGTCTCGGATTCGGCCAATGACAGTATGTGAGAAAGCTTGCCAGTAGCTTCTCGTGGGTCGGTGGTTCTTTCCAGGGTTTTCCAAGTTCTTCCTCTACCATTAATACTAGCCGCCATGTATAGCCTATATAGTGCTGAAAAATGGCGTTAAACCATAAAAACCACAAAACATAAAATTGCTTCTTTGTAAGGGTTGTGTAATATATTTGCTTGTCGTGCCATACATGTGTTGTTAAATTTGTGTATATGTATCCCTATAAACCAATCGTGAATTGCTTTTTCCCCTTCGATATTTCAAGACAAGGACACCAAACCGTTTTCATTATTTCTTCATATATCTGTCTTCGTGTGTTTGTATGTCTCTCAATTCATATTTGATATTTTCTTTATTTATTGATATGTCTCTGTATGTTTGACTCTCTCTCTCTCTCTCTCTCTCTCACACACACACACACACACACACACACACACACACACACAAAACACACACTCTGCATATTATTATGTTTCGTGCGCGTCCTGCACCTATGTTCAGAAATGGGTAAAAGTGATTAAAAGTACTAATTTTAACCAATGCCTTTATAAGTCCTATAATATAGGTTTACATGTGTGTCGGATCATATTTAGATTATAATACAGTGACAAACAGGTCGTTACAACATACATGAAGATATAGTATGTCCCAAAACATGTCAGGGGGAAACTGTTAAGATTTTGAAACGGACGAATAGATGGAAACCAAATGTATTGAAGTTACAACGAGCATATCATTTCAAAAGCGACGTGCTTTATGGTTTCTAACTCCATATTCGATGCCCCGCATTACATATACCATGAATTATGATAGTTACAGGCTCCTCAAAATCTATTGTTAAGACCGAACGTATTGTGCCGCCAGTGAATATCACAATTCATTAAACATTACGTAAAGCGGTCAGTAATATATCTGCGAGTGACTTTGAATGCGATGTCTCCTTTGAATGCCATTTACTGACATTTCTAACATTTACTTGTTTTTACATGATTAATTTCAGAATGTTCTAATTTCATTATGATAAATGTGATATAACGTTTTAAACATTCGAGATTTTTTCATGAGCTTGCGTTGATCACTTAAACGGGTTTTGAGAATAAAACATTTTCTTTTTTCAGTATTCTTAGCTGCAGTGTTACTCACTGACTGTGATCTGTCCAATGAGCGTCTTTAAATCAGCTATCTGAGCACTAGTCGTAATGACAAGTAGTTTTGCCTTTTCAGACTCGCACATTGTCATCGCCTCGTTGAATCGTAACCTATTCTCATGGAGTTTGATGCACCAGGTGGAATTTACAATGATGTCATTCTTGTAATTCATATCACACGAGGCCGATGGTGCTGTAGAATGCAAATTCACATGTTAGTAAATGACACAGCCACTTGTACACCCAATAGGATGTAGCAAAAGAAAGTAATTTAGTCCATTTTGTTACCAGAAAATTTTCACTTTAATTAAAATGGTACCGAAAGCAACACCGAGTTTCGAAATAAGAACATGTGACATTAAAGTGAGGTGCATTGTATAACAAGTGAGTAAAATGCATATTGACACGGCACCGAAGCAATTTTGTAAAGAGGTATTCTACATCGGTATAAGACAGAAATGTATTTGCAATAAGAACGAAGAATTCAGTAAGAGTCTTTACCTAGTGAGATTTGACAGTTAAAATGTCGATACTTCAAGCAAATATTCATGTTGTCCTCATTTCCCACGGCATTTCTATGACTGTGCCAATTGTTAGGTAATTATTGTTATTATTAGTTTGCTATTATTATTGGTTTCAATTTGTTATATTATCATATCAATAGTGTTATCATCTGCCTTATGCCCAACAAATGAAAGGCAAATGTAAAGTAGGGATTTTATACAAAATATATAAAAGTTTCATCGTATTGATGCATCTTCGATCCCGTTCTGAAATATCGATTACAATAAAAGTAAAATACATTTTGGATTGAAACTAATAATAAAGAAAAAATATCGCATATTCACAGCGCTGTCTTAAACCGGAAGAAGATGTGCTTTAAACAACAGATGCCATATAATATGTCGACTACAATTAATAAGTTATCGTCATCGTATTTTCATACTTCTTAGTTCGTTCATAATTGACTAAGTTTGATGTTTGCATGAAATAATTTATTTTCTTTAACAGCTCAGATCTGATTAATGTTAATGTTATTTTTAGATCTATTAGTGACTCTTCCGTTCTGTTACATGGTTACAATTTTGAAATCGTGAATTAATTTTCAACATTCAGTGTCATAAAGAAAACAATATTATAACCAAAGTCGGTCGGGTTTTGGTTTCGGTGATACAAGAATGTGGTCTGAACTTAGTTTTAGTTCACAAATAAGAATTAGCTGCCAGTAACTCGAAGGATGTGCACAATATGTACTATATACTTCTGATAGCATGACTGATGTAAAGTAAAGTCGTCTGCATTTGCAATATGCACAATGAAACAGAATGTTGACATACATCTATGTTTTATTCATGTACTGTGGATGACATTGCTTTTAGTATTGTATATTTGGAACCCGATAATGACTGAAGCACTAAACTAACCTGTGACTGGATCCATGTGCTCTAACATCAGCCTAAATTAATATAAGATATAGCATCTTTACAAGTTATTAAAACAGATAAATCGACTTTTGTCAGACCAGAAAATACCAGATTATGACACGCAATGAATGAATTAGAAATATAATAAAAGCAAAGCATGGCATCGGCTTCTTTGCTTCGAAATTTAGCTTCGAAGTACATGCAAGTGACAACGACCATGTAGAAATAGCAGGTATGGATAGGTGTATATCTGGCGTCAAGTGAAACTGCATATTCAATAACCAAACTGTCACCGATGAATCATACACCAATAAAAGGTTAATTTCAAGTTCGTTTAACAATTCCTTAGATATGCAATGTCTTTCCATAAAAGCCAGAATAATTAGTGAGGGGAGTCTGAGATATTCTTCTGCAAACTATAAATCTTAGAGTACTACTAAAGGGCATATGAGAAATAAACCAAAGTATCTTACGTTCCGATTGTAATTTAGCTTCCCTAAGAGATATATAATTTTATATTATTTTAGATTGTTGCCTCAAATGAAGAAAATGAAAGTTTTCCTTAACTTCGATCAGCCGCCATTACAACAAGACTTCTTGCCATACAGCCACATTTAAGCAGTATGCCTCTAGAAACTATTTCAAGTTTATTTGCCAAACAGAATCCCGAAACTACGAAACGTGCTACAGCAGGAATGGTTACCAAACTCATTGATGCATTTGCTACAATGGACATGAAACAGTTAAAGGTTTATACCATGTAATAAAGGTTCGAGAATCAGGAAACAAAGTTGCATCCGGAAATCATTGGCTGGAGAGATAAGCTGCACCTATGTATGTACTATTGTAGAACAGAACCATATCTATAGGTCTCAGACATGAATTTAAGGCTAATGGGCTTACACCTATCACTTCTGACAACTGTATGCCGCTACACTGAACACGTACTATTTGTTCTTTTCTATAGAGTACTTGCTTCATAGTGTGTTCATGTATGCCTCATGTACATAATATGGCAATGAGGTGACCATATGTATTGGCAAATTGAAATTCAACTCTGCAGTCAGTTTTACAGGCAATATTGTATTATTGTATATGCAACGGGGCTTCCTATGGGAGTGTCCAGTCACACATTGACCCATGCAGTGGATAAATGAAATGTATTAATGCCTATAATACACATTTCCTATGTTACGTGATTTACTTAGATTGACAATTCTAACGTCAACAGAAGTTTATGACAGTTAGATCTGCATAGGGCCGTCATTTTAATGGGTATCAGGACGTCTCCCCCCTGGACATTTCCCCCCCCCAGACTTTTCCCCCCCCCCCCGACATATCCCCCCTGGACTTTCCTCCCCCTCCCCATCAAATAGGACTTTCCCCCCCCCCAGTCATTTCCCTCCCATTATCTTTATACTACTTTATATATAGTAACATTTAGCTTTGATGTATACTCGCACCTCGCATCACCGTTAGTGCATAGGTTGAATGAATGAAATGTCAGTTCACTATTTTGAGTGAGTAAACTATCAATTCGCTATTTTGAGTGAAAACATTATTTGTTTTGCTATTGTGAAAATCGTATTTTCATTTTGTGATATACCATGAATCGTTCGTTTTTGTTTTGTTTTTTTTTGTCCTGGTACCGTATATGACAATGTGTTTACATTTGTATTTGTTGCATTAGTAGGATCGTGCTAATTATGTTAATTCGTCCAATATTTGGACCCATACACGCACGTATCAGTCATACTTATTTCCTTATTTTCATATATCATTAAATATTGTATTTGCATTACCATCAATAGTGCTTTGTTGTTAATCCGGAAATCCCAAACTCGGTTTTCTTGTTACAAATATTGTTATCTTTATTTCAAATAACCTTTTTCTTTTAACATAACTTAATATAAGTTTTTATAATTAAATATGAATTAAGTTTTAAGATAATGGGGGGAAAATGACTGGGGGGGGGGGGAAAGTCCTATTTGATGGGGGAGGGAAAGTCATGGGAGGATTTGTCAGGGGGGGGGATATGTCGGGGGGGGGGGAAAGTCGGGGGGGTAATGTCCTGGGGGGAGATGTCCTAGACCCATTTTAATGATAGTTATCAAATACTTGCCTATATAATAGACTAATCCATCAGCAGAAGGAAAACCATCCGGTAATCCTCGTCGAAATGAAGAGGACAGCACACATTGGTTCGTGTTGTTGTAATAAAAGAAAGACGAACATTTCTTTTGGTTGTCACATGCTTGCATGCATGCCAATAAATCAGTCTCATTTTTGGCACTGATGTTTACAGATTTATGTATGTTTAAAGGATATATTATGTCTTCTGTCCAGTTCTGTTTTACTAAATGAAATTAAAACAATGTCAATATTAATGAGGATTGCATTATTTTAATGAGACAGGCAGACAGACACAAACACACACACATACGTACGTACGTACATGCATGCATGCATACATACATACATACATACATACATACATACATACATACATACATACATACATACATACATACATACATACATACATACATACATACATACATACATACATACATACATACATACATACTTCGTTTCTATTCCTACCAGTATCTGTTTTATGACTATCGTACAAAACTAAATACATTGATGATCGCAATTAAAGGTTCGTAATTATATCTCATTTCAAAATAAAAAGGAAACGATGTTATAGTTTGAAAACGTCAGTAACAACAATGGCACTACTTTGCATTCTTTCATAGTTCCAGACTGATTCTTTCTTTCAACAACGATATCATGAGCTGCTCTTTTTACTACTGCAAATGTAATGATTATGAGCGGATAGTAAACACTTACGAGAATCACTTTGTGCGCTGTTTTCCGTAAGAAACCATTTATTCACGATCTAGTTTAGAGATCGCATGTTGATACGCATTCTATGTCAGTAGAAGAAAGTAATACATTCTAATATACCTACCAAATTTCTCAGGCGTTTATTTATTTTCTCGGTGTCCATATAAGATCACTCGATATTACAATAGCTGCTGTGTTGAATGATCGTCAATGTAACTTTTCAATATAACTGTTTTGAAATCTGGTAACAATAGACATACAATTCATTTATTTGTGGTATGATAAAACTGGTGCATGTGTCATTTGTTTGCAAGAGTGATCGATATTCGCGGAACAGAGAATATGCCAATGTAGTTTGAACAAAGCTTTAAAATATTGCCTAGAAAGGATACAATTACATTGTAGTCTATCTTATAAAATTAGATAAATGACTGAAACACGGTTAAAGTGTATCAAATTGATATAACAAACAGTAGCATCGTATGTTATCCAATATAATTACACTGCAGTTAATCCTACAGCAACATTATTGTCTGTCTTTCTTCAAATTCATGCCAAATATCAATAACATCTGATATCCCAAGCCTGGAACCAATACTAAATGCTACAAATATTTCAAAATTGAAGAGACATACAAGAAGGTTTAGAACTGAACTTGCATAGACAATATATTTCAAAGAATTATGTCGATCTGATTTTAGCAAATTTAGATTGAAAAGGCAGATTTCTAAGTCTTGTGCGTGTCTGGAAGAATATTTGTAAAAAGATTCTTAGCATTTTTCATTGATTGTCTTCAATAAAGAAATATTTTAAATGAATAGGAACAAAACCTAAAACGCAGGCACGCCTACAACATGAATTCGTACAGAGAAAAACATTTCTATGCTTTAAGAAAGCATTAGAACAACAAGTAATATGTCGTAAGCCTATACTAAGACTAAAGGCCGTCCCTATCAGACAAGGTAATGTATTGTGGCATAATACAATGTCACTGTACTTGGAAAGTACATGTAAATCAGGGATCAAGCTGTCGCTGTGCTTGTCTACAGTCTCTACCTCGACCTGATTACAACAGACGCAAGCCCGAGTGGTCTGATCAAATGTCAGTGGTTTTCTTCAGGTTTCTCCTTTATCTCCACTGTAACAATCCATCTGGTTCAACATCCCACCCTCGCTTCATTAGCAAAGAAACATTACCCGCAATTATTCAACTTGAAACTAAACTCGCGCCAAAGACTCTTCTTGTTTTTGACACATTTATCCAATAACTTTGCAGGATGTTAGTTTATTTAAGACTGGTAAAGGAATTTATGTCATTGCAATTTTACTAAACCAACCTATTTGTCCTTATTGATTGCAAAAACTGACTCTGATGACATCGCAAAACTGGACTAGCCCAGGGTTCAAATGTTATGTGCAAGCACCGTACACACCTCTTAACTTTAAGTATTTTTTTCAAAACCGATCACGTCCATATAAGCATTATTACGTTACAAAATACATACAAACACTGCTTGCAATGTTAACTTACCACAAATAAAATTTGTCGAGGTCCAGTTACCATCATGTAGACACGTGATTGTCGGGTTCTGTTCTCCTTTCCCGAAAACACCATCCTCGCATTTGTAGGTGTAGTTCTGTTCAACCTCCACTTCAGCCGTGACGTTTATTGTCCATGATTTCTTTGGAGGAGTTTTACATACTGTTAAAACATGAAAATACACACTTTATATTCTGTACTAATATTATGCATTAATGAACTGTACAATTCTGGAGAGGATCTCTCCACTAGTGTAGGAAAGTGATATTTACAACCAACATGAGAGCTGGGTTTTTATGTGGAATGCATAGGAATCGAAGTCCCAAAAATCGTTGCAAATTACCTTAAAAAAATGCTATATAACATCGTAAATGGTACAGAATATAATGTTAGAGTATGATTAATTTTGGATATATCAAAATCTTTACCAAACTATTGTTGCACCTTTGGAACATCTCTGTTAATTATACCAATCAATTGTATGTGGCATATACATGTGTCCGCTTGTTCATAGACACTGGTCTTTATTATCGAGATAGAGCTGTCTCTTGATTAGCTTTCCCATTTTTATGTATGACCAGATTAATCCAAATGTTGATGAATAATAACAATCCGGTTACTTGTATGGTGTAATGCTGCTTTTCAATGTATGTGATTTAAGAATGCGTGCATGCAATGTAGGGACATTAATTTAAGACAAACATGGTGAAAGGTCAAGATCAAACCTTTCTAATCAATCGAACATAATACAATTGAAATACAAATTTCACGTGGCACAGTTTCTCTTAATTGCAAAATTTTTGTAAGATTAAACAAATCATTTATTTCTAATAGTTATAATGTACTATTTTTACCTTTACAAGATAATGTTCCATACATTGTTGGTGTTGTTTTTGTTGTTCTTCTTGTCATTGTTTAAAGTTCTTGTATTCACAAATTTATGACTTCATTCTTTTTGTAAAATCAGCAACGCATGTTTTATTTCAAGCGTAAATGAATTTCGGTTAAGAATTTTACTGTTGATTTTATTTCTTAGATCTTTTGTCTGATTGAAAGGGAATTTTGAAACTTTGCAGATTTCTTTTTACTGTTTTGGCGTTCAATACCTGGCCGGCTGAACTTAATAGTTTTACTATCAACAAGTGACGCACGTGCAAGTCCATAATGACATTGAGACAGTTGTGTCAGTAACGTGAAGAACTGGGGCATTGGATTCATGAAAATTAAATTAATCCTTATGCAATAGATCCCGTCATGTTAATGGACTAATATTAAATAAATGTGATCAATCGTTCATAACCTACATTCTGAGATGTGAGATTTTCTTTATTTTCCATATCGTATGGTTAGACAGGAATTTTTCACATGTTCTCATTAACGTCCTCTTGATGACATTCTTACATGATTGATCAATATCGCATGATTCATCTTTAGTTTATTTCTCACACTCATACTGAAACTAGTTTGGGTCAATTCCTTTACGTCAGTGTTTTACTATTGTTTATGTACCAAAAATCATGTATTAGCCATAATCCAATTTAAATTCCATCCAAATGTTCAGCGACCAAAGATTGGGTACGAAAATAACAAAGTTACATTCTAGTTTGACAAAATGGTTGGAGTGACTCAACCGGATGCGGGAGATAGCGGGAATGAACCCCGCCGAGTCATGCCAAAGACTAATAAAATAGTACTAACAGCTGCCTTGCTAAGCTCTCGGCATTAAGGGGTTAATGTTAGGATTGGTCGGCTTGGTGTCAAGATAAAGTGAATGGTTGGGACAGTATACTACATGTCTGCTGCATGATTCCCCAGTGTTAGACATCCATCTGAACTGTCACACTGCAGACATCGTAGCGATATGACTGAAATATTGCTAAAGCTACGTTACAATTCCAAAACACACACACGCACACACACATACACACACGCTCGACATTGTTAATCCAAATCATGAGAAAGAACTTTCTCCGTTGAAAATTGGTGTCCATGAGATATTCATACGCAATATCGAACTCGTTCTAGCGTTTGATATTGATGTTCGATTCGGATGTTTGGAATGTTAAAATGCAAATTAGAAATAGCGTAACTAATTTATATGAACCTGAATACTAATGAAGTCATGCAATGAATTATATTGCTAAGTTACCACAAGCAAAATTTGTCGACGTCCAGTTACCATCTTGTAGACACGTGACTGTCGGGTTGTGGTCCCTTTTACCGAAAAGACCGTCGTGGCATTTGTATGTGTAGGTCTGTTGGACCTCCACTTCTACCATCTCATGTATTGCCCCTGATTTCGTCGGCGGCGCTTCACATACTGCTCCAACATGAAAATACAAACTGAACACTAACCTTCTGTAATAATAGTGTGACTATTAGAAAGGTATGCGGTAAGTGTTATGGGGTTCGAGAAATGTACAAATGAAAAGAATATATTACAACTGTTCGAGTAAAATGGTATTTACAACCATAATCGGATCAAGGCTTAAGAGATAGAATACATATAAGTCGAGACACCAAATAATAATTTAAAAACTGAGCTTCATAAAATACTATAAACATCACGATTGATGTGGATAGTTGTATTAGATATTTTTTCTGTTTAGATATCTTATAGGAATGAACCATGGAACAACATCTTAAGTGAATCCAGCTTAGTTTTCACTATTCACTTGCAGTGATTTACAATAGCAAGGATAATAAGCTGAAGATTTTCCAAATATTGATACGCCGTTCAAACCTCTCTCCTGACTAATGCGAGCGCACGTTCTCATGTATACCTTATACAATGGCCAATAAGTCAGAATGCCTTTTCACGTTCATGACTAGTTCCCGATCCATGTTACTCTTAAATATAGTTTGATAATTATGTTAGTATATGATATCAAAACGCATTGCCGGTCGACATGTTAGTTTCGAATATGGCTAATAGCTTACTATCGTGCGTAGAAAATTTAAACAACCCTACATAGAACCAAACCTAAATAAACTCAATAGGAATATAATTTTGCTTCCACAAACTTGAGATCGCGTTATCCGTTATATCCTCATGCCTCTGACAATAGAGACCAAACTACATTTCTTTACATGGTACTCGCCTTTTGCTTTGCTTATCAAGAGGATACCCATGGCATGCAGCCTACATGGCGTTAGCATGCAAAATTGTTTATACTGGATGAGA
Source organism: Unio pictorum (assembly GCA_030141615.1). Taxonomy (NCBI): domain Eukaryota; kingdom Metazoa; phylum Mollusca; class Bivalvia; order Unionida; family Unionidae; genus Unio; species Unio pictorum. The sequence continues at coordinate 836,929 of JARLTB010000269.1, forward strand.
TGTTGCGACAATACGGTTAGATTTATATTTCGATGGATGGAAAAAGATTATAAACTTATTACAGTAAGCTGCATATCGCATATTTTTTTCTTTTTCTGCATTGCATAAATCTAATTATAAAGCGAAGATAGCACTCTTCTAATTACTATTGTACCTAGATAATCAACATAAAAATTTGTGTATCTCACGTAGCAACCAATCTACACATTAATGTCTAAAGATATCATATGTGTGAGCGCACATGCTCGCGCTCGCGTGTGTGCGTGCATATGTGTGTGTGTGTGTGTGTGTGTGTGTGTGTGTGTGTGTGTGTGTGTGTGTTAGGCAGAATAACAATTTTAAAATGTAAATTTCCAATATGGTTCGTCTTCTAATAGCTATCTTAAAATGAACTAACATCAGGGCTTGAGTTTCGTCATATAGCATTTACATCTCTTGTTTTGTATCGGTTTACTACCACCAAATGTTCAACCACTTTGACTAGTAAATTTAAAAGATATCAAATAAGCTTATGTAGACGAAACCTATATCAAATAAATATGGTTAGCTGGGAATATATATTTTAATATGAACATGGTTAGCTGGAATTTTATATTTTAATGTGAATATGGTTAGCTGGGATTATATATTTTAATGTGAATATGGTTAGCTGGGATTATATATTTTAGTATGAATATCGTTAGCTGGGATTATATATTTTAGTATGAATACGGTTAGCTGGGATTATATACTTTCAAATGAATATGGTTAGCTAGGATAATATATTTTAGTATGAATATGGTTAGCTGGGATTTTATATTTTCAAATGAATATGATTAGCTGGGATTATATATTTTAAAATGAATAAGATTAGCTAGGATAATATATTTTAGTATGCATATGGTTACCTGGGGTTTTATATTTTAATATGAATACCGTTAGATAAGATTATATATTTTCAAATGAATATGGTTAGCGGGGATAATATGTTTTTGCATGAATATGGTTAAGTGGGATTATATATTTCAATATGAATATCGTTAGCTAGGATAATATATTTTAGTATGCATATCGTTAGTTGGGATTATCTATTTTAATATGAATATCGTTAGCTGGTATTATATATTTTCAAATGAATATGGTTAGCTGGGATTATATATTTTAGTATGAATATGGTTAGCTGGGATTTTATATTTTAATATGAATACCGTTAGATAAGATTATATATTTTCAAATGAATATGGTTAGCGGGGATAATATATTTTTGCATGAATATGGTTAAGTGGGATTATATATTTCAATATGAATGTCTTTAGCCAGGATAATATATTTTAGTATGCATATCATTTGTTGGGATTATCTATTTTAATATGAATATCGTTAGCTGGGATTATATATTTTCAAATGAATATGGTTAGCTGGGATTATATATTTTAGTATGAATATGGTTAGCTGGGATTTTATATTTTAATATGAATATCACTAGATGAGATTATATATTTTCAAATGAATATGGTTAGCAGGGATAAAATATTTTTGCATGAATATAGTTAGCTGGGATTACATATTTTAATATGAATATCGTTAGCTAGGATTATATATTTTAATGCTCATGTTTACAGCCGATTTTCAAAACTCCTATATGAATTTACTTATATGGAATAATAAGGTCATCTATTTTTCCAGGGTTTAGCGAAGACAATATTCCGAAGTTTTGAAGACCACAATTTACAGCCTATTGATAAACTTGTCATCATTTAAATTCCTTTTCTAACTATTGATCGAGTAAACAAGCTCGTTATACGATATATCCAGATCTCCATATAATGTTTCCAGATTGCCATCTAAAATTCGCCCTGCATTCTCTGTAACGTCGCCAATTATCTCTCCATCTCATCCATTTTGAATAATTTGAATTGCTATAGATTTCCATGAAATCAGAGGGCATATACCCGTGCGGTATTTATTGATATCACGTAGACATATGCGCTGCGCTTGATTAATGATGCTTTTCCAATGTTGCTGCGACAGAATGCGGGGCGTTGCTTAACGTCAATATGTTATCGTGTCAGCAGTTTTCTATATTGCAAACAGGTTTGATCTATTTGGGTGATGTCACATAAGACCACATGATGTTTATATTGTCAAATGCAAAACCAACATTTATTTTGTTCATACATGCATTTCATTTAATACTTTTGAGTTTCTGTACAACAAAGGAAATACGGGTTTGTTAATAATACTTGACTATTGTAATCCTGATGTCATGGACGTGTAGTGCAGTTATGTTGGTAGTTATGTGACTAGCAACGTAAATGGCGAATACCAGGTGAAAAATCATCATGTTTTAGTTTCATTTCGTTAGTCAGTGATTAAAGACATCTATTATTCCGGTCCGAATTCGGAGACATAAATAGTCCTTTCTATCGATTTTATGCAGGTATGGTCCAATGTCAAGTCCTTTAAGTTTATACAGGCCGGTAGGAGGCTGCTACCCTACGCTGACACCGCGTAGTGCAGGCAAATAAAAAATTTCGATAAATAATGCGCAGTGACCAAGCACTCTAAAATAAATTCCAAAATATCTAAAATAACTTGTGAGGGGTCAGACGGACTTGAAATTAATCTAAGATTTAAAGACGCCTTTGCTCATTATGCGTTTTATACGTCCACGATCTATCTCGTGCTTAAATTTTCCAAATCGTTGGTATATTGATTACGAAAGTATTAAAACATGTCAGTGACGGCTGTTGTAGCGCTTTTAAAGGTGAGCATTATGAAAAAGACTAAGGGAGACTATTTATATAATTTACTTGTGCCAATAACGGAAACATTCGCCCCTGCTGTATTATAATGTACAAGAAATGATTTACCTTGATGTATAAACGTACCTTGTTAATTCAGGACCTTCTTGACGAGAGGCCGAACTTTAATCTCTCTAATTACTATAGAACAATGCATTTAGAAATGTCGCACAGATTTTCTATATCTTTGTAAAAGTATTCATATCAATTGTATGCAAATACTTTGTCTGGTTTCCTTTACAAGACAATGTCTTGATTGTTTGCTGTTGTTTTTAAAAATACTGGTCCTTATAGATTTACGGCGTGTTTTCTCAAGTACAATCGGATATAACGGCCTCGATTTCGTTTCAAACATAAATGATCTGCATTTCATCTATCTCTAGTCTGAAGCATGAGCAAACATCAAAGATCTTCACAATTTTCTATGGAAACAGTCTCTGTTCTTGCTATTAATAACTTTATCCCGTACACATACTATTGGCACTACAAGTAATTGGTTACACACGGGCAAGTCCATCCGTGCATTAAAAAAACTTGATGAGCAGCAGCAAAAACTGGTTCTACATTCGTTAAAAACAATTCACTACTAAAAAATAAAACAAAAAACAGTTTCAATTATTGAGCCAGACGAATATAAGATCAATGGGTCCAGATATAATGAATCTACATATCTACAAGAGAATGTATAATGCAACCATTCACTACATGCGAATGGTTGCATTTTATTATTTTGATATACATATATCAAAAATAGACCTGATATTTCTCACGTATTTTCAATCTCGCTTGCATGAATATTTGGTTGCAAGATTCATCAATATTATTTAAATAAACCAGCATTAGATGCGGATTTGCATTCAGTAGTTTTAAATGACACGCCTCGATGAGAACTATTTTGGTGGTTTTACAAATACAAGCTGACATATTCATTTACACAGACGACTTTGAAATCTATTCACACGAGAGAGAGAGAGAGAGAGAGAGAGAGAGATTCCGATTCGTTCGGGAAAACTGTGGTGATATATATTCTTGCATGTATCACTACGTCGTATCAAACTCGTTCTTGAGTTTCATACTGATGTGCAACCAATATACTTGTAGGTTTTGCAAATAGAATATTCTAATAATTCGACAATTTTTATAAATTATGTATCGCATGATGTTATAATCCAGATTAATGAAATCTGGAAATATTATAATACTTCGTTAGTAAGATGAATACTAATGTAGTCATGTGATGAAATGCATAATTACATTACCACAAGTAAAATGTGTTAACGTCCAGCTACCATCCTGTAGACACGTAACTATCGGGCTCACATCTTTCTTCCCGAATAGTCCATTCTGGCATCTGTATGTGTAGTTCTGTCCGACCTCTACTTCTACCTCTTCAATTATCGTCCCTGATTTCGCAGGTGGAGATTTACATACTGTTCAAATATGACAATACTACATGAATACTTGATGTAATAATCGTTTGAATGTTAGGAGCATAGACAATACATTAATGGGTTTGGAAAGAATTTAGGTCCTAAGAATTTTCTACAGCTCTAATAAAACGGTATTTTGCGCACAAAACACGGAGGATGTGTTTCGACACAGAAATTGAGCAAGCACTCAAGATAAATTTGACTAATCTTATAGAAAACATGTTAGTGGACACACACACACGCACACACACACACACGCACAACACACACACACACATAATTACATACATATATATATATATATATATATATATATATATATATATATATATATATATATATATATATATATATATATATATATATATATATATATATATATACCCAATTACTCGTTCTCAGAATCATATGTTGCATTTTGTCTCAAGCTTTAATTTAGTTCAAGTTATAATTCATACGCCACCTCAACACGGTTGGGGCTACATGGTGCCAACTGAAGTTACACAAATATAAATTTGAGTCTCACATTACTCTTTCGAAGATAAACCCTTGCAAATAAAACTAAACCAAACGGCAAACAAGAGACTGTATAGTGGTAGTGATTGTGTAAAATGTATATAAATCACAGATGAGTGGGAGAGAAAGAAAAAAAAAAGAAAAAAATCTTTAACACGTATGATCAAAAATAATGGTATAAATACGCTACAGCTAATCAGTTGACTTTTTTTTTGTCTATTCGGATATAATGGTTTATTTCTACTGAAGACTTTCTTCAAATCCTATTGCGTATTTGGTCTCCCCAGGGGCCAAGTTTGCTTGAGAGTAACGGAGGAACAATCTCTAGTGAACATCCCATGACTCGCCTTTTCCTGCCGATCGGTTCGAGTCAACCTGGCAGCTGCTTCTGCTCTTGCGACAAAGAGGGGTCGGATCATAAGATAGACACAGGGGTAAACAAAGAAAAGAGAAAATATGGCCACAACTAACATTTTTCACTACTTCGTTATTAATTTATGAACGTTATTGTCGGCTGGAGAAAAAGAAAACAATTTTTCTAAATGCCACTGTGGAAACAATCTATTATTTCATACATGAGAATCAGGAAAGGAAGTTTACATCTGCATGCGGATCCTCGTCTATATTAGGGCAAAAACTGTACCTCAAAATAGTAAACGGATATACACCAGTCTGATACAGGGAATCTCAAGCTTTTGACAACATATAAATCGACGAAGACAGGTAGCTGTATATACCAGTCTCTACCTACATCCTATCAACAGTATCAGACCCTACATACGTCACTACATGTCATAATAATATAAATGTGATATACAATATTCATGAAAATAATCTACACTGGGATGCAATAAAATTTAGGCATATTATTCTCAGGTTTTAACCCCTATGTAATCGAATATAATGGAATTATGACCAGCCTCTGCTCTTAATACGTTCTTTGTATATCGTAATCGTTTAATATTTAATGTAGTCTATATGCCTACATTTAGATCACCTAAGAAATATCAAGTGTTCGGAATGAAAAGTTACAATATCTGATTGTTCATCTGGGACTTGAGTGAAGGTCGTATAATTCTCCTTACCCTTGGGTAAAGGGACTACCTATACTGTTACCGTTTGTTTTCGACAAAATCCTAGTTTCAATAATGGATGTGCTCTGTCCCTTCCATTCCAATACGATTTTCTAAATATGTAATTCAAGGTGGGAGAATCCAAAGCTTGGACTAACAAGGAAGCTACGATGTGCCATTTTTAAATGCTATATATTATCAGTAGCACAGCTACCTGCATTATGTGTTATATAGCAAGTGAGTCGCAGATTATTGCCACTCTAGAAATGAGACCAAACGGTACCTAAATGAGACGAAGGGGTTCCGAAATAAAACGAGATTATACATAATTTAGACAAAACTATACCGATTGAAGGCGAGAGGTTCCATCATAAAACGTAAAGGTACCGAAATATAACAACAATTTTGTCAAAATATACACTATTGATATTTCGTGTAAGTTTAATAGTTGAATTATTCTTAGCTCTATCATTTAGTTCGGCCTTATAAATTCAGTAAGATCAACTGCATCATTTTTATATTTAAATAAGGTCGGCGAAACACTAGATCAATGATAAATTTTGACCAGTGATGTATGTCTGTGGATAAACAGGTTAATATATTTTCACTGTTTAGTTGTCATGGTTTACAAATGTAGCATAATTTTACAAACAAAAACTAATGCTTGAATGCATACCGAGAACTCGGCTAGTCTTAATTATTTATAGATTTAGCTCGACCTTTCCATCCACACTCGCGAATAATAGATACCACTGTGTGCACTATACCGTGCAATTATAAATTAATGATACTTACTAATAATTTGACTGAAACTGTATTTATATTTCCCTGCTGTACTACAAATCATGCATCCTTCATTAATCAAAGTTTTTGCAAACACAATATGATCGGTCTTAGCATAAAACTAAACAAGATAGATATGCTGGACTGGAGTGAAACGTAGCAGAGAGTACAAATTATCTGTTTGATTCTGGAATGAGTGGATAGCCAGTGCAGGATACAGATAAGCGGGCAGGCGTGCTCTGATCGTACTACTCTAAGGATGGTCCGCGTAGCTGTGTTTTGGACATATTGAAGTTTCTGAAGTAGATATTGAGATGAATCAGACAGAATTGAGTTACAGTATTTCAGTCTTGAAAGTACTAATGAACACACAAGTGTTTTAGTGGCATCAACTGAAATATATTTGCGAATGTAGCTGATGCGTATCAGCTCAAGATATGCAGCCATGAATATGTTCATGACACGTTGGTGCAATGTGAGAGTACTCTCCAGTGTAACTCCAAGGTTTTATACTGAATGTGTGGAGTTCATGTTGGTGTTGCTGATATTTATTGTTTGAAGTAAAGGATGTGAATGAGAAAGTTTTAGTGTTGTGATCAGAATGACCTCTATTTTATCATCATTCAACTGCAGCTTGTTACATGTCATATATGATTTGACAGCAGAAATGCACCTCTCTACTCCATAGACCGTAGCATCAACTTCAGTTTGGTGGCTAGACTTGTATATTCCGATGTCATAAGCTAGAATTTGTGAGACACTGAATGCTTATTTATGATATTGGAGAACGGCAGGGTGTATTTAATGAAGTTAACAAATCCAAGAACATACCTTATGGAACACCTCAACAGAGATCAACTAGGCTGGATTGTTTTCCATTTGTAGGTACATTGTGTGTCCTGTTGACTACGTAGGACTTGAACCACAGTAAGGTCTTATTGTGCATGTCAAGTACATGCTGGAGAGGGTGAAATAATAGATCATGGTCAATTGTGTCAAGTGCTGCAGACAAATCAAAGAGGATGAGATTGGTAATATTTCCGCTGTTCAAAGCAGATATAATGCCATTAACAACTTTCAGAAGAGTTGGTTCAGTACTGTGGCAAAGGCGATATGCAGACTGTACATTGCTAAAAAAAGGACTGTTTGAATTCAGGTGAGATACAAGTTGGGTCAGAACAATTTTTTCTTTCAACGGGAGATTAAAAACTGGGTGGTTGTTCTTAAAATAGTTACGGTTGAGTGTTGGTTTCTTCAGCAGAGGCTTTACAATGGCAATTTTGAAAAGTGATGGAAATTCCCCGGAAGAACGAGTTGTATTAAAAACAGTATTTATCGAAGGCAACATTGGCTCCAAGCATTGAAGCTGCAGTGATGTTTTAATCGGATTAATTTTCACATGACTTAGGTGCACTCTTCATCAGATTGCACGTACTAAGTCCATATATACAAGTTCAAATGCTGCAAACGGTTGTCGCTGAAATTCTGTAAATCAACTGTGTGTAGATGACGAGTCAATTGAAATTATGTTGTCAAGCTTATCTCTAATTGTTTGTACTTTGTCAAGGAAGAAATTTTCAAACACATGTCCGGAATTTCTACTGGAGAGACCTTAGTACTGTAGTAGGATATTTTGGCTAAATGAACTATATTTGTGACGTTCTTCTTAGCGGCTTCATATATATGTTAATGAATATTTAGTCTGGTGGAAGGATAAAGGCATGCACTGTCTTTTGGTAGTTCTACTAAATTTGAAAGTGGCGATGTATGCTGTCAAGTCCCCAATCGACCCATCCTTGCTAATGTTCTTTTACGAATTTAATGTTAACAACTCACGCAGAAAGTGACAAAATTTAACACAGGTGGCTAAATTCGATGATTGCCCATAGTCTATTATGAGAAAAGGTTGAGAAATTTCAAATCTCTCGATCATCTACCTCGCTCGCTTTTGCTGGATTTCGCCTGTGATGAATACAACAGACCTTTCTTCCTTTGGCCGATCGTGTTACTAACTAGTTAACTATTGCCTAGCTGCAAAATTGAAGAGCTAAGTAGAGATAGGAACTGGCTATCAGTTATTATTTTAGACTGAGTTATGTGCATTTATCACTAGTGGCTCGACTGTACGGTTTCACGGTCTTACATTAAAAAAAAGTCAAAATTAATGCTACTATTACCTAACAAATCATAATGGTGTTCTGAATCCGGTACAAAAGCAGCATTGAATTCAAACTAAGAGACAGTTATTTGTACATTTTGAATGAAACTGTGCTTATTGTTTTGCTTTGGAGGCGCACAGTCTAAACAAGTTTGTGTGTGTTTGTGTATGTATATATATATATATATATATATATATATATATATATATATATATATATATATATATATATATATATATATATATATATATGTGTGTGTGTGTGTGTGTGTGTGTGTGTGTGTGTGAGAGAGAGAGAGAGAGAGAGAGAGAGAGAGAGAGAGAAAGAGGGAGGCAGAGATATATATATCTAATTACCACACTTGAAATCTGTAAGGGACCATTCAGCCGTGCTTTCAAGGCATGTGGTTAAAAAATGGCCTCTCTCCATGTCGTCTGACATACATCTATATCGTGCTTTTGTTCGCACAGCTGTTTCATTGGACGGCTCAATCCTTACTCCTGGTGGTAGTACCGCAAACTGACATTCTATATTTTTAAAAATGTACATTTCATGCAAAAGTTTGTAAGTTACAACATGTTTAATAAGAATACTAATGCAGATATTCGACCCACAAATGCAAAATGACTTTCCGCTCCAAAATACGGCATACATGGAAATATTTCGGAACAATCCATTACATTTTTTCAACTAAGACATAAGAAATTTGTATGTTTCTTCATTCTGCACCAAAGGATGTAATCGGCTAATAATTTCAATGGATTTCAGCAAGACGTAATTAAAATATGTTTTCGAAATCATTAATACCCCTTGAATTACCGTTGTTAGTAGTAATGGTATTGAGAATCCAAAACCTGGTTGAACTCCTTTCCTAGAATGTGCACTGTGACTATCGAGCAATCTGATTTCCTCTATTATTAGAATGTTCTGTATTTTTAAAAGATTTCTAGATCACTATAATATTTATTGCTAGTATTATTGATAATCCTGTACTTATTTCATACACATTGTCAAATGAACCACTCCTGTGGCCTAGTGGTTCAGCGTCCTCATCGGAAGCGGGAGGTCGTGGGTTCGAGCCCCGGCCTACTCATACCAAAGACTTACAAACATGATACTAACAGCTACCTCGCTTGGCGTTCAGCAATAAGAAGTCAGTGTTAGGACTGGTCGGCCTGGTATCAGGATACTGTGATTTGGTGGGACATCATGCTACATGTATCTAACATGATTCCCCAGTGCAATATATCATTACTAACTGCCACACAGCATACATCGTAGCGGTATGACTGAATAATTAAGCTACGTTACAAATCCCAATCACACACACCCATTTTCAGTAGTATGCATATTGATAATCCTATAACTCTATCATATCCAATGCCAGTAATATGCATATTGATAATACTATACAACTTTCATATCCTTTGTTAGCAGTATGATATTGATAATCATATACTCCTTTTATATTCCTTGTTAGATTATATGCACATTGAGGATCCGATACCAATTGTATTTCCGCTATTAGGTGTATCTTTCGTGGGGCTCCATTTTCACCAAAAACCAATATATATATATATATATATATATATATATATATATATATATATATATATATATATATATATATATATATATATATTCCTATAATTATAAATGACATTCTAATCATTTAATTCGTATGCTCTATGCCCATGTATGGCTTAATCCTATACATGGTTGTATACAACAAAATTATTTAATGGTACAAATAAATAGCTATGTTCGTCCCAAATACACTCAATTATCTGTACACTAAAAGGGCACCTGCTATATATATTTCACTTCATTACCTCAACTTTATTTTTAAAAGCTAAAACTATCAGCGAACACTAAGGAAAGCACATAAGTTAGGTGCAATATGAGGATGCTCTGCATAACTCAAGATAATTGTTTAATTACTTGGAAAAATATTATGAGTTTCTTACCCGTCTTTATGCATGCCTTTTGAGGATTGTCCACGGATGAATCGCAACGTTCGGTCCTGGAACACATTATTTCATTGCAGTGTCCAACAGGAATCTATAGAAATGAAAATTATTGTTGAATTACATGTTTTCTGATCATATAGATTAGATACACTGCATAGTTGTGTCCGAAGTCTTATCAAGTCAAAGTACGTTTGGTGTATGGCAGCAGTTTTGAAAATGGTATCAAATATTTTATTACCTATTGATGTTGTAACACCGACACATATGAAAATAAACTGTAAAATTACACCAACACCTAATTACAAAAAAGCTGTTGTTTATAAGATCATGTGTTCAAATTAGTACGACAAACACATTCTATATATCTTAAATTAAATGATGCATTTTAGTACGATTGTTCACTTATATGTATATATATATATATATATATATATATATATATATATATATATATATATATATATATATATATATATATATATATATATATATATATATATAGTTCGTACTTAATTATATCAGTATTACTTTAAGAACTATTTCCAGCTAACCTTTCACTTCTCATTAGCAAACTTTAAAGTAGAATACATTAGGTATCTAGATTAATACGTTGTTCAGTCTATGTGATCACATAGTTCTAACGTTTAATGTTGCACAAAGTCTTTTTTTGTGAAATAGCTATGTTGTATCACTTGTTACAATTTAATAGGTAAGGCCTTAAAGGAACTAAAGGCTGGGTGACAGCTCTGATGGGGTCATACGAAAGTAAAAACCAACAAATAAGCATCAAAACAATTGCATAAAATCTTTAAATCACCACCTTGTGCTCGCTGCTGTCAGCCGCATACTTAATTTGTATGTGTCTAAATCGTAATGTTTAAATGATACATTTTGCAGCTTAAAGTAATTAGAATATTCTAGGTAAAGAACTTATTTACTTTTCAAACCAATGTCCATAAGAAAAGATTCAGTCACCTCTTTTTTCCACTAGGAGGAAGACGGTATTGGCAGACATAATGGACTGACCTTTATTCCAGTGTGAAATTTATCATGTAGAATAGAGTAAAAAGAAGAGTAATTTTATTGGGATTGGGGCTAGTGTACAAACATTTGACAAATGATATGCTATATATAAAACTTTCAAATTATTTAAATCAAAACCTTAAGATTATTGATCAGGATGGCAGAAGCGTTCTACTTAGTAGGTCTTGTCGGGTTTTCATGGTATATCTCTGTAAAACTCTACCACCTGATTGTTATATCACCTGTCCTTACAAATGATACCCGTTAAAAAGCCAGGCAATCATGGAACTTGGTAAACACCCTTTTTACGTGAAGAGGCAACAACATCAATGGAATCATTGTATGTCTATTAATAACGAAAAATACTTTGATGAAATGTAATTGGCAGGTTAGCAGCCAAAGTTAGTATATTTTTATGCTTACTAGAAATGGGATTTCAAACAAGTAAGTAATTGATATAAGTAACTAGATATTGCTAGAAGAACCCAACAATTCCTTTAAAGAGGTTTGTGGTTTCCATCAGATAAAAAATATCTTCTTCATTTTACAGGCTTAACACTTCTGTATGAATGGGTGTTGAGTTCGTTCTGCAATGTGTGAATCCGTGACTATTTATTCATTAATTTGTTTCGTGATGTGATATAAATATGCGCTTATAAATGTATAGAACACAATTAAAAATTTGTGACGATAAATTAAATCTTTAGTTGGAAGGTTTCTCTCAAAGAAGGGTATGCTTAGTATATAGTTTACAGCAGTTGCAGCATAACACATTATAAAAGAATCCGACAGACTTAAAAGGCCGTTGTTACATTTATCATTAACGTACAAATGTTAAATAAAAATACGTTATTGAACCTATTTATCCTATTTAATTATAAGATATATGATAATATCTACGCACTTAAATTACTCTTTAGCAATGAGTTTACAAAACATTAGAACTCACTGAGAAATTTAAACAAATTGACATCAGGAGTTATAAAGAACAATATGCTTATGAGTTGCTACTACAATCTATATACAATGTCAATAATGGCAATACAAAGGTTTATTAAAACAATATTCTGAAATGATATAATGCACTCACATTTCTCCAGGTGTCTATATTGCTGTGAATCGAGCCAGCTTTGGGCTGTAGATTTATTCCTTCGGGTCCGGAATCTTCCTCACACAATTGACATGAAAGGGCAGACCTTCTGTAGTTGAAAGATTTACATCTCTGTCTTCGACACTGACATTCAATGGCGCACTGATAGGGACTTATTTGGTATTTTGTAGTAAACACGGAGCGTGGAAGATACATTCCAAAACTGAGTTGTCCAAGGCATGTGTCTCTTTCACATGCATCTTCTGCTTGAGAAAATTCTGTTAACAAAATTAAACTGATCCAATAAAATGTGTGCTTGTATTTCATAATTCTGGTCACGCTGGGTTATCGAAATAATTTGCTAAGTAATTTTAAGGATGACATGTGTAAGTGTTTGGATTGGATCAGATGTATAAAATAAAATTGCAAAGTTCTATTGATCCCTTTCGAAGAATGTAGGCAAAATGATACCACCAAAAAACAATCTCAAAGTTCCAGTTATCCAAATACATATATATTCTACTGCAACAATGGATCGAATCCTCCTGCCAGCACGTTCTCATTAGTCTTTGGAATATTTTATGACTGACGGTGCGTCATATTTGTCTTTGCTATGTATGGTTTCACCATCATCTATAAATCACACGATACGGTTAAAAGGAATGTAACATGCATATGCATAATTAACTTTAGGTTTCAGCTTTCGTTCTTTGTAAATGCTGATTCCAACAAATAATAATGACTGTTGGGCTTTTGAAGGCATTTTTAGACAACACAATTGTTGCATTTGAATAATTATACCACTCCCGCACAACGCGCATCATACATAATGCACGTTAACTTTCACCCTTTGTTCTCTCTAAATCAATTACAAAGCGTACGACCTCCAGACGATGCAAACGTGTGATCGAATTTCATGTTTTCATTTGTTTGTTTCGTAGGTCGTTTCTTTGGCAGCATGCATACTTTGTAACGGTACTTTTAAAGTCAACCCAGTCAAGCATGAGCTTTTTACTAACCTACTTTCCTGTCAGCGCAATATGAAATAATTCCAAATAATATTGAAACGGTTCATATGACTCAAATATTGCACACTCCCTTATGCATAATTAAGATCTATGTTGCTTTAAGCGACATGATATTGTTAGGCTTTCTAGACTCATACAAAAGTAACAAGAAAAGTGTGAAAGCAACTAGCTTGGCAACGTATAACAAATAATTTATGTCTCTAGAAAAACAAAGTAAAAATAAGAAAACGAACTTACGAATCAAATCCCTAAACATCGAATAATAATTCAAGAATTAAAAAATAGAAGTCCTAATAATATACAGTCCTAATTAAACTCCATTTGAATCACGATGAAATCTAAAATTAAAGGCGCTAACGTAAGCTTTAGTCAGTTCTGTGTCGAATCACAGAAAATAGTATTCTAGTATTTTTATTATGTGTAAATTTCGAAATATGTCTTTGTCCAAGAATTAATGTAGAGCACAAGTATTTGCAAGGGCATACAAATATCTTCGAATCCATATAATTTGATGAAATAAGGTAATTGGCCAAATCACTGGTCACTTCACCCCCTACCCCGCCCCCCCCCCCCCCCAATTTAAACAAAAAACAGAAAAAAGTGTGTTTATGTATGAGTGTGGTCACCCTGATGTTTGGAGTTTTTTTAAATATTTTTTTATCTTTTTTCTTTAACTTTAACCTTAATTTTGTCCCATCGGAATTATATCATAAAATATTTTTTTTAGATCCCAAGTGTTTCTATTGAGAAGGTATTCTCAGGTCGGGTTTTTTTACCTTTCCTGTTTTCCTCATCTCTTTTTTCTTAGTTAACCCTGGCTAGGGGTTCCTTGCATCCTGTGTATGCTATTGGTGTTGTGTTATTTGTGTGTTGTTGTATGTATACATATATATACATTGTGTTTTTGTTAAGATAGCTTCTCTATTAATTCAATTTCCCAGTCTTATATCAGTGAATATGACCCCTAAACGGTCTTCACTTGTTTGTTATATGTTTTTTTACATCCGTTTATCTTTATATTTTATATATTTGTTGAATTTTGTACAAGTTAGGTGTGTCTAACCTTATTTACCATCTTTTTAATTATTTGGGGTTAATCATCCTTATTTTAGTGCTTTTAATGATTGTAGGTATTTCGTTCCGAGACTTGCATAGTTTTCCTTATTTATTTTACCAGGTCGACTGTGTTCGAGGAGGGATCTGTACATTTATTTTTGTTTGTACTTCACCCGTCTCGACTATGAACGTCCTTTCTTTAATTATGATATTTAATCTATTCCTAAAACCGAAAGTTATTTTATTATATTTGCCAACGTAAAATGCGGGCTGTCTCTATAGTTCAGGGAACTATACAGAGCGGGGTTGTGTGATGATAGGTCACTAGTAACTATATTTTGAGTGCATGCTTACTGAGAAAACATATTTTTTTTAACCCTATCTAATGTATTTCATCTGTGTTGTTGTGCTGGTTTTTCTCTAGGTGAGTTCTTTTCCCAGCACTTCCACAGGCCTGCCTACATCGCCTAGCGCCTTGTGATTTAGCCCCGTGTTTTCCTTACCAGTACACTGGTCACAAAATAAAACACCTTAACTTCTCAACTGTGAAGGTAACTAATAACTACTAAAATATATGCCCGAATGTGGATCCATGCACTGGCAAAACCTAACTTATATATGTTATTTGTCACGTACTCCAAATATGGCTTCAATTTGACTTTATGAATCTTACTCTGAGAACCAATACAAAATGGTATCTGAATAAGAACACTTTAATTAGAAGAAGGCCTCTCAGACAATACATGACAATAAAAGAGTCTGAGAAGCTCCTGCATTCCTTAAACATTTATTAGTAATGGAATCACCAAACTACGACATGAATGGTACCTAATTCTTCATAATTAAACCAGACAGAATGGGGTTTATTAGACTCAAAAAGTATATTGCCTTCAAGACACAAATGTGACCTTAACCTCTTAGAAATAAGAGGATTTGAAACAGGTCTGCCTTGATTCTGATGCTTATTTTTCAATTTCTAGCAATCAGAAATAACTTGAACTCTCGTCTTGTCATAGGTACTCGTAGGAAAAGTCAAGTAGTTTTTACCAAGCTTAATTGAATCTTGATTTTTAAAACGTGTGCAATATTCAGATTTAGAAGGCCTTGTATTAGGCTTAAATACTTTTCTACCAGACGACTGATGAGTCCAAAGATTGCCGACAAAATAAATGGTATGAGAAAAAGAATACTCATCAGCAGTACGAGCTGTGTTTTCCGTTTTAATAATAGTATGTACAACATTTTTTGAACTCGTCAATTAATACAAGTTGTCTAATACATTTATAATCTTGATCAACTTTCACGGCTACATGCCATCAGTTAAATAACTGCTCGTTTTCTCTTACAAATTAGACTTGAGTTTGTCTAGCTTCTTTGTTATAGTTTCTGAACTGTTGCCGATAACCTCCGAGACTAACTCATACCACTTTACGATGCATTCCGAAATCAAATCATAATCAGCAATCTTCTGTACTGACAGGGATGCGTAGATATCTCGGGGTTTGCCAAAAAAGTGCACACTGTAATAATTAAGTCCAATGATCAAATGGTCATTTCAAAATGTTAGGAACGTTTGCACAATAAAAAAAATATTTGCTACATCTTTTTCTCTCTTAAAGGGGGCACTAACCTAACATTCTTAGTAACAGTGATAGATGAATTTGTATGTGAAGTGGGAACGTGCATTTCATTTGCCAGCCTTATTTCATTTATTCTAAATTTATATTGCCTTCCTCCCTTCTCTCTTTGCATTTGTATTTTAGTCTGTCTGTCTCTCCTTTTTTGCCGATTGTATCTGCATTTCAGTCCGTTTCACCGCTTTATGTAACTTCATTGGTCTCTCTCGATCTATCGATCGATCTCGATCTCAAATGAACTTCATTGCTCGTTTTAGTAACTGCATTTGTCTTTCGATCTCCTCTTTATCCAGTTGTAACTTGTTTTTTCTTTCTCTTTCTGAAGTTCCAACTTCATTAACACTTATCCATCTAGGATTTTAATTCTAGTTCTTTTACTTTTATATCAGAGTCTGATGACTTACTGATCAAAACCATGCAATTGTATACCAAACGTTCTTTTACACCAAGTACTGGACAAAAGTATGTTTTATTCCATGCTTCGTTAAGGGTACTTTTGCCACAGAAATATATTTTCTGAAAACTTGAATCAATTCGTCTCTTTTCAAAAGGTCTAGTTTTCCTGATAGGATTTGAAAGAAAGATTTCCATTCTTTAATGACATTGTAAGCAAAGCTTGCTAATTTCAGTAAAAATTTCGAATATTTAAAAAAATACTTGGGATTTAATGATACAAATTTGAAACACTGGGGGAATTTAAATGTAAAAAAACAAAGTGTTACGAAAGGTTATAGCCAAAATTCATATATCGCAAGGACGCGCACTCAATTTTTTTTGTTATGTTTTAGGCTCTTACAAAAGTAATAAGAAATTAGTGACATCAACAAGCTTTTATAAGATTTTCAAAATAATGTATTTCCGTTGAAAAAAACAAGGTAAAACTAAGAAAACGAACCTGAGATTTAACGAACCAAATCCAAAATTAATCCAAAAATAATCAAAAAGTTAGAAATCCTAATGATTAAAGGCAATAATGAAACTGAGTTAAATGGAAGGCGATGACGTATACTGTAGTCAGCGTCGTATTCGCGCGTTAACCGTTTTGTATTGAATCACAGAAAATAATATTCCACTGTTTGAATTCTGTGTACATTTCGACATATGTCTTTGGCTAAAAGATATTTTAGAGCACCAGTATTTTCAGGGATAAATGGTCTCTTGGAATCCAAAACGCTTGAAGAAAACAATCGAATTATCCCAACCAAAACTTTGTCACACCATAAAAACACATTAACTTATGAAGTGTTAAGACAAATGTAATGACTATTCTTTCTCAAAAGATCAACAGCGCAAAACATATGCCCGTATGTGGGTCAGTCAATTGGAAAAATAACAACTCCAAGTATGGCCTCGAATTCACTTTATGAATCTTATTCTGTGAAAGACTTAACAAATTTTAAAGCGTTCTGTACTTCAACTCTTACAAATTATGGAGCAATGTCAAGGTCAGCATTGAGTACAACATTTATAGTATTAGGTTTTACGAAAAGCAGTCCGTTCAAACAGAACTGAACTAAATTCTGGACAATGTCAGATCCAGTAAATAAAGTTAAAAATAGCATGTAATGAATGAAAAACTTCAAACTAACAAATAAACAATTCAATTAAATAAAACATAAATTAAATTGAATTGAATATACATAGCAATATATCGATTAATATCATGTAGTAAAATTGTACACTAAGATACAGAAGTGATGATGTTTGACATGTCTGAAACTGAAGAAAAATTAGCAGAACTGTATACAATTTTTTTTAATCATAAGCGTTCCTTTTTACTCTATCTTTTTAAAACATTATGTTACAGACAATGATGAAAATAAGCTGGACATTTACAAAAAATGATCATGATAAGATGTAACATTGATTAAATTCTTGAGAATAAAGGGATCAAGAAACGAAGGATCTTTGTTTTAATTTGGTCATGACAATTAAACGGATAGATACACAGAGAGAGAGAGAGAGAAAGACAGACAGAGAGATAGACAGACAGATATATAGACAGACAGACAGGCAGACAGACGATAGATAGATAGATAACTACAACATTATCAACGAAGATAAAGGAAACATGCATGCTCTTAAAAGCGTTCCTATGACACGATTTAACTTTATATTGCTTTGTGTGATCTTTAAAGAGCCCCAAATATTGCCAGAAGACAATTTGTTTTCTCAGTTTGGCATCAAGGTAATAATACAATCTCACGAATCAGTCGTTTTGGATGGATGGACACACATACACACATACATACACACACACACACACACACACACACACACACACACACACACACACACACACATACATACATACATACATACATACATACATACATACATACATACACATACATACATACATACATACATACATACATACATACATACATACATACATACATACATACATACATACATACATGGCTTGAGTACTGAATTACATATGATGATATGGGCTGCAGATTTATTCCTTCGGGTCCGGAATTTTCCTCACACAATTGACATGAAAGGGCAGACCTTTTGTAGTCGAAAAATTCACATCTCTGTCTTCTACGCTGACACTCAGTGGCGCACTAGTATGGATTTTGTCACAAAAGCGGAACAAAATAGAGAAACTGAGTTGTCTGAAACATGTTTCTTTCACATGTATCTTCTGATATGGTCTTACTCAGTATTTTGTAGGGAAAACAGCATGGAAGAAACTTTCTCACACTGAGTTATCTAAGACATGAATTTCTTTTACATGCACCTTCTCAATGAGCATAGTATATTAACAAAATAAATAGATCCAAGTAAATTTGCCCTCGGATATCATAATACTATGAAGTCTTGATTAGCGAACTAATTTTAAAGATGACATGGATAATCATTTGGATTAGAAAACTTAAAGTTGATCTGCAGTATGAAATATAATTTCAAAGTTCTGTTGAACACATTTGTTATTAGATCAAACCAAAATGACAATTTCAAAGTTCAAGTTTTCCCAGTACAAATAATGATATTGCAACAATGGATCGATGCATATTGACAACATGTACTCATTAGTCTTTGGAATAATTAATAACTGACGGTGAATCATATTTGTCCCTACTTTGGATTTTTTCACCAGCATCTATGCAATCAATATCTCACACAGACTTGCCTTTGTATTGCACGATTAAATCAAATGCAATATGCATAGTTAACGTTACGTTCTTCATACCTGAAGCATTCAAAGGTACATATATATGTTCCTGTAGCTGCGGATTACTGCCTCATGACGACATATTCTTAAAATCATTTGGAATATTTAAGGACAGATTATGTGTCATATGTGTTCCTACATTGATTGGTTTTCTCTCTCTATCTTTCTCTCTCTCTCTCTCTCTCTCTCTCTCTCTCTCTCTCTCTCTCTCTCTCTCTCTCTATCTATATATATATATATATATATATATATATATATATATATATATATATATATATATATATATATATATATCAGACATGTACTTCCATTGATTGATACATTAACTCAAACTTGAATAATTAACTTCAAATTTTAAGTTTCCTTCTCTCGAAATATGTAACAAATGAGCATAGTTATCAATTAAAACAATAACTATAAATTTTTTAAATGGTACTTTTCAAAACAAAAATATTGCTGCTGGTGCGAGTGTATAACACCGTTCTCCTGACAACCCATCCTGCATAATACATTTCAAATTTCAGCGTTCGCTCATTTTAGATTACCAACCTTATGCATCTCGATTCAAGCAAAAAATGTTGATTGTTCTTTTCAAATTTGCTGTCTGGTATGTTGGTAGATGTATTGGTTGGCTTGATTGGTTGTTTTTAAAGGTACTTTTAACATATTATTTAACATATTATTTGCTATTTTAGTATGCCCAAATTGGATCAATGTTCTTCCCGTGAGACACACCGCCAACATGGGCTGGCTTGGGTGGGTTTAGAACCCGCAACGCTTGTGTGACGATACCAACTTAGCTACAACGGCTCCCTGTAACTAAGACAGCATGCTTAAACATAGGAAGCATGTTTAAACATAACATAACATGTGGAACAAAGGATGCATGGCTAAATATAGTATGTGGAACAAAGGAAGCATGGTTAAATATAACATGTGGTACAAAGGAAGCATGGCTAAACATAATATGTGGCACCAAGGAAGCATTGCTAAATATAATATGTGGCACAAAGGAAGCATGGCTAAACATAACATGTGGAACAAAGGAAGCATGGCTAAATATAATATGTGGAACAAAGGAAGCATGGCTAAATATAAAATGTGGCACAGAGGAAACCTGGCTAAATATAAAATGTGGAACAAAGGAAGCATTGCTAAATATAAAATGTGCCACAAAAGAAGCATAGCTAAACAGAGAAGTTGGCACATAGGAAGCATAGCTAAATATAGTATGTGGAACAAAGGAAGCATTACTAAATATAATATGTGGCACAAAGGAAGCATTGCTAAATATAACATGTGTAACAAAGAAAGCATGGCTAAACATAAATGGAACATAGAAAGTATGCTAAAATATAACATAGAAAATTAAAGCTAAACACAGCATATGGAATAAAACATGGCTAAACACAGCATATGTATTCAGACGTTTTAACACAGCATATGGAATAACACGTGGCTAAATACAGCATATGCAATAAAACATACACAAACACGGCATATGTAATTAAATGTTTAACACAGCATATGGAGCAGAACGTGACTAAACACAGCATATGTAATTAAACGTGGCTAAAAACAATACATGGAACAAACCATGACGTAAACACAGCATATGGAGGAGAACGTGGCTGAACATAACATATGGAAAAACGTTTTAACACAGCTTATGTAATAAAACGTGGCTAAACACAGCATATGAAACCAAACGTTTTAACACTGCATATGTAATAAAACAGGCCGCAAAAACAGCATATGAAGCAGAACGTGGCTAATCGCAGCATATATAATAAAACGTGGCTAAAAACAGAATGTGTCTAAACACAGCATATGTAAAACAGCTTAGCTAAACACAGCTTATGCAGCAGAACGTGGCTAAACACAGCATATTGAAAAACGTTTCAACACAGCATATGTAATAAAACGTGGCTAAACACAGCATATGGAGCAGAGCGTGGCTAAGCACAGCATATGGAATCAAACGTAGCTAAGCACATCATATGGAAAAAGTGGCTAAACACAGTATATCGAAAAATGTTGCGAAAACACAGCATATGGAAAAAAACATGGATAAACACAGCATATGGAGCAGAACGTGGCGAAAACACAACATATGGAATAAAACGAGGCTAAACACAACACATGGGTAAAAAAGTGTCTAAACACAACATATTGAAACAATTTTGCAAACGAAGCATATGGAACTAAATGTGAATAAATACGGCATATCGAAAATCAATCTGTAGCAGTATGAGTAATGTACATGTTGCTGTCAGCATAATATGACGGCATTCCAAAATAATATGATATGAGCATGAAACGTGACATATATGGTGACTCAAACATTCCATCATCCAGCTGGCATCATTAAAATATTATGTTCTCTAATATTTCGATATGTACA
Organism: Unio pictorum; assembly: GCA_030141615.1. Classification (NCBI taxonomy): domain Eukaryota; kingdom Metazoa; phylum Mollusca; class Bivalvia; order Unionida; family Unionidae; genus Unio; species Unio pictorum. Next base: position 859,065 of record JARLTB010000269.1, read on the forward strand.
TAAGACCGTGTTTTTCTTTAAACCGACTGGAAATTTTAAGTAATATCACGTAGTATGAATATAGAATGAGGCACAGAGGTCTTAATGTTTGCCACTTCAGAAAGTGAAGAAAACATGTAGAACTCTCTTCAATTGTTTATAATACTGGATATTCCTGTTGTAACATCTCATAAGGAATTTTATTACAGTATATATTGCAATTGAGCTGAACCAGTATATACGTAATTACTGTCGACCTATACCAACGTGGTAACTCTTTACATGTACCATTGCATTTTCTATGGACGTATAGTCATGTCTTTATACGGACATGGTATCATTTTCTAATAAACTTAGAATCAAACAGGCACACAATGAATTATAAAATACAACTATTTAACTATTTAAATCATGCGGGCTAACATTGAGAATATTCGACAATCTGAAAAATGATATTCGTCTAGCAGAAAATAAATATAAGTTAATTTTAATAATAAAACCACCTGTTTTTCGAACCGTGTATGGTTATAATTTGACAAGTCAAATGATGTAGGTGTCATAAGGACATACGCCATAAAGGACGCATTGCTATTTTATATTGTTCATTGTGTTTTATTGATCATTATCTGCGCTCTCTTGTAAGTAAACGTGTGCAAAGAATTTAAGCCACGCAAATATGCAGTAAAAAATCACTTAAAACAAGTTTGTAGGAGAAATTAACGCCACACAGGTATGCAGTACAAAATCACGTCATGCAAGTATGTAAGAGAAATTAACGCCATACAGGTATGCAGTAAAAAATCACGTCAAACAAATATGTAACAGAAATTCACGTCATCCACGCATGCACTAAAAAATCACGTCATGCAAGTATGTAGTAAATGTTAACGCCACACAGGTATGCAGTAAAAAAAATCACGTCATGCAAGTATGTTGTAGAAATTAACGCCACACAGGTATACAGTAAAAAGTCAAAGTGAGGGTAAAAAAACAGCTACATACTAACTTGTATCTATACCCGTATATTAGCGTTTAAAGGTGTGGGTTTGATTAAAATTGTTAATGTAGCTTAAATAACTGTAGCCAAATCGCAATTCTGGAGTTTTAGTGATGTTTAAACATTGAGGCAACATGCCGCAGACATGTAGCATCATCTCTCGCCCAGTTACATTATCCTGACACCAGGCCGATTATTCTTAAAATAACGTTAAGTTTTCGTTAACCATGGAATACGTTTATTTGCTAGTCATAATGTATACAACCTATCACCAAATGTAAGTTTAGTACAATACGTATCTTTTGATTTCAATAGAATTAAAGCATGTTGCTCACCAACCCCCAACACTCCGAAAAACTTTGTACAAAGATGACATTGTTGAGATTGCTGTCTGTTTTTAAAAATAAACTCAGTTATAAGCTGATGTTGGTTACAACTTTCCAAATCTGTTTTGAAAGGTACTAAAGACAATTAAGACACATACGTAGTTTAAAGTTGATACGTAATGCCAGCAAAATAATCTGATGAAGCACAAATAAATCAAACTGCCAATTTAAAAGCAGGAAGTGGTCTTCATGTTAGACGATAATAATTATATTAAAACGCCTATCTGACCCCGCATTTGACATAGACGGACCAATGCTCAAAGACGAGTCTGTACGCAATTATCAATTTTATTCTTAAGATGCACGACATCCAGATCATCCTGGAAGAATGGGACTCCAAGTTCAAGATACAAGTAGATATTTGTACCAGTTGAAGCATTTATTGAAGTAGAAGGCGAACATGTAATAAACGTTGCTGCAAATACGCCATATGCCGCAAATGCGAGAGTCGCTTTTGTTAACAATGGTATTATGGAGTTCTTTGATAGCGCTACATGCATAATTGATGGAATAAATATCGAATCAATTCAAAATAATATTTTTTATGCTACAACGATAATTGGCATAGCAAGATATTCAAATGATTATGCAGGATCAGCTGGTCCGTCAATGATGTTCAATACAAACGTTTCCGATTTTATTGAAAACAGACAGTTTAATATAGGACGACGAGGAGATCATGTTTTTGCTTTTGATAGTTTAACGCCATTTGTCAGCACAATAAAAGCTATACATGGCGGCCAGTATTAATGGTGGCGGAAGAACCCAGACAACCCCCGGAAAGAACCACCGATCCACGAGAAGCTACTGGCAAGCTTTCTCAAATAACTACATTTGCCGAATCTTAGACTCGAACACACGCAGACAGAGGTGAGATGGCATTGGTCCGTAACGGACAGCGCTTTAGACCACTCGGCCACTCGGGGCCCCTCGTGGAGATCATAACAACGCTGCTGATGCTGATGTACAAGCGGTAATGATTCATCCTAATCAAAATTACAACTTAGGATTTGAAGCACGTAGCTTAATCTTAAAGGGTACTTAAAAAGATGTGCAGTTCCACCGTCTCATATTTTGGGATTTTGCAAAAATGTTAGAAAATTCATTTTCGATGCTAAGCATGCAATTGTACTTGTATGGTCTAAGATTACCAGAAACTCATATATATGCAAAAGTGGTCAGACTTCCAGAGACACTTCGTTGATACTTCCAATGTCTAATTTTAATTCAGTTAATGCTGTTGGAAAATTTAAAATAAAAAACTTCGGAGGTGCTTTATGCGTGATCAGTTACCAAAACAACCAAATAAAGTTTAAAAACTATAATTAATCTTAAAAATAGTTCTGGTCCAGATACTCATTTGGTCGCTTAAGCAATTGATCCCGTGGAATTGTTTATTTCAATTTTTATGGACTGGCACCACCAAAAGAATTTTTCAAATATGTCGGCGGACTTCAAACTCCAATCTGGTATTCAACATTGCCAACACAGACAATAATTCATCTGTCGATATGTGGCCGTACAGCAATTCCTGTACTTAACGCGGTACCATAATCAACCAAACCACCTCATAAAGTCGTGCACGATTATACAAGTAACAGCTATCGTTTTAAGCAGCTCTTAAAAATATAATGGCAGACATTTACGAAAGATCCTCCTCGAAAGAAACAAACAACTGACGGAATATCCCAAGACAATATAAATGAATTTATATAGTGGTGAAATATATGAATTACCAATGCTTGCAAATGTAGATCCAAACGAAGTTGTTGTATTTTTAGATACACAAGGAAGATTAAAAACGAGTTATCTTTTATTACAAGACAGTGTCATCAGAATTAATGGAGTAACCGAAAACGACATAGCTGTGTTGGATAACAATGGAAAAATTAAGCCCAGTATTGTTATGTCCAAGATGCTAGATAATATTTGTGGTTGAGTACAAAGATCGGTTTATACAATGAATAATAGTTCTCTCAATATGAATAATAATAAAATTACTGGTCTTGGAGAACCAGAATCAAGCAATGACGCTGCAACAAAAAAAATACGTCGATCATAGACACTTCTCAATTATGAATTCGTTATCAGCAATCCATAATGAAATAATTAATCTTAGATGTGATTATACTTCCCACATAAATACACTCTTGAGTTTTCCCAGAAACGTAAACTAAAGCATTAACTAATTTTTTGGATCTCAGCAGTCGTTAATATTATACTCGCTGACATAACAAAATCACCGACAACGTGGCAGTATTGTGGTTTCCACTAAATAAATCCATCAAACATCGGATTGCTGGTATATACGGGTTCTCAGTACTAGGTTTTGCAGCATTTACAATATCCACCACAATATCACGGCGGTATCCACTAACAAAATCTTCTGAGATTTATGGTATTGATGTTGGAGCAAAACAACGAAGTAACATTTCAAGTGAAACCTGAAAACAAAAAAATGATTTGTCATTGGTGTTTTTAATTAGTTGCTAAACTACCATCAACTTAGTATATTGAGCTGCCCAATGAACGTACAACGGCACAGATACAATTAGGTGCGTACATTGCAAAATAAAATAAACTATATAGTTGATGAATATACGTTGACAAAATTGTATATTCTGCGTCTGCTGTTATCGAGGGATCCGGTGTATTGCTATCAACATAACAATCGTCATCAGTTGTAACAATGTTTGTTTCAGCTGCAACAACGTGTACTAGTATTCTTAATATCATTGCTAAAAGAATATCTACATGTAGCGAAAATAATTTGCATGAGTATATAATACAATTGCATACAGTGACTTTAACATACTCCAAGTTATCTTCATTGATATCATCAGGTCTTAGTGATGGAATGATATCAGATATTGAGTTTACAGAAATTATCGAGATTTACAACGAGACAATGACTAATAATATTGTCGTCATTGCAAGAACTACTGTAATAGATTGTCGTTAATACAACTCCTTCAAAAACGATGATATCAGCAAGTTCGACCAATCCTGAATTTATCGTCAACGTTCTAAATGCAACTCCAGTAAAAGAAATTGCGCTTGCACAATTCCGAGTATATCAAAGTTGGCCTATTTTTAGTTCAATATCATTTGGTAGGTTGCAGGCAAATAATACTCTGGTACTTGCAAATACAAACAATCCAGATGGAAACCATGATTGGCAAATTGTTTCGGTTTCAATATGCAGTTATCAAATTTAAAAAATCAACAATGAATTTACAAGCAACATTAAATCTATTACAGGAAAGGTATTTTTTTAAATGTTATAACAGTTCATGAACCAACATTATTAGCTGCAATAAAAATACACTTTGTAGATTATGTTGTAGATATTTATCAATCATTGATCAGATCAGTGTTATGATGACCTATTATAACGCCTGAATATTAAATGACCCCAAGAACTAAAACGACAAGTATTTACAACCGACAAAATAATATTATTAAATATTGGAGAAGATCAAGGAAGAAATCCGTGTAATGTATCTTGTTTTTATACTTATATTGGCGAGATAAGATACATGGACGTTTATAAAAAGTGTTCCAACAGCATCAATTCTGAAATCAACCAATCAATCAACAAAATAATTAAAAATTGCTTTCGTCGTTATCGCAATTTTCATATGATGATGTAAAACAACAGATTATCGAAACAATACAACATTTAAATCAAAAAAGGGTCAGATCACAATTATTTTATTTAACGTTTTAATGAATAAATATGTTAACACTTTCTTTTCTTCCATGTCAAATAAAACCGTTTCTCAAGGATTACACAATAACAGAAAAAGAATACGATGGACCATGCGAATTTCAGATGTGTAGTACCAAAATGAAACAAAGAAGAACTTAAATTATTAATGACAATTTTCCTTAAATAGTTGAGTCATTGAGAAAACATCACCAACTTCAGCTATTTTTTAAACATAACAATGATCGGTGTGGCGGCAACAGGCATATTTTACCAGGAATTGTAAATATAGCATCAACGATTGCAGTCAACCTTGTTTGTGATGTAATTGATGGCAGTTATCAAGCAAATCTTGCAAGATCACAGCAACCTCAGCAAGAGTATATTCTTTATAATTTACTCCGCAAGTAGCTCCTGGATATTTCACTGTACAAGAACCCATTAATGCGCTTTATTCACGATGACATAATCCCTTATTAGCAAGGATACATTTCAAACGTACTGACAAAAGCGGATACCATCTTGATTTAAGATATAAAGTTTTATCTAAAAAAAACTCAACGTACACTCTTTTAATCACGTTGGTGTTTTTTGCAATTACTGAAAGGGATTTATTATATAATGTAAAAAAATCTGAGGGTTCTTAAACACAACAAAAAGGTACTTGAAGATGCCATTAGAACAATATTTACAGTGCCCCCAGTCGACGCAGAACAATTTAATGTTGACATAATTATTGATGAATACGGCAATGACGATTTTTGTTGACACAGGAACAGTTAAATGAACTGCGGCGAAAACATATTATATTGCGTATGTATGATAGAGACCAGATTCTGAATTATGCGCATTCCTATATTGAATTTGATTGGATTAAAAGATAGAATCTAATTCATCAGATTTATGGGTATTCTATCTAAATTAAATCATATTATCAAACAATTTCCTCTGATTGATGGGTGTATTATTCATAATTTTACAGATTATCCAACAATTTCATCAGATTGATGGGTATATTATCCAAACGTTTTGAGATTATCAAACAATTTCATGAAATTAATGGGATATTGGTACTTAAAATGTAAAGAATATCATCGAAAAGAAAATCATAAAATAATAAATATATTTGTAACATTATTTTTTTCTGATTTTACGTTAATTTGTTGGCCTAATAGTACTACAATATCATGAAAATCATTCAAATTTTATGATTTTTGTAGGGTCAAACCTCAATCAATGTTCCACCTGATTTTAATGATTTTTTATACATTATCGCGTAACACAGTCTGAAGTGATGTTTCTTGATACAATTCTGTATTGATTTTTAGCTGATTCATGAGCAAAATTGAAAAAAATATCAAAAACAATTAAAAAATCGCTAGAGGTTTAACCCATCAAAAATGTGAAAATCGACTCGTTTGAGGCTAACTCCTGCAAACTCACGCTAGCCATAGAAGAGCGTCGCAGTACTCACCTGAAATATACGCATACAGGTCTACCAGAAGTAAAGTGCAGAGATTAGCACGTCAGTGCGCCAATGAATATGGTTTACAGTTCTGTCAGAAAGTCCAGTCAGCAGCAGATACCAAAAAGCAATTGGTCCCAAAAAGAAAGTGATATTAGTACTGAAGCCTGCCTCAGACGACACATCCACGACAAGGGCAAGCAAATGGAGGTTTGGCTGCAATACTACTCTGAACTGTACTCCAGAGTATTTTAAGCTAAATATTATTTGACGATCGTTGCACACATAAATGTAATCTGAATGTGAATTCCAACAAAATTGATGATCAATGTATATAAGTTATTTATTATGACACAAGACATGTCTAAGCCATTTTTGAGTTAGAAGTAAATCCATGTTAGTAGAAAGGCCTTGCCGTTATTCCGATTGTCATCCATTTCATTTTAGATGCATTAATAAGCATACAGGTTTGCTGACATCAAACAGATATAGGGAGTGTAGATATCTACCATAGTACGAAATGTAGAATCATCATCAAAAGAATCCGTTAGAGTGCACCGGATATATGGCCAAGTCACTGATATAAACTTGCGTCAACCTTGGAATTTTGTACAGAAACCTTGCACTTGGAAGTATATCAGTCATCATCCCTGACTTTGTCAACCACATATTACCACCATTCTTTTCTCTCGTTCCCTGGCAATTCAACAAAAAATTACTAACACTGCCGCATTCCTTGGACAATACAAATATTAGGATTGTCGCTCAAAAGACATAATCGAAAGATCTATTCTTATGAAAGCTGAGTGGAAGAAACTTTATATAAGCCAGTATACGTCTGTGTTTAACCAGTCTGTTATTCGTATAGTAAATTCGGTTTTTAACTAATAACCCCTCACGTCTGTGTTTTGTATTCAGCGGTACAGATTTGAAAAACAGAATGGGTCAGACTGCATTAAAATGTTTCCCGGTCAGTACCTAGCTAAGATGTTTATATAAAAATGTAGAAGGTTTGTTTGGCTGTATCGTTCCCTGTTAAATATTCAAGACAGGAACTAGTTGTACCACGGAATAATTGGGATGGATACATTCTTTATTTTGATATGCATTTGTTTGTGGTTGTGAAAGCAGCGTGGTGGAAGCGTACATGTAGAGTAAGTATGACTGTTGTCATGCCCGGACCTTGGGCAAGGCAAACGAGACAACCGTCTTGGGCCAAGCGCTTCTCCGCAATTGTTTTGCTTGGAGCCCCGTGCTCATCACTTGCTGCTTTAGACCTGCACATCCTAGGGTCGGGCCTGTCTGTTGTCCAAAACTATTTTTGGATTGACCAAGAATTGAAACCATGACCCCAGTATGATTTGATCTGCTGTTGTTCGTAATTCTGCTGAGAAAACAATCGACACGTCTTGGTGTGTTTAATGGACTACAATGGCACTGTCAGCACGAGGATATTTATCGTGATTGGAAAGTGTATCGTAATACAGTGTGTGCGTGTGTGTGTGTGTGTGTGAGAGAGACAGACAGACAGACAGACAGACAGTGAGGAGAGATTTGAATTTTTAAAGTAGATTAAACAATGTGTCAGTCATATTGATACAATGTATGCAGTTCGATCCTATTCGGCGTTCGTTGAAAGAGTAGAGCGATGATTTGGTTGTGGGATTAAGGCATATTTCAGTACATGATACATGGCGGCCATTATTATTTTATTGGTTTCCAATGATTAAGCTCAGTGATTCAATGGAATCAGAAATCAGCTGATGCCACAATACTGCACTCTGTCAAGCTACTAAACTGAAATATGTTACCATACATAGGCATATTCATGATAAAAATAACATTTTGGGATATATTCAGTGCATACAGCCAGAAATGTGCATTACAGAAAACGTAAAAATACGTATAATGTCAGCCATTTAAGATATGCAAAATGTAAACTTATGATCCCAAACGTTATAAACTATGTGAATATTTGTCCATGTGGGATATGTAGCCACGCTAAGATCAGTTGTACACAGTTAAATTAAAAAAAAATCTGCTTTAATATTTCTTATGTAATATTTAGAGTGTCAGTTAACAAATATTATTAGTACTTAACAATGCATAAATTAAGATGGATCATTAGAATTCACATGACATCATACAGGCCACAATGCCGCACTACATTAATCAATATCTTAATCAAATTGAACAATAAATTTGAATGCATTTTGTGTTCAACATACACCATTTTGCTGTTTTCTTACATCCAATTGTAAATATACCTGGGTAAAATATATTTTATCCCCTGACATGTATTTCATTCTCTGACAGTTTAAAATGATTTAATAGAGAACTTGAGTAGGTTCTAGTATAAAGTTGTAATGTATGTCCTCTCACTAAATACCATATAACTATGTGTATAAACAATTACAGAAGGCTGTACAAGCAGATATGTATTACCCAGGAAGTCAACACCCTCATAAACACATAAAGTAACTGTTTGGACAAAAACAAAATAGTCCGACTGACCTAAATACACAATACAAAATGGAATTGTGTCTTCATGTATTTTAATTGAAGGTCTCATTTTGACTTACAAATATATTTTCTCTGCCAAAATTTGACAAATATCCATCATTGCAGCTTGTAACTGGTGTAAGAATATATTCATGCTGATATCATTTTCTATCAATCAAAATAGATATGTTATATGTGCAATTTTTTTAGATGGGTATTCTTTGTATTTTTGTCAAGTTTCATTTAAATTTTAAAATATAAATAAATTTTTCTTTTAATTGCATTCTTATATTTTCAATTTCATTTTTCTCTCATTATTAATAATTTTTTGATATACAAATTTGAACTTAACTCAAATACTGCACTGAGAGAACATGGAAAAATTAATCTTACTGTATATTCTTTACATTTGTTTCTCTGTACTGATATTTCCACTGTGTGACAATCAAGACAAATCATGTGTTAATCTAAACTAACCTTCACGGTGAAGTTCTTGTCAAAGGTTCACCGGCATTTTTGTGACAGGCTGGACTGTAAAATATACCAGCGTGCAATGGAACACAGTTTTCACTTCCGGATCAGCAACAAGACCTTATTACACACTGAAAAACTTTCGCCGAAACACACAAAGACAACCACGCCATATGCTCATATTCTAACGAATAAACAAATGCTTTTAAGCCCATACCTAAAATGCCTAAATCTAACCCTTGCATCATCACCGAAAGGAGACAAGAAAAATGCTCTACAAAAAGAATGGGCCTACATTCGTGAGTACTGAACCAGAACTCTTATTTGTGACCAGATTCCATTTAACGCACGAGCCTTTACTAGAGGTGTCAATTTCACCCCCATATAAATAAAGTTCCGCCTTCGTGCAATCATTTAAAAAACCTTGGTATGCCTCTGTTAGATAGTAATTTAATTGAATTATATCTTCAATGATTTGTTTTGTCAGGATCTTGTTACTGTACACGATCAGCAACACTTTAGAACTATTTGAGTCAATGAATGCTAAGCTGATTACTGCCCATATATTTAGACTTATAAATGTGCTGATTATGATCAAAATAAATTGGTATATGCGCCTGATTACATTTTTTCTTTAGTAGTCATTTAATTATTTTGTCAGTTTTTATGGAAAGGAAATTAAGTGAATCCAAAAAGTTTTCAAGAGCGTTCAGTTTCTCCGTGTCCAACAAGTGGAAGTTTGCACACCTCCCACAAATCATTTACTTCATACCGACAATGTGATCGTGTTTACTATAAGAACGGCAAGCAATTATTACCGTATCTGTGAATTTCTCCGTTCAAATGAAAACGCTTGATTATTCGTTTGCCATGCTGTAAATCTTGTACTGACGGAATGGTATCTAATGGTATTTGCAAACACTAAAGACACCTTTTACAGCAGTATGATTAACACTGATTTATAGCTAATTAAATCCATTGAAAAGTTAATGTAAAGCGTGTAATGTCCATGGATGCTCTGACAAGTTAAAATCTGTATTTACGGGTACCTTCTCAATGGGTTTACAGGAGTCGTTGTCATTATCCATCGTCTGAATTACGTTTGTCAAGGGGAATACATGTATTTTAAGTAAAAGGCTGAACGGTCTCGTTAAAAAAAATGCTATTTAAATTCAAGTTTTGAAGTAATGTGCTAAGACTGTTTATCACACGATTCTTGGTGTGCCGTGTCATAAACGCATGTAATATTTGCATTTTAATAGTTTAATATCGCAACGTTTTGTTTTCGTATCCAAATCATTTTAATGATCAGGAATAATAAGTATGTGACACCTTTTCAAAGTAAAAGTAATTCATCCTTTCCATCTTTTACCTACAACCCGTTGTGTTAAATTTCATACTATATGATTCCTTTCAATTTGGAATTCACATATAATGTGTTATCCTTGGTGATTCCTTTACATAGTAAAAAGTATATATATATATATACTTTCTATCTTCACTTACAAACGCATTATTTGAACATTCATACTAGATAACTCCCTTAGTAAGCATAAATGACATCCTTTCGATATGTAACTTTCAGACAATGAATTAACATTATTAGCGGGTGTAGTTACCTGTATTATGGCATTTATTTCGAAGAAACGATATTTCTAAATTTCTTATTTTTTTTTCTTCAAAAGTGCAAACTGACAAGAAAACAATTATATTCTAAATAAATAAATTATTAATTGTATAACTCTGTTGAGACTACATTTGTTAGAGTAGGAATAACCATTCTGACGTATAAAGAGAATTCTTGAATTCAAACACGTTTTAGTCCGTCAGAGGAAATGTTTTCCACCTTTGCAGTCATATTAGAGAATGATAAAATTTCGCTTAGCTTAATTTTACACACAAAAAACTCGTTACAACACAGCACAAATAGGTATATGATGGTGTGATATCAGGCGGCACCTGTCTCTTCAATATCCGTTGTTCCAAAAGTGAGTCGGGCAATCCGTGAAAAGTGCTGTGATGCCTAGAGGATACGAAATAGTCGCGCTTAACAGCAACACATATGTCATAGGTAATCGATCAAATTGCATACAGGTGTGAAACAATGAAGGCTTACAACTTACCCTGTAGTGGCAGAAAATCTTGTTTTTGACATAAGATTATCTATCCATCATATAATAATAGTACATGTAAAATTAATTTTATTTTCGAATACATTACACTAAATAGGGTTTGACAATTAGTATGTATGTATGTATGTATGTATGTATGTATGTATGTATGTATGTATGTATGTATGTATGTATGTATGTATGTATGTATGTATGCATGCATGCATGCATGGATGTTTGGATGGATGCATGCATGCATGTATGTATAAAATGCAACATTGTAACTTGATTTGCAAATCATGAGTCAAAATTTATAGTTCAGACTCTACATTGATAAATTTTCATTTTCAGCAACCACCTTTGTGATCAAATGACCAGTTTCATAAGTGGTAACTGTTTTCCAATTAAGGCAAGCCTGTAATTTTGGAATCTTTAAACAGCTCAATACGTGTGCTCTGATCGTATCAATTCTACGGGATCAGATGGTTCCCGTTAATATTTATGTTACTTAACTTTCTAATTAAAGTATTCAAAAATATTTAAGTTTCCAAAATAGGTATAAATTTTAAAATAACATAACTTAGATGCGCGTATCCGAAGTAACGAATTTGTGAATTGATGCCGTAATGATATGTGATCGTAAAGAAAATAATTTTCTAAGAATTCGCTTATTATCGGAAAATAAAATACTTAAAAATGGGGAGATAGAAAAATTGGTAATACCAACAACAGCAAAGAGGGTCAAGACCACATCGAATGAACGGAAGAAGGTAGCTTGTAGGATTTATAATGTGATGACGTTTTCCAACACTGGTTAGATAATGTCGCCCACAGCCGTCCTACACTGGTTATATAATATCGCCCACAGACGTCCTACACTGCTTAGATAATATCGCCCACAGCCATCCTACGATGCTTAGATAATATCGACAACAACCGTCCTACATTGTTTAGATAATATCGCTCACAGACGTTCTGCACTGCTTATATAATATCGCCTATATAGATAGTATCGCCCACAGCCGTCCTACACTGCTTAAATATAGCCCACTGCCATCTTACATTGCTTAGATATTATCGCCATCAGCCATCCTACACTGCCTAGATATAGGTCACACTAGATCAATCTCAAAAGCAAAATACAATATGTCGAATCACGGGAAATTTAAAACAGGGTAAATCGAGTTTGTCAAGAAAAAGAATGCATGATATACGGTTAATTATCATCAAATTTATCGCTATTGTCAAAGAAATTACTATTTAAGCGACTTGGGCAATTTGTTAAACTGTTAATACGCCTCGTGATATATTTTTCAGAAAAAAAATTAAACAACCTGCTCGCTAAAGTGAGATCATAACTCTTTCGTTTGAAATAATTTCACACAAACATATTGCAAGGAGCCCCGAGTGGCCGAGTGGTCTAAATCGTTGTCCGTTACGAATCACTGCCATCTCACCTCTGTCTGCGTGGGTTCGAGTCTCGGATTCGGCCAATGTGGGTATGTGAGAAAGCTTGCAAGTACCTTCTCCTGGGTCGGTGGTTCTTTCCTGGATTTTCAGGGTTCTTTCTCCACCATTAATACTGGCCGCCATGTATATATATATATATACTTAAATAAAAACATAAAGCAGTATATATATATATATATATATATATATATATATATATATATATATATATATATATATATATATATATAGCCTATCTTGTGCTGAAAAATGATGTTAAACCATAAAAGCAAACAAACAAACATATTGCAAATTTGCCACAGTGTGCGTGTTGTTTGCATTACATCAAGTTCAGAAATAGTACTGGGAGAGGTACTTTACTAATCTGATATAAAATGAGTCGTCTGGTAAAGATTCAATATTGAATGAATATTTTAAATGTATTTGGGAAGTTTTTGATTATAAGCTTTTTGACCTGATTTAATATAGGTGTTGTGCTAAAACCTTGGAGTTCAGTGTTGATTAAAATCGATATAAAATGACAAGGGAGATAAATCATATTTTACCTTTTGACAGGACAGTTATACTACCGAGTTGTCTTAGTAATGTATTGACTGCTCCTCTTAATATTAGAATTTTACTTCTTCTACAAGAAAAATATTTACCGTCTAAGGCACAGATATAAGTTATATTCCTTAAGAGAACTTTTAAATCAAATACATAAGATATTGTTTTGCACTTTGTTGATTTTTTGTCAGGCTTTCAAGTGGGTATGGAGAGTTCGATTATGGAGAACGTCCATTAACACTGCTCTCCACAATGACGATACATTTATTCATGTGCAATCAAGGAAATAGACCCGGCTAAAATATGTTTCCTGTATTATTTTATTTGCCCTGTATTTATTTACCCTGTATTTATTTGCCCTGTATTTAAGTGACATCGAGAATCAATTTTTGAGCTCAAATAGAGAAGATAAGTGGAGATTCATTAAGAACTATTTGTTCTAATCTGTACAGACGATCCAGTCGTAGTATTTTGAGATAATCTAAGAGATCGTCAAATTAAAGCTGACGTATTTATATATACGAGTCTATGCTCCTTTAATAATAAGTAACAGAAAAGAGAGAAAGATAACAAGCTTTGTGCAATTATACGAATAATGTATCTATTTAGAATCTTACAATACAAAGTGAAAACAAATGAAGAACTTACGGTATTGCGAATTAAAAGTCTCAAAATAATCCAAGAATTACAGACACAAGTCCTAGTAATTTAAAGTCCTGGAACAAAACTCAGAAGAATCCCGAAAAAATCCAGAATTGAAGGCGATGGCGTGTCTGTTAAAGCTTATATAGTGTTGATGTATCAACAGTCTTTTGTTGAATCACAGTAACATAATTCCAGTGTTGAATTCAATATAAATATTAGCAAATCTGTATATCCAAGAATGTTATCAAAACACGTTTGTATTTTCAAAAAAAAATCACTTCACTTTACACATTTGAAGAAAATAAAATATAATGTAACTAAAGCTGGAATATTATTGTTAATAAAACTATCCAACAAATGTGAGTCAAATACAAGAAAATTGTGAACATGTAATCGTTGTTATCAGTATAGAGAAAGGAAGAATTTGCCTCGCCATCAATGACTGTGCAAACTTTGCAGGCAAAACTGTTCGGTTGATGAATTTCATTATCTCCTTGTATGTAACAATTTCTGAGAACAAATATGCAACTATTATCCAAAGTTTTATAAATTATTGAGTTCTGACAAAACTTTAAGAAGACTTTATCAACTAGTTGATATTATTTTGAGATCAGTTAGTTCATTTCTAATCTTCTTTCCTCGATGCATTTGTTTTTCTTTACATTTCCTTGAGGAAAATGAAATAATCCCACTGTAAAGGAATGAATTTAATTTGAGATTAATTTGTCTTCTATCTAGCGTAATTTATAACCTGTCTTTCTAATTATGTCACCGTCCATGTATTTTCATGTTTTTACTTTTCGTATTCCATTGGAGTATTGACTTTGATACTTCTGTCAATCGGAGTCAGATTGTAATTACTGTACACACAGGGGCCCCGAGTTGCTGAGTGATCTAAAGCGCTCTTCGTTGCGGATCACTGCAATCTCACCTTTGTCTGCGTGGGTTCGAGTCTCAGATTCGGCCAATGTGGGTATATGAGAAAGCTCGCTAGTAACTTCTCGTGGGTCGGTGGTTTTTTCTAGGGGATTTTCCCCTGGTTCTTCCTCTACCATTAATACTGGCCGCCATGTATAGCCTATCGAGTGCTGAAAAATGTCTTTAAACTCTACAACAACAACAACAACAACAACAACAACAAAAACTGTAGACACCTTATATCGTCCATAGGCCTGAAAATTGAGAAACCACAATTGTACCTCATATCTGGCATATTGCCACCTGAATTTAATAAAGAATTGTTAAATAAATGCATTAATTTCCTTTTTAATTTTGCTCCTTCCCTCAAGTATTTGGGACCTAAATATATTGACAAGCAGACCACATCTGAGAAGTTTTCTTATAGTGTAATTACTGGTACACGAAAAGATAACACAAAACTTGATCATCTGATTTCGCTGTCAAAATGCGTGTCGCAAAGCGTATTATTCCCCTCCAATAATTCCGTTTACTGATAACTTTTCGTTTCAAAATGTCTCAGATATCGGAAAATGTTGCCACTTCCAACGATTACGATTTCCTTTTAATGTGGTAGTTTCTTCTTAAATGTAAAGAGGAAGAGGAAATGGGGACAACAGTATCATAACCTGGAACATAAATAACAGCGGATCATGACTGATACAAAATACCGAAAGTATTAATCCATCACCCACCCACCCAATATGTAGAGAAATTTTATTTATACTTTCTGTCATAAAACATTGTTTCAGCATCAGTTCATATTAGCATCAGGAATGTATCAATTCAATGTCAAATGACTAAATTCGGTGAGTTTTCTTTATGTTTTTATGAGGAGGATGTTTCGCTGTTATTATTGGCTTTTCTAACGTTTTTGTTGTAAGTTTTACATTTTCTGATCCTTAAATACCGTTTTAAATGTATAACATGCTGTTTGTATATGTTACATTGGTCCACAAATAAAATGTACAGCCGGTGTTATCAACACACCAGATTCGCCATGTTCTTCGAGAACATAAAGCAGAAAATTCATAATATGAAAGTATTCCTAGCTGCACGTAGATTAAAACGTCGAAAGTATGTGGAGGATTTAAAAACTCATGATGATTACTCAACTTAATGAATGGGCATCTGCAATTTCAGTCTGAGTTGCTTTTCACTTTCTTTTTATAATATGCTAACGAAACTTTAGCAACACAAGCAGCCGATAAATACAATAATATAACACATCCTTTTGAACATTATCCCACTATCTTGATCAAGAAAAGAGTGATCGCAGGAAATAGCAATTAGTTCGACTCATCGAGATAAAAAAAAAGAATAGCCAAAACAACTGGGACAAATAAGGAAGACAAAGATTCAAATGAAAACAAAAAGTAGTCATTAAGTAATTTTAATGGTGCGTATTTCAAACATTTACAGACATGTAAAAAAAATATTATATTCAGTTAAATCTGTATTAGGTGAACTTTGACATAATAATCGTATGTTGTTTTCTGGATGGAACGAATACGATGTTGTGACATGTTGTGGAATGCATGCATGTAAAATAAGCACTTCAAAAAATACAAAGACAGAAAAAAGAAGACGGAAACAAAGAGGTAGATATGGAGACAGATTACAAAACAGAATAACAGAGATATATAGGAGATAAAAAGTAGAAACAGACATAGAGCCAGGTAAACACTAAATGAGACATGCATCAAGAAAGTTACGAGAAGAAGAAGAAGAAGAAGAAGAAGAAGAAGAAGAAGAAGAAGAAGAAGAGGAAGATGAAGAAGAATTAGAAAGAAAGAAAGAAAGAAAGAAAGAAAGAAAGAAAGAAAGAAAAAGAAAAAGGAAGAATACTGCAGATAAATAAAAACAAAGAAATTTGAAAGATATAAAGGTATGGAGACAGCTTGGAAATCTGAATTATATATGGCTTCGTATCAAATATCATGACTGATATAATCTTAACAATTAACATTTTATAAACAAAAGCCCAACTGGTCTTATCAACTCTTGTGCCAATAAAAAAAGTCAACATTGTGGCTTCCAGACAGGTTTCTGCGTTGTACTCAAAGGTGGCGATTGGCAATAACTGCACATACACGGTAGGGTCGACGTTTTGCTGACATTATCCAAAGAAGAGGGTAGGAACATTCTGATAGGCGAACTGGAATAGGAACCAGTCAGATGCGGAGGCATTAAAAGATGCCTATTAATGCCAGAAATGTCAGGGTAGCTCAAGTACGATACTTCTTTCCTCGTTGTCAGGTCCTGAATCATCCTGCGTAACTCTTCCACTGATTTGTTAAGCATTGCAATATAATTCCTAGCCAAAAGCAGAGTAGCCATTTTGGATAGTTTCTTCACGGATGATCCATTTGAAAAAGGCATAACCTCTCGAAGGTTATCCAAAGCAGTGTTGAGATCGTGCATCCGCTGACGTTCTCTGTCATTAATGCGCAGGCGCACCGTCTCCGGAACACGTGACTTGGAAGTATATCGTCTGCTGCGTCTGATGACGTAAGAATTTTGCTTCCTTGGTCTTTCTTCGTCTCCACCCGATTGTTCTTCTCCACTGTCTGAAAAGCTGCAGTTAGAGTCTATTTCCTCTGTTTCTGGACGATAAGATGCTGGTTCCGTCGCTGCTGATATGGATGACATCTTTTTGTGTTGACAGCAATCCTAATCACCTCCTAAAATATGTCAGTGACAGAAATAAGCATATTGTCGACCAACAACGATATTATAGCTAGGCAATGAAAAGAGGATGTTTAATGGTCAGTTATTTCGTCATCTTAGTCATATCAGTATTATATCGTGGCTTTAACAGCACAAAGTGATATAGATTTTCCATGATTTTTTAGATCCGTTGTGGAATTTCTTCCAATTATTTTCTAAAGTCTTTTATATAAAACGTGTCGAAAACGTAGACTTATATATATATATATATATATATATATATATATATATATATATATATATATATTCTTTTGCTTTGGATAAAATTGGAAAAATGATAAAGTCATCATCATTCATTAATTTTAATTCTCTCTCTCTCTCTCTCTCTCTCTCTCTCTCTCTCTCTCTCTCTCTCTCTCTCTCTCTCTCTCTCTCTCTCTCTCTTGCGCGCCCATCTAACGTAAGTTAATTCCTAGTGAAAAATAAACAAAACAATTGGAAGATTAAGAAAAGCAATTAATACAAGGGCGACGAATTAATCTAAAAGACAAACAAAAAACACAGTAAGTAATAAGATGAGAGAAAACTTAGTATACTGTAACGAAAATTGAAAATCCAATAATTTCTTCAAATATTGTTTATCTCTTTAACTTCTGTGACTTTTGTACACAAAAAAAAAACATCAACCAGGCAGAACATTCAGTTCCTATGTAGTGAAAAGTGGATATAAGAGTAATGAAAGACAAGAAAATAGCTCTGAAACAATGCAGATTTCACTACAGTTGGTAGAACTCTGGGCGTGTTTTCCGTATTTTATATGACTATGATAGAGAACCTGAGATAACTCACATCGTCATTGTTTCCACCCTTATTTCCTGCTTTGTAACACCAAACTTTATGTTTAGAAAACCTTTAAAAGAACAGACATCAGTAACAACTAATTGTATTTTCGATTTTATAATGAAGCTTTTATGAAATGAACGTTTGTAAAAGCCCTTTATATTTTTTTAAGTACAAATTTTAATTATAAAATAAAAAAGAAACAAACAGAAGGACGTAATTTCAAAATATATATTTTACTATAAGTAACTAAATCATCTTGGTAATGTAGGGAACATTATTTCATAACCATTAAACATTATGTGACTTTGTTTCAGCGGATATTTGTAGTGCCCACATGCAAGTAAAAATTAACAGTTTGTATTATCCTTTTTTAATGAGAAGTGGTTATTTAACTTAAAATTGTTTTGCCCTATGCGTTTTGTGAAAATGTCCTCCACCACAAATTGAGATATAAATAAAATAATTGTTAATGCACAATAAATGATGTTTTGTGAATGTGCAGGATAAAAAATTGCTCAAAACTTCAATTTTAAGTGAAAATTGCGTTTTTTTATAAGTAATTGGAAGATATAATTGTGGAAAACTTAGTGGGGATATGAATCTAGTTCCCATTCTACCTAAATAATATTGGACGCTAACGCTGCCCCATAAAATCGCCGGACATTAAGGAAAGGGGAAAGAAATTTCACGATAATGGGAAGGCGATGAATCCATCAATGAGGAAGAAATCGTTGATATTGAATCTGACGACGTGGTCATTGAAATAAATCTAACAACGGTCAGTTTAAGAAGATATGATGATTTTATCATAAAGGGTTGCAATTGTCAGGAACATGGTATTTCCAGTCATAACGAAAACACCATGTATGACTCCATTTTAACCATGGGAGAAATGCTAGTGGATGAGAAAGCAGCAGTATCCTATCGTCGGGATGATATGGACATACTGCCATATACAGTGGAGAGACAGAGGAATATATTGCTCTGATAGTTTTACTACACAAACTATTCATAAAGCATTTGGCTGATCCAGTTTTACGATATATTTCTACATTAATACAATGTATCATTAGGCCAAACATGCAATATACAGGTACTGATAATTATAATCACATCCACACTTTCCTGTGTGAAGATATGACAGAGATCGCATAGAGGTCACATTCTGGTGACCTATGTTATTACCATAATTGCTAAAAGTATCAGTCAGTCAGATGAAGTCTCGTACCTTCGAGTTTGGGAGACTGAGCAGTATGGCTGAAGGGCATCAATGTGTGCCATACGATTGATTCACTTTAAAATTTATACAATCTGCATTTCCATTAGCTGATTCAAAGGTCACCAGAACATGACCCCTAAGCTGGTGCTGTCAGATCTTAACGTAGGACAGTGGCGATTTGAATTTAATCAGATTGCTGATATTATTCACAAGGAATGAGCATAAAGTTGATTAATTATCTGGTGAATTATTTTGACTAGAATAGTGGTTTACATTATTTTGTCTACCCTTTCTTGTAAAACATCTTATTAACTTTATTAGCTTCAGTTTTTCCAACGACTACAATCATTAGTACGCAGTCAAGTGCTCTTTATATATATATATATATATATATATGTGTGTGTGTGTGTGTGTGTGTGTGTGTGTGTGTGTGTGTGTGTGTGTGTGTTTATTTCCGAGTAGTTGCTGACGCACTGGGTATACTATTTATGAAGACAGTCTCGTATCAGGAGGAAATTCTCATCAATATTATGAAGATTACAGGACAGACTATGAAGATCTACCAGCGTCCAGACCTGATGCAGAGCGTATGACTGAATAGACGTTGTCAAAAGTATTTGCTTAAGAACGTCAAAGGAAATGTCAGTCCCTGTTAACAGAAGATCGCATGTCCAACATGTCCAAATCCATCAGAGGATGATATTCACTTTATAACAAACTTTCAGCGACAAGATATTATAAATATGAAATAAATTTTGGAATCTCCAAATATTTGCTGTCTTCATATGATTATGTTAATATTACTGTGTAATCGAAACAATTAATGTCAAAACATATTCTAAAGTTATTTCTTATTTTTCTGAGGTCAGATACCTTCTTTTATGGATAGTCAGGCTTAAAGACAATATATATGTCAAACTGTTATTCTGTTGAGTGTGTTTGATTAGGATTTTTTACGTAGCTTGAACAATTTTCACAATTTTTGGTCATATCGCTACGATGTCTGCAGTGTGGCAGTTTATAATGATGTCTAGCACTGGGGCATCATGCTGCAGACATGTAGCCAACCAATCCTAATACAACCTTTTAATTCTGAGCATCTAGCGAGGCAGCTGTTAATTAAACAATTTATTTTAATTCTTTGGTATATCTCACCCGGGACTCGAACCCAAGTCGTTCCGCTTCTGAGGCGGACACTCTAGCCACTAGGCCACCGGAGCGGTTGTCATTCGGTCGGATATTTTCAACAATAATTATTTTCTACGTGATAAACGCTGATGAGATAGTTGTTTTAAGATTTAAAATGTAACAGATTATCAGATTGTTTGTGGCTTTTATTATTGTTTCTTTTAATGCATAAATCCTATTATTTTTAAAAGGGTTTTGTTATACAATATCAAATGTATTGACCAGATGATTTGAGTAATCGGGCAAAATATCCTATAAAATATCCAACATTTTAAAAAGCACATCGTTTATGAAATAGTAGTAATTTAACTTTACTGTTAAAATCATGCGACAGTGATATATAGTTAAGTTCGTATACTTACAAAATATGTCCGTCAGTTCACTAAAGAATTTTGTTCCAACACTGTAAACACTTCAACGTCTGTTTCCTTGCAGAAGAAAGCTGAAACTATCCTTGTCTCCTTTGTGAAAACTATCACCTACCTCGCAGTATGTGACCAGATGTGATTTCAAATTTAACACCTCTGAAATTGTACCGGCCACTCATGAGCCGCAACCTTTTAAACACCAATCTGTACCGTCTTGTCCAATGGTGTCATCTGATGGCATTCTTATCGTTTTCATCGACGGCTCCCTATCAACAATAGAATAGGAAACAAAGTGATAATGTGAGGAAATCGAAGATAATTGCTGCTCCCCTCAAGGCCCGGACCAATAAGTGTCCTTTAGTCGCAGTATATTATTACACTTAAGTATGCTATCTTTCCATCTTTTCATCAACTTGCTAGAATTGACTGTCTTTTATCCGAAATATAGTCAGGAACTTTAATCTGACAAGAAAGACAAATAATTATTTTCATAAGGTTGTAAATAAGTTATATCAGAACATTTAGTTTTTCCTTCGTTCCGTCACTTTCTCATTGAATTTACTTCTCCGTTGTGAGATAATACAAACTTGTGTTAAAGGGAAGATATCTTTTTTATTTAATCACAATTAAATGTACTTAAACGTGACATAAAGATTGCTATAAATTATCGGTCCCTTGAACGTATTTATCATATATCTCATATGAACAACAAATACACAACAATACACAACTGTCATCACTGAACATATCGATAATTGAGAAAACATTTACAAATGAATAATTTATTACTTTTTAATTCCTTTTATGGTGTGTGTGTGTGTGTGTGTGTGTGTTTGTGTGTGTGTGTTTGTTTTATTGATACATTAGACAACTCCCACCCACCACTAACCCCAAAACCGCTAGGTTTTCATAACAACGAATAACGTTAAGATCGACTAACCTTAAAAACAATATTGTAATTGATTTTTTTTAAGCAGATTAGTCTTTTAGATTAACAGCTCTTATTAATTACATCATTGCCTAATATAGGTACAAAACGGAATAGAGAAATCCACGATGTATGTTAACTGTTCAGTGAGTTGTGTAGTTGATTCAGTGATGGTATAAAAATTTCTCTTGAACATGTGCAAAAATTCACAGAACCTATGATCTAACGATTTGTGGTCAAACCATCTCTAGGCATACTATTTGTCTAAAAGAAGTTATATGATTTTTTTTTTAAAATGAAATGAAATTTCATTGCATGAAAAATAATTTAGACATGTAAGCGTATAACATTAGCCGAATACTAAACATTAATATTTCATATTTGACTTACTATAATAACATCGCAATTCTTATTTGCTAAAAAATATTATTTTGAAGAAAAACAACATGTATTTGCCTTAACACTCTATTCTATGTTTATTGCTTGACAAAATTATTATCTAAGAAATATTTTAGTCTCTAACTTCAAACATATATATTAAATGACTGAAACGGTGGTAAACCGTTCTGATTGTTGAATATATCAATGAAAGAAAACTATATTTTCGACCTCCTATAATTTATTTTGGTTTGTTTTTAATTTTATTTTACTTTTTTATATATTGTATTTTGCCGTTCTTGTCACGTAATGAAAGAATGTATATTCAAAAGCATATTTATACTCGTACAACGGAGTGTATCGAATGTACTGTTTAAATATTAATGAATCATCAATCGCACATGATTGTACGCTGATTATAAAGATTTTCGAATTAAAGTATATAATACGAAATCAAATTTTACATCCACTCTTCAAATCAGACAATTAAAGGCAAGATGAAATTCCAGACTCCTTAAAAGTTTCTGTGGGTTTGGCAGAGGCATCGTTAGGTGTACGCGGGGCCTAGGGCAGACCGTTAACGCGCGGGGCCAGAGAATATAGCTTGACAAACTCAAAAGGACGATCTTACGCCTGAAGCGTGGGGCTCAATCAAGAGCGCTGTCTGGGGTGGTCGCCCCACTTGCCGCTCCCAGACGCTGTTCATGGGGTATGTGTGTGTGTGTGTGTGTGTGTGTGTGTGTGTGTGTGTGTGTGAATGCTTTTTTCTCTCGCGATAACACAGTCAAAATGAAGATTTTATCCTGGGATAGTCTTTAAGGGCTTGCACTTAGGTTCGTTTGGCTCGTTGTCCAATATATCAAAGTTTCTATCATTTCTATAAAAAAATAAACAAAATTAACACGTGAGTTGAAATTTAAACTTAAAAAGATATGGATTAAAAAAATATGGATGGACATTCATAATTTTAAAGACATTTTAAACAGAGCACCTAATGTGTTTTTTCTTCTTTTTTCTCTTTCTTTCTTTCACTTATTTTAAAGTGTCTTTTTTATTACTTGATATACCGTAGACGGCCCTGGTGGTCTAGTGGTTATATCGCACACCTCGGATGTGGAAGTTCGCGGGTTCAAACCCCTGCCAAGTCATATAAAAGACTTATAAAAATGGTACGAATAGCTGCCTCTCTAGTCCCTCAGCATTAAGAGGTTATCGTTAGGACTGGTCGGCCTGGTATCAGAATAATACGACTGGGTTGGACATGATGCTACATGTCTGCGACATAATACCCAAACGCCAGACATCACATTAAACTGCCACAATGCAGACGTCACAGCGATATCAGTGAAAACAAATTAAAGCTACGTTTTTTAATCTACATTTATATTAAACCTTTTTCCTAATATTAAAAATCGAATTGGAAATTATTAATAAAATGTTGATATTAAAATTTGTAATGAATATTATAAATGAAATTTATGATACATAAATTTATATAAATATTTTTTTCAAAAATATAAAATATATAGAATGAAACGAGAAGTTTTTTTAAAACAAAATCCCGCCACTTTTGTAAATAGATTTTTACTAAAATGACATATTTAAACTTGTGCCAGCAACATTTGAGTTTTATTACGCTGCCATTTTTCTTAAATGTGAATACATTTTGCATGTTAAATGTTACATCCTCTATATGATGTTAATGATACTTCTAATTTAGAGACATTGTATACGACGTAATTATCTAATCCAAGTATATTCTACTTAAAGTCTAATTATTTTCCTTATATAAAGAACGGCGATTAATGATAAATTTATTTTATATCTATCCATCAATTCTCTGAATCACTCTTTAGAAAAGGAGTAATTTGGGCGCAATCAAT
Source organism: Unio pictorum (assembly GCA_030141615.1). Classification (NCBI taxonomy): domain Eukaryota; kingdom Metazoa; phylum Mollusca; class Bivalvia; order Unionida; family Unionidae; genus Unio; species Unio pictorum. The sequence continues at coordinate 883,780 of JARLTB010000269.1, forward strand.
AAAAATACCAAAAAAGAATCGGAATGTCTAATATACTTGTATATTTCATGTACATTTAGTCAATTGATTCCATCATGAGATACAATTAATAAAAGATAATTATTATCAAGTTGTTTTGTGTCTGGTCAATTTTGTTGATGGTTTCGAACAATCGTGTCATTATCATCTTCATTCAGCCATCTTCTTCTTGATCTAGATCACCGCATACTTGCCCAGAGACATAAACCAGCATTTTTGTTCCCCAAGGTGTTAAAACTTTGAACACAGGCATTATCCGGATTTACCTGCTGTATAATTAAAGATTAAATTTATTATCTGCTACGGTCAAAAGACTTGATTTGCCAGCGGGCAAGGACGTTGCCAGACAATGGCGTATCATAATCGTTTAACACATCTGCAACTCTCTTTGCTGGAGACAGAAAAGGTATACGGCAGCCATTACGGCTTTTACCCGATCACAATAGGTTATAAAACTTGTTATCATTTTAACTGAACCAATCTAGTACGAGATCGAAATTCATTGATGTACTTGGTAAGACTGGATCGCTTCCGTTCATGATTTACAGAGAGGCTGCATACTTTTATTATTTTTTCAAACTCTGTACATATTGTCAGTATTTATAACATAACGTGTTTAGTGAAAAGACCGTTTGAGTAAAAGATATCCATAACTCAAGCATGCATTTTCAAATATTAATGTAACATTATAAAATAAGGTAACAGTTGTTTAATGCGAAGCGTAGGAACCAGACGTGTAACACAAAAATATTGTGAGACCTCATATTGAATATCATGCTGGGCTCATCCCCTGTGTGTTACTATGTTATATTCCTAAAGAGGCCAATTTGACAACACATACAATACATCATAAGGGTAAAATAACCAAATAACTGAATATATCTTAGTGTTCAGCATGTGTAAGTAGTATAAGAACGGTATATCCATGACCAACGCCAGGTATCGTTACTGTCGTTTCCTACATTTCAAAGTGACCTAGTAAAAAGTATGAAAATTCAAATTAAAATTCAAATTAAGCCGACAAAGTTCTCGTTAGTTTTCCAAATTTTAACAAAAAAAGCTAGCCAGGAGACCGTGGTCAATTAGAATTCGACATCTTTATTCAGCTCAAATTCACATTGCAACATGTGTGTGTGTGTGTGTGTGTGTGTGTGTGTGTGTGTGTGTGTTACCTATTGTACAACTGCCCTGAAACAATTAGTTTGTCCTTGTTATTTTTTTTAGCAAAACACACTAGAAGAATAATTTCATTAAGTCTTCAAAATATCCTGCAGTGAAGATTCGTTTTAACAAAGACCGAAAATGAAATGCAAAGAGCGCTTACCTAATCCGTTGCAACATGTCTTAACTTTCATTCAATTCAGTATTAGATATGGATTACATTTTGGACATCCTCCTGTAATGTAAGATGATTGTTCTGGAAAACGTTATTTATTTTGTCTTTCTATCCTGCTTGTACTTGTTTCGTGCTCTTTATGACAAACTATTTTAGAAACCCCTTGAAACCTTGTATTGTTATGTACGACAGAACTATTTCTGGAACCATATTTGTATTAGAAACTCCTTCGGGAACATACATGCAGGTGTAATAGTTTTTTTTGTTTTGTTATTTCTATCTAAACGGAGGTAAAGTAAGGTATAAACTCCTTCATAATTAATTTGCAGTATGTGTTTATTTGAACGCTAGCATTTTTACAAGTTCTACGTACATTTCTTTCCTTTTTAGCTCTGAAATATATTCGAAACAAATGGTAATTTTAATTTATCGGTCATCACCATAACGCTTGCATTTTTCATTTGCAATGAAGATCTCTCTCTCTCTCTCTCTCTCTCTCTCTCTCTCTCTCTCTCTCTCTCTCTCTCTCTCTCTCTCTCTCTCTGAAAATACACACGCGCGCAAAAACAGACATATCTAACATGCCTAACATCAGTACTGATTCGAAACACTTCGTCCATTTTATTCATGCAACTGCATCAATTTGGTATAATATCATATTCATGTCTTGTATTTATGTCGTCCACTAAAAAGTGATTGTCATCAGCACACGAAAGAAAAGCTTTGTCACTGTCCATTTTTATGTGCAGACGTTTTCACTATTATTAAACATGCAGTCCTTGTACATCTTGAATTTTGCATAATTTTGATCGCAAATCATTGCAAACTTTCTTCTCATCGATATCAGTTTTAGCGAATACACCTTCGATCACACACCAACAAAGTATTGGTAACGCATGAAAGTTCATTTTTCAAACATCTAGCATTGTTTTATTTGCTTGAAAGTGGTTATAGATCGTTTGCGTTATTTATTTGCTTGTATCGTAGAATTGTGTTACCATTTATGTCCGTGACGGTTTTTCTCCATGATTGTGTTATGCATATTTAAATTAAATGAATGACTTTGGTCAGTAAATGAGCTTTTGACCTACAAGATAAAAGTCGTTATTTGTAAACAACATATTACATAGGTAAATATTTCTTTAAGATTTTAGATCACTTTTAAAGATCCTTTTTACTGGAGGCAAACATATATACTCATATCTGAGTTTTGGACATTAGTTTTCACTTGGAAATTTCCGACATTGTTGACAACTTAGAATGTTTCGACCCTCATCATGGTCTACATATTGTGACTTGTTTTAATATAAGGGAAAATTAATAAACTTATTATTTTACTAATTTAACATAAGTCTTATAAAGAGTAAATTTTAGTTGTGTCTCAGTTAATATTTGAGAGGATTAATTTTTTTAAAATTATTCACCTGAATAACAAAGTGCGTTATATTTTCTGACCACATATGTTGGTATTATTGCGAATTAAATACAGGGACAGTTTGGATGATGGTATTGTAATACATGTATATCAATATCTGGCACATTACCACATTCGAGACTACTAGCACATCCGCACATTCAAAATCAAAATTCATCGAACACAACAGAAATCATTCGGAAATCTCAATATGTTTGGTCTTGTCAGAGAACTTCTAAGACTATATGGGATTTAATTCACACTTCTGTAAGTTCTCTTTGAATCTTCACTTTGTATTGTACGGAAATATCTTTTATATTTTTACACCTATTTAATTGTTCAAAACTTTCTCATGTTATTTGGGTTTTTTTAAATTTCTGTATCATCTTCATAACTCTGACACGTTACATCCAACATTAATCGGGTAATTTTTGTTTCTTTTCCATACAAATAGAGAATTCTCTTATAACGTAAAAACTTAAGCAACGTATATCATATAATGTAACATTTATTTTTCCCCTAGATATTAGAATTCGTTATTACATTTTCAATATCTGGAGGGGGGGGGTAATTATTTTTTGTGCATTGTTAGAAATCCGGAATAGCTTAATGGTTTTAATCTGGAGCGTATGCAGTTTTCATCTTAAGATAAATGTTGTTCTTTAGATAATTGATCACTGTAGTGAGGTGGTTTTATAACCGGTATGAATTTAATGGGTTTCTTCCCTCTTTTTTATAAATGTATATAGCATGTTATTTAACTGTTATAATTGTAGGCTAGTGCGTGAATTATACGATTTTTCAACAAATTACGTTGACAAAAAACTGCAGTGTTAGTGGAGATATTTTTCTCGCTGTCAACAGAAGAATATATGTCAGTAACACTATGGCCAAGTATGGTGTGGTAACAATCATCGCTGCATATAAGGCAAGCGTGCTTGTGTCTGCGTGACTTAAAATTTAGCGTAGCTTTAACAATATTAGTCATATAGCTACACTGTCTGCAGTATGACAGTTTATAACACTGTCCAGCACTGAGGCATCCCACCGAAGACATGAAGCATCATCTCTCACCCAGTTACATTATTGGGACACCAGGCCGACCAGTTCTAACACTAACCTCTCGATGATTGATGAGCGCCAAGCGAGGTAGCTGCAATACCATTTGTTATGACTCAACCGGGTTCGATAACCGCGACCTCCCGCATCCAATGAGGACGCCCTAACTACTTATGCCACTGGATCAGTTAAAGACAAGAGTACCCACGTTCAAATGCAAGAATATTAAAATTCTGTTTTTAATTATTTTCGTTTATGTACTTTAATTAATTAGAGTTATAAAAAAATGAATTATATGACTACTGATATTTGTTATTTTTAAGTTTTGTGGGTGTAACGTCGTTATTCAACACATCATAGGCTATACATGGTGTCCAGTAATGTATCTGATGGAAGAAGAAGCCGGGAAGAACCACCGAGCCATATGAAGGTACGGGCAATCTCAGTTACCCACATTGGACAAAGTGAGACTCGAACCCACGCGGACAGTGATGAGATGACTTAGACCACTCAGCTACATGGATCCCCGATAATTTATGTGCAAATGTACACAAAATAAAGCTGAACAAAAGTAGTAAACAGCGCGGAATACCGCAAAAATCTGCTACTTCAGTCTAATATATATATACTGCCTGTAAATACGTTTGAGCATAAAATAAAAAGACAATTTGCAAATATATCCGCTATTCATTTTAATACTGTTAGATAAGCCTTATCCAAAATATGTATACATTTTATTGTATATACATCGTCTGTTAGCATCTTTGTGTATTGAGAAAAACTGAACTGTTTTCAACGTCCCGGAGAAAGAGAACAAACCCAAGGATATTTACGATCCTTGAAGTATTTAATGATAAGTAAATAATTTTTAAGGCTTTAGGAAAATGAATTTGGTCTCTTCCTGCTCTCGGTTGTTTCACGTGTAGCAGTGTAACCGACACCCAATGTTTTGCATACGGTCTTGCTCACTGTTGCAAAATGTTTCAGTGGCCGAGTGGTCTAAATCACTCACCGTTAGGTATCACTGCAATCTGCGTGGGTTCGAGTCTCTGGTTCGGCCAATGTGAGAATACATACATTTAGCTTCTCGTGGGTCGGTAGTTCTTTCCGGGGGTTTTTCCCCCGAGTTCTTCCTTCATCATATATACTCATATATACTGGCAACCATGTATATCCTAACATGTGCTGAAAAATGGCATTAAACCGTGCAACAAAAACAAAATGTTTCTGTGAGCGCAATCCTAAGTTTGAATACTGTCAGTTCGTGTAATCCTCGCAGCCATTTTAGGAATTCTGCATACAAAAACGTAAGGAGATACTTGGAAACTGAAATATTAGATTATTCATTTAAGTTTGATTTGCGAGTGTACAGGAGACGCTCGTTTCTTTATCTTTTTATTAATCCCTTTAACATTCTAAAACCTATGACACCTCATTGTTTATGAACAAACTCGGAAAATATCTGAATTAAGACGACGCTAAATACATGTCAGTTCATTCTGTAGCTATAAAGGATGCTGTCAAGGAAGGATAAAATTTGTGTTTTTCTCTAAACATTTGTTATTGACAAGACCATGTCATGGCGAAGATTTGGGTGGAATCACTGAAATTTAATTTATAAAGCAAATAAACATACTGTTGGCTTTTCTTTATATTTTTGATTATTGTAATAAACCTCAAACCTCTCCATATGTACTACCTATACATTATTCACATTTAAAAACCGGTTCGCACTCTCAAAATAATCGTGAACTGCGTTTTGAGGACCACACATTAAAACTGACCATCAATTTTTTGACACCATTGTGCTATACCTGAGCAATAATTAGGCAAATGTCTTAGTTTTTCAAACAAGACATTAAATTAAAAAGACTAGAATAAGTTCAAAGGATAAACCGGAAAATGATATTTATATAATAAAAAAAAACTAATGATAAGTACAGTCCACGAGATTTATATTCGTTGTTTCAACTGACACCGAATCTGTGTAAATTGTTAGACTTGCTCTTCTCATTCACACCTGAACAAACCTCGTCTCAATTAGATCCAAAAGCTGCACAATTTGCACAAAGACTACAGAGGATCAAACTGAGACAACTTGATCTAGCTATTATATGAAAACTTTTCCATTAAACATTGTAGACGTTCAAATAAAAGCCAGTCTGCAAAAAAACAGTTCCTGCGTAGAAAATAATTTCCATATTTGCAGCTATATTTTAATGGAATTATCAAAATAGTATTTAGCATTAACAAGCAAAAAAATACCATGAAAATGGACCTCAAATTTTCTAAGAAGTTTTTATATTTATGGACGGAACATGTAATTCAAATAATAATCACTGCAAATGATTTTAGTTTTCCTTGTTATAATTTTTAAAAAAAATTGAATTCAAAATCAGGACTCATTGTCACGACAATGAAACGAGATATCAAAAAGAGGCTTCTGTGATAATATATTTGCAAATTTAGCAAAAACAAAATCATCAAAATATTATACTGAATTATATAAATTTTGCACAGATATATATGGAAACAAAAATTAAAAGTGTGTGTAAATTAGTTTCTAGTAAGGGAGAGCTCGATCCCCGAGATCGATTTATCAATTCTTGTAAATGTCAATACCTCCAGATACAAGATGTCTGTTATTATAAAGACTTGTCATTGAAAATGTTTGCTGATAATAACCTCACTACCACCCACAAAATGCTATCAAATTCTGATCATATATATTCGTTCCCAAGAAAAACAAGAACAATTTTGCACGAGAAACATCAAGAACAAAGCCGCTGTTAATAAAATTGCAACAAACATTTATTGCAATGTTCTTCAAACGAAATATTTATATTTTAAAAAATACAGCTGTATATGTTCATTATTGCTGAAATGCAAACAACAGAAGATTTCATTATGTAAAAAATGGAACGAAACTAAATTTCTTAGAATTTGACGTTTCCTGACTATTTTGGTCACAATGGGTGAATTTTACCAAACACATTAAGACACGTAAACATGTCAATAAAAATCAACTTGCACTATGCGATTCCACTTTCATTTATGAAGGGGTAAATGCAGAGATCATAAAATTGACTGGTTAGATGAGTTTTAATAGTAAAGCGGGCAGCGTTGCAGGAAATCGGATTGTTTCAATTTCATTGCCTTTTGTGAAAGCTGTATTGGCCAAACAAAAATGAAAATTCGACTGTGCCAATTACATTAATTTAACAACCATTCATGTCAAGCAAAAGTGCCCAGATATGTAAAAAGTTGCTAGACTACAAATGACCACTTTACTGGTTAAAAATTCAATCAAAATTGGTTACTTTGCAGAGTACATTTAATGATTTTGAACTAAAATCTGTATGAATTCTTGAACATCACTGCTTTCCAAGTGCACAAAGTATTACAAATTTTGCATGTTATTCACACACTTGTATCATGACAACGTTTCTGGTGAATATGTAGGTTGAAGGGGTGGGAGGTGATGTGGAGATAACTATAAACGTACTAATCTGACAAAGGTAAATTCTACATAGGAGACAACTCTTGTCATGATACAAATGCATACCAAATTTCATGAAGATATCCCAAAAAGGTTTTGATTATGTTAATGGTAAAGGGTGCAGGACACATGGGCAGACACAATAATAAAATACAAATGTGGATAACTCTTAAAATGCTGATCAGACAGAATCAATATGAATAGGGCTGAATGTCCGGTCTTGATATAACAGTAAGACTGTTAGTATCATGACATTTGAAACGATTCAATTGTTGTTGTTGTAGGGTTTAACGCCATTTTTCAGCACACGCTAGGCTATACGTGGCGGCCAGTATTATTGGGGGAGGAAGAACCCGGGAAAGACCCAGAAGGAACCACCGACCCACGAGAAACTGCTGGTATTGGGCTCCAACTTGGAATACGCCATTTCTCGAGAAATTGCGCGCAACAACTTGGAATTTCTAATTGTTGCGCTATTTCTCGAGAAATTGCATGGCAGTTGGCTCCAACTTGGAATAGCAATTTCTCGAGATATTGCACGCAACATCTTGGAATTACACATAAATCGGCGTCCTTTTACTTTTGTAAATTCTAAGCATTATTTTATATTAGTTTTCAGATATATATATATATATATATATATATATATATATATATATATATATATATATATATATATATATATATATATATATATATATATTGATTTGACCTGATTTTTGTTTTCTGTATTTTTTAAATAACTTGAATTGAAATATGTTTCACAAAATATTTGTATTTGAAATATGTTTCAAAAAAATATTTGTGCTTGAAATATGTTTGTAAAAATCTTTAATAAAAATAATACTATATTTAAATATAGATGTATTTTGTATTCATTGTTTCTTTCTGTCTTCTGCCATTTTTTAAAAAGTAATAATTTTGAATAGTATTGTAAATCTAGGAAAGGTCTTGGAACATATTAAACATTTCAAGGGACTATTTATATTGTCCCACTGAACTTAATTGGGGTTATTCCAAGTTGTTGCATGATGCTTGCATGCAACATTTTGGAATTTTGTCCCAGAAAGATGGATTTAAAGGTAGGAAAGGTCTTGAGTGGAGATGTAGCAGAAAATTAATATTTGGAACATATTAAACATCTCAAGGGACTATTACTGTTGCCCAATAGGGTAATATTTCACAGCCTAGGGTGATTAATGTTACTTCAGTGAATTTTGTATGATGCATACATGCCATGTTTTAGAAATTAATCCTTTGAAATACTATTGTAAATCTAGTAAAGGTCTTCAAAGGAGTTGTTGCAGAAATATACTATTTGGAACATATTGAAGGTCTGAGGATCTTGTTATTGTTGTCCCACTGAACTTAATCGAGGTTATTCCAAGTTGTTGCATGATGCTTGCATGCAACATTTTGGAATTTTGTCCCAGAAAGATGGATTTAAAGGTAGGAAAGGTCTAGAGTGGAGATGTAGCACAAAATTAATATTTGGAACATATTAAACATCTCAAGGGACTATTACTGTTGCCCAATAGGGTAATATTTCACAGCCTAGGGTGTTTAATGTTACTTCAGTGAATGTTGTATGATGCATACATGCCATGTTTTAGAATTAATCCTTTGAAATACTATTGTAAATCTAGGAAAGGTCTTCAAGGGAGTTGTTGCAGAAAGAAAGAGAGGAGCAAGAACAACAGCAACAACAAAGAAACTGGAAGGAAAGAAAGAGGAGCTTATGTTTATTAGTTTATTAGTAATTATTGGGTTTCCAATTTTATATATAGTTGTTACATTTTATTGATTTAGTTGTATTATGTGCGAGGTACCAGAGGATCATTGTCTGCCAAATGCCTAAAATTCATTTTTTCTAAAAAAAGAACTAGGTTATTATTTTAATTCTTTTATTTGTTTATTGTTTACAGCTGTATAAACTTTATTAAAAAAAAAACAACATATATACACTTATCAATAGCAAAGTTTTTGATGACAACTGTCTTTTATGATAACTTCAGCCTCAAGGTAGGAGATTCCTTCAGCTGCTACCATCAGGTGTATCATCACCTTGAAGTATATGAAGAAATATTAAAAAAAAGTTGATTAAAATATTTTATCAAACTTAAGAATTTAATCCAAGGTATCCATGTACTTTATTTAAAATATATGAATATATTTTCCAAAAGGTACAGTGAGCTATTTCACACCCACCCCAAATACAATATGATGCAGAGCTGTGCACCCCCTTATGATGCTTTACATTATTTTCAGGGATATTTTCAGTATTTCATGTCACCTTTCAGTATTTTTCACAACCAAAAAACATGCATAAACAAAGTGGTTCCACTGGTGGTGTTTCATTCTCCAGATTGGTTCATAATAAAAATTAAATAGTTTAATCTTCAAGAACTTGTGGATAGAATCAGCTGACAAGATACCGGTAAAGTGAAAAATAATAAATAAAAATTATGAAGAAGGGGGAATCGCAATGATTGATTTTAAAAAATGTAATTTGTTCACTCGAAATTACAGAAGACAAGACTTGTGTTGAAAAATAATTGTAAGGAAGTCCTTGGGATGGTTACCAATGTACAGGGAATATGAAATTAAAATATTTAAAAATGATTTTCCTTATGACCGTGACTTCGGTGGATGCTACATCTACCATCAGTAGTCAATACACTATTACAATTCAACTGTTTTCATAATTTCGCTGGGTCATTCATATTCTCTTCAATCTTAAATTAATAGATGTTATGTAAACATATTTTTTTTTATGATTTGCGTACATCAAAATTAATTTGATAGGTTTATAAATGTTGATTCCAAATATAAACAAAACAAGTTTCAAAGATTTAATCACTGCTCAGCAATTGCTGTTGAGTTTAGAAAATATAGAAACTTCATTTTAGATGTCATTAATACAGTTTATACTATATTTGTACTTTGATGACATTGTTCACAAGTGAATGTCACAACCTGTCTTTAATTCCACTTTAAACCAATGAAAGCGAGGGGAAAATATACTTACTTTATGCTTTAACTTCGCCAATTTCGCTAACGAATTGTTGCAGAAACCTACAACATCTTGAACTTTCCCATCCAGAAGATTGAATACATTATTGACAAACACCTTTGTCACAGATTTATTTGTGGTCTTGTTGCTTACGTATTTTTCCGTGCAAAACGATTCATAAATATCTATGTCAACATCCTCCATTCTTAACACTCTAATGAAACTCAAGTCAAGCCAGCAGCTCGGTCTATTTATATCGGTTCGCATGGTCACGCAATTTCTCGAGAAAAAGCGCAACAACTCGGGATTCCGAATTGTTGCGTTATTCCAAGTTGGAGCCCAACACTGGCAAGCTTACTCACATAACTACATTAGCCGAATCTTAGACTCGAACACACGCAGAGAGAAGTGAGATGGCAGTGATTCGTAATAGACAGCATTTTAGACCACCCGGCCACTCGGGGCAGCCGAAATGATTCAGTACATTTTAAGTAAACTTATGTTTACAACTCTACTGTGCTGGGTAATAAAACAAAAAGCAAATCATGCAATTTTGGTTCTAATGTCTTTCAATATACCTGATGCAGAAAACTGAATAACAAATCAAAGAAACACAATATGTTTCCACAAAATTTATAAAAGTATTTATGACTTGTATAGTCATAACCGTTTGTATGGCAACATTTGGGCAGTTGTGTTCAACACACTACTTTACGCATGCAAAACATGGATGGCGTTCCAACACCACGCCAGGAAATGACTAGAGAGGTCCTTGTCGAATCGATGGACAAACAACGAACGAGTCATAGCTGTTTTATATTATTCAAAAATGAATCCTTGGAAGATAAAAAATGTGAGAATATAAATGCTAGAACATAAATTAACCTTTTCTAATATATAAAAAAAACAATTATAGCAGTACAGTATTGTTTAAAACATATTTTTTATGCTTGTCTGACATTATTTGGATATATTCTCCCATCAGTCTTGTCTATTATAAACAGGTTCAATTTAACCAGGGCCCATGCAAGCATTGTGCAAGTAGTGTGCTTGCACAGGGAGCTGTTTAGCCAAATTGTAAAAGAAATGAGAAGCAAAAATCTAACAAAGGAGTTAAAATAAATCAAGGTCTGCATTTTTTTAGTATGAAAAACTTTTAATTTGGTCATACCTTTCTTAAATTTTTTATGAGATTTCTTACAGATAGGGAGAGTGCCAAATCTGTTTCTCACAAGGTACTGTATTGCCTCGCTCTGGCCACAATTTTAACATGTCTTGCTGTTTGAATCAATACACCATGTCCTTTAATGATGGACCTTTCATTGATGAAAACTGTTTTGATATGATCTGTTCAGCTATTCTCAAAGGATCTAGCAATAAATGTATCTACTGTTTTTGGTGAGGACTCTAAATAAAACCATATAGTCCTTTGCTAGCTTACCTTAACGGATATTCAAGAGATGTCTACACACTTTACTAACATCCTTCTGGGGAACTTGGTACAGGCATACACCCACATTTATACCGTTTGCGTTGCCCCAAATATTTATTAAAAAATTAATTTCTCGTATGGGTTGGCACCTCTAGCACTGCATCTAGTGTACTGATTCTGTACCACTACTTTGAAGCTGTTAGTAGCTGGATGGTTCATCACAGCCCCATCACATATTCATGTACTTCTAATGACATCGCATCCATGGACATGAAAGGTGTAGCACTGGGAAATGAATAAACACATCAACTTCTTTACGCTTGGCTGGATCAGTATATGAAGCCCTTTAACAGTCTTTTGGTACTGAAACTGGAACAAGGTGATTTCCTTTACCAAGTTGGTATGGTACAAGCATTTCTTTTAAACACATCTTTTCTGCACTGCATCATCAACGTTGCTCTTTCTGGGTCTACATAATTCATGACCCCTTCTAGCTTTAAAATCGTGAGTCTGAAGACAACTGCATTCCTGAATGAGACAAAATCCTTGGGTGTAATAATTTAAAATTCAAAAAGTAGTTTTTTTTATGATTGACATAATTTGTCCAACCTCTCCTCATCTACCTTTTGTTCTTGTATTCAACGTTTTAGAATTCAAAGTTACTCCTGCCTACACTGGTTTATAGCATATGCTCTTCTTCAAAATTTATACTAAATTATGATTCAAATCATGCAAACAAATAAACTTTTCAAATTCTTCTTCCTTTTCATCGTGGACATCTGAGATGACATTTCCCCTGATATACTTCCAGAGATTTTTAGAAGATACACTAGAGCAAGTTTTGCACCATCTTTTATCTTGCCTTATCCACAGTTACTACTTCATCTGCATGTAATATGTTAAAACTTTTATCAAACATGTCCTCCACTGACACAGGGCCAACAGACATTAACAAATATTGATAGTTTTCCCTGATATCTCAATTCATTCATGACTTCCTGGTTTCCATAGTTTCTTCAATATTTCTTGGATTCTTCTGGTACAGTCTTGTTCTGATGGAAATAACTGTAGGATCAAATCATTAGATTTTGTCCATCTCTTCCTGCTGAATGTGGCCAAAAAAGACTACTAAAATCACTCGATTCTCCTCTAAATAGTACATTTTTCTTACACAATTCTTTGTGATCATAATAAAAGAGATATTATGTAACAAAAACAAATTCTTTACAGCTGAAACAGCAGACAGCATCGTTTGGATTTTCTTCTTCTCTGTTACAAAGCTTGAATGTTCTTCACAAGTCTCATGTTGTTGTTTATTTTAAATCTCTTCTCTTCTAAATTTGCCAAAAGAATATTACGAATTCATTTCTTTACATTTTGAAGCCTCAACAACTTCAGGGGCTTCTAGGTGCCTCTTGGTAATATATCTGGCCAACTGAGTCTGTAGTTTGTTAAGCTAGGTTTTAGGTTTTAGCTAGCATTTTGATGCCCCCTTTTTGGCTGTCATTATACCTTGACTTTCAAGCATGACTTCTGTACAGTGTACCCAAATTTTCATTTAAACTGTCTGCTACAAACAGCACCAATGAACCCTGAAAAGTTAAAAGTAGTGTTTATGAAGGACTGCAGAATGAATTACAATTTGGCAAAGTATGACAGCATGGCTGTGACTAAAAACCAGTTTACATCTACATGTATTTGTCAAAACTATCATTTGCACATGCAAATATACAAACAGTGAAAGCAGTGCAAACCTAGGGTTGCTCCACAAAATATGTGATACATTATGGGAAGGTTTTGGAGCACTTTCTATAAAATTAACTACCAAGAAAATTTTGATAGGAGTTTTAATCACAAGCACTGAAACATTTTGGACTACCCATATCATAAAATAATTATAAGTACCACTCTGACATGCAAACCATATTTTCAAACATCCCTCCTTAAGTAAGATGCAAGGATGGTGCTTCAGAAACATACTGAGTAGAAACATTGAATAGTTTTGGAATGAAGATATAATTGAATTTAGAGACACTGTTCAAAATGAAAAGAAATTGTGCAGGGTACTTGATAAAACACCTAAAATGGAACTTTTGTGCATTATTTTAAAAGAAAATCATGGGAACAATGTGTTACATCATAAGAAAAGGTACAACATGTGCTGGGAAATAAGAAAATGATGTGTACTAAAATATTCTGACAAGCAGCATAGATAGTGATAAGTTCTCCGCATCATGTCAAGCAATATGTATTTTAATATATCTGATGGCAAAAACATCGAAACAAATCCAAAAAGCAACATAAAACATCTTTTGCCAATCACTACACCTGTATTATTTACCTATCTTGTAACAACTAATCCCCAAAACAACCTCAGTAATAAAGCTGTTTGACATGCTTGGTCGATTTTAATTGATTATAATAAAATGTATTAAAGGCATGCCTTTTTCTGTTGCAAATATTTTTTAAAAAATGTGTTATGGGTTTACTAATAAGCACGACAAAAAGATAATGATTTAAATTCATTCATAAATTGTATCTGAATTTTAATAGAATTATTCTCATGATTGTGTCTTCTAATCAAACCAAATTACAGAATTAAAATTAGGCACACCAACTTTATTTTATGTATAACTGATATGGAACTGAATGGATATTCACTGATCAGATTTTTGTATTAAATCTACATTTACTTTCAATGTAAGAAATAAAAAGTAATTGCATATTTGATTACTGAAATTTGGCAATGATTTTCTCATATACATCTCGGTGACAAGTGATATGGTCAAGAACTTATCAGACAAATTCGTTCAAGAGAGTCAAAATCTTATAATCAATTAAGATTAGCCAAAAGCTGCAAATATAAACAGGTTTCTCAAAAGCATGCTGAACAGGCTATTCTGCAGCTTTCACTGCTGCATTAAAGTCAAAATCTTCATTTTTTGTCCGTTCTAGATAACGCTTTTTTAGTACAATGAACCGCATAAGGTTATAAAAATTATATAACTTACCACATTGTAGCTAACTGTAATGACATGCAAAATTTGGGGTTCAAAGTTCAAGACAGTATAAGAGTCATATTTTTGCTTTTTGAAGACTCCGCATTGAACATAAAAAATTGCCTAGATGAAAATTTACACTTATGTTTAATAAAATGTGCCTTTAATCACCTCTAACTCTATTTGCATAACACTGATTTATAGCATATGCTCTTCTTCAAAACTTATACTAAATTATGATTCAAATCATGCAAACAAATAAACTTTTCAAATTCTTCTTCCTTTTCATCATGGGCATCTGAGATTACATTTTCTCTGATATACTTTCAGAGTTTTTTTAGAAGATAAGCTAGAGCAAGTTTTGCACCATCTTTTATCTTGCCTTATCCACAGTTACTACTTCATCTGCATTTAATATGTTAAAATGTCCTCCACTGACACAGGACCAACAGACATTAAAAAAAAATTGATAGTTTTCCCTGATATCTCAATTCATTCATGACTGACTTCCTGGTTTCCATACTTTCTTCAATATTTCTTGGATTCTTCTGGTACAGTCTTGTTCTGATGGAAATAACTGTAGGATCAGATCATTAAAAGATCATTTTACAAATATGGTACAAAAACTATTTGATATTTGCATGCTTCAATCCTTCACAAATGAAACAAAAGAAATTGCCGAAAAGCAGAGAGGCTTTGGCTTTCCACCAGACTCACTATTCATAAACAAATCTACGAAGCCGCTAAGAAGAACGTCACAAGCATAGTCCATTTAGCCAAATCATCCCACTGCAGTTCTAAGATCACGGAGAGTTCCAGCTGCAAAAAACTCTTTGAGATAACTAACAAACTAATGTCAAGGAACAAATGTACACCACTTCCAACGACCTTCTCTCCACTAGACCTACCAGACCAATTTGCAAATTTCTTAAATGACAAAGTTCAAACCATTAGAGATTCGCTTGACAGCACAATTTCAACTTATTCGTCACCATACAGGTATGATGCAGAATTTCAGCGCCAACCGTTAGGAGCATTTTAACCTGTTTCTATAGATTTAGTATGGACAATCGTGATGAAAAGTGCACCAAAGTCTTGTGAACTTGAACCAGTTCCGACATCACTGCTGCTTGAGTGCTTAGAACCAATATTGCCTTCACTAACTGGTGTTATTAATATCTCTCTCTCTCATCAGGGGAATTCCCATCATTTTTCAAAACTGCCATCGTAAAGCCACTGCTGAAGAAACCAACACGGGACGATAACGATTTAAAGAACAACCGCCCAGTATCTAATCTCCCTTTCATATAAAAAAATCTTAAAAAAGGTTGTTCTAACTCAACTTGTATCTCATTTGAATTCAAACAGTCTTTTTAGCAATGTACAGTCTGCATATCGCCCTTGCCACAGTACGGAAACTACTCTTCTGAAAGTATTTAGTGACATTCTCTCCGCTTTGGATAGTGGAAAGATTACAGTCCTCACTCTCCTGTATTTATCTGCAGCATTTGACACAATAGACCATGATATATTACTTCACCGTCTCCAGCATGTATTTGGCATTCAGAATATAGCCTTACAGTGGTTCAAGTCCTACTTAGTCAACAGGACACAAATTATATCTGCAAATGGAATACACTCCACGTATGTTATGGTGTTCCACAGGGATCTGTTGTTGGACCTGTTCTCTTCATTCTGTACACTCAGCCGCTCTCAAGTGTCATAGATCATCACCCAGTGTTGCACCAATTGTATGCTAATGACACCCAAATATACAAGTCTAGCCACCCAACTGAAGTTGATGCTACCATCCATGGAGTAGAGAAGTGCATTTCAGATGTGAAATCATGGATGACATGTAACAAGCTGCAGATGAATGATGATAAAACAGGCTATTCTGATCACAACACAAAGACTTTCTCATTTACATCCTTTACCTCAGACAATAAATACCAGCAACACCAACATTAAATTCTCACAGTCAGAACGGAATCTTGGTGTTACTCTATACAGTACTCTCACATTGCACCAACATGTCATGAACATCTGCAAGGCTGCATATCTTGAATTGAGACGCATCAGTTCCATACATAAATATCTTTCTGTTGATGCCACGAAAACACTTGTGTGTTCATTAGTACTTTCAAGACTGGACTATTGTAACTCAATTCTGTCTGGCTCATCACAATATTTACTCCAGAAACTTCAAAAAATTCAAAACACAGCTGCAGGCATCATCTTTAGAGTACCTCGATCAGAGCACACCTCACCACTGCTCTGTACCCTACACTGGCTATCAATTCGATACAGAATCAAACACAAAATTTGTTCTCTGTGCTATATTTCAATGACAGACTCCAGTCCAACATACATGTACCTATCCAGCCTCACCCATGTGTATACACCAGCTAGATCCTTACACTCTTCTTCTGATAATCGTATACTCATTGTTCCCAAGGTGAAAACAAAGTCATATGGACAACGTTCGTTTGCATACCAGGGCCGGGCGATGTGGAACGAATTGCCCATTGAAATTAGACACAAAGACACAGTGGTCCCTTTTAAGAGTGCTCTCAAGACTCACCTGTTTTGACTTCAAGGACAAACTTAGCGACCTAACCATGTTTTGTATCTTATATATTTTCAGCATGTTTTTATGTTTCCAATTTCATTGTTTTTGTCATTTGTTGTTCTGTAGTGTAGTCATATCATTATTGATGGTGTAAAGCGCTTAGAGCTTTTAAAGATTAGGCGCTATACAAAGTCCTCATTATTATTATTATTATTAGATTTTGTCCATCTCTTCCTGCTGAATGTGGCCAAAAAAAATCACTTGATTCTCCACAAACCTGCATAAACCAAGGGCAAAAGATGTACATCTAAATAGTACATTTTTACAAATATGGTACAAAAACTATTTGATATTTGCATGCTTTAATCGTTCACAAATGAAATGAAATGGTTAAAAATGAGCAGTTTCCATGAAAAGATTTATAAATAAAATGAAACTGCATTCAGTGGGCATTATCCTGATACAGAGAGACCCAATTAATGCACTGATCATGATATGACATCTGACTAACCATTAAGCAATGACTATTTATTTGATTGTTCATTATACCTTTCCTTTGTATCTCGAACCTGGAATCTCTTCATACATTGGACATCTGACCAGGACCCTGCATTTGACTGTAAATATATCTGTGCTCATGGTTTTGTGTCATTTTGTTACCCATTGTGTTCCTGCCCATTCCTATAAACTGCATTGCGCTGCCCATTGGTCCCTGCATTGGTTCACTGGCCATGTTGTCACTCTTAATTCCTTGAGATTGCTGGCATGTTTGCTGAGGCCTTGGTTGACTCTGGTAATCATGAAACTGCAGGATGCATATTGGAATTGAGGACAGTCTTACCTCTAAGAATATAACTGCTGATCCTGGGAGCCCTGGGGAGAGGAACTCATAGGCATACCATTTTTAAAATGTCCTGGGTAGGTTTACTGTCCATTCTGCTTGCCCTGAAAAGCCAAGCTTTGTAAATTAATCATGTCTATTCCAAAAATTTATTTGTTTAATTCAAAGCACTATCATTTTGCTTTTGTATAGTGAGATGCTTCTGTGGAATTGAACACATGAAATAAGCAACCTATAAGATTAAATATTGTATTTCAGTTTAATGCAAGTTAATCAATATAATCAATATGCTGAGTTTAGTATTCCACTTTTGAAAATGTGATAGCCACATGTATATATTACCTGATTACAATACATTTGGATAACTTCATTTTCAACCCTAGAACCCAGCCCTCAAGAACAGATGGAGAACATCTGTGTGTGTGTGTGTGTGTGTGCATATATATATATATATATATATATATATATATATATATATATATATATATATATATATATATATATATGTTGTACATGTGTGTGTGTGTGTATATATATATATATATATATATATATATATATATATATATATATATATACACACACACATGTACAACATATACATATGTATATAGCACTCCCTCATTAACTATCACCCTAATAACTCGGAAATCCGCTTATAATGCGGAGTCAAGCATGGATTCTTTTTAAATCGGAAAATCCCCTTAATGTGAACCCCAATTGTTGAACTTGAAGAAAATCACAATCAAAATCTGTAATGGAATTTTTGATATATTCCTTTTATGGTGGAAAACAGCAGATACTGACTAAATTCTTTTATCAGCATTATGAAATATAAGCTTTAAAAAGAAGTCATAAAATGTGTTAAATTTTCTTTACTAACGACATTCTTATTACACCATAACTAATGATATTCAAGAAAATTTCACTCAATGAAAATGTCATTTATGCCTAGTGAAAGCAGTACTTTAATAAATAAATACCAGCTAAATATTTTGTATTAACTGGTATTTGTGTTCTAGTTCTATCTTTGCAATGTGTCCTCTTGCAATTAAACGCAAAACTCGTCAATCTACCATAACATCTATGTCGGAGAATGTTTCTCTGAGAACCTAATTAAGTGTCAACAATGTTTTGATAAATCGGACAAATGGAAGCATTTGTTGTATTCGTACATTTTTTTTTATTGTCAGGTTAATTACGTCTTTTGAATCAAAGAAGGTGGAACTAAAAATGTTAACAGGCATAAAAATCCTGCATGCTTAAGAGCCAGCAGCCCAGGTGGTATGTTGGGTGAACTTAACTTTGTTTAAATAATCGAACACTGTAAGAAATATTATTGTGTATGGAACAATAAACAATCTTAAATTAACTGACTCTTTCAAAATTATGCTCATAGACATAGATAGCAGGGCAGCAAAGTAAAATGAATACTTTGTAAAATATAGAGCTTGATATCACAGATCCAGACCATTGTGGGCAAGCCAGTTTCAGAGAATTCTTGAAGTGGCACTTAGAGATATCCTCAAAGATAAAAAGTTTCATTATTACTTCCAATGAAATCACAACATCAGTACCTGAACTGGCACTTAGAGATATCCTCAAGGATGATATGTAGGTTCACTAATACTTCCAATGAAATCATAACATCAATATTATTGTACTAATTGAACAATACGAAAATTGAGTTTGGACATTTTGAAAATAAATGTTATTTAAAAAGAATAATGAACAGCTTCATTAGAAAATGTGCAATCGTAAAAATTATTATCGACGTGATTGTATAATGAGGATTCAGTCATTAAACAGCACAGTTCCCTAATGCCCTCCCCTTAGTTTTCTGAATGTTAAAGTGAGTATTTTCAACCTTTGGAGGTCAATTGGTAATGTAATCATCCACATTTCTGGTAAAGGAATCAAAATATGTTTGTTTTTATGATGCATCAAAATTACTTTTAAAATCCAGAAAATTTATTAATATTTTTGCATTATCGTACCATAAATTATTGTCATGCGATTTTTATCAATAATAAGTAAAGTACTGTACTTGTTCAGTATTAAACTTATATATATATATATATATATATATATATATATATATATATATATATATATATATATATATATATATATATATATATATATATATATATATATATATATTTTGTATTTTGTATGCACTAGTTTCTTCCTCTTCATTACAGAGATGACAACCATGTGTGAGAACTCTAAATGATTTCAGGTCATGTTGGAGGGAAATGATATGTAAATACTTGGTCCAGTGTTTTGGAAAGCAGCTCAAGGCCCACAAAATGATAATTCTGATTTCACTTCATCATCATTTCATCATTTCCCATTGATGAAGGCAAAGAAATAAAAATACAGAAATGCTGGAACAAGCTGATCCAACAGTGAGATGGCATTTAGTTTCCAGCAGTGATATAGCAAATCCATAGGATTCTGCCTCCACCAGAATTGCATCCTCCATCATCTAATCCAGTCTACTTGCATGATCAATGCCTTGATATATATAGATGACAACATCTCATCATTCAGAATCTGGTCAAAATGGTTCAAGAGTGCAAAGATTACTGGGCATCTCTTGGTGCATTCACAATAACAAAAGAGCTCCTCAATTGTCAGCTGCATGCAACTTTCTCATTGGTAAAAGAAAGTAATGTACAGAGCTATTGTCTCCACACATACCTTGTCTTGATGTAGTAAAGTGCACAAACAAGTCTTTAACGCTTACTCAAAGCTCTTTAGATATGATGTGTCGACTTCCTCCCTACCCAACTCCACATACATGAAGATTCTTTTGTCTATCCAAAAAGGCTGCAAATGATTATTACTGTTCTCGCATGCCCCTTCTTCACTTTCAGTTGTCCACTTCTGGTAGGGAGTCAAATTGATGAGGTGGGAAAGCAGGACATGAGAGTTGTCTTTTATCTTGTAGTGCAATCTTTGATGACCCTGTTATATGAGAAAGGGTCGGCAAGAACAGGTCACATTTTCGCAGGCAGGTTGAGAAGGTAATGAGAGGTAGTTTCTCCTTCCCAATTCCTTAAGTAAAATGTCAGTTATAAATTACCTGTCACCTGAGGCCCCAGAATACTCTCTTTTAATCAGATTTGGACAAAAGGTTCTCGCAAAATGATGGCTGTCAATATAGTCTTTTTTTCACAGTTGAGAGGGGAGAGAGAGGTAGGTTTTCCTTCCCCATGCCTTCTATCCATTGCAGGATTGCATCTAGGATGTGATAAATCTGGTTACTTGCCCCCTCTGAATCTAAAAGAAAGGAGGGGGGGGGCCAAAATAGTCATTGGGGGGGGGGGCCTTCCAGTTTGGTGTTTTAAAAAAAATCAATATATTCAAAAAGAGGAATAGCAAGCAAAACAAGTGCATTAAATTCATGTCATGTCTCCTGTATATTATGGTATAACACTTAAAACTGAAATAAAAG
The DNA here is from genome assembly GCA_030141615.1 of Unio pictorum. Lineage (NCBI taxonomy): Eukaryota > Metazoa > Mollusca > Bivalvia > Unionida > Unionidae > Unio > Unio pictorum. The sequence continues at coordinate 905,426 of JARLTB010000269.1, forward strand.
TCTTATGTTTTCTATTTAAAAATATTCTATCTACACACTAACCAATGAAGAATCAAACCATAGATTGCAAATAGTGTTACTCCTCTGGCCAATCTTAAAATCAGTGTCATGTACTTCCTGCATGTCAAATGCTTTTGTTTGTTTGATTAGGATTTTTAATGTATCTTTAACAATTTTTCAGTCATATTGCTATGATGTCTGCAGTGAGGCAGTTTATAGTGATGTCTAGCACTGGGGCATCATGCCACAGATATGTAGCATGATGTCCCACCCAGTCACATTATTCTGACGCCAGGCTGACTAGTCCTAATACTAACCTCATAATGCTGAGCGTCAAGTGAGGCAGCTGTTAGTACAATTTTTGTAAGTCTTTGGTATGACTCAGCCAGGGATCAAACCTACAACCTCCCACTTCCATGGCAGGTGCTCTAACCACTAGGCTACCGGAGCGGTCATGTCAAATGCTCAATTCTAATTGGTTACAAATCCATACTAAGAAATCTCAGAAGAGCACAAATTTTCCTTTCATGAATGACAAAAATTTTTTTTTAAAGGAAATGTCTGTTAAAAATGAACTAGGGAAAGTACCGGTATATATACAGTTTATATAAAAGTTAAATCTTAACTGGAACATATATTCAACTCAGATCTGTATCCAGATTGACTAATATTGACTGCATTATTCTGCAACTATGATCACAATTTCTTAAACAGCCTCCTGTCCTTCCTCAGCCTCCACTCTACCAGTGCCTTGTTAAATTGAAATCATCTTGAATCTGTTAAGAACCCTTTCTTCTAGACAGCTTCTTCCTGCAGTTTTGGTTCAATTTTGATTGCTGAATTATATCTCACAGTAAGCAGTTTTGTAGAGCAGTACAGAAGCCCATGACAAATATTTTCCAACTACTCTTATGTTGCTAACACCAACACCCAGAAAGTTAACAAATCCAAGTCAACCGTAGTTTAGAGAAGCAATATTCTCCTTTGCCAAGTAAAATGCAACTGGCATAGCTACATTTATTGCTGATAGCTGTCATGCATGTAGTGTTAAGATTTTCACTTAGTTTTAAATCCTGAATCACCTGTTTGTGAGCTGGTAATTCAACATGTCTGTCAAGGGTTGATGTCCGGAAGTTAACATTTCCATGTGTGAAAGAATTTTTTGACAGTTTTACATAACATCTGCAAAGCATCTAATTTTTTTTCCCCTTCATTTCCAGCCATGGTCGATTTTGTTTCTAGTCTGAACTGAAAGAGTCTTTTTTTCTTGGCATTAGATGGACCCTTAGTTTCATCGCCGCCATCTTTAAGCGATTCACTAGCTTTGTCCAACATGGGATTAGCTCTAGGAAGGGAACATTCACTGACATTGTGCCTATTGACAAATTTCTGCACCCTGATTGTTATTAGAAGTGTTAATGCTAAAATGATCTATAAAATGTCCGACTTTAAACTGATTCTGCCATTTAACACGTTGACCCGCCAAGCCAGCCTCTGTATCAAGTTTGCTCTTCTGACCTTTTATAATTTACCAATTAGAATTGAGCACATGACACACAGAATTGCATTATATATTTAAAACTATACAAATGCAACATATTTGCCATGTGTGACAACTGGGAATTTTACAGCAAAAATATAATAAAGAAATGCAATCATAAGAAAATAATATGCACAATTCTTATATTTTGCACAATTTTGACTGCATATGATTAAACATGTTCCAGGAAATCTTGAATTTAGGGGCAATTTGCATGATCACGTGTCCTAGAAGCAACCCTGCATTGTAAGTGATACAGCATCATCTATGCCCTCTGGTGACCCACCTGATCACCAGACTAAATTTTTTCATTCGATGATGAAGTTATACCTTCAAGACAACATTGTACTAAGTCAAACCCCAGTTTAGAAAGTCATCCAAAGAAAATGAGGACATTCCTGGATGACACAGTACAAAAACATTCAGATAGAATTGTTTAGTTAATGATATTAACAACCTAACTTTCCTCATCCACAATTCAAAGTAGATAATCACTGTAGTTAAGTCTGTCCTACTCAACATTTTGTTCATCTAGATATTAACATACATAAGCTTCATTTTGTTCTCCCAAACACATTTTTTTTGCTTCAGAGAAAGCATCAACCAAGACAGTGTTAAGCATATACATATTGCACAACTCCCCAGCCTACTCACTGCAGGGGTAGGCCTGAACACCAATTTAAAACAGGACCTGTGATGGTCAGTGGCATATGGATTATTTTAGGAAAAAAACTCTTCATACTAGCCTCTTGGAATGCCCTTCACATGTGGGCAAACATATCCATGGAAACAAGTGCCTGATAATGATGGACAGTTTGGTTGCGGTGGCATATCTCTGCAAGAGAGGAATAATCGCCAGACCTTTGCCTCATGGTAGAAGAATACCTTTATTGGTACTACCAATATCAGGTAGTAATCCAGTCCGACCCATTTATGGCCAACTCAATAAACAACTGGGAAGTAATGTGGGCATACACCTTTCTTCCATCAATTTTGATTACGAAGATAATTAAGAAGTGAGGCTAAGAGACTAAAAAGAAGATTAAACATTCTAGATCAACAATCATCTCCTTTTAGCTACATGCATATGTAGACATGTCACAGTAAAGGTCAAGCAGTCAAAATAACCACTATTCCATCCAAGTCCAGAAATCTTCTCCCTCACTCCTAGTTCCTTTCAGGGATGTTCTAATTAAACACAAGTTTAAAACTTTAAACCTGAAGTTGGAGAGCATAATAACAACTGAGAATCCTCCACTTGAGGACATTGGAGGGGAAATCATGTGTTGTCAATGATGGTATCATATCCATTATGTTGCACCACTCATAGCACCCATTCCCCAAGGGAAACATTCTTTCTCTTTCTTCTAAAGACATTTAGTTAGTCCCTACCACAATCATTGGTGGGGGACCAGATTGGCCAAGTGGTCTAAAGCGCTTATCTTTACAGATCACTGGCATCTCACCTCTGTGAAAGCTTTCTGGTAGTTTCTCGTATGTCGGTGGTTATTTCCATGGGTTTTCATGGGTTCTTCCTCCACTATTAATACTTACCTATTCTCCAAATGTATTGTGATGAGGTAATGTATTTGCTAGAGAAAGCAAACATTTCAGTAAATTAGGTTTAGGGAAAGCAAACATTTCAGTAAATTAGGTTTCTCCTTTGATACTTACTTGATAACATAATTATTAATCAATCCCACCTCCCATGCAATGTGAAGTAAAAACCTGTTGAAACTGGATATACTAATAGGCACCTAGCACATAGAAAGGGACATAATCTGTAACAGCTGCTTCCCTTTGTCCATATTAATATATTTTCAAAAGATTTTATTTCCATCTTTCTGGGAGGATGGATTTGGAGGTAGTAATAAAAGTTATCCCAATGTAATGTGATCAGGTAAGTATTCTAGAAGAAACAAAAGTTACCAAAACATCTGCTTTGTTTCAACATATCTCAACAATGCTTAAATAAATTAATAAGTTTAACTGGTACAATTCTAGGCACTATTATTCAGGATTTGAGTTTTTTAATGCCCTTGTGGTACTTAGTATTGAATATCATTTATCGTGTCTTTATTGATTGCAAATATCAAAGAAAATGGTAAAGGATTTTCCTGTTTAACATATGATTACTGTATTTTGCTGACTAAATGAAGCCACCCTAGAAATGCATTCATCAGCGACTGACATACACTACAATCATTGTTTGTTCACACACAAGAAACAGTATCTGGATATTTGTCAGTTGCTCCATTCAACAAGATCAAAAGATAGTCAACTCAAATGAGTTGCTTGTGATGAACAGAAAATCAAAAGAAGCTTTATATGGCTATTCATGGTGACCTATGAACCAACACTTCACCTGCATTCACAGACAGTTTGAATAGTGAATGATCAATGACCCTAATGAAAAGTAACATTTTTCATCAGAGAGAGACTTAATTTACATGCAAATAGATAAACAGTAAAACCTGTCTTGAAAGACCTCCCCTAATGCCAAAAAATGATGGTCTTTCAAGACAGGTGGTCTCATAACATGTCATAATGCCATATAATCAATTAATCTGTGAACTGAGAACATGGTCCTCAAGACATGTGGCCTCACATAGAAGTGGTCTTTCAAGACACGTTTTGCTGTATATCTAATTATACCTTCACAGTGGCACAAAATGATGATTTCCATCTCTGCACTGATTCGACAACCACTTTTCTCACCATCCAACAAATGAATGGCTTCGATCTTCTCCTGTTAGGATAAAAACATAGTGCTATCAAGCCAACATTCTGACACCTTCAAGTTTTCTGACAGTGTGACAGGAGTATAGCAAATACAACTGAGAAATAAAACACTTAAAACATTGATTCACATGATATGCCTTTATCTAAACAATGCATTGCTCAATGGCCAAAAGAAAAGCTTAATTTTAGGCCATCATTACTGATACACTGACAATATCATTCATTGCTGCGTCATTATAATCTAAACCAACTCTTCGAAGTTGATTTATTCGCCGTACTCGGGACACTGCAAAATAAATTAGATTTGACCACTCGATGCGATTATCTATGATCCAAACAATTGTATCAGATATTGTCAACCCCTGCGAAGAATGTATCGTCGCTGCATATCCTAGCTTCCTTGGGGATTTTTCAGCGCACAATGCATCTTCGACAACACCGATATCAACTAACACAATATCATTTAGTACGAAAATTTGCTTTTCTGTCAAGACTGGAATATCAACTTCGATATTTTGTTTTCGTGTATCCTTGGGTCTATAACACAATGGCACTAGAAGTGTTGCAAATAATTCTTTATGCATGCTAAATAACCTCATCAGATGTGTGTCTCTGGCTATTTTTCTACTTGCCACTATCAAATCGTTTGGTCTCCACGCTTCCCAAAAATCATTTAATAGGGTTTCTGAAATTATTTCACGGGCTATTTCACATTGGATTCTATCCAGTTGTAATCTAATTAGTTTCTTGAACTCGCGCAATTCATTATCAAGTGCTCTATGATCAGTATTAATTTCTTCATAGTAGTCTACAAAATTCTTCAGCCATTCATGTGGAGACAAACCGACAAATGGTGGTGGTTGACCGTTATCGCCACACATTATCACTTTTGTATTTGCTAGCAATAACCAATCGAGGAACCATTGTAATACATCTAACGACACTGTGCATATCTCATCCCAAATGAGGGTTTCAGGAATATATTTCTCGCCCATTCGATCAGGAGTCCATTCATCACCTTAGGGGTTGACAATAGTATGGGATATTTGATATTTACGTCTGGGAAGAAACATTATTATTGTCAAAGAATAATATAAGAATGCTACAATGGATTGATCAAGGATGGATTTGTGATCGACCATATTGATTCCAATCCTAGGAATAATTCTTTATCGAATCTACGAGCCATTACACAAAGTGAAAACATCAAACGAGGGAGAACTGGGAAATACTCGAAAAATGCAAAATATGTAAAATCGAAAGATATTCATACAAGCGAAGAAAGAGTATTTCAATCAATGAATGAGGTTGGAAAGTATTTCGATATTTGTATACCCTCAGTACGCTATGTAGCAGAAGGAATTTATCGATCAGCGATTTCCAAGAAAACTGGACATAAAATTCAATTTCATTTACATCTAAAATCATTTATGATGAAAATCCTTGTTGAAATCGTAAACGATTTTCACGATGAAAGTCTTTAAGACTTTACAAACAGACTAATTTGGAGGACCTCACCTCTTATGTCAATTAGATTATTGGACTGGTCAGTCAGTTTGAAATTAATTATCGTTAGTGAATCATTATGACATCGCATATACACTGGATTAGTTGGATCCTCAATAATTATAAATCCTGGAAGAGCTGTTGGTGCAAATGAATATAAAATATATCCTTGCTGGGCTTGATTCGATCTTTCGAGATTTATTTGATAGCTTCCTTCGATAACATCGCATACTAAATTCAATGCATTCACCGAGGATATATTGACGTTTTGAGGAGCAATATGCCTCGTGTTATATTATGCTCTCTTTTTTAAATAATTCATTGTCGTGTATTCACAGGCGACTTTATAAGGTAATTCAGATGATGCTGAAGTCCCCATTAATATTTCAAGGACTTCTACCCCATACGAGTTTTCAAGCAAACCCAGCATGGGCAACTTTGAATACCAAACAGAGGCCGAGGAATTCAACTTGGATATATACTTAAGAAATACTCCTGTCTCAGAGGGAAGAAATCGATGCGGGTTAAAATAAACGATACATTGTAGATATATCACTTAACCCACCCAATCTGTTCCAGGGTTTCTTGCATCACTGCGATAGATTATACCGGTTTAAAAGATTTTTGGTTGTGTTGGTAATTGATTTTCCCTGAATATACCTCCGAAATGTTTTATGGGGAGTTTATTTACTATGTCAACTATGTTAAGATTGATTTTTTTCAATTATAGGTTTCGGCGATATGTCATCGAGATTAAGATTGGACTTTTCAACTATGGGGTTCGGTGACATGTTAGCAGGAGCAGGTTTATATAACCACGTTGTTAGTCTCTTCACTTGATCGAATAAACTTCTCCAAATATCAAACATGTTTATTCTATATTACTTCTCTCTAATAAGCGATTACTCGTATATTCATTTACAACCTGATGAGGTGGTTTTCTCGATGATGAAATAGCGTCAAGGACATTTAATACTTCTATGCCGCATATCGGTGGATCATTTAGTTGTTGTGTTGGTAGCGTGGAATATCAAGTCTTCATTTTATGAAAAGTGTGTAATCGTTGTATATAACGCATAAATTTATCCGGCGGGGCTAATCCATATGAGTAAAAAAAAGACTTGCTGATCAATCGCGTATGCAACCCAGTGGGTTCCAGGTCCGGATATCGAGATTAATGATACCAGTTTCAACGTTTTTTGGTTGTGCCGGCAACTGATCTCGCATGAAGACATCTCTGAAGTTTATATCGCTAGTTTTTTAGCACCATCAAGTAAATCAAAATTTGACATTGGAACTATTTCCGGAGTTATTAAATTGTTCCTAGGATTCTCAGGCCGCTTCCATTGTACCATGAATACGGGGTTCCTGGTAGTCTTAGACCCTTTCCCTTCTTTTTTTTATATCCTTTCCCGGTTGCATTCTTTAGTGCCATTCCTGCCGCGGTACCAACGGCTCCTAACGCTGCCGCCTTCGCTACCGCTGGGGCCGCCGCTGAAATCAACACTGGAATCGCAGCTAACAGCGGAAATATACCGCCTGATTTTATCATGTCTTTTATCGCGGCTGCAGAGAGAGCGACTTGAACACCATTCTTATTCCTAATAGCATCATCGAAGTGTTTTTTTTTTTTTTGACGAGCTGCCAGTGATAGTTTATTCTAACCACCAGACATCTGCTTGGGTTTCAACGATATTGTTGTTCCACATTTTTTAGCTGATTCTTGCAATTTTTTGAGTTGACCAGGGGTCAATGTAACACTAACAAGACTATATGACATTTTATTTAATAACGGATTGATCTAATTGCTACATTGGAAAAATCTATGATTGAAACACTAGCGTTGAAATCTATAGGATTTACAATTACATATTTTCCACTGGTGCATTGACTACTCTCATTTTTCCACCAACTCTTTCGAGTAGCATTGATTTATCACTGAGAATGACAGCAACTGTTCTGTAATTAACAATAGCACCAACACCACCGAGACGAAGTACACGAGCTCTGAAGTGTATGTCAACGACGGATTGTCTTGTTAAGTCAAGATGTTCAAGCGAAAAGTAATAGATCGGATATAGGTTTTTAAAATCAAGTTGAGATATTTGCAAACCAGTATCGACATTTTGATCGCGTCCCATATATGACAACAGACGCTGATACACGCGTGCTATTTGGTTGGTGTTGTAATCAAGTAGTATATCTTCAGATGGTTCCTGTTGGCCGTTTATTCCTAATGATACTTCATTAACGCCTATTTTATCAAATATCATATGGCTTTGTTCTTGAGAGTTTAATCGCGCAGTATTCTGTAGCGCAATAAATACATGACGCGGAGCTGAAACACCTTGTTTTTAAGCCAGGTGCCATGTTAGTGTACCATCAATTTTAGAATCCATGGTATCCGTTGTTGTTGTTAGCCAACTTAGCAATGATTTTCCTCCATGATCCATCCATGATAGTAGTTTTTCTTCTGTAGTGATTGATGGAGTCATTACTGGCATCCACAATGATAGTTTTGTTATAATGACTTTACCATCAGCAACACCATTACCATGCCAGATTGCATCATTATCAGTACCTTTACGCACGAGGGCTACTGTATATTTTGCCCCATAGATAACTTTTCTAACATTTCTGCAGAATCCAAAAATATGGTGCAGTGGAATCGTTCATGAAAACTGTCGACGCGGCCTCTTCAACATTGCTACGCGTGTTGCAAACCCTAGGTTGTAATTATCATTAGTATTTGTGACATCAAAGGCAGCAGATGGTATTGTATATCCAGCTGGTGCTGAATCAACTGCAGTATCTTATGTTGCCTTTACCCTAGAATACTGGACGTGTTCCGGGTGATCAGTAATATCTTTAGAGAACATCATAGACGGGCCTGCCGATCTTGTATAATCGTCAGAGTATCTTGCCAATCCCACTATTGTTGTTGCAATATCAACCTCACGCTCTATGGATTCAATTTCTCTTCCATCAACCATCTATCTAGTGCTTTCAAATAGCGCCATGATACCATTATTGACAAAACCAACTCGGACATTTAGGTCATCTGCGTATGGTGTATTAGCTGCAACATTTGTTACAAGTTCTCCTTCTACTTCGATAAATGCTTCATATGGTAGAAAGTATTTGCTGGTATCATGGACTTGAAGTTCGATTCTTGATCGAAGGCCCGGTTGTACTGCGTGATAAGAATAAAATTGATAATCGTGTACAGAATCATGTTTGCGCACTGGGGCTTCCATATCAAATGCTGGATCAGGTGACCGTTTGAACATTTTATTATATATTCCTTGATCTAAATCGCGATCTCGCTCGGGGTTTCAAGCCACTTCCCGCTATCATATTTGCGACGATATTATCCTGGTCGCTGGCCAACGACGGAGTCGTCTACGATGAAGTCGCCAACGATGCTAATTTCTGATCCACCGCTTTATTTATTATTTTGCTAACACTTGCAAGCATCACTTCCGTAGATGGTAACTGCAATGACTTTGTCATCCCTGGTTGTTTTCTTCGCCGAACTAACGATATTAGTTTTTCCTTCGAGGCGGAAAATGCTTTCCCGGCAACATCACCGACATCGTTAATACCTTTATCACGAATAACATCAATGGCTTTCATCGATAATTGTTTTGCTATTGGTGCTACTTTTGGAGCCATTCATGTAAATAACCCTGCAATGGTATTGCCAAGACCATCTCCGTAATATGCTCTATAAACTGGCAATCGTCAGTTTACTACGTAGACGCTGGTTGGTTTATCATGGTTGTAGTGGATGATCATTTTATTTAAATGATATTTATCTAATCGAGTGACGAAGCCATCAATGACATTAGTTACTGTGGTAACCATGGTCGTTAAAACCGTCCACTAACTCATCAATAAACTCTCGGTATACACCAATATTCATGATGCCACCCTGAAATAGTCGCCTGCAGATATCAGCAGCTTCATTAATTATTTCCTGTGAGTTATGTCCGGCTCGTTTCCCCCAGATGAGCACTTCTAATCGTGATATATCACCGAGAATATTACCAGGACAACGAATAAGACCAGTACCTGAAATCCCCCTTGGGGTTACACTTTGAGAAAATCCCTTTCCTTTTGTTTCTTTAGTGATACCAATTGCACCCTGACTCTCATCATCATCAGCTAATTGTTCACCTTGTTCTAATTTGTCTATATTTTGTAATACATCTCTCTCATATGCCTTAAAATTACTATTCTCTCTTGAGATTCTAGTTCCGCCGTGTTTTGCCAAATATATTTTTTCGTACCATTTTTTATAATTTTTTATAGTATTTTCAAACCCATCATTTATATATTGATCTCTCATATTTTTTACGGTTTTTAGCAGCGAGTTTATATAATTTGTAATCTGGGATATTTTTAAATTCATTTATCGCTTCTTTTGTAAATATGTTTTGGAGGTGATTTCGTTCGAGTTGTTTTTGTTGTTCTTGTTCTTCTTGCTGTTGTTGTTCGGTATCATCTTCTTCTTTAATATCACCCTCTTGCGAGTCATCAACCGGTGGTAGTTGGGCAATATCAATATCACCTGGTTGTTCAATTTCTTCTTGAAGTTGTCGTTCGTGTTGTGCCTGACGTTTTGCAACATCTATTATATCACCAGGAAGTGTTTTTAAAGATTCTTTTGTTTGATTGGATCTTATTGCTATTTTTTCAAGCACACCAAGAAGAAGCGCTTTTTTCCTTTTCCCTTCCTCGGGGACATCTCCCCATATCGCTCTTTCAGTGGCCGAGTTTACATCTTTGGTTGCTGTGGTTATTGATTTAAATAATTGCTCAGTTCCTTAACAGTCTGAAACGCCTGTCTCGCTTGCAGTTTACCATTATTAATTAATACTCAATTTAAATGTAGTAACAAAGTCACCAGTGACGAAGTCGCCAGTGAAAAATCTGTAGCTTGTTTCACCCACCCCAACTCACTACATTACTTCCGCGTACACTATTGTTGACAAAACTCACCATTGATTAAATTACCATGCGAAAAAAAAAATCGTCTGTACAAATTTATTCTATGCGAGTATAAGCGCGCACATACCTGTCTATTATATGCGAATAACCTACCTTACATTATACATGTCAGCTGTGTGTTTCACTATTGGAATGTCATGTTAATGGCTGGTTTATTCGTTATGATGCCACAGAATGATGATCTAACAGTTCTATGTTTGCTGTGACAACTATAATAATATCATTTTTGAATCTGCTGATCACGACGAGTACGTTCTACTGAGGAATACTTTGAAGTTACAGATGAATACATGTGTGTAGTGATACTTAGTTTATGGTGTTTGGTTCCTATTTACTCATCAGATTTTAATATATAAATTGGGCTGTTTGGAGGCTGCTTTTTAAAGGTACACATGCGGGAACTGAACAAGTATCTGGCAACATTGGCCGAATCAGACACTCGAACCCATGCATACAGAGGTGAGATGGCAGTGATCCGTAAAGGAGAGCGCTTTAGATCACTCGACCACTCAGGGCCCCAGTTAAATTATACAACGGGCGGCCGTGCGAATAACATTTCAACAGTGACCACACGGCGGCTGTGCGAATAGCCTCGTCCAAGTATAATAATATAAATAAAATACACAATTTAGGTTAAAATTTTGAATAACTATAATAAAACAAAGCATAAGAATATGAGTCACACACACACACACACACCATCTCTCTTTCTCTCTCTCTCTCTCTCTCTCTCTCTCTCTCTCTCTCTCTCTCTCTCTCTCTCTCTCTCTCATAACTCTGAAAAACTGTAAACTAAATTGCTTCATGCAATTAAAAAAGTTGTCAGTCATGCTGTTTTTAAAAAGATGATATTCTACTTGCTTGAAACACGATTGTCTACTGCCACCACAGGGGTCTGACATTTTATCAATAACGTACGGCAAAATCTCTGACAACATGGACATACATCACAATTAATTTTACTATGTTCTCTAGATATATTTCTCAGTACTGACATTTCCACTGTTTGACAATCAATACAAATCGTATGTTAATCTAAAATACCCCCAAAGATGACTTCGCGGTGAAGTTCTTGTTAAGGGTTCACCGGCATTTCTTTGAGAGGCTGCGCTGTAAACAGAACAGCATGTAAAGAGAACACAGATTTCACTTCCGGATCATCACCAAGGCCGTATTACTCAATGTGCACTGTCGCCGAAATACATACAGACAACCACCACTCTATGAGCTCATATTCTCAATAATAAACAATTACCTTTCAATCCCCCCAAAAAATTCATCAATATAACTCTTCTATCAACACCAAAATGAGAGGGGAAAAATATTAAAGAAATAGACTAAAACTGGGTACTGAACTGGAGATACTAATTGTGATGCGATTCCACATGTCTGGTTCCCTGCTTAGTATGCTCCCTGCATTGCACTCCGCTACTAGATCAGATCTCTCCACTGTCCCAGTTAAGATAGTGGAGATGAGAGTCTAACCTTCATTATACAGTATGCATGTCACAGTGATCGTCTCTACTACACGAACATTAGTTTTGCTTGATAAGCAATAGATTTTTTGTTGACAGTTCTATTACTTAAACTGTAACAGTTTAGCAGAAAATAAGTTTGTAGCAGATAAACGCTTGAGTTCGTAGGCCGAATAAGCAAAATCAGTTCCTTATCTCTAATTGAAAAAGTAATTAAAATGCATTCTTTCCACAAGTTTCCCTTACAATATTAGATATTAGGTAACTTTACGTCAAGTCCCAGTCAGGCTAAGGGCACCTTTTTTTCTTTCTTTCTAAGTATTCATTGGATAGCAAGAGTCACAGAGACTGCTATTTTGAGATCTACAGAACTACAAAAGTATTTATGGGAAAGACCAACTCAAAAAGCCTTCAATGATTGACTTAGGGACATGAAATTCAGTTTAAGTGTTTATATACCTATCTACTGCTTCGATCGAACCTCATTTTATTTAGTTATTTAGAACTTTCAACTATGGAGGGCAATGACGTTTTGCAAGCCAATATAATTTCTAAAGTTTAAGTAAACTTTTCTAAACCTTATAGACTATAGTTGCTACGATAGATAGGAATATAAAACTAGTCATCGTATATGGATCTTAATTAAATAATTAAGGGCACAAAACTAATAGTTTATCGAATTTTATATATTTGCATTAATGTGTCAGTAAATAAAAAAAATTAAAAATTAAAATTATTTTTGAATATAGTTAAATATAATAATTAGATATGGTCATTAATGAACTCAACGTTATGCTCAATTTGTGTGTGTCTGTGAGTGTGTGTGTGAGAGAGAGAGAGAGAGAGAGAGAGAGAGAGAGAGAGAGAGAGAGAGAGAGAGAGAGATGTTTATTTATTTATATCAGTGTTTATTCAGCGCTTCGATGGTTAAAGGAAAATCTTACAACTGGAAAGGGTCTAAATCAAAGCAGGGGAGAATATTTCTAAGCGATATGCATTCGTCAACATGTTTATCAGCAGTCCACATATGTCAAGGTCAAAGATATTCTTATTGTCGTCTCTCAGGATAATAAGATTTAAATTTAGACATGGAAAGCCCCTCAGATTTCTACTCTAAATTTAGACCATCGGAAATCTTGTCGCCTGTATACAAATGTGCTGAAAACATACAATAACGGAATAATAAAACCAGTACGACGCCGTGTAATTAAATATATTGGTATTTATTCAGCGCGTCGATGGTTAAAGAAAATTCTCAAAACTGCAAAGGATCTAAATCAGAGCAGGGGAGAATCTTTCTAAGCGATATGCATGTGTCAACATGTTTATCAGCAGGTCACACATGTCAAGGTCAAATATATTCATATTGACTTCTCTCAGGATAGTAATATTTAAATGTAAACACGGAAAGTCCCTCACATTTCTATTCTAAAATTGGACCATCCGGAATCGTGTCGCTTATATACAAATGTACTGAAAACATACAATAACGGAATAATAAAATAATAAAATCAGTACGACGCTATGTATTTAAATATATCGGTGTTTATTCAGCGCATCCTTGTTTAATGAAAAATCTTCAAACTTCAAAGGGTCTAAATCAGAGCAGAGGAGGATATTTTTAAGCGATATGCATGCGTTATGTTTATCAGCAGTCCACATATGTCAAGGTCAAAGATATTCTGATTGACTTCTCTCAGGATAAAAAGATTTAAATTTAGACATGGAAAGTCCCTCAAATTTCTACTCTAAATTTAGACCATCGGAAATCTTGTCGCTTGTATAAAATGTGCTGAAAACACACGATAACGGAATAATAAAATAATAAAACCTGTACGACGCTATGTATTTAAATATATCGGTGTTTATTCAGTGCTTCCATGGTTAAAGAAAAATCTTCAAACTTCAAAGAGTCTAAATCAGAACGGGATAATATTTCTAAGCGATATGCATGCGTCATGTTTATCAGCAGGCCACAAATATCAAGGTCAGATATATTCTTATCTACTTCTCTCAGGATAATAAGATTTAAATTTAGACATGGAAAGTCCCTCAAGTTTCTACTCTAAATTTAGACCATCGGAAATCTTGTCACTTATATACAAATGTACTGAAAACATACAATAACGGAGTTATAAAATAATAAAACCATTACGACGCTGTGTATTTAAATATATCGGTGTTTATTCAGCGCGTCGATGGTTAAAGAAAATTCTTAAAACTGCAAAGGATCTAAATCAGAGCAGGGGAGAATATTTCTAAGCGATATGCATGTGTCAACATGTTTATCAGCAGGCCGCAAATGTAAAGGTCAAATATATTCATATTGACTTCTCTCAGGATAATAAGATTTAAATTTAGACATGGAAAGTCCCTCAAGTTTCTACTCTAAATTTAGACCATCGGAAATCTTGTCGCTTATTTACAAATGTACTGAAAACATACAATAACGGAATAATAAAATAATAAAATCAGTACGACGCTATGTATTTAAATATATCGGTGTTTATTCAGCGCTTCCATGGTTAAAGAAAAATCTTCAAACTTCAAAGGGTCTAAATCATAGCAGAGTTAGGATATTTTTAAGCGATATGCATGCGTTATGTGTATCAGCAGTCCACATATGTCAAGGTCAAAGATATTCTGATTGACTTCTCTCAGGATAAAAAGATTTAAAATTTAGACATGGAAAGTCCCTCAAATTTCTACTCTAAATGTAGACCATCGGAAATCGTGTCGCATGTATACAAATGTGCTGAGAACATACAATAACGGAATAATAAAATAATAAAACCAGTGCGACGCTATGTATTTAAAGATATCGGTGTTTATTAGATGCTTCCATGGATAAAGAAAAATCTTCAAACTTGAAAGGGTCTAAATCAGAGCAGAGGAGGATATTTTTAAGCGATATGCATGCGTCATGTTTATCAGCAGGCCACAAATATCAAGGTCAGATATATTCTATCGACTTCTCTCAGGATAATAAGATTTAAATTTAAGCATGGAAAGTCCCTCAAATTTCTACTCTAAATTTAGACCATCGGAAATCTTGTCGCTTGTATACAAATGTGCTGAAAACATACAATAACGGAATAATAAAATAATAAAACCAGTACGACGCTGTGTATTTAAATATATCGGTGTTTATTCAGCGCTTCCATGGTTAAAGAAAAATCTTAAAACTTCAAAGGGTCTAAATCAAAGGAGGGAAGAATATTTTAAGCGATACGCATGCGTCATGTTTATCAGCAGGCCACAAATGTCAAGGTCAAATATATTCTTATTGACTTCTCTCAGGATAATAAGATTTAAATTTAGACATGGAAAGTCCCTCAAGTTTCTACACTAAATTTAGACCATCGGAAATAACGGAATAATAAAATAATAAAAACGGTGTCGATGAAGTGTACGGGTGGGTCAGTACCAATTGTCGCCACATGTTGAAAAATAATGATCTACTCACACATGCATATTAGATTATATTTTCTCTTTAATGAAATGAAAATATAGTTATTTCTAAATCTGTGTTCCTTTGCAATTTAAATTAGTGTGATTTACCTCTTGGGAATTATGATATGAATGCGTGTCATTTTACTGATTCACCAGTTGAAAAAAAAACTGGATATTTTTTATCATCGTGTGACATGTAAAATTACAATAATGTCTACTTCTATGCATTTTTAATAAATATCTCGAAATAAGTTAGTTTTATTCAGCTAAAATGTTTAATTTCGCGTATAATTACATATGTAATGTGCGTTTTCTTGCTGCCGAGAACTTTTCTATCATTTCACAGCGAACAGTGAGGTAAGTAGTTTCATCATTGTTTACACTATTTTTGTGTAAGTAGTTGGCTGTGTAATTATAAATATTATACAGAAATATTGACCAAAAAAAACCATGAAAGTAAGTACACAAAAATCAAAAATATGAATCAAATAAAAATATTGTAATATTTTAAGATAGATAGATAGATAGATAGATAGATAGATAGATAGATAGATAGATAGATAGATAGATAGATAGATAGATAGATAGATATTCTTAACTAAGACTGTCCACCTTTTTATATTTTGTTCTCCGTCTGACTCCACTCTGTTCTCATCCTTTTTATCTGGTGAGGTGTTTTCCTTCATGAATGTGTCTTTGGTATAGTGTAGTGATTTTACCATTTGTCGACCTTACTGATATCTTATTTATACCCTTGTCTTTGAGAAACTTTCTAAATAAAGGTTTCTCCTTCAGTTTATTCTGTTCCTTGACACCGCACGTCAGTAGAAATTCTGTGATGCATATAATTTGATGCCAGCTTTAAACTGCATCTTCCAATCAATGATCTTTCGGCGTCAATAATTTTTATATACTGGGAACTGACAATAGATTGTAGTACGTCTATCAGATTGGATACAGGAGTCTGACGGCGACATATTGTTTGTACACTCACTTGAAGAAAAATGTCACTGCTTATTTAAAACAATTGGTCGGCGTCAACGTGCAATATAGAAATTCAATTGTAAACACTGTTATAGGTGACGCAGGAATTGCACAGGCCGATAATTCTGTAAAACGTCAGACTCCTGTGGATATATTATGTTGCTTCCAGTTGGTTCCAATCTCAATGATATTGTTCGCAGACTCTGTATTATTATTTGTCCAGTGTGCTAAAACATTCTTTACCCTCGCAGGAAAGTTAACATGATCTTTCAGTATTCGTAGCAATCGTTTTCGAAGTATGGCTGGAAACCCGGCGCTTTTTCCGAAATGACATCTTTTGCATGTTTATTATTGCTTCTTCTCTGTCGCTTGAGTGAGAAACATGCATCCCATACATACATACATATACATACATACATACATACATACATACATACATACATACATACATACATACATACATACATACATACATACATACATACATACATACATACATACATGCATCTGTTATAATTTTACACCATAACTTATAACATATGTATACTGTTCTATTTAAATCAAAAACAATATTTTCGTCTTCCCTTTTGTCTACTGCATTGACAAGTGTTACAACAATTTACACAACAATTACATTTGTTACAAGAGCATATATGCAGCTTCCTGTGGAACGTTCTATTAGGTCAGCGGGAAGTTTATCCATTTCGGGGATCTACGATGCCTCACGAATTTTTCTTCTTAAACCGACTTACCAATATTTGGCAACTACTATCATGTTTCCGTCTGTTGTCGTCTTTATCCTGTTTGTCCAGTAAGATTGGAGAAAAACATTACCTGTTGGAGATCCAAGCGACCAGGGATAGAATGGAAACTGGTGTCTCGAGTCCTGACTGAAAATATTCCAAGCCTCCAGCCACTGACAGACCGTGTTTTTCATCATATTGAACACAAGCATTGGAAAGAAATTAAGGACGAAGAGTGAAGTATTATGTACTTGCCTAATATTTATACTAAATGCCAGTCTCCTGTCATAACTACTGACTCCTGTTCATTTCAATTAATGTATGTTCAACATTGTTGTGCTAATGCTTACGATTTGTCCATGATTTTGGATTCCGAAATTTTCATGAAGCAGTTTAAATAAATGTACATTTAAAATTTAATGAGATGTGAACTGTTTTACATTTGCAATTCTTTTTTTTCTTGTTACTTTGATTGGTAGAAAGTAAGATAGGATGCATATATATTTTGTAGCCAAATAAAATACAACAATAATAGGTTGTGAAAATTATGTTTGTCTTTCATACGCTTTAACCTCATATTCTGTTGGCAAGGTATGGTATAAGTACAGTAATAAAACTCCATTTCGAAAGTTTACAGACCTGCCAACCCTTCTAAAAAATCAGGAAAATCCCGATCTTTAGACCTTTATCCCGATTTTTCAGCTCACAAAAGAAAGCAACGTAGTTTGTTAACAAAACTTTTATTTTCCGTTTCCGTGTCTCTGTATTTGGTTTTTCTGTGTCTGGTATGTTTCTTAGTACTTTACCATACCCGGCTTCATTTCCGGTTGCATCAGATTCCTGTGCGGATTGATGAGCGTCTCCTGGATATTTATTATTTCTTAGAACCGACTGATAAAAGAATTTTCAACTTCTGCACAATGAAATCCTAAAGTATGGTCCAACTAGATGGGTTTCTCATGGAAAGTGCATTAATCGTCTTCTAGAGCTGTGAGTGTCGCTTAGTGAGTTTATAGAGAAAATGTATTTAGAAGAAAAAAAAAAGGCACAGAAGGCTTCAGCAGCTGCTTCAAAAAAGGCAGGGGCATATGTTTGTGCTGCGATCGTTGACAGATGGTTTAGGCAGAAGGAAGCTAAGTCATCAATTGCTTAGAATCTCAGCAATGTCAGACTGAAAAAAGTCAGAGATAACCGAACCTCAAGACGTACCTTTGCATATTCCCAGTTTTTTAAGCTGGATTCAGAACAGTTTTGACAGACCCAACAAAACTCTACAGCATGACCCCATAATTCACAAGACCAGATACATAATACTCTCAATGTACAGAGAATTCCTTTCGAATGTTATTAAACCAAAGTATATTGTTAACAAGACAGCAATTGATGTAAAAGATACAAATTTGTATATTTGTTCTCAGGACTTGTTCTTGGGTTAGGCAACCAACAAACTTCTAGAGACTATGAATTCTGAAACACAGTTACATACAAGAATACACTGTATGACATTTTTAATCAAATCACTCGTACATGATAGACAAATTTCCATTAGAGGATGAATTGCTTATTCATGCAAGTATTGTAGATGTGACTAAAGAATATGTAGCCTCATTTAATGACCTGGCCTTTTTCTCCAGCCGAATGGAAGGAATCAACACTGATGATCTACAAAGAGAGTTACAGCTGTACCAAAGCTACAATTTAGACGCAGGATTGAATATGGAAAGAGAAGATCATCAGTGGGTTGCTCTCAGGATAAAAAAGGATGGATCTGGCCAGCTGTTTCCGACCCTTGGAAGAGTAATGCTATCAATACTTTCAATACCGCACAGCAACAGCTATGCCGCGAAAGCATTCTCAACAGAACTAATCAAAGATCCAGCCTGTCATCATTGTCCCTGGAAGTTATTCTTGTTAGCAGATTTGGCACTAAAGGGCAAATAAATGATAAACTTTTGCAGAAATGCAAATCTGCAACATACAATGGACTGAAATAACAAAAATAGACATCTTTATTATGATATATACACATTATTCTTGTACCTTCTGATTTTTTACCACCCTCCAAATTTGTATTGGTGATTTTCCTGGTTTTAATTTCTTTAATGTTGGCAGGTCTGAGTTTAATATTGGTGTGATCATAGAAAATCCTTTCACAAGCGCAGGATGCTGGGACGGCTGCATGACTATGTTCCAAGATCCGATGATAACTATATGTATCCCATAGTGTGCTGGGTGGAGGGGATGGCATGTCTTGTGAAAGACACGAAGATGCTCGTAATGCAAGATCCAATGCTGGGAATCCTGTACAGAGATTGGAAGGCTTGGTGCCGTCACCTGGAGAATTTCACAAAATAATGCTACTGTCTAAGGTAAAAGAATACACATGATTAGTTTGTACAGCTTTATGATGGAGATTTTATTGTATATTGTATCCAAATTATCTATATTCTTATTTTTTGCACAATTTATAAACATCAGTACTAAATTGCTACACTTAGACAAAATTAGTACTAGTGTGCATCATCGTTAAACTAATAAGTTTTTGATCTTATCGAACGCAAAGATATCTCCTAATCAACTCATAACCGATAAACGTGGATGTTTAAGTTTATATTGTACCATCATGGATTAAAGCGCACGCACACTAATATATATATATATATATATATATATATATATATATATATATATATATATATATATATATCATCATCATCATCATCATCATCATCATTCTCTTGACCTATTGTGGTCGTTGAGACACTGTGCTTTTGAACATCTGATCAGCTCCCTCCACATGTCTCGATTATGTGCTAATGCATGTGTATCCGCAAAAACTGTTCCGGGTCCATTCTATGAAATTGTCACATTTTTTCTGTCTACGTTTTCTACTGCCACCTTGGACACTGCCCGGCAGTACTGTTTTAAAGATATACTGTTGGCTCTAGTGACATGGCCAAACCATTTCAACTTTTTCTTTGACAGTGGTGAGGAGGTCTTCATAATGGCCTACTTTGTTGTGCCTGATGGTGTTATGCACATGTCTTCGTTTGTGATGTGGTCCATGTAAGAGATGCCAAGGATGGTTTTTTAGAATCTCATTTCAAGTGCCTGGATTTTTAGTTGTAATTATGCTGTCAGGGTCCAGGTCTTACATGAATACAAAAATATTGAGATGACTAGTTCTCTCAATAGATGACTAGTTCTCTCAATAGTCTGATTTTAGTTTTCAGACATTTATTCTTGTCTCTCCAGATGGGTCTTAGCTTTGACATAGCTGCTGTATGTGCTGCTCGTGACAAAATTTCTGCTCTTGATCCCTCTTTGGTGATTATGAAACAAAGATAGTTCCTGTCCTGACTTTAATTTTGGATGAGATTTGTTTGCCACTATTTGTCATCAGGTTTGTCTTCTTGGCACTTATCTCCATGTAAAATCTGGAAGATGTTTCATCCAGGTTCTTCACTATTGTGGCAAGATCATCTTTTTTGCCTGCCAGCCCATCAATGTCTGCAAAACGTAGGTTTGTGATGTTACGACTGCCAATGCTGACTGTCACGCCCTCCAACGCTGACTGTTCCACAATGGATTTCCAGTTCTTTGCTCATGATGCGCTCTAAGTAGATGTTGAAAAGCGTGGGTGACAGGAGACAGTCTTGCCATACTAAAAAGGTTGTCTTGAACCAGTCCACCATATAAGCTTGAGCAGTTACTGCACTGGAAGCCTTCGAGTACAGCTGTTTGATGGTATTGGTCGACTTCTGACCCATGTTGTATTTCTTCACTGTGGCCTACAATGCTTCATGCCATACTGTCAAAAGCCTTTATGAAATCTATGAACACGTTGTAGACGTCTTGAATGGGCAAATGTCTTTCGATCTAACAAGAATACCGTATTTTCGACCTATAATTCAATACTTTTTTATTTGAAAGTCAGGTCTTTGTCTTGTCCGAATCGACTTGTATATGGAATGTGTTATTGAAAGTTAATGCAAGTTATGTTCTTAACTACAGCAAATAAAATGAACAACAGCATGGACGTGCTTTCAATTATAATAAAACAAGCATGGGCTGTTTATTTAGCTGTGTCAATTGATAACATAATATAGCAGTGATTTGTTCAGAAGTTCACAAGTATGTTAGTATCGGTAATGCAATTTCACGATAGCCGGTAATATGGAATATCATGGGATATCATTACTAGTGTAAAATACGAAGCAAAGAAATTGACCTGGCCTCGTCTTATATGGACGAAGGATGGAGAATTTACAAACAAATTTGAGTTCGACTTGTACTCCGAATCCATTTATAGGCCCAAAAATACGGTACATTAGTTAAGACCAGATAACCAATAATTAGATTTATGGAGACAAACGCATATAATATCGCCATACTACTGTGTACGGTAATGTCCTTAAGAGTGAGAATTTTGTTTCTAACTAGACATTTCTTTAGACAGCAGCCAGAAGGATTATTAGGGACACGGTAAACGTCATTTTCAAGGTTAAGTTGTCAAAATTGAGCAATCGCAGGAACTCTGTGACTCAAACTCCTAAGTCAAGTTGACCCGACTTTGGCGCCTGTAAAAAGGGGGCGGCAGAGGTATTTGATTCTGATTGGTGACTTCAAAATAAGGGGTGTGTTGACACCCAAATTTACCTAGATTTTATATCGTCTCATCTAGAATTGTAATTAGTCTAAGCTTTTTCTGCAAGAGACAAAATAACCAGTGAAGACTGCGAGGATCTTGCAAGAAATTCTCTCGTAAAAAATAGTGTGGTCCAAGCAATCCGCTGAACTGTTTTGGATCGACGTGTACACCAAAGGGGAGAAAATGGCTTTGACGTAAAATCTTGAAACTGAACTTCAAAGTGCAATCTGTTTAGCTGGGATGTTGTCCACTCCAGCTGCCTTTCCCATTATTCAGTGCTCTTATTGCTGACTCCACCTTAATATTAAAAAGGTTTATTTCCAGAACATTTTAAATTGTTAAGAAACGTCAGGTCTTTCACTAAAATTTTGTTTTAAAAAAACGTAGCAATTATCAGGAAGACCAATAATAGCGATAACCAACATCCTGAACTGAAGTCCAAGTTAACATGTCTTCCTTTCAATTATTACGTATCTTAAAATATAGTCCACAATCATAGCCAAAAGTTAGCTATATGATATGTTGTTTATAAAAATGACTACTTCAATCTATTATGATGAATAAAAGCACATCGAAATGTGAAATTAAATGTAGATAACATTATATGTAGTCGATTGACAGTAATGTACATTGTAGTTCTGCAATTGTATTTTAAAAAGATGACCTAGAACATTAAAACCTTGTAGTTATATTTTTGTGCTCGTGGTTATGTATATGGTGCCCTAGTTTCTCCCATATGTTGGTGTAATGTGTTAATTAGCTATGTGTGCCATAAAACCCACGATGGCTACAAACAAATCCGAGAGTAAATTCCATTAGCATGAATGAAGTAAGCAAAATCCACCAGACCCAATGGACATCATGGACTCTAAAATCCTTCCCCCAGCTTCCACATCCACCGGATTTTGTGGATAGTCAGTAATCCACAATTTTCATACTGTATGTACCAGACAATATAAGTGCTATTACTGGTTCCTTCCTAAATTACTGACGCTAACTAGTGAGTCTCTCTTCGGTGTTGTTATTGTTACTGCGTTGTTCTCTTGATATTTTTCTAAATGTAAGCATTCGAGTTTACCCCGATGACTTCTCTATCAAGGTCACTCCCTCTCTGCTGTTGTAAATTAGATCATTGTTAAATCAGTATTGATTTGAGAAGTGTATACCATGCGACAAGCACGAGAACGACTAGAAGTAATTGAGAAATTTATGCCAGTCTGTGATTCTGTCAGGCGAAAATTACAAGAGCGTCAGGATTCGCACATGGATTTGCAGAATGTGCTGAACAATTTAGACGCGTTACAAAAGTTACCGAGAAGCTACTAAAGGTATTCGCCCAACGTTAGAACAAACCGCTTTAGACACTGGCAAATGAGCAGAAAAACAAAAATTACAAAAAAATATTTTACAGGAACTTTAGACTAAAACAGCTGCCACACAACCTCCACCCGTCTATAAAGAAATACATGAGGAAATTCCGGCAGGCATGAATTTTCTCCGTTTTAAAACACAATTCAGCTTTTCTCCTGACTTGAATCCGATTTTTCTTGATACAGTCCATTTTTTTAAATAATGTGTGATACGTTTTTTCCCCGGTTTTTAACCGGTCTTTTCAGTCCCATTCCGCAACAACCCTTGTAACGTATTCGCTCCATATATTAGTCAGCGCACGACTCTAGTCAAATGTTTTAATTCATCCAATGAATCTTCGTGTAAATGAAGCTGATGGCAATGGAAAGAAGAAGCGTGTTTGCAAAAAATGGCGTCCCTAGTTGTTGAGAAATACGATGACACGAAAAGTTTAGATTTTACAACATTCACAATATCACCGCATAATCCACTAACAAAATCTCATGGATCTATGTCAGTACTAATATATCAAAACAAAGAAGTAACATTTGAAGTGGAACCTGTGGATAATAGACTCGGCTTGATTTATCATTGTGTATTCAATTAATCAATAATTATTGGTTTCTTGTACAACATGACAACCCAGCCCCTAACCCCACGCTCGAGAATACAATCGGTATTTTATTCCCCCCCCCCCCACTTTATCCAAATGCACGTTACACACGCAATAAATGAAAAATTATAGCGACGTTACACGCTGATTTCGACAAGAATATACACCCGAATACCTTTATATACAGAGCGATATATACCATTTCAATGCACCTACTCATAAAATAAGCGCCTTTGTTTTGTTCCTTTCACGTATCAGATATGCATCTGTTACTGCTGCAAGAAAGGCGACCATCGCATCAAGCGACCTATTGACAATTTTGCCGGCTCCAGATAGGCTAGGGGTTGGTGGTCGGTTTCCAATATAAACTTGCGCCCGTACAAGTACCGCTCGAACCGTGATATTCCGAACACGTATCCTAGGCATTCCCTCTCCGATACGGAGTAGTTCTTCTAGGTAGCAGACAATTTCCGAATGCTGTACGCGACAGGGAAAAAGCGTCCCATGGTGCTTTTGTTGCCGTACTCATCCTTGTCCTTTATCGTATGTTACGTTTCTGGTGCCATTCTCTGACACTTTTGTCAGGAGAGACAGAACCGCTTGATATCTCACTGGACCCCAAGACGGTAACGTGTCTTGGCAATTCCCATGTGTCCTCCCATGAAGCTTACGTGCGTAAATTTTAACACTTTGTCTTGCTTTTCTTTCGGCATGACGACATGCTTAAAGTGTTCGCTGCCTTTTCTGGCGTGGCGATACAAGACCCCCTTCTGTTTCATCTGTCGATTCTTGTACCTGTTTTCCGCAGCATTCACCGGCATCGGTGTGCACGTTTCGGGGTTCGCTTGTGGCAACACATAACGACATCCTAATGTGATGTCATGTGACAGTCCAGCCAAACATGCAGCTTCAATTTTCCCCTTCACGTACAGTTAATCGAAGTCAATGACAACCACTGGCAATTATTCACGCATGCTGTTCGCGTACTGGACGTACTTCGTTGACAGTTGCTGACACAAGGTTTGCTGATTTACAGCTTGACTCCGGGTCGGATTCCTTTGTAACAACGGCATTCACCTGTGTCTGCCTGCCCTTGGGACAGTACCTGGCAAAGTTCCCCAGGCGCGTGCAGTTAAAACTCGTCGGCGGCCCTCGCCGACCTGCCAGTCCGGTTTTCGTGGGTGATGCCTGTCCATGTCTACAAGTGATATCCTTACCTACGAAGAACCAGCCCTCCCTCCCCACACGTCGCAACTCAGTGTGTCGGGGTCGTTCCGCGCCCGCAGAACCTCCACTCTTTGAGTGTGCCTGCTTGTTCCATTCCGCCATGCTAGAGATTTCTTCTAGCGTCCGGTGTTCTCTCTCTCTGCTTGAAAGATTGTCAACTCACGACGGTACGTACTCGGCGATCTTCGCCCACTTCTCATATAACCCTCGCACGCGGGAGTTGTTACAGAACGTTTTGGGAGTCAGCCGATAATGGCAAAGATAGGCCTTCTTAAGCGCATCGTAGTCATCAGCCTCGTCGGCAGCTAGATTGTGGTAAACTTACCGAGCTGCACCTTGCAAAAAGGCTGAAACGTTGATCGCCCAATGTTGCGGTAAAATTCTGTAAGCGGCCGCGAGTGTCTCAAATTGCACGAGGAAATCGTCAATAGACTCGTCTTTGTCATTAAATTGCGGCATACATTTCTGTACTATTCGGTGTTCGATGAGTGGCCGTACGCTTCTCCCAGGGATCGTCCTGAAGTCGTCCCTATCGTTAGACCTACCTCCTACCCTTACCTTTTCCATTTCTCTTTCAGCGGATATCCGGGCCTACTCTACTTCTTTTTCCTGCTTTCCATTCTTTAATGCATTCTTCTATAAACGTTGCCAGGCAATCTCCCTCGTAGAAGAGATCTTCCGCGCCCTTATCACGGTACTCCTTATCCATCTGTCTTTCAGTAGCCATACTATTATTATACTAACAATAAGTGATACCTCGTCTCAGCTTACTAAGCAATTGACAGATTTTAACGTTTCCAACCAAAGACTCACCTGTCGACAAAAGTACAACGAAATAGAGAGCAGTCTTATAAAGAATTACAGCAAAAAGGCATTCCAAATTGTGAAAGACCTCACCAGACAGAAGCAACCAAGAGTCACTAATATTCAATACGATAATGGAAAATGCCTCACAGAAGCAAGTGAAATTGCAGATTGATTGACTGAGTATTGTAAAGAACTCTACACTCATCTGTCCACAGGAGACCCAGAGGTGCTTGAAGTTCCAAACTCCAGAAATGATGATGATTTCCCCATTGTCAAAGAAGAGATGGAGTCAGCAATAATAGCACTGCTGAATGGGAAGGCAGCTGGAGTAGACAACATCCCAGCTAAACTTATTAAGAATGGTGAGGAATCCGTGATAGAGCTACTAACAAAAATCTGCAACAAGATCTAGCAGACAGGCGAATGGACAACACAGTGGACTCAGTCACTGATTATAACACTCCCTAGAAAAGGTATTCTCCAGCTGTGCCAAAATTACGGAACTATCGCTTTGATCAGCCATGCTAGTAAGGTGATGCTGAAGATCATCTTGAACAGACTGAACCCACAAGCAGAATAAATAATTGCTGAAGAACAGGCAGGGTTCCGGAGTGAAGAAGCACAACATAACAAATATTCAATTTTAGGGTTCTGTGTGAAAAGTACAACATCAACACTACATCTATCACGTGTTCATAGAGGAAGTAACATCACCAACCTCCGCTTTCCATACGACATTGTTGGGCTGGCATAAAGTGATGATGAGCTTGCCACCGTAGTGAAGAACACGGATGAAACATATTCCAAATTTGACATGGAGATAAGCGCTGAGAAGACAAAACTGATGACAAAAAGTGGCAAACATATCTCAACCAAGCTTAAAGTTAGAGAAAATGAACTGGAAACAGTGGGCCAATTCAAATGTATTGGTTCCATAATCACGGAAGAGGGATCGAGAGCAGACATTTTGTCACGAGCAGCACAAATAACGGCAGTTATGTCAAAGCTAAGACCCATCTGGAGAGACAGAATATCTGTCTGAAAACTAAAATCAGACTATTGAGGCACTAGTTATCTCAATCTTTCTGTATTCATGTGAGGCCTGGACCCTGACAGCATAATTACAACGAAGAATCCAGGCACTTGAAATGAGATGCTACATAACCATCCTTGGCATCTCTTACACGTGTCACATCACAAATGAAGAAGTGCGTAACACCATCAGGCACAAAGTAGGCCATTATGAAAACCTCCTAACCACTGTCAAAATGAGAAAGCTGAAATGGTATGACCATGTCACTAGAGCCAACAGTTTATCCACAACATTATTGCAAGGTAGTGTCCAAGGTGGTAGAAGGAGAGGTAGACAGAGATAAAAGTGGAGTGACAACATCACAGAATGGACCAGAAAACGTTTTGCAGAGACACAGGCATTGGCACATGTTAGCGGCAAGTGGAGGGAACTGGTCAGATGTTCAGTAACACAGTGCCTCAACGACCACACTATGTCAAGAGACTGATGATGATGATTGTTTATGATGATGATGATGATGATGATGATGATGATGAATACAAAATCCACCAATCATGCAAATATCAAAATATAACATACACAAACAAGATGAAAAATCAACAATTCAAATACACAGGATGGAAAATATCTCACACTGTTCACTACTACTTCCTAACAAATAAACTTTAGATCCAAAAGAAAATATTTGTCTAATTCATCGTCTAATTCACATCCCGGACGGGGTGGGGTGCTGCTAATTATTTTAATTAATACAGAAGTCTCACCCTGGCTCGTTTTTGTCAGAAATTGAAGTAGTGATAGCGAGATGCAAAGCTCTGAGCCCCCAGTCAGCGGTGCTGACAATTTTATTAATGAATACACAAATTGTGACATTTAAATAACAGCAGTTTAATATAATTCAAACAGTAATCTCTCAAATACAATTCAGCTAAAATCATATAACTCAACCAAGTGAAGGCCTAGTTCACCCTTTGATTTAGTGTGTGGAATTTTCCCTTCTCTCCTGAGTCCTGCTCATCTAGCTGTTTCTTCTTCTCTTTTCCTTCGTCTCCTTCCGTTCTCCCTTCAACTTCTCCCTCTGTTCTTCCTTCTCTCTTTTGTCTCCCAGAGATTCTGACCACTACACTGAGTTATTCCCTCCGGTCCCTAAAAGCTTCTAAGGAATACATACACGGATATTAGCAAAGCATTTTCCTCTTGATATGTACTCTAAGATTAATATCCGATAGGCCATTACCGTTGGTGGTTGTTGTTTTTTTATGGTCACGCGTTCGTGCCCATCGAAATACACATTCTACCTGCTAAGTGTACGCGGTATATATATCTTCTCAATCTTATTATACAAACAATATCATATAATCAGACGCATATCTGTACATTGCACTTCTACAAGTGTACACAGATATACGCATATCCATGTGCTAATATATCCAAACACATGATACTCCTACAAGTATACACAACTAGGCAAATTCCTATACTAATGTTGCACACCGCAACATTATACAAAGTTTATAATTCAATTCAACATTTGCAAATCTTTAATATGCAATGAATAAATGCATGGGGTGACTACAAATTAACCCAATAGCGAATAACAATATGGGCAATAAAATAAAAGTGACCTCTCTTCCTGATCACTGAACGAAAGATGCCTATAAAGTGACTGATCCTTATTAGTTATTCTGTATGCTACTGATTTGTTATGGCATCAATGAGCAAACAGTGACAGCAAGTACAACGTAGTGATTGGGTGCAGGAATATTTCTTGATCGGTGAATTTATTCAGTCTCATAACTGGGAAAGATCTCCTCCTCCGTATTTCTTCCCAAACAGCTACCCATATCTTAAGGATTGTATTGAATTCTGCGGGAATCAATATGGAAGAGATATCAAGAATGAAATACGTGTAACTATGGTTTGTGTTAGTTTTCTTATCAAGCTTCAATCAAGTACACTTCTAACTGCATACTGAGGTAACGAAAAATATATGAATAATCTGTTTTCAATATTGTTTGTCTGTTCATGTAATGAATTACAAGATCAGATAGTTTTATTATAATTATTCCTCAAGGAACAGACATTGCATATTATAAAGCAATCGTCGCATGTCAAGTTTCGTCAATGTAACGTAATCGAGCTGACACCCTTTGAGACTGGGCTGGGTTTCAAGAAATAACAGACACGTATGCGAGTGACAATGAAAATGTATTACACTCTCTTACTAATGATTAGGAAACCCGAGAATAACATAAATACAAAGGTACATAATATGAATGTAAAACAAATAAGTAATTGGACTCGTAAACTAATATACCAGGCTCATGTAGTCAAACACAACTGTATGGAATTCATGTAGTCAAGCACTACTGTTATTAAACTGATGTAGTCAAACACTACAATGAAGCACTACGACGACATCACCACATGCGTATCCAATTTTGACTTGGCCCATCCAATTTTGACTTGGCCCGCTTTCCGACACAGTCACTCCCACCCTCCAGACTTTCATGAACCTACACGTGGGCACTTAACTGGCGGTCAAGCGTCGTCATGATGTACCAGATATCTTTATATTCACTCACTCATCTGGTTATTCACACCTAGTGAGCTATATGGGAAGGAAAAAAAAACAACTTACCGAATAGTCTGCTTTAATTGTAAATACATTAATATATATGACGGTTACGAATGGGTTAATATAACCCGCCTGAAATATTTCTCATGTACGACTGTGACATAGGAATGGTATGCCATTAAAATAGAAATACGATATACTAAAACAATAATACATACATAGTACGTTTTCAACATTAGTTATAATAGCGACCAGATAAAATTAACAGGAGTATGCACATGTGTCCGTATCCCTGTTAATATTCCGAGTCGTATCATCTCGCTACCAGCTTATATAGTTCATACACTCTTAATAAATTAAATTACAAGTACGATAAAATAACGCAACTATATAATACAACATTGAACGTGTTTTACGAAACTGAATATTGGTTTCTTTTAAAAAAAGAATACAACTCACCCATCTCTTTGGCTCAAACAAAATGAAATGGCAATCCCGCTACGACAACTAAATACATTTAGAGCTTCTCTCTAGTCACTAGTGGCTATCCCCTATCCCCTTCAAGATTCCTACATGATATAGTCCAAACGACTGTGGTGCCATTTTATGATATTTTAAGATTGCTGACTTTTTCACGTAACTATATAAAATATGATCAAACCGAGCGTGACGGGGAACTGCTTGACCCTACTACGGAAGAAGGAAAGTATTTATGGGAATGACCAACTCATCATGCCCTCAATGATTGACGTAGGCACGAGCAGCAGAGGGGGTGAGCCGGACAACATTTTTAAACAAGTTTTCAATGAAATCAGGCTTACAACAATGAAATCAGGTCAAGTGTGTGTGTGAATCTGATATCGTTTTCATGGATCAGGATCAAATCAAAAATTCATTGAAATCAATGAAATCAGTCCCAAAAAAATGAATGAAATCAATGACATCAATGAAATAAAAAAAATGACTAATTTTCAACCGAATATTTGATCCAGTCCGGTCCTAGGGTGAAAATCCTTTCAGGATGAAAGTCCCTTCAGGACTTTACAAACAGACTAATTTGTAGAACCTCGTCTTGTAAATCAATCAGATTATTGGACTGGTCAGTGAGTTTGAAATTAATTCTGGTTAATGAATTATTATGACATCGCATATAGACTGGATTCACCGGAGACTCAATAATTAAAAACCCTGGAGGAGCTGTTGGTGCAAATGAATACAAAATATACCCTTGCTGAGCTTGATTTGATCGTTCGAGATTAATTTGATAGCTTCCTTCGATAACATCACATACTAAATTGATCGCTATCACCGATGAAATATTCACATTGAACGGAGCAATATGCCTGCCACCACCATCTGGGTCATTATTGTGTGTCAGGATTTTTATTTCCGGTGATGATGTTTTTTTCCACGTATCATGAATTATTTTAAAACCAACATCGATGGCATCATTGAGAAGTCTTTTTAGTTTTGGTACGTTATATCCCGGTAGTTTAAATGCTGGAATGACTTCTTCGCGTATACTATACTTCGTTGCAAATATTGTTCTCGATAGGGGGTTATTGTCATCTAATATACCCTGAATAATTTGTGAATGAAATGTTTCCATGTCCTTGATGATTTTGTTACATGTTTCTACAACGCTGATAAATTCATCTCGGGTGAGAGTACCGGATTTTAGAGGTATAAACAACAGTAAAAAATCATTATTCATTGCTGTGAAGTTTTCAGTGGTTATACTCTGTAGAAGTGTGCAGTATTTTTTATTAGTGAGGGTATCTACCGTTTCAAGAAAAAAATGCAATTTGTCATAATCTCTATAACTCCTTATTGGATTATCAGATTTTATCCTGTCGTGATATAATCACTTTTTTGTGGTTCTGGTAAATCAACGGTTTTCCCCCCGGGTGGTAATTCAGGCCATCCTAGTACGGTTCTAATAGAACTCTGATAGATATCTACGACGTATCCTTCTGTGCTTATTTCAATGGCAGACGACAGTGTCGGCTCATGAACCGTTATAGCTATTTTTGACTCTTTTCCAGTAATCGATTTTATTCTACGCGCGAATTCATTATTGATTTGTTCAATTTGGTATGATCCGGTTGGTATGGAAACAACATTCCAGTCTGGGGTACCGTCGTCTTTATTCTTATTTGCAAACACCAGTGAATTATTGGGTTGTTGACCACCAAATGATTTTGACCTAATATTTGGCCAACTATGGTATACTCGTAATTTTGCTAGCGCTATCTCCTTCACTGGGACCGGAGAGGGGAAATTCACACTGAATTCTGGATTCGTTGATGTTATTGATATCATGCTGGTTTGTACTGGGTTTGTGTTCTCCACTATTTGTTGAAGTAATTCCATCTGTGTTGTCATCGTTGTTATACTCATGATGTATTTCTAATTTTGATACTGCGGAATCATAGACACGTACCATCACTGAGAACTCACTATCTGATATCGTTGAGGTTATTGAGATCATTCTGGTTTTCTCCAATTCCATCGGTGTTGTCATTGTTATTATACTCATGTTTTTGTATTTCTAATTTTGACATCGCAGAATCATATATATCTACCATCGCTGAAAACTCACTCTCTGATATAATTGTATCATCGAGAGATGACGATATCAATGAGGATAATTGCGAGCATGCAGTGGACACAACATGAAATTGAATTATGTAGTCTTGTAGTTTTCGTTGGCTGCATGATGATATTTTTTTTGTGATTATTGAAATTATTCCCGCAATTGTTGTTGCCGCAGAAATGCAAATTGGAACAGCTATCGGGGCCATCATTGTTACCGAGGATAGTATAATACCAGCTCCGGTGATTACACCACTCACAGCGTACACTGTAACATCAATTGCGGTAATTCTCCTGCGATATTTTTTAATTTTCGTTGCATACTCCTCAGACAGGGTTTTGAGTCTAGTTTGAAATTCTCTGACCTGATCATAACGATATTGCGATGATGAAATCATTTTATCCTTAAATCAGTTTACGATTTCAATTGAAACCGTTAGTGAAATTACTTTGCAATTTTCAACTTAAATCCGCTACGAATTCCACATACCACGTTGTTGAAACCCTAACCAAATTTTTATCAGTAGATGTGATCGTGAACTTTTCAGTTGTATTCTTGTCGATGATCGTTGAAATCGTATTATTGACCCCAGATGAACTGGACGATGAAATATTAAATTGAGTCGTTGTTACTAGTGTTAATCGATAAATACCCTTAACGGTTGCAGTGATATCTAATTTGTTGTTTGTAGGTGTCCACGCAAATGATCCGTGTTGGATCGTGTATACTACGTTATTGGTTTTCTCATGAGGGATTCTTGTTTTTTCAATGATTGTTATCATCCTCGAAAAATCATTTTTGATGGCCTCGGTGAAGGTTTTCGTCTCATCGATGGATTTTTTGATATCCGGTAGTTTTAGTTCAATTTTATCGAATGTAGATCCAAGAAATTTATCAATGATATTTCTACGAAAAATTGTAAACTGTTTTATGTGTTCTTCGGTTTTAGATTCAAGTGTTGCTAGTTCCAACACAGAATTTTTCAACTCATCGTTGAGAGTTTTGAATCGATCTGTAATCGTCGAAAAAAGTACACCCGGTTTGAGTTTACCCTGATCAGAAAATAACGCGATAGTATCCTCGATTGCGTTTTGTTGTTTAACTAAAATATCATCTAACGACACATTACTAGTTTTCAATTTACCCTGATCGGAAAATAACGCAACGGTGTTCTCGATTGCGTTTTGTTGTTTAACTAAAATATCATTCAACGACATATCACTGGTTTTCAGTTTACCCTGACGATCTTGAAATACAACTATCTCATTAGGATCAACATTTACTAAATTCAACGTCTCAGCGATTTCATCTTCAATTAATTTTTTTATATCCTTGATAGAATCAGGGGTTGCAGTGTCATCGGGTTTGGGTTTCAAAGATCTCCCCCAAATATCAATCATGATATTTTATACACCTCTCTCTAAAAAGCGATTACTAGTGTAGTCATTTACGACAACATGTGGTGGTTTTCTAGATGCTGAAATAGCGTCAAGGACATTTAATACTTCACTGCCGCATATTGGTGGGTCATTGATTTGTTGTGTTGGTAGCGTAGAATACCAAGTCTTCATTGGAAAATTTTTTATATAACGCATAAACTCTTTTGGCGGGGCTAATCCATATGAATCAAAATAGACAATCCCACGTGGATCAATAGCGTATGCAACCCAGTGAGTTCCAGGTCCGGTGCTGTTATCGAGATTAATAATACCTGTTTCAGTTTTGTTTGGTTGATGTGGTAATTGATCCTTCATAAAAACACCTCTGAAATTTTTAATCGCTAGTTTTTTAGCAGCATCCATTAAATCAAAATTGGACATCGGAATCAAAGATTCCTCAATTAATAAACCGTTCCTGGTAGTCTCAGGCCTGATCCGTGAACGGATCTCCCGCTGTACCATGAATACGGGGTTCCTGGTAGTCTTAGACCTTTTCCGCTGTACCATGAATACGGGGTTCCTGGTAGTCTTAGACCCTTTCCCTTTTTTTTATATCCTTGTCCAGTTGCCTTTTTCAACGCCATTCCTGCTGCAGTACCAACGGCTCCTAACGCCGCTGCTTTAGCCACTGCTGGGGCTGCTGCTGCAATCAATGCTGGTATTGCAGCTAACAATGGAAATATACCGCCTGTTTTCATCATATTTTTGATAGCAGCCGCAGAAAGAGTAATCTGAACTCCTTTTTTTGCTACAAGTGCATCATTGAAATGTTTTACTTGAGTTGTCAGCGATAATTTATTTGCACCACCAGTCATTTGATTCGGTTTCAAAGTGATTGTGGTTCCGCATTTTTTAGCCGATTCTGATTGCAATTTTTTGATTTGACCAGGAGTTAACGCAACACTAATAACACTATATGACGTTATACATAATAGATTGATTCTAAATCGAGAAAATCGTTCAAAGATTTTCTACTGGGGCATCTACCACTCTCATTCTTCCTCCAACACCTTCAAGTAGCATTGATTTATCACTGAGAATGACAGCAACCGCTCTATAATTAGCAATAGCACCACGAGTCACATTAGCTCTAAAATGTATATCAACAACAGATTGTCTCATCAAATCAAGATGTTCCAATGAAAAGTAATAGATTGGATACAGATTTTTAAAATCATATTGTGATATTTGTAGACCGGTATCCACATTTTGATCACGTGCCATAAATGACAACAATCTATGATAAACTCGTGCAATATGATTTTCTGTGTAATTAAGTTGTATATCCTCGGATGGTTCCTGCTGGCCGTTTATTCTCAGTGAGACGTCTTTCACACCTAACTGATCAAATATCATATGGCTGAAGAGTTGATTGCCAACTCGTGTGTTATCCTGTAACGCAATAAATATATGACGTGGCGCAGCAACACCTTGTTTTGATGCTAGATTCCACGTGAATAACCCGTTGATATTTGATTGCTTCACCAACGACTTTCCTCCTTGGTCCATAAATGATAGTAATCGTTCTTCTGCGGTGATTGCTTGAGTCAACACTGGCATCCACAATGATATTTTTGTTAAAATGACTTTACCAGCATCAGCATTGGGATTTGCATTGTCTGCTGGAATCCTCCAAATTGCGTCGTTATCATCACCCTTTCGTACAAGTGATACTGTATGCTTAGCTCCATAAATAACTTTTCTGACGTTTCTACAGAATCCAAATATGTGATGCAGTGGAATCGCGCATGAAAGTGATTTACGTGCTCCTTGCAACATTGAAATACGTGTTGCAGCCCCTAGATTGAAATTAACATCGTTGTTTATAATCATATCCTCGGCATCAATATTAGCGGTGCCAGCATTATTCTTTGGTCGTCTTATAATAAATTGATTTCCACCAGCGGTATTTTTAACATCTTTTGCAAACATCATAGAGGGTCCTGCTGATCTTGTATAATCATCAGAATATCTCGCTAACCCTATGATTGTTGTAGCCACATCAACATCGCGATCTATGGACTCAATTTCTTTTCCATCAATGAGATATTTTGCACTCTCAAATAACGCCATAATACCATTATTGACAAACCCGACTTGAGTACCAGCTGGATACGGTGCTGGTACAGCAGGAGTATCAGCAGCTGTTACAATTTCTCCTTCGATTTCAATAAACGCTTCACAGGGCAAAAAGTATTTACTGGTATCATGGACTTGAAGATCAATTCTTGCTCGACTATTTGAGTCTATGGCATGATAGGCGTAATATTGATAATCGCGTACAGAATCATCCTTGCCAACTGGGGCGTCTATATCAAATGCTGGATCACGTGACTTTTTGAACATTTTATTCTATTTATCAGAGTCTAAATCGTAAAATCGTAAACGATTTTCATCGTGAAAAACGCTAGCGTTTTCTACTTAGTTTTTTAAAGCCACTTCCCGCTATCATATTTGGGTCGGGAGTTAAAGCCATCGACGCTAATTTTTCATCTACTGCGTTATTTATTATTTTACTAACACTTGCAGGCATTTCTGCTGTAGACGGTAACGGTTTCTTTTTTCGCCTCACTAATGATGTTATTTTATCCTTCGCAGTTGAAAATGCCTTTCCGGCAAGATCTCCAACAGCACCAATACCCTTATCACGAATAACATCAATGGCTTTCATTGATAATTGTTTAGCTAACGGCATCACTTTTGGGGCCATTCTTGAAAAGAATCCTAAAATGGTATTGCCGAGGCCATCTCCGTAATATGCTCTATAAACTGGAAACCGTGAATTAACTACATAGACGGGGGTTGGTTTATCATGATTGTAATGTATGATCATTATTTGAAATCAGAAACAATTTTTCAATTGTAAAACAATTTGTCAATCGCTGTGATACCCATTTGCTAACTCGTCAATGAAATCTCGATATGTTTTGATATCCATGATACCGCCGGCAAATAACCGTCTACAGATATCAGCTGCTTCATTAATTATTTCTGGAGAGTTATTTCCAGCTCGGAATCCTCCGATTAAAACATCTAATCGTGATATATCATTGATAACACTATCAGGACATGTCCCTAATCCACTTCCGCTATAACCAGCTGCTTCATCTAGTTTTTCTAAATCCGTTTCTTGTAAATAATCATCATCATCATCATCATCACGTGGTATTTGTTGTTTTTTAGGAGAGAAAGATATTTTCTTTGCAGGTTGCTGTCGCCTTTGCTTTTTTTGCAATTTTTGCGTTTTTTGTTGTTGTTTAAACTCTTCGTATTGATTATACACTATATCCACCGCATTGATATATTCAATGTATGATGCACTATCTGTCTTTTTTTTACTTTTTTCAGTTTTGATTTTGTAGAATATATCAGCCCAGTGAGTTATATTTCTAACATATTTATGATGTTCTGGTTTCAACCATTTTTTTCTGTTTTCATAAGACGTAACAACAAGCTCAGGAATTTTTGTTGGATCAGTCTTATCAATTTCTGCTAACCCTTCTTCGTTAAATCTCACGCGTAAATCATCTACTGTTCTCTTTGATTCCATTTGTTTTGTTTGTTCAGTTTTCGCTGCTATTTTTTCAAGTTCACCAATAACAGATTTTCCCGTCTCGGGAACATCTCCCAGTAAAGCACGCTCAACCCCTTTCGTTGCTGTGGTTACTGGTTTAAACAATTCTTCAGATTCCGCAGCAAAATCAGTTTGTAAACTCTGTCGTTGTTGCAGTTTATTCCGTACAGAGTCACGAATTGGTACAAATCTCTTAATTGCATCTAATCGTTCACGAGCTAATCGGGTTGTTAATGCTTCATTGACCATTATTTGAAATCAGAAACAATTTTTCAATTGTAAAACACTTTTCCCACTTTTTTGACATGTCGGATGATTTTTAACACAGTCATGGAAGTGTTATTTTATCGTGAGACACCTTCTATCATTGATGAGGAAAGTGTCAAAATTGTATATAAAATAAATAATACTGTCACTTTCCTCATTCGATTTTTTGACATGTCGGATGATTTTTAACACAGTCATGGAAGTGTTATTTGATTGTTTTAATGGCTCTATCATTGATGTTGAAAGTGTCATAATTGTATATAAAATAATTAATACTGGCACTTTCAACATTTCTATTTGACATGTCGGATGATTTTTAACACAGTCATGGAAGTGTTATTTGATTGTTTTAAGGGCGTTATCAGTGATGTGGAAAGTGTCATAATTGTATATAAAATAATTAATACTGACACTTTCCACATTCTATTTTTGACATTCCCTTGAAGGTCGGCTAAAAAAAAATGATAAGGATCGGGCAATCAAAAAATGATAACGGGTCAGGCAATCAATGGTCGGGTAATCAATTTTCCTGAATTAACGCCCGTAGGTTTCTAATTTTAGAGTTGACTTCTTTTTTCAATTCGTATTCGTTACCTAATTCTATTCGTATCCCCTCTACGATAGTATACAACGGGACGAACACACTGATGTAACTTGAAAATGAAAGAGAGTCTCTAATAGAATTCTGAATTCTTTTGATGAGTGCATACTTCTTTGGTAGCATATATTTGTTAGTGCTAACTCCGTATTCTATATCCTGAAAATCAGACATAATTTGATCAGGATTTAATCCATCTGATAGTTTGATATCCTGATTTTTCAATTTTGCTATTTCAACTATGATGCTATTCATGTTTTCAGAATTCATTATTCTATAACAATGACATATCTCTAATTGAAAAATATGACGCATTAGACATAACTAAATTGAACTTTTTGTCCCGTCCTTTTTGAAATAGCCGATCGATAAATCCCCTCTGCAACTTTTCGTACTGAGGGTTCACAAATATTGAAATGCTTGCCGGCTTCATTCATAGATGAAAATATTTTTTCTTCATTAGTTATTGTATTAAAAGATTTTACGGGTCTCTTCCCAACCGTTTTGCAAGTGCCAGTCTTTCCTCGTTTGGTATTCTCACTCTGTGTGATAGCTTGCAGATTTGATACAGAATTATTCTTTGGATTAGAATCCTTGTGATCAATGACAGAATCATCCTCGATCAATCCATAAAAACATTCAAATGCGAAACGATGACTGTAATATTTCTTCTTTCCAGCGCCAAACATCAAGCACCCGTGATTATTCACAGCACCAACTGGTTTCTTTAGTCTACGGTTTCTGACAGTACCATCACTGGATGCCTCATAATTTGTAATCAAGGGATGCTGTCTGAATTCTTGGTTCATTCGTATACATAATACTATTGTTTGTCTAATTCATTGTTTGGTTCAATAATGAATCTTTCAATGTAGTCTTGAGGGGTTCTTATGATTTTGTCAAGGACGTTGTCAGGGTCAGAGACTTTTTCAGGGTCAAAATTTCTGATGGATTGACCATTTTTTATTCTTTTATCATAATAACGCTTCAATTCCCTGTATCGCTTACCACCGCAATTCAGACATAATCGTGATTTCCCCCTAACCCCAAACCCACATCGAATACAAGGTAACGGACCAAGGCTTCCACGACGAAAGCTTTGCATATGATACCCACAGAACTCATTTCTGCATGATTTGTTACATGGGATTACTGATCCAATCATAAGCCATTTGCAGTGATTCATTATACATAAATCTTTCATTTAAATGCTTGTTTTAATTATAGCATGATGGAGTTCAAGAGATTGACTTCGAAAAATGCTAAATTCAATACCGATAGAGAGTTTAAGAGATTATTGAAAATTAATCCTAAATTTAATATCGATAAACCCAAAAAACGTGTAG
The DNA here is from genome assembly GCA_030141615.1 of Unio pictorum. Taxonomy (NCBI): domain Eukaryota; kingdom Metazoa; phylum Mollusca; class Bivalvia; order Unionida; family Unionidae; genus Unio; species Unio pictorum. The sequence goes on from JARLTB010000269.1 coordinate 944,961, forward strand.
TAGACGGAAACATGAAAGAGTTTAAGAGATTATTGAAAATTAATCCTAAATTTAATCTCGATAGACCCAAACGTCCAAGAGACGGAAACAAACGTCCAAGAGACGGAAACAAAATTAATCTAAAACGTCCAAGAGACGGAAACAAACGTCCAAGAGACGGAAACATGAAAGAGTTTAAGAGATTATTGAAAATTAATCCTAAATTTAATATCGATAAACCCAAAAAACGTAACAAACGTCCAAGAGACGGAAACATGAGAGAGTTTAAGAGATTATTGAAAATTAATCCTAAATTTAATCTCGATAAACCCAAAAAACGTAACAAGAAATTACCCTGGAAGGATGCTCAATTCAATCTTGATATAGTTTCTAATACACCCAAGAATAAAATTCTTGATAGAGCCATCAGAGACTGTTTTAATGAATTCAAGCGTGATGGAGCATCTTATTGTTGGTCAACATTTCGAATTGATGGTGTTGTTGACGCTACCATGAATGATGAAAAAGCAGCAGTGATCATTTCACGTCTTGGGGAAAAAAGTCATTTTTTCCGAATAAAATTCCTTATCCGTGAGGATGGAAAATGGATTATTAGGGATAAATTTGAACCCATTCTCAAGGGCAAAAAAAACTATCACCGTGAATCAGGATTCAAAACCAGGAATTTTGACTGGAATTGATAAACCCTACTACGAAAGATCTTACCCTGTAACAGCAGTTGTTTACGGGATATATCCGCTGAATGAAAAACCTGATATTGCAAAACTAGCACCCATGAAATATTCGACAGGGCTCAATTGTGTAGCAGAACGAATAATGGAACACTTCACAAATGCGTCCCGGGGAAATAAACTAACTGATCTAAGACGAAAAAAATAACCGAGTGGGAGTTCACGGTAAAAGAGAATGGGGCAACAATTCAGGATATAATTAAATTAGAAACATCATTGAGATTTCCAATATCGGTAAGGACAATCACCGGAGAAGTATTAAAAGAACCGAAATATCAATCAAAAAAAGGAAACCCAATTGAAATTATTGATCATAACGAACACGCGTGGTCATCTGCAGTAACAATATTCCCACGGGATAGAACCGTAAAATATCTATCCCAAACCGAAGAGTTTTTTTCAGAGCAGAAATTATTTGATGCTATTTACCATTTGAGTAAAAACGATCCTGTGTCAATGTGGCTATTTCATAGTACTTCAGACGAAGAATGTAGATTTGATCAGTTTGTAAGGCCCAACGGAGAATTGTACCGCACTGAAGAACTGCATAATCAAATGAAACAACTAGCTAGTGAGTTTTCTGGGGACGGGGAAGACAACGATCAATTATTAGCAAACTGTTTCACAGTACCATCAATTGCAGCACATTTTGCTAGAAAGAAAAACGCGTGGAAACCAACACGAAGTGAGTTCTTATCAGATGTCAAATTGTCCTGTCTTGAATACGGCCATGGAGGATTATGGAATACAAAATACACCGCTGATACCGTTATTTCAGTTGATATGATTGCGTGTTATCCAGGAAGTTTTCTTGGGTATGGAGAATGCGAGAAATATTTCAAACGATTTGGACACCCTACACACGAAATGACCCGTGTTGCTATTAATGGACCACTGCCACATTTTGATTTAACCGGATTCGCTTGTGTGGTATCATTTGAAATGGCTACAGGACTTCATCCGTGTAGTTATCTTTGGATTGGTAAACACATGTCTGAAAAACACTGGATGCCAATAGTGTTATTACGGTATATGCTTGATTGTAAGATGTTAAAATCATTAATTGTCAGTGAAGCAATTATATCCTACCGAGCACAGAAATCAGTCTGGTTACCACAACCTGATCTAGAAAAAATAATTAGCGAAGAGCGAAAACTGTTTCCTGATTTTAATGAACAACAAATCATGGATTGGTCCAAACAGTTATTTGAAATCAGAAACAATGAAGCAAAAAATCTTGGACGAAGAATAATCGGTAAATTTACCCAAGGTGGCAAATACGACAATACGAGATATTCTTCACGATTGATTATAGACAATGCTGAATACGATTTTGTAATCACGGATTTAACGAATAGGGGGCTATATGTCAATCGTAAGGACGCATTTATGTCCAATGGGACCAAATTGGGTACAATTGTTACCTACAATGATGGATACAATCCGCAGTACACACACTTGAGAGCTTCTATGCTTGGTTATACTTCTATTAATCTGTTTTCAATGATCAATAGATTTCCTACCACCGCAGTTAGAGTCGCCACTGATTCATTTTACATAAATAGCAAAATGGCTGATTTTAAGGCTACTGGCAACGAAAATTGGGGGTCATGGAGAATTAAGAAAGAAATGATTCATGATTATATTCAATCAGCAGATGTTACCATTGAAAATAATTATCGGAATCTCAAAGAGATTCAATCAGAATTTTCTAGTGCACCACCGATTTCTGATCCAATATGCCGGTATAAAACAGTTTATTTTAACGGCTGTGGTGGGTCAGGAAAAACAACTCGGGCAATTGAGTTATTTCGTGTTTCAAAATCAAATATGATTGTGCTAACACCGACTCACAGACTTGCAAGAGAAATGATACAGAGAGGGGTAAATGCCTGCACTTATCACAGCTTTTTCCGATGGAAGGGAGATAAATGGACTCCTGAGCGTATGGGAGAGAAATTTATTCCTGAAATTATCATTTGGGATGAAATAGACACAGTGTCAGAAGATGTATTAAAAATATTTCTTGAGTGGTTGTTATTGAAAAATACAAAAATCGTCATGTGCGGTGATCACGGCCAACCACCACCATTTGTCGGTGCATCCCCACATGAATGGCTAAAGGGTTTTGTAGACTATTATGAAGAAATTGATACCGATCATAGATCACTTGATGAAAAATTAAAAGAATTTAAGAAACTAATTAGATTACAACCGGATAGAATCCAGTGTGAAATAGCCCGTGAAATAATTACGGAAACTCCAATGAATGATTTCTGGGAAATGTGGAGACCAAATGATTTAATCATTGCAAGTAGAAAAATAGTCAGAGACACACTTCAGATGAAGTTATTTGAATTGCATAAAGAAAAATTTGCAACACTTCCAGTGCCTCTTTGTTATAGGCCATCGGATACACGAAAACAGAACATCGAAGTTGATATTCCAGGACAAAGTGAAAAACAGAATTTAGTATTAAATGATATTGTGCTGGTTGATATCAATGTCGTTGAAGATGCATTGCGTGCTAATAAATCCCCATGGACGTTAGGTTATGCAGCAACAATACACTCTTCACAGGGATTGACTATATCGGATACAATTGTTTGGATGGTAGATAATCGCATAGAATGGTCGAATTTAGTCTATCTTTCAGTATCCAGAGTACGAAAAATAAATCAACTTCGAAGAATTGTCCTCGATGATGAAATCATTGGTGATGATAATGACACCACAATAGATGATATTATTGATAAAAAACTCTCCGGTTACAAACAACAAGACAAAAAAAAACAACGAGAATTTGATATTGATGCTGAATTAATAATTACGCTGAAGAAACAACAGAATAATCACTGCGCAAGTTGCAATTGTATAATGCGCTGGCAGTATTCGGATAAGGATCCTCGCCAATTCACCGTTGACAGAAAAAATAACAATCTCGGTCATGTCAGAAATAATGTGATGTTGACTTGTCTTGAGTGCAATAGACGCAAGGGTGCTAGTTAAGACCATGCGGTGGCAATTGAGTATCCTCGGGTATTATTTGTAATTGTTGTCTAGTAAAAACCCGCTGAGGGGCAGTTGAATTCAGTTTATAGACTGGAGGTCTACCCGTAGATCGTGTTACACTAGATATCTTGTGTGCAGTAACACTCCAAATAGGATCAGTAGCCCTTTTTCTGCCACCCTCAAGCTCTCCTGGTTCGTATAAATATCTCACAATGACATTACTACTAAGAATTGGTTCTTTGAAATCTTTTTGTGGTTTTTCAGGTATTGACTTCTTTTTAATCGCATTGATAGGTTTCATGTTGATTGTTCTAGTAATCTCGTTATTCAGTGCAGTAATCACAGCTGGTAACCTTTTAACCCATTCACTGGATCTTTTCTCTTGGATGAATTCTTTTGCGTATTGATATCCAAATAACCGCTCAGCAAGGGTTTTATTAAACCGTTCTACAATTGCCTGATCACGATGCAGTGCAGTATGCCCCCGTCTGATAGTGACATTATGATGTTTCATTATTGATAACACTGCACCCTGAAATTCCTTGCCAGGATCAATTTGTAATAGATTTGGCCAGTGCAGAGGGCTCCTTCGATAAATCCTTTCAAATGCAGAAGCTACTTCAGTGGCCGATTTTGTTTTTAACGGTTCTGCTTCTTTGTATCGACTTGCAATATCAACTACGGTTAATGCGTATTTGTAACCGTGGTCATGTGGCAAAAATAATAGATCAGCCTGATGAACTTCATTGGGTCCGGTTACATCAAAATGCGAGACATTAATTTGTTTAGGCGGTGGTAGATAAATTTGCCATAGTGCCTGTTTGGATAACCAATGAGCCGCAGTGGTTTTTTTTTCACTTTTGCAGCGCTAGCGAGTTTATGGATTGCTGATTTACCCCTCCAGTATCCTCTTGGGGAATAATAAATAGATTCCATGTTGTTATTAATTACCAGCACCTAACATCAATTTGCTTTTCATAGCCGATTTTATCAAAAATGAAGCCAACTTTTCTTTGAAGGATTTATCAGGGATGGCATTCAACGCATGAATTAATTTCACATCTGCTAGATGCCTGTGTTGCAAATTGCTGCTTTTATAAGCAACATCATGAAGGTGACAGGCCTTATCAATGGCGTTTATTGGTTCTTCACCGGGGTTGGGTTGGTTATGATTATTGAGTCTGATATCTAATCGTGTTCCGGGGCCACAGTAGCTATATCCTGGAAGGTGTTTTTCTCCAGGGTATTTTGCCCATGGGGTTCCAGGAAGTTTTGCTAATTTGGCAGCGATATCACCTCCTCGTTTTTTTTTAAAGGTTCCTTGGGTTTCTTGGTTTCACCAAGGGAAACAAATCTAAATTTCTTTGTACTACATTGTACGCATTTACCAGAAAGCGCTGATCGGTTATTTTTAGTTGTAATCGTCGTCAAGTCATCTGTGCCAGTACGCGCCTTACACTTCACACAATATAGATCCATAATTTATGTATAGAGATATGAATATAATTGATTTTTCAGCGACTAAAACAAGAGAACCAGTTAAGCATCATGCAGCGCTACCAAACTCTATCCGCGCAATTATAATCGGGCCATCTGGATCCGGCAAGACGCAATTGTTGCTCAATTTAATAATGAGATGGATGAAGTGGGATAAGTTGTATTTAATTGCCCCTAGCGTAGACGACCAACGATGCTATGAAGTGCTAAAAGATTTTAATGAAAACGCTTCAGAGATTGCCGGCGAGGATATTATTGATTTTATAACCGATATTGACGAAGCACCATCAGTAGAAGACCTCGATGGAAGTATCAACAATTTAGTTGTATACGACGATGTAATGTTAGATAAACAAAAAAATCCTGCAAGGATTTTTTCCAGAGGCAGGCATAAAAACACGGACGTGATCTATGTCACTCAACGATACACTCAGATTCCAAAAGTGATCAGAGATAACTGTAATATGCTTGCTGTATTCAACGGCGTTGATACACATACGCTACGAAATATTTGGCAGACATGGTGTTCTGATATGGACTTCAATCAATTTCGAAATTTCTTTAGTCATGCTCAGTCTGCCCCACACGGATTTGTAACAATAAATTTACATGACCCTCGAACACGATATCGTATCGGACTGGATCAAATATTCGGTTGAAAATTAGTCATTTTTTTGATTTCATTGATGTCATTGATTTCATTGATTTTTTTGGGACTGATTTCATTGATTTCAATGAATTTTTGATTTGATCCTGATCCATGAAAACGATATCAGATTCACACACACACTTGACCTGATTTCATTGTTGTAAGCCTGATTTCATTGAAAACTTGTTTAAAAATGTTGTCCGGCTCACCCCCTCTGCTGCTGCACGTGAAATTCAGTTTAATTGGTTATATACCTATCTATATGCTTCGATCGAACCTCATTTTGTTTAGTGATTTAGAACTTTCGTCAATGGAGAGCATAGACATTTTGCAAGCAAATATAAGTACTAAAGTTTAAGCAAACTTTTTAAAACTTATAGACTATAGTGGCTATGATAGATAGGAAGAAAAACTAGTCACCGTTTATATGGAACTCAATGAAATAATTGGGGGCACAACTAATAGTTTATCGAATTTTATATCTTTGCATTAATGTATTCTTAAATAAATATGTAAAAAAATTAAAACTATTTTTGAATATAGTTAAATATAATAATTGGATATGGTCATTAATGAACTTAATGCTATGCTCAGAGAATTTATGAAGAGAGAGAGAGAGAGAGAGAGAGAGAGAGAGAGAGAGAGAGCATTTATATTACATTTCATTACTATGACTATTATGATTGAATTCGTGGATTATTCGTGGATTAATTTTTTATTTGATTCTTAAAACTAAGTTCTTGTTCAATTTTACAATTTTTTTCCAGGGTAATAAATTATTCGTTAAATTTTACAAATGTTGTTTTCACTCTTTCTTTGTTACTGTTTATTAGAGCCTAAACTATTATATACATAATGTTATATCCATACTAATTTCGGTCCAAATATGTTTTCACTCGGTTTTTAGAAAAGGTTTAATTGTGTATTCCGGCATCTAACAGTTGTAGTTTCAACAGGGAAACATATAAAAACTTTCTGATTAAGAAATTTTTTAAAAACAATTTTACTTAAACATAATGTCCATAAATAATAGAGGAAATACTGTAAATGCATGGTAATTTCTTTACTTGTATGAAAACTACCCGTTAATCGATAAAAAGGTGTATATTTAAACTTAAATTTTCAAACATATATTTGATAATAATTTCACTAGTCTATTCTTATTAGTATTTCATTGATTATAAAGCTTGTTCAGAGTCTGTTTTGAACATTCATCCTCGAAAGTTGAACTCGGCAGGTCTGGTTTACTTTCAATAGTCACAGAGTATGAGAAACCACGTCTCGTTATGTTAGCATTACTATATTTTCTTATATTGTCATAAGCTACTGTAGCATAATTTACATTGAACACCACGCCCATGCACAGTGGGCAATTACTTGTCGAATGGCTTAGTTCTCTGATAATTAAATTGATACTTTCAATAACATAAAGCTGTTACTTTGAATTTAAAGCTGCGCTTTTAAACATGTCACTGTAATTTCGTCATAGTATATTGTGACTGACTGCATTCCTTTCCTTTATATTTGAAGCATGTCTTTTTATCAATCATCGTTCATTGATTAAAAAAAAATATCCGTATCTTCAAAACGAGTGTTTGTAATGTCAATTGTTACGTACATAGATAATAATTCCTTACTGAGATTGTTCAAATCTTAAAATTAACAATCTCAGTAAGAAATTAGTATCTATGTACGCAATTAACCACCCTCCAAAAAAACCCAAATGTTAGTTATAATATGTTTTAAATCTGAGCATTATGTTAGTCATATGCGATAACAAGTATATTACAAATGATGAAACGACTTTAAATCTTTTTTTCTTTTCTGACATGTTGTCATGTTGACATTACATGCTAATGCGTTATTGGTGCATTGCTTTGCTGTGTCTTTTTTTTTTTTTTTGCTCGTTTTTGTATGTGCATGTACCCAAACACAACCCACATTGCATTTTGTTTTTGAACTTTATAAAATTATGAGCAACGCCTTTTAAGTCAGCATGTTCAAAACTGATACCAAAGATTTCCGGTTTACTTGAAACATGAGTGCAATTGTTCTTGTCTGAACGATTTATTTACCGACAATGCTTAGTTCACCTCACAACAACGGAATAAGACAATAATAAAATAGTACGACGCTGTTTATTTGAATATATCTGTGTTTATTCAGCTCTTCGATGGTTAAAGAAAAATATTAAAACAGCAAAGGGTCTAAATCAGATAGGGAGTATATTTTTAAGCGATATGTTTATCAGCAGGTCACAAATTTCGAGGTCAAAGATATTCTTATTGACTTCTCCATGGAAAGTCCCCAAAATTTCTACTTTATAGTGCTTTGTTGATAAAACGGATAACAGGACATATGTATTACACTGTCCCAGTATCAGTTGGAGCGAATTATGTGTATAATGCTTTGAAATCCAGATGCATGGAATAATAGTTATGTGGTCTGATGTAGAGACTCACGCCGTGGATTTTACGGAAGGCTGTAAGTTTGTTGCTTTTGATATCACATTGTCCATGTTTTCTCTTCCATGTTGCCATTTCATATATATGTAACCATATGGTGTAACTCTCAAGGATGACAAAGTTTTCCCCTACAGCCGTCCTAAAATAATATTATTGTATGATGGGGCCATCTTTATAACCATGTCAGATCCATTGATCACTGAACAATTTGTACACATACAAAAACACATTCTTCACCTATCCCCAGACTCCCATCCGACACAATATAATTCATTGGTGTGTGGAAATTTTAAGACCAAAATGTAAGTAACTCTAAATCTCATGATTGTTTTGTCATACATGATGTAAAGACTATCCTCGTGTTTCGCTTTATCCTCTTTTCTCGCATTTATATAATTTACTATTGCGTCATTAGTGCTTTAATTTTATCGCAAGATATGTTTTGTTCTGGACCGGTCTGTTGACCTAGTGTTCGAGCTACCACCTCGGATGCCGGATGTCGCGGGTTCGAACGTCGGCTGAGTCATATGAAAAACTATTTAAATGGTACTAACAGCTAAACCTGTACACTGAGCAACTCTAAATCTCATGATTGTTTTGTCATACATGATGTAAAGACTATCCTCGTGTTTCGCTTTATCCTCTTTTCTCGCATTTATATAATTTACTATTGCGTCATTAGTGCTTTAATTTTATCGCTAGATATGTTTTGTTCTGGACCGGTCTGTTGACCTAGTGTTCGAGCTACCACCTCGGATGCCGGATGTCGCGGGTTCGAACGTCGGCTGAGTCATATGAAAAACTATTTAAATGGTACTAACAGCTAAACCTGTACACTGAGCAACCAAACCAAACTTAAAGATGCAAGTAACCCTATAACCAAAATAGGAAGCATACATATTACATAAAAGCTAGCACTAGAGTATTCACAAAGTGCGAAACCCAACTGAAAACATCTTTAAGGGATAGAACAACACCAGGAACGGGAAGAGAGCGACTTCCTTTATGGACCCAGATACACTACGCTGGGCACAGCGATCACAAAAGCCCGTACAATGAGCAACCAAACCGAAAATTAAAGAAGCAAGTAACCCTATAAACAGGCTAGAGAGGTAGGAAAAATTATTCAAAGCACACTGAGTAACCTACCACTTCGGGAATAAAAACAACATAAGCGAAATAGGGGTATTACATCAAAAGCATCAGATAGCATATCTGTCTCTGACTTTTTCGCTATATACAGCCTCGTTGACAACATTAACAATTAACCAATATGAATCAAATTCATAGATAGGTACCACACAAGTAAATTTTACATCAGTGGTCTGAGACCAGTCCACGTAAAATTTTCAACTCGTGTTAAGGCCCCAACTTAGACATACAAGGTAGTCTAAAGACCAAAGATTATCAGGTTTCGCGACACAAGGTCGCAGCACAGTTATTATATATTATACGCAATACAATACCCCAACTTAATATTATAAGTAGTCCAAGATAACCTAGAGCAGGGGTGGCCAACCTTTTATTGCAGGAGGGCCATTATATTTTCTGATCAACATGCGGCGGGCCGCATTGATTTTTTTTGCCTGTTTGCAGCGTCAAAATGAAATACAAATATTTATGTAAAAAAATTAAAACTTCATTGTTAAATTACTGACAGCATATGTAACTTCGAATAATATTTTTATGTAACAATCTTAGATTCCCATTCACATTAGATCAGTACAAGCACAGAAAATTTATACTGAAAACTTGTATAGTGTGTTGTAAACAGTGTAAACTTTATAAATTAAAAACTTATGCAAAACTTCTGTCCTCGTAGTAGTCACTGTAGTGTAGTGGTAACAGTAGTAACTGGTAACATGTGGGTATGGTTAACATTAAAAAGCAGTGCAAAAGTAATTTACTATTTTACCGAATTAAGCACATGAACTAAGACTACTAATGTTTTATCATACGTCTGACTTAATGTGAACCCTGTGCTTGTTTGTCCGCTGACATCTCATCTACGTTAGGTTCAAATACAGACACCGAAATGCGTAGGATGTCGTGCAGATGGTTGTCAGTAAGTCTTGCCCTGTGCACATATTTATTGAATTTCATGCGAGAAAATGTCTGCTCACATATGTATGTGCTGCCAAACAAACTCATCATCCTCAGCGCATTTGTTCTCAGTGCTGGATACGTGGCTGAATTCAACAGAGTAGAACCTGATAAAGTCTCCTTCCAAAAATGTTTGCTTCATAAAACTATCTGACTGAAACTCCACAAGCTCCATCTGAAAAGTGCGCTGGCACGTCATCAGCATTCACAAGGTAAGGACTTCCAAAGAGACGAAAGGCAATGTCATGAGAACGAAAGTCTTTAAATCGTACATTGAACTCCTGCATAAGACTTGCAACCAACTCCTTATAGCGATTAAATTGAAATGAGCTGTTTCCCTCTCGAGTTACGTCTTTACATTTTGGAAAATGATCCAGTTTGTGTTCCTGCAGATGTGCAGCAAATATATTAAAGCTTGATTTTAAAAGCCTTCACTGATTCATACAAAGTGTGTACAAGTTGTTTTGAACCTTGAAGCTTGGTATTTAGCTGATCCAGGTGCGCCATCATGTCCGACAAAAAGTCTTGTAGCCAGCTCTCATCTTCTAACTGAGGAACTGGCGAGTCTTTTGTTTTCATAAAGCTACAAATCTCGTTGCGCAAGGCATATAACTTTTCAAGCACAATGCTACGACTTAGCCATCTCACTTCGGTGTGATATGGTAGGTCAAGAAACTCGGCATCTGTTTCTTCTAAAAAAAGCCTTGAACGTGCGATGATTAAGTGAGCGGGCTCTGATAAAATTAACCGTCTTTACCACCACTGACATAACATGCTACATCTTCAGACTTTTACTGCAGAGGACTTCCTGGTGAATTATGCAATGGTAGATCCAAGGCTGATGACTGAAGTCAGAACATTGTGTTTTAACAAGCCCTGCGAGTCCATTCTTCTCTCCACACATTGCGGGAGCACCATCAGTGGTAATCGCAGATAGCTTTTCCCATGGCAGCTTAAAACTCTCCAAAACCCTCTTTAGTTCATCAAACAAGTCTCTGCCTTTAGTCGTGTCGTGCATGCTGCAGAGTCCGGCAATGTCTTCTGTAATTTTAAAGTTTTCATCCACCCCTCTGATAAATATGAACAACTGTGCTGTGTCTGATACGTCAGTGCTCTCATCAAGAGAAACAGAGTACCAGATAAACGTTTCTGAAGCTCTCTCAAGCTGCTGATGGAGATTACTTTCTATGTCTTCAACACGACGCGTAACTGTCTGTTTCGACAAACTAATTGTGCCAAACTGCAAACCTTCATCATACAACTTTTGACGAACTCACCATCTGTAAATGGTTTGCATTGCTTAGCAAATAGCAACTGCTACTTCATAGCTTGCTCTCATAGCTGCATCCGTCTGCCGTGAAACTTTTTTAAAGATGTTTTGTTGGGCTGCAAGGTTCTTTTTGAGAGATACCAGTTTGTCTTCCCTCATTCTTCCTTCAAATTTACCAAAGTCATCGTTATGACGAGTTTCGTAATGACGCCTCAAGTTATAATCCTTCATGATGGCAACTGATTCATTACATATGAGACAGACAGGAGCGCCACGATGCTCAACAAAGAAGTAGTTCAGTTCCCACCTTTCTTGAAATATTCCACCCGCAGCATAGTAAGTTTGAGTTCGCTTCTTGTTGTTGTTCAACATTTTATAATTTGTGGCTATTTAACAATTAAAATATTTAATTTCATAACTGCTTAAAAAATAATGAAATAACCGAAAACAAGTGCAATGTAAACTATCAGGTAACTAGTGACCGGATGTCAAAACGATATTTCGTACAACGTGACGTAAGCATCGAATATCAGTAAGTAAGTATGTATTATATTACACGTAGTTAGCGATACACTTGAAATTTGGACATCGAGATCAGTTTTATACGCATAAACAACAAAATCAATAAAATTTATTTAATTTTAGAAAGAGGTCCGCGGGCCGCCAATTAGCAGCGCGCGGGCTACATTCGCGGGTAGGCCACCCCTGCCCTAGAGTAAGGAAGCACAACTGACCTACGTACACGCCAACCTGCCCGAGCCACCTTTGCACCTTTTTCACTACCGGATACCACCAACCAAATAACCACACGTGTGGAGCACGTCCATTATTACGCAGCAGTATCGACCTGTATAAGGCTGAGTGTGTGTTGGGTCCATTCCCACTCACCTCGGCCTACCATTCATTTCGATAGTTGCTCAATAGCGACTCCGATCTGACGGCCAAAATAAAATAGTGTTCTATGAACACATAATAGCCTGGGGGAGGCGGCACCATTCCCACCTTCAGGAATAATTAAATAGCCAGCCTTTGCTGGATAAAACATTGCTAAATGACCCTAAGTGGCCGAAGCACTTAAATTCAACCTAGCTAGCTGTGCCACCCTAATGTTAAACATCTGAAACTTTTAAGATTAAATTCATGTTTACCCACAATGGCTGTATGTCAGGTCATGTGACCATACCATTGATACATCCTGGTATATTTATACTTCACATTACATTGAAAGGCATAGTTATAAAAATGCGATACTTAACATTTTACACTATGTAATTATTTCAGCATTTGTTTGTGAGTAAATGTTATTAGAATTATTTGTCTCAGAGACGGAATTTGGACGCGTTTTCATTAAGCTAGGGATGATTCTTTCTTGAAAAGCTATAGTAAATACGGGTTATGCAATAAATATAAAATAAATATAATTAATCTAAAAGAATCCAACATTATAACACATTACAGGTGATAATCATATGCGCAGTTCAATATCGATTTCAACATAGAACTGGAGAAGAATGAAATACAGTAACCACATTAAAAACCTATCAGATAATCGGCGATAAATTTGAAGGCCATGAGCATGTCAATGAATGATAAATCTGCATGAATAATTCTGTTTGGACCAGGAATGAACATCTAAATTTAGAAATAGAAATAACCTGGCGGCTCCTTTCTAAACTTAGACAATTAGGAATCCTATCGTTAAGATGACAGGCGCTGAATAATGCGTAGTAGGCTTGTTGGAACGTGAATAGGCATCTAAAGTTAGAAAAGGAAACTGCGTAATAGAACCTTCTTATATTTAGACCATTTGGGATTCCATTGCTAAGATTATAGGCGATAAATAGTAAGTCACAAAAACATGCATAGACTCGATTGACCGAGGATAAAGATCTACAAATTTAAAAATGGAATAGTCTAACACAACTTTCTAAATTTAGATCGTTAGGAATCCGTTCCCTTGGTATAAATATGAGTTGGAGGTAAACAGTCTCTTCAGTATTTCTCTATATTGCAGTGACGAAACAGTAAGTACGACTCGTTTCTACCGTAACATTCTACTTCATATCTCAACATATTTCAGGATTAAGTTTTTGTACTACCCATACTAAACTCAGATCCAATTATGATTTAACTCGCCGCTTTGCATACGGTACTTTGTATTCGGTATTCTGGAAACAAGTTGTAGTCTCGTCTCGGTAAAATATAACATACATTTGCTGAACAGATAAGAAAGATAACTTTTATTAAATTTCACTAAATATTTAATAACTATAAACAAAGTAAGAAATAATGCAAATGAACGGTGATTTCATTACTTATGTTATGACAATACAATCATAAAGCCAATAAAAATAGTGTATTAAAACATAATTTTCAAACATATTTTATCATATCTGCATGCAAATTCAAGAATAACGTACTTTTATCTACATTGATCGTAATATTTGTTTTGAAGTTTTTTAATATTCATCCTCAAAGGCTAGACTCACCACGTCTTGTTTAATGTCTTTCAGTAATCTTGGGTCAAAGACAACAAGTCTCATGTAATTAGCAGTATAATAATGCTATTATATAGTAAGTGCCGAAATTATATATTAAAAGCATTCAGCACCATTCTCATGCATAATAGCTAATTTCTTGTAAAATAGGTAAGTGTCTAATTATTTTTTAAAAATACTTATCATTCCAAAAGAAAAACATTCTCATGTTAGGATTATGTGACTGGGTGGGACATCATTATAAGTGTCTGCGGCATGATGCCCCAGTGCTATACATCATAATAAACTGCCACTCTGCAGACGTCGTAGCGTTATGACTGAAAAATTGATAAACATACGTTAAAAATCCAAATCACACAAACAAACACACACACGTTCTACCTTTTGGAAACAATTTGAGAAAGCTTGATTGTACTTTTCTTTCAAGATGAAAGCAATTCAATCTTATTTTTATCCGCTCTCGCGGGGCCCCTTAAAGGCGTGAGGCCCATAGACCGGTGCCTACTCTAATCCGGCACTGTAGAGAGAAATTCCTTATTGAGATGATTCAATTCAAGATTGATCTGTGCCTGTTTTTGATTACAGCCACCAGCAACAAGCCACCCACACTCCACTAAAATGTTTGGTAATGCAGTGATTAATCTACAATTTCATCCCAATGAGTCACAGGGCTCGCATATATTCAAATAATGAGTCCCGCTCAAATGTAATGAGTACAATAATTCTGCAAACACATTGAGATACATTAATTTTATTTATTTATAATACAGAATTATTACAACTAGGTCATTATTAACTACAAGATCAACTCTTTCTTCACTTTACTTTTGTTCATAAATTCGCCTGTCTTTCTTAGATCCCAGGCCTGTAATACTGACTTGTAATCAAATGGCACAGTACACAGTTTTACAGTCATCAGTTTGTGCTGAGTCTCAATATTCAGCCTTTTTCTAGCTTTAACCAGGATTCTGTTCTGGGCAGAAAACCCATGCTCGCATCCAGCAGTATGTTCTGCTGAAGTTAGTGCAAGTGCTGCTAATTTGAGCAAGTTTGGAAAATCCTCTCTGTGGTGGTGGTCAATTAAAGACCACAGTTTACACATGACACCTTGAGGGTACTTCTCAGCCAAAACTATTTTCTTAAGGAAAGCCCACTCTGTTTTTGCCTTAACAGAGTCAATAACAGGTTTTCATGTTTTTCTCTCAATACTTCTGCTGATTTACCATTGTACAGTTTTTGCTTCTCCATAATATGTACACAGCCTGTCAATCTCTTCATCTCCGTAGGTATCCACTTCTGTTTTTGACATCATGCTGATCGGTCGCATAGCAAGAATACCAAAGCTTGTAAGTAGGTCACCTGCTGGAAATCTACATTGAATGTCCTCAACTAACGAGTCAGTGAAGAGTTTAGCAATTTTCTCCAGGTTGAAGTTGTTCTTTGTGATCTGATGATGCTCCTAAAATGTATTGCCCTTCAGGTCTTCCTTGAACTTTTGCATGTATGGAGTGTCAAAGCTATATACCTTCTGCAGATTGGCAATACACTTGTCAGTTTTCACCTTCACAAGGGCCACGTCCACATTTTCTTTCTGGAAGAACTGGCTGAGAATGGTTACAGGAGCTATTGCATCCATCATCATGTATGTTGTAGCTATACAACTTTCAGTCGCTATCTTTTTCTTCATCCGTCCAGCTTTGTGGTCCTTGTGACTGGCTTCAGCCAGGTAGGTAAGCAAGCTATCAAGAGTTCTCCATACAGCAGTCAGGGCACTAAAGTAAGACAACCACCTCACTGAATGGAGCTCCTTATATACGATACATGGATCGTCTGAAATCTCCTGCATGGCATGTAGTCGAGCCTCGCGTTGACTACTTCCCTTAAAATAGTAGAAAAGATCAGTCAGTACTTGCTGATGCTTTTTTAATGATTCTATTTTCTCTGCTGCCTGGGAGGTACACAGTGCCAACCTATGGGCAACACAGTGAACATTATGCATATGAGGATTTTCCCTTCTCAATATTGCAGCTGCTCCTTTTTCCTTGCCCATCATAGCAGATGTTCCATCTGATCCGAAACTCATTATTTCTGCTATTGGAACACCCCTTTCTGACATTTCTTTCATAATGGATTCAGCAATTCGTTTCCCAGTGGCATCTAAGCATTCAACATTGCACACATAATGACACTCTGGAATAAAGTCTTCACTCAATGTCTGAGCATACATGACCAGCCTTTTCCTGTTGGAAATGTCAGTGCTCTCATCTGCAAGTAAGGTTACCCAGGAGATTTCTTAATTGTAACAGTTACAGCATTGTTAGCAAACTCGGCTAATGACTCCAGCAGCTGACTGGCAGTCACTGAAGATTCATAACTGATATTACTCTTTCTGAGAACGTCAAGATCAAGAACTCCCAATTCATGTAAAAGATTCACAAAAGACTTAAATTTGTTCAATGGGATGTCTTCATCAACCATCCATTTAACAACCTTCAGTAAGGCAGTTATGGCTTTGTCTTGATCTGAAGTGAGCTTTGCACTACATTTTTCAAAGTTAGTTCGTAACTCTGGGGCTATTAGACATAATGTGTGGTCAGCAAGATCGGCATGTCTGGTTAATGTTGAATTTTGAAAATTTCTGTTCCTAGCAATCTTGTTCGTACCATTTACCTTTTATTGTCTGTGCATATCTCACAAAACATAAAGTCCTCGTTTTTATTTGCACAGCCATTGTCATATCGTAGCCACGAGTACGTTTTTAACCACTTCAGCTGAAACTGTCGAATTGTTGGTAATTTATGTATTACGCTGGAGGCTGAGCACACGTTTGCATCCTGAACATCAGATGAAGAAACCAAATGCTGCTGATCAGTGGAATTTGAATCATTAAACAAAATATCCAATGTCCTTTGCTTAGGGTCAATTTTCAAAATCTTCTTTGGCAGCATTTTATAATGTTAAGGAGTGAGTACCACATGACCGGTGCAGAGATAATATTTGCCTTGTGAAAAGAAAGTCCTGTTAAACAAAAATCACCGTAAGCACGTTCCTTTAAAATTTCTTGAGTCCAAAGGAATGCACATATGAACACCTAATGAGTCTCAGCCATTGTTTGTGTGTGCAGGACGCGGGACGCAGGTGTAGATTAATCACTGGACCATAGTATGTTTTGTTTTAAAGCTCAACAGTTAGTTCGTCAGAGCTCATGGCTGCCGTGTCACCGATTTTTGAAACCTGTATATTACTTCTTAATGTGTCGTTGGTGCTTAATTGACAATTAGTTTCTAATACTTCACATTTCATTTTTTTTATCAAATTTGAGAAAATTATCAGTATCGCTTTTTGAGACAGTATGTTCAAACTTGATCCTGAAGATTTCCATTGTACTTGGAACGCGATAGCAATTGTTATTGTCAGAACCATGTATTTACCGGCTATATTTATTAGTTCACGTCAGAGCAAAGGAATAGTATTAACAGGCAGGTTTAATGTTTCTTTAAAATATCGATGCTTCCTCAGCTCCTCGATGGTAAAAATGACAAAGTGACAAAGTCAACGCAGGAACGTCTAATTACAAATGATAAATATGTATAAACATGAGTATCTGGCAATAGGCTACAGAGGACAACGTCAAAGACATGCTTCTTGGTTTCTTTCAGGATAATAAGATCTAAATTTAGACTTGAACCTTCCCTAACTTTCCACTCTCTAAAATTAGAATTTCGTGAACATGGTCTGTAGTTTCAGCAACAACAACACAAAAAGAAACAACGAAAAAGACCCCACTACATAATGATGGAAAGCATATAAATATTAACTATCTTATATTTCAGACATGGAAATTAATATATAAATCAATGATATAGAAATCTGACCAGACGCTGTTCTCGTCTCTTTGTTGTTGTCGCCTTTCTTCCTTGATAACAACGACAAACAAATTGTGATGAGTTGCATTTAGATAGGCTCAAACAGATTACGAAATACAAAAATGTAATTTACTGCGACAGATCAGGGCAACCCGATCCTGCTTTCTTAAGTCACATAAACAATCATCATATGAAAGTGAGGTGAATTTTCAAAAAAGGTTGTGTTAAGCGTGTTGTGACAAAGAGAGTGTTTAATCTTCTGAACTTCGATTCATTAACAGGTCTGGTATATACTAAAAAGAAAACTTTCTATTCCGACATTAATACATAATATGTCTCATTGTTGTACCAAAACTATATCTTTTGACTAGTGGTTTCAGTACACGTTAAAATATCACGTGTTTAGCACCACACGATAAATGTATTTGATATTAAAGTAGGTAAAGAAAATAATAAATTATCATATCTCTCTCTCTCTCTCTCTCTCTCTCTCTCTCTCTCTCTCTCTCTCTCTCATAACTCTGAAAAACTGTAAATTAAATTGCTTCATGCAATTTAAAATAGTTGTCAGCCATGCTGTTTTTTAAAAAAATGATATTCTACTTGGTTGAATGATTTAAACTGGTTAGAATGGGCCAAGAATTTATCATAAAACTTTCAGAGACAATGGGGTGGATGGGTAGCGTGGTTAAGAAAATATTGTCAATTTGGAAAGTGTTTGGCCAAGAACTCTTAATAAAATTTCAAGAGTGAGTGGACCATTGTGTTATTCGAATAAGAGTTGGTTTACCTATATTATAAATTTCCAAATATCTATTAGTGTTTTCTTTGTAACATAATCAGATAGCCATCTCACAATTTGTATCCATGACATTGTTGCAAAAACATATCTTGTTTGATTTCTTTAATAAAATTCTTGTCCTCAAAATCGAGAGATTGATGTACAAATATGGTATAGAAACATTTGACAGTCTGTCAAAGGTGTTTCCTGATATTTTAATCCGAAGTATTCAAACTGTACAATCCAAATTTACATTTCCCTTTACAATGGTTCCAAGCGACCATGTGAAAGATCTTACCTAGAATATAATTTCTTTGTTTCATGCAAATATGCAGAGTTTCAATGTAACTTAACTCTGTTATTTAAGTTCATCAAAGCACTATCTACCCAAAGTGTATTTCTTCCCAAGGATACGTGTAAAATGACAATTGTATACGAATTACTACAAACTTCCAGGCTTTTGTGAATAATTGTATTTATCAATGTGAAATTCAGTTTTCAGTCACATTTCTATTGCGCAATTGCTAGGCATCTGCATTATGCATAATATGATGAATTCTGTATAAATATTTCATTTATTTCCTTTTCACAGAAATGGACAATTAAATACAACTACCGATATCCCCGATCATTGACGAAAGATACCATAAAGAGACTAATCCTTATTAGCTATTCGATATACTACTGATTTGTTATGGCTTCGATGAACAAACAGTGGAAGCAAGTACAACGAAGTGATTGGGTGCAGGAACATTTCATGATCGGTGAATTTATTCAGTCCGATAACTGGAAAAGTTCTTCTCCTCCGTCTTTCGACCCCAACAACTACCCATATCTTAAGGATTATATTGAATTCCGCGGGAACCAATATGGAAGATATATCGAGAATGAAATACGTGTGACTGAAATCACACATGGGACATCATGCGAAAACATGATTTCTATCTTAAAGAATGGTGGATTTAGACCAGACACAAGACATATTCCTGGCATTGGACACATGGACTTAGTATGGTTTGGACTAAAGATCGAGGAAACAGAAATAGATCGTGTGAAGGAGAACTACCAACGTAGCGCTCAAGATCTACTGCAATACGGACTTCCAACAAGTACAGTTGGTGATGCAGTTTCTCATTTCGCAAGTACAGCTCCTTTCCAGCCCATGTCCAGGTATGGAAATTTCAAATTTACCTTCAACATCCAAGAAGTACTCCATGAATACAAGCAGCGGTTTGGTTTAGAGCTAAGAAAGCTCGGGACATTTGCTTATAAAATGGAAACTATGCACGTGATTCTTGTCTGCCCACCAGGCGCAAACATCACTCGCCAGTGTCCATATCTGGTCGGTGACCCTGTCATGGAACCAGATGAGAACTTTAAGACATGGACATGGAGGCCTCATTCTACTGGAAACAAGAGTGTTTCTGTTACACCATCAGGCTACGTATTTACAGCTGGTAAAAGATGGGAACACGTCGTTTTTGCATTCTACGTACCAGAGGGACAGTGTCTGAAATTTACGAATCTGTATGATCACGTATCGCTGTGCCTTTGGCTAGATATGAGTCGTCACGTTTATGGTGTAAATTCAGCTGTAAATGAGATGCTTGAATTGATAAGACATGAGGAGCAGTTCTTCCGAAAATCACTGGCCAATATGCTAATACGCATGATACGTGGATATATTGCCGAAATGGATCTATATGAGAAAACAACTTCAGATTTTGATCCGACAGACTTGCTTATTGATCGAGAGTGCGTTGAACAGAAGTTAAGAGAACTGCTACAAATGGAAATTACAGGCTTCAACTGGTCGCCGCACAAAGTTTGGAAAAATTGAGATACAGGACATACAAATTTAACACATTTCTTCTTAAATCTTCAAAACCAATACCAGTAATTCATTCATCACGTGCGAGTGAAGATTAAGAAAGTTGATTAATTAGTGTGGAATAAAAAAAAAAACGTGTTTCCGTTTAAACTGGTTATTAAACTAGTGTAGGCAGGTGTTGTATTTTTATATAAAAAAAGTATCATATATAATTAATGTGATTTTATTTTAACATTAGGGAAAAAGTGTCACGGTCGGCATGAGAAACAATGACCGTCGGCCGAACCGAAACACGTGCCTTATGGCCCGGTATGCATATTTAATTTGTATTGTATTTTTCTCTCCATCATCATGTGTTATGTGTCATTATATTAATTACTTGCCTTGCCCAAAATCACGTTCGGTCTGTTCTTTACTAGGGATATTGATGTTATTTTTATTTAACAAATAGATAATACAAAATTAATTTTGTTCTATAAGTGTGGGTTAAATATTAATATCATTATCAATATAAGTAAACATGATTATTGTTGTTTGGGTCTTGGATATAGGAATCCAATTACTTAGAATGTTCTAGAATGGAATTCGATCAGGTCATAGATTTCCAGAAAATGCTAGATGTGACCATTGTCAAGTAGAGGGTTTTATAATCTTGTTTTCTTGAGGAATTACTCATTGTTGTTTTAACATGTTTGCAATACTGTAAGTTCTTTTCAAATGTTCACTTTCTATTATAATGAAATAAATCATTAGTTGATGTTGATAAAACTTGTTTTTCGCTTTCTGTTTCATTACTTAGTTTGAGTCGCACGCGCGCGCACAAACACACTCTCTCTCTCTCTCTCTCTCTCTCTCTCTCTCTCTCTCTCTCTCTCTCTCTCTCTCTCTCTCTCTCTCTCTCTCTCTCTCACACATACACACACGGAACACAATAAACAAAATAGTGAACTCAACAAAATGGTACCAACACATGTAAAGGTAGACACGCAAAGAAAATATCTGATTGTAAGACGTGTGACACCGTCTCCTTTATTGGTGTGTCGTTCACACACCTAATGGTAATATCATCGATTCACGTGAATCTAAAAATTATTAAATACGAAAAGATTATATTCGTTTTTCCAATGCTACGAATACATATTGACTTCTTTGTCATCTTTCTGTCTAATTTATGAATTTAGTATGAATATATCTAGTGTGTAGCAAGTTATCCAATATTCATTTTTCACGACAAGTATGTATGTGTTTGAAGTATTTGTTGTTGCTATAACTAGGAACTATTTAAATCGCCAACCGTTGTTAAATGTCAATAATCGGTAAATAGATAAATAGATGAGAAGAAAGGCATGAATTAAAATCAAACAGCGGAAGTTAATACATTAACGATCTATCCATACAGCCATCTATTTATCTTTGTATGTCTTTTTAGTGTGCACACTTGATTCGTCAATTGCCCATCCCTACATATTGATGCACGGTATACAGGAACACAAATAGACACACAAATGTATGGGAGTGAGTTTTTGTACACAAAAACCCGCTTGACTAGCGGGCGAGATCTCGTGTACTTCTAAAGAGGTTCCCGTTAACTAGGATTCGGTGAAGTGCTTCCAGTATTATTTTAAAATATTACAGAAAACCGACCCTGTCTCGTTTTTGTTAGAAATTGAAGTAGTGATAGAGAAATGCAAAGCTCCGAGCACCCCAAAAGGTGAAATTCTGTTCGGGGACCCTATCATTCAACGAGATAAGACCGTTGAGGCATGGCCACATTCTATTGAAGACCTGAGAGTTTCTATTAAACCATCAGGCGACGTATTTATATTTGGTAAAAGATGGGAACATGTCGTTTTTGCATTCTATGTACCAAAGGAACACTGTCTAAAAATTACGAATCTGAATGATCACGTATCGCTGTGTCTTTGGCTAGATATGAATCGTGACGTTTATGATGTAAATGCAGCCATAAAAAAATATGCTTGAATTGATAACACATGAGGAGCAGTTTATCCGAAAATCACTGGCCAATATACGCATGAAACGTGAATATATTAACGGAATGCATCTATATGAGAAAACAACTTCAAGTTTAAATCTGAGAGACTTACTTATTCATTGAGAGTAGGTCAAACAGAAGTTAAGAGAACTGCTTCCAATGGAATATGCCAGCTTAAACTGGTCGCCGCACAAAAGGTTGGATACATTGAAATACAGGACTTACAAATTTAACACATTTCTTCTAAACTCTCTAAAAGCAATACCAGCATTAAACTGATGCAATGGCAGCAGAGTAATTCATTCATCACGTGCGAGGTGAATATTAAGAAAGTTGATTAAATAGTGTGGATTAATAAACGATTGTGAAATTTTGCCAAACAAGTCAGATAAAGCCAAAACTATGTTTCATATTAAATTGGTTTTAAAATTAGTGCAGTAAAGTGCTGTTTTTTAAAACATATTATATATAATTAATGTGATTTTATTTGACCATGGTAGAAAAAGTGTTAAGGTTGGCAATGAGAAACAAGGACTGTTGGCCGAACCGAAAACCATGTCTTTTGACCCGGTATACATATTTAATTTGTATTGTTCTTTTTATCTCCATCATTATGCGTATTGTTTAATTGTATTAATTATTTGACCTTGCCCAAAATCACGTTCGCTATATTCTTTCCTAGGAATATTGATGTTATTTATATTTTGCAAACAAATAATACAAAGTTAATATTTTTTCTATTAGTGTGGGTTAAATATTAGTATCATTATCAATAGAAGTAAACATCCAAATACACTTAGTATCCCGATGTTTACTACAATGTTTTCTTTATTAAGATTTTTGAAACAGACTTTAACTTAGAATCTTCAAGAATGGAAATTCGATCAAGTCATATCATTTCCAGATAATGTTAATTGTGATCACTGTCAGGTAGAGGGTTGTATAATCTTGTTTACTTGAGGAATTACTCATTGTTTTTTTAACATCTTTCCAATACTGTAAGTTCTTTTCAAATTTTCACTTTGTTTTCAAAGGAAATAAATTAAATTTTTGAATTTGATACAACTTCTTGTTTTTCTCTCTCTTGCTATTATTAGTACTTAAAGACCATAATTCTTAATAGTCCTAAGGTTATAATTTATACGCGCGTACACACACACACACAAACACACACACACACACACACAAACACACACACACACACACACACACACACATATATATATATATATATATATATATATATATATATATATATATATATATATATATATATATATATTGGAAATATTGCTAAAAAGATTACATAATTGCTGAACCCTTGACCACTTTGTTAAGTAAGAAATCCACGTGTCGGAGATCTGACAAATGTAACGAGGCATTGGCAAATTAGTGGCCAAACTCAAACAGTCCAAACCCCAGAGAGCTATAACCGTCATTACAGCTATTTTAAGTGGCAGAAAAAGGTAATTTGGGCGTAACAAGTGTAATCTATGCCCGAATTACAGAAGAAACGAAAAAGATACATTTCACAAAGGGAAAATCCATAATACACACACAAAAGATACTGAAATATTATTTATATTCAGCAGTCATTTCAGCTAGTCAACAAGTGTAGCTTTCATTGAACAATCGTGTACTGGAATTCTGCAATAATCATGGTCAGGTGCTCAGGTGCTGTATTACATTATTTTCATATTCTTCTTTTAAATTTCATAAAGCGTGGCTAATTGGTCACTTTGTCTGATCTGACATGTTTTGAAGTTTGAATAGATTCATCTGCTCATGTTCCATCATATAACATCCACAACTCACACCGTAAAGCAGTTAGTTAATTATCTGGCACTTTAAAAAAAAATATTAGCTTGCTAATTAGCTTACCAATAAAATGAATATATGATGCAAAGTTCACTTTTCAAGAAACCATTTTGTTTTCCTGTAAATGGGTAACGTGCAGTTGTTAATAATAGCAAAAAGGACAATTACTCTTGTGCTATTCTTATACAGCAGTCGCCTTTTAAAGAATATTCTCAAATTAATATTAACGGAATTAAATAGGAGAAAATAGAAATGACAAAAAAATGTATTGCTTCATTTTTATTTTTAATGTAGCGAAAAAGCGTAATCTATATACAGTCTAGTGAAAAACCCTAATTTGGTGGAAAAAAAGAGTGATGATTAAGCTAAAAGCGTAATGGTTGCAATGAATGCGAACTGAAGAGAGCACTAGTTCTTTATGCAGTCAATCACTTAAAATGTATGTTGATGCAAACAATGCGGGAGTTGATGGAGTATTAAATTAGGAAGACAGAAATGGTGTGGATCATTCAGTGTGCTATCTTTCTAAACAGAATCAAGCACCAAAGAAATTATTCCACATTTGAGAAAGAATATTTGGTTTCAGTACCGACTTTGATACACTTTCAATTATATATTAGTTGTAACGTGACAGAGCTGATACCCTTTGAGACTGGGCAGGGTTTTAAGAAATAACGAACACGTATGTGAGTGACAATGAAACTGTGTAATACACACTAATGAGTAGAAAACACGCGAATAATATAAATACAAAGTTGCATAATATGAATAAAGAACACATACGTAACTGGATTCGACTACTATATCAAACTCACGTAGTCAAATACTACTATATGGAATTCATGTAGTCAAACACTGTTGTTACAAAATTCATGTAGTCAAACACTACTGTCATTACATTCATGTAGTCAGACAATACAATGAAGCAATACGTCGATATGACCACATGTGTATCTAGTGTTGACTCGGCCCGCGTTCCGGCACGATCACTCCTACCCCACAGACTTTCATGTACCTACACGTGGGCACTAAACTGGCGGTCTAACATCGTAATGGTGTACCAGACATCCTCATATTCACTCACTCGTCTGGCTACTCACACCTAATGAGCTGAATATGGAAAAGAAACAACTTTCCGAATAGTCTGCTTTAAATGTAACTACATTAAAATTTATGACGGTTACGAATGGATTAATATAATCCGCCTGAAATATTTTTCATGTACGACTGTGACGTAGGAATGGTATGCCATTAAAATAGAAATACGATATATACTAAAACAATAATACAAACATAGTACGTTTTCAACATTAGTTATAATAGAGACCAGATAAAATTATCAACAGGAGAGAGCACATGTGTCCATATCCCTGTTAATAATCTGAGTCGTATCATCTCGTTACCAACTTGCATAGGTCATACCCTCTTAATAAATTGAATTACAAGTACGATAAAATAACGCAACCATATAATACAACAATGAACGTGTTTTAAGAAACTGAATATTGGGGTTTTTTTTAAAAAGAGTTGATTGAAAAGCATACAACTCACCCAAATCTTTTGTTCAAACAAAATGAAATGTCAATCCCGCCCCGACAGATAAAAACATTAGAGCTTCCCTCTAGTGGCTGTCCCCTTCAAGATGATTTCTACATTTTATATATATATATATATATATATATATATATATATATATATATATATATATATATATAGTTGTGCGCATTGATACATAACACGCATGTACCGCGCAATCAATGAGCGTCACGCGATACAAAGAAAAAGTATATTGAAAAAAATATTATGTTGCGCAAAGCACAACACCTTGTTCATAATAAAACGTATGGTGATCTAACTGGGCCATATCGGACATTTCGTAACATTAGTACAGCTCTTTATTTTATTTGTATTTATTGATCACAGTCCCCTTACTTTCATTAACAAAATGAAAAACAAAATCTGAGATTGTTGTTGAGGTGGAGTTTATTGTTCCAAAAATACAGCATTGGCATGAAAGAACTTAATTTACATTTAGCCAATTGGTCATCAGCAAATATATACATATTCTTACGATACTTCAGAATATGCTGATTAAATCACATGCACGAGCTTCAATTCAGCTCCATTGGGAGAAGACACACACAATTTCATAAGTATGTGATCAGTATCAAACATTCTTTACTTAATGCTATCATAACCACATTATAAATGAAACATAGTAATGCATGTATTATAGAAAAGCAAATACGCAGACTTATGAAAATAATTTCTATCTTCATTAGTTTTACTGGAATTGAGTAATTTGACTAATGTCAACATACTCAAACCGCTCCACAAAACAAAGAGAGTTTATATACTTCTTTCTTAGCTGCAAATAACAATAGCATTCTAAGAGAAAGTAATACTCATTTTCAGACACATTGTGGTCTCTTAAATCTCCCCGATTTAATATATAAAGTATCGGCAGACCCAAATGCATATGCTTGTATATGTTGTTTCTCTGCTGACATTGTACATACGCATAGGAAATAGGGGAGGGGGATACGTCGATAATAATTTGTGTAATACGTAATCGGTTCGGCTGGGTTCAGTTGACGTTTGAATTTTAGAGGGCACCAGACAAATGTTTGAAAATTACCTAGCTTATGTCTTTGATGCAGCCAGACTTTCAACGTTGGTGGACTATCTGTTTTATTAAACATATTAAAAATTAATAATCCTTGATTGTTTCTGTGTGGATTAAACATTAGCGGTTCTATAGAATTAGGGGTTGGGTTCGTCAGGCATGCGTACGTAGCTGAGGAATGTAAAACACAAACACGTAAGCATGTGTACAGGGAAGAATCAAGCTATGCCAGATTTTTGCGTAATACAAAATGAACGACCTTAAAGGGATCTTCTTAATGTTGCCACTCTTACTATATCTAAATACCAATTGTAAACAAATTTTGGGACAAATTTCAATATACTTGTAATCTAGCTCGTAAATATTCACTGATTCCTGAGTGCCAAATTTTGTATAAACTTGTCAGATTCTTGTATATATACTGTATTAACTTCACCCAGGCCCAGACTAGTTAAAAAGATTATATTATCTGAGTAAATAATCTTAGTCTAGTAATTCAAAATGCAACAATATCAATTAATCTGTAAGAATGTCTTCCTATTTCACTATATACAAAATACTTTTAGGTTGATTTTTAATCCTAAGAAGGTTTTAAGTGTAACATCATTTCCTTCAATGAATCGCAACTTTTCTGATCCATATTTAAAACTAAAAATACTGTCTGTTCACATTTGGAGGAACATTGAAGACAAAATAAATATTTATCCATTGCTAATAATGCTTTTAAAGATTGTTCAATTAAAGTTTACTGAGCAAATGCGAATAAACCTCCCTTTTCTAAAAACATTACCAAGAAATACAACAAATTTAATAACCTTTTGAAAGAAGAATAACAGATCATCTTCTATTATTCCTCCCTTACTGAAAATCATAATTTTTGTTTTACTTGTAATATTATAAAGGCACATCAAGCAAAAATATTATTTGATTGTAGGTGCAATTTTTTTTTCAGTGAATGAATACTGTGGACCGACTTTTTTATAATCTGACATTTGACTTGACTGTGATAGAAGATTGTGAATGGATTAATGCCTACATGACTTTTGTAATGCTTTAAGTAGTAAACAAGATGTTTGCTAGAATGTGACTTCAACAGTTAGTGGAATTTCGCATCAAAAAGTTGGTTTTTGAGTGAAACCTATTTCATCATAAGTCAAGTGGGTGTTTGTATATTTAGAGAGGTTTGGTAGAGAATTATTAATTCATGATTGATATATATATATATATATATATATATATATATATATATATATATATATATATATATATATATATATATATATATATATATATATATATATATGTTATCAGAGACCCTGAGTGCCTGAATGGTCTTAAGTGCTCATTGCCATCTCACCTCTGTCTGCATGGGTTTGAGTCTCAGATTCGGTCAATGTGAATATTGCGAAAGAAATTATAGTAATCTTCATTAAATATTATAATGTTTATGTTACAGACTTTTCATAAATAACAAATGTGGTCGTCATATTCTGTTATTATTGCTCAAATATGCTTTAGTTAAAATAATGTCAAAACTTAAACAATTTCTCTCTCTCTCTCTCACTCTCTCTCTCTCTCTCTCTCTCTCTCTCTGTATATATATATATATATATATATATATATATATATATATATAATTAGATATGGTCATTAATGAACTTAATGTTATGCTCAATTTATGATATGTGTGTGTGTGTGTGTGTGTGTGTGTGTGTGTGTGTGTGTGTGTGTGTGTGTGAGAGAGAGAGAGAGAGAGAGAGATGATTATTTTTTATATCAATGTTTATTCACCGCTTCGATGGTTAAAGGAAAATCTTAAAATTGGAAAGGGTCTAAATCAGAGTAGGGAAGAATATTTTAAAGCGATATGCATGCGTTCGTTAACATGTTTATCAGCAGTTCACACATGTCAAGATCAAAGATATTCTTATTGACTTCTCTCAGGATAATAAGATTTAAATTTTGACATGGAAAGTCCCTCAAATTTCTACTCTAAATTTAAACCATCGGAAATCTTGTCGCTTGTATACAAATGTGCTGAAAAAATACAAAAAAGGAATTATAAAATAATAAAACCAGTACTACGCTGTGTATTTTAAATATATCGATGTTTTTTCAGCTCTTCGATGGTTAAAGAGAAATCTTAAAACTGCAAACGGTCTAAATCAGAGCAGGGGAGAATATTTGTAAGCGTTATACATGCGTCATAACAAAAACATACAATAACGGAATCATAAAATAATGAAAACGGTGTTGATAACACGCACACACACGTTATATTATGTTATTATTGCTCATAATACTCTTTAGTTAAAAAAAAATGCCAAAACTTGAACAGTTTCTCTCTCTCTCTCTCTCTCTCTCTCTCTCTCTCTCTCTCTCTCTCTCTCTCTCTCTCTCTCTCTCTCTCTCTCTCTCTCTCTCTCTCTCAGGGGCCACGAGTGCCTAAATGGCCTTAAGTGCTCTCTGCCATCTCACCTCTGTCTGCATCGGTTTGAGTCTCAGATTTCGTCAATGTGTGTAAGTGAGAAGGCTTGCCCGTTCCTTTTCCTGGGTCGCTGGTTCTTTCCAGGGGTTTCCCCGGTTTCTTCCTCCACCAGTAATACTGGCCGCCATGTATAGCCTATTGTGAGCTAAAAATTGTTGTTAAACCCTACAATAACATAACATAACATATACTGGTTATATATGATGATATGACAGTTGATTTAAGTGCGCAGTTAACGAATAATGACAACATTGAGTAAAATGGTGCCTTTTCTTTAATGTGCGTGACATTTGGCTTTAACTTGAGTAAGAAATGGGTTCAAAAGGATGACAATAGAGTGTGTGCAGTCAATTCGAAAATGAATTAAGCGACTTAAAAGATGAATTAAGCTGATTTTCACTCTTCTTTTTTTAAATAACCGACTTAGGAAAAAGATTGTTTTCTTAACTTGAACAAGAAATGAGATCAAAGGAAGATCAATAAATTTGTGTGCAGTGTGCAGTCAATTAGAACATTAATTAAGCAGCTTGAAACAATAAGACTTAAGCTGACTTACACCATTGGTTCTGGAGATTACCTTCATCCCCAAGTGGTCGAGTAGTCTAATGCGCTCTCCATTACAAATCACTGCAATCTCCCCTCTGTCTGCGTGGGTTGGAGTCTAAGATTCGGCCAATGGGACCAATTGTTTTTCCATATACCTCAATGCTAATGTTTTATGAAATAAATACACTTTCAATCCTACTTCAGCATGCATGTCACACACTGTCACAGAGAACAATCTTAGATTGTAAATTTGACAAGGACAAAACCAGGTACTCCATTGCATTTAAGAAAGATAACTCTGCTGGTACTAGACAGGGCTAAGATTTATGTAGTCACAACAGAACCCAGTTTCACAAAGGTATACCACATTTTTTTTAAAATCATCAAAAATACAAAATGATTTAGCCTATCATGTGTTGAAAATGTCTTTAAATCCTACAACTACTACTACTACTACCTTCGTTTAGGAACAAAATCAATCATTATCATACTATCTCCGTTTTGGAAATATCAACCTGTCTTATAAAGTACGACCAATTGACGAGTGCTATAACTAGGAAAATGTAAATAACTCGTATCAAGATCACATAAATCATTTTTTTTTTTGCTTCATATTAATATTCCAAAAAAAAAACCAAATAATAATTTGTGTGTGGAAACCGATATATATAGAGACAACATGTAAATACATGTGCCTTTCGGTTTTTCAGTGTATTTCGGTGTTTCTAGTAACCCAGTTAGGACGAATAGGGATGCATGTGGGTAATGTTTCTACATGAGATTATGGATCTAATTGGCATTAGCAACGTGTGTTATTGCAGATGCTGAAGCAGTGAGTTTGAACTTATAGTAAACAGTTTTGCCTACAATCAATTGAAAAAAGAAACGGAAGGTAAGGTACATGGCAGACATACGAACAGCTGCTTAAATTATATTGTTGTTGTGGTAGGGTTTAATGCCACTTTTTAGCAAAAGATAGGTTATACATGGCTGCCAATATTAATGGTGGAGGAAGAACCCAGAAAATCTCCGGAAAGAACCACTGACCCAGGAGAAGCTTTTGGCAAGCTTTCTCACATACCCACATTGGCAGAATGTGGGACTTGAACCCACGCATACAGAGGTGAGATGACAGTGATCCGTAACGGAGAACACTTTAGACCACTCGGCCACTCATGGCCCTGCTAAAATTACACAACGGGTGGCTGTGCGAATAACATTTCAAAAGTGACCACACGGCGGCCATGCGAATAGCTTGTTCAACTTTAATAATATAAATAAAATACACAATTTGGGCCAATATTTTGAATAACTATAATAAAACAAAGGATAAGAATATTTTAGTCACAACCCACACCCTCATCTCTCTCTCTCTCTCTCTCTCTCTCTCTCTCTCTCTCTCTCTCTCTCTCTCTCTCTCTCTCTCTCTCTCATAACTCTGAAAAACTAAACAAAATTGCTTTATGCAATTCAAAGTAGTTGTCAGCCATGCTGTTTTTTTATAACAAAAACTGATATTGTACTTGCTTGAAACACGCTTGTCTACTGCCACCACAGGAGTCTGATATTTTATCAATAAAGTACGGCTAATCTTTGACAACATGGACATACCTCACAATTAATTTTACTATGTTCTCTACATATATTTCTCAGTACTGACCTTTCCACTGTGTGACAATTAATGCAAATCATATGTTAATCTAAAATACCTCCAAAGATGACTTTGCGGTGTAATTCTTGTCAGGGTTCACCGGCATTTCTTTGAGAGGCTGCACTGTAAACATAATAGTATGTAAAGAGAACACATATTTCACTTCCGGATCATCACCAAGGCCTTATTACTCAATGTGCACTGTCGCACACACAAACAACCACTTTCTGAGCTCATATTCTCAAGAATAAACAATAACTCTTCTAACAAAACCATAATGAGAGGGAAAAAATAGAATAGAACTGGGTCCTGAACTGGAAATACTAATTGTGATGCGATTCCACATGACATCACCTGCTACGGTAGTCTGGTTCCCTGCTTAGTATGCTCCCTGCATTGCACTCCGCTATTAGATCAGATCTCTCCACTGTCCTAGTTAAGATAGTGGAGATGAGAGTCTAACCTTCCTTATATAGTATACATGTCACAGATCGTCTCTACAACAAGAATATTAGTTTTGCTTGATAATCAATAGATTTTTTGTTGACAGTTCCATTACTTAAACTGCAACAGTTTAGAAAAAATAAGTTTTGAACATTTAAACGCTTGAGTTCGTAGGCCGAATAAGCAAAAACAGTTCCTTATCTCTAATTGAAAATTTAATTTAAATGCATTCTTTCAAAAGATTATCTACAGGTCGCTTGATACGAAGATAGGTAGGAATGTGCAAGTAAGATTGTGGTTTTCTTCGTGGGGAGGGGGTCAACACAAGTTTCCCTTACAATATTAGATATTAGGTAACTTTACGTCAAGTCCCAGTCAGATTAAGGACACCTTATTCTCTTTCTTTCTAAGTATTCATTGGAGAGCAAGAGTTGCAGAGACTGATGTTTTGAGATGAGCCCTGACCTTCCAAACTGTCTATCTTTGAATTAAAGTGCTTCGTCCACTATATGACATGTATCACTGTTTAATGCTAGCAGAGCTAGCTATTTAATTAATCCCGAGGGAGCGAAATAGTGCCAACTCCCAAGGGCTTTACTGTGTTCATAGAACAGTATTGAATTGGGTCGTCAGATTGGAGTCGCTAAATAGCGTCTATCGAAATGAATGGTTGGCCTTTCTACGCACTCACTCCTATTTGATACTGCTACTGTCGGAAGCGTGCACCGCACGTGGTTGTGTCCGGTGGTGGGAAAGGTGGAAAGGTGGCTCGGCAAGGCAAGAACGTAGGTCAGTCAGTTTTGCTTTCTTTTTTTTCCTTGGTATCTTGTTCTAAAACTGAGAGAGAGAGAGAGAGAGAGAGAGAGAGAGAGAGAGAGAGAGAGAGAGAGAGAGAGAGAGAGAGAGATTTTAATTATAGTGCTTCGGCCAAGGAGGGTCATTTAACATTGTTTTATGCTAGCAAAGCTTGCTATTTAATTGTTCCCGGGGGAAGGAATTGTGCCACATCCCCGCGGGCGTTAATGCATACAAAGTATGCTATTTAATTAGGCCGTCAAATCGGAGTCGCTATTGAGCGACTATCGAAATGAATGTAAGGTCGTGGTGAGTGTGAATAGAACCAACACTCACTCAACCCTATCAACCAATCAGAAAGAAGATAGCAAGTGTGCAATGGCACTACAGAATTAGCGAGAAAAAATAGTTTTCTCATATCGCTATGTTGATGGGCACTGGACGTGGAAAAGGTCCCGGAGGTCGGCCAGCCGATGTCGTAGATGAATGTCGTTTACGCCCTGGAACGCCCTAGCCATACTTATTTCAAATTCAGTCCAATTATACTAATGGACAGTAATATACCAATATTGTTTAAGCCACCTGTGCAATTGTGTCAAATTCAATAAGTTGTAAAATTTTCCTATCGCTTAACCTACCAATATTTCTACTACATAGTGTACATATTATTAGTCACTAACAAATTTTGTATTAAAAATGTCTATGCGACATATGTAGTTGGGTCATGTTAGGTTAGAATAGATTGTAAATTTTGAGGCGGTATTTCGAAATGATCGTGTCAGATTTCTCAAAAGAGCTTGTTCGAATCGAGTTCTCGTACCTAATGAGAACTCAATAAAAATAATGGCAATGAAAGAGCCCTTAGAAGGGCTGTTGAGCAGACGGTGCCCCATCTATCCTCCACCTCTGCGATGAAGGCAGCTGTTCTTTCTTCCTCCCTGGTTACTCTGGGGAAGTATACGCCGTGAAGAGAGGCTAGGTGCTGCGCAGCATAGAAAAGGTGGTGCAGGGCCGTTCCTCAAAAATGCCATTGTGCCATTCTGGGGGGGCGATGTTGAAAGAGAACTGAAGCCCATATACTTAATGGCGTTGATTATGTGCCCTGCTTTATTTTTGTCGTCGATAAGTGAAGACAGCCCCAGGTCTTTGCAGAGTTTCCCCATTATTTGGTCCTTCGTTGATTTTTTCATTCGAGCGGTTTTAACTGGAGATATAAATTCTTCTTGAGGCGAGACATCCTCTAGCTGTTTATCCAAATTAACTGCCAGTTTTGGTGTCTGGTTTAGGGTAGGTGTACTAGTCTTTTCCTTCCCATTTGCTGCTTTCCTCTTTTTTTTTTGGTGGAGGTGGAGGTGGTGGTGTTGGTTCAGGCTCGAAAATTGGTGACGTGGCCACCTCCGCTGTACAAATAGCCTGTATTTGTGTTGATAGCGCTGCTATCTGTTCCTGAAGAGCCTTTATTGCACCCCCCTGTACAGTGGCATCCGTTTCGGAAGTCGTAGGGGCAGGTTCCTCAGGAACTTCTGGTTGTGGGGGTTGGGTGATGGGGTCCGGTTCGGTTTCCCGCCGCCGCCGTTGTCTACCTCTGTTTCTCCTGTACTTGAGTCTCCTGTAAATCCTTTTTTTCTTCTTTATCCCATACGAGAAGTAGCGTTGTCCTGCTGCTCCAATTAATTGCCTCCTTCAGCCCAACACCAAATATGGCATTAAGGGCTTGAGCTGGGATTACGCTAGCGTTGATAATTGTAACATGTTGTTCATTGCTCGGTCGCTGCTGACTAGATCAAAAACTGACTGACTGACTTGGGTATTTTATAGCTGCAACCGTCTACTAGAGACATATGTGCAGCTTTTATAGACACCATATCGGTGTCCATTTAGTTCCTTCAGGGAGGGGAAGAGCACTCCCTCCCCTTAGGGTTCAAGTGCTTAATTGCACCATATTTTAGTCATTGATAGGCGTTCCCCTGAATTACTAAAAAGTAACTATCAAGGGAAATGATAGCCTTTCAGGTGGGTAGGAATGGCACTACACACACCCACCCTACTCTAGATACCAATCAGAGCAATGGTAGCGAAGGAAAAAGTTGTCCCGCTTCGCTAGTAATGTACATGTCCGGAAGCGGAAAAGGCGGAAAGGTCCAAGGGGCTCCAAGGCACTGCAATCATCGTCCCACACGCAGAGGCAGCGAACGCACATCCGGACCCAGAAACAAACAAACCCGAGGAGAGCCAAAGTCCCACACCCTTATTTTAATATTTGCAACCCCATAAGACATGTAAAGATGGATATGCTATATTGTTGTGTTGTGTATTATTTTGATGTTCTGACTATATCTCTCTACTATTGCAACATTGTGTTGCGGGGGTCTGATAGTCCTGGGTTAAGACTACCTTATATATTCTAATGAGGTCATAGTGGGTGTTTGTAATGTATTCGTATGTGTCTATGAGGTTGCAATCCCTGTCGATTGATTTCAATTTAATCCAGTTTTTCTAGTGGAGGCCCTATACCAATTATGTATAAGCCACCTGTGTAATTGCGTCAAGCTATATGAGTTACGAATTTCCTATCACTTATCGCTATGCCCTAACGTAAGTATTTAGTATACTATATAATCTCCACCATCCTATCGGTAAAAGTTCCTTTGAGGAATTTTTACCCTAAGAAAAAACAAAATACCTACACGAATGTGTCAAAGTGACTATGTAAGTTTGTTCTTGGTAGGTTATTTAAGTTTTAAATTTTGATTGGGTGTGGTCCAAAAAAGCCATATTGGAGATTAGTGTTTGGTCAGCCAAATGGAATTCTCTGTTACCAATCGAGTTGAGAATTCACTATAGAAAATAAACATTTAACAAGACAAGGACATATAGATTTTAGAGAGAGAAGGGAAAAGAGTCAACACCAGCTTCCCAGAGAGACCAAAAGATTAGACACAGAGGTACATCTGACTGTATACATGTGCGTACACCAATCCAGGCGATCTCTAAATAGAAAAGGCCTGTGTCCCTACTGTTTCACTGGTCTTCCCCTATTCCCAAGAATCACAGAGGAGAGGAAAAGTAACATTACAAGACAAGTACAACAATAACATGTAACAATTATATTAGATACATAAGTATAAAGCAATTAATTATTAGGAATAAGTAACAAGAATAAAACAAACAAGAACAATGAATAAGAATTGAAAAAACGAGAACGGAACCAGAACAATAATAAGGAATAACCAAAATTAGAACTATTATTAACACAATATTTAAAGAACTAGAGTTATAACATAAAAAACTTACGTTACCCCTATCATTACCAAAACACGCGGACTTAATAGAAAACACTAACTCACATTTTTTTTTTACTTTACTCACATAAATTATACAAAAATTAACAAATTACTTAAAAAATACGTTGTGCTTATAGACGCACTTCAAACAAAAGTAAACGAAGAATGTGATTATAGACTCACTTCTTTTTTTCTAACTTCCTCACATACCATTATCAAATTGAATTATTAATTATTTCGAGAATATTGGATAGCCCTGAAAAGGGCTATTTTTGTGTGCACGAGGAGTGATGGCAATCTTTTATCGTCTAAGATTGCGTCCTCGTCTGGCAACAGGATAGTGTCTGCTTCTTCGGAAAGAGAAGAACTCTTTCGTGTTCACACGACAGTCGACAAAACGTCTGTCTGGTTCCTGCTGCTGTTGTTGCTGTTCTCTCTGCTGCTTCTGAAGTCTATACTTCTCAGTCCATTCTTCTTTGTCTTTTTTAATTTCCTTTCTGAAGAGTTCTTCTATGAGGTCTTCCGTTACTTGCAGCATTCTAACATTCTCTATTTCTTCAGGCTTAGGCATTACATTGTGTCTGATACGATGCAGATTGACGTAAGCTTCGTTCAGCTTGGCTAGTCTTGAGCACATCTTCGTAATTTAAGTGCTTCGGCCACGAAGGGTCTTTTAGCACTATTTTATCCAGCAAAGGCTGGTTATTTGATTTTTCCTGAGGGTGGGAATGGTGACGCCTCCCTCACGCATTTATGTGTTCAGAAAACACTATTTGATTAGGCTGTCACATCGGAGTCGCTATTTGGCAACTATCAATGTGAATGATAGGCCCAGGTGAGTGAGAATGGACCCAACACCCACTCACACAAGTTCATTTGATGCCCCTGGGATTAGATATTGGACGTGCCCTGCACGTGATATTGTTGGTGGTATCCGGTCGCAGAAAAGGCGGAAAGGTGGCTCGGCAAGGCTGATGCGTAGGTAGGTCAGTGCTGCGCTTGTTTCCATGGTATCTTGATCTAAATTTTCCCTATTACTTTTGATAGACTCTGTGCTGTTATGAATCTAAAATGTATATAGCCTCGTATGACAGCCTATATTGCTGTTTTGATCTCTCCGCTGCCCTGATGGATCGAGGTTCGATACCACCTTACATTTCTTAAGTATATTGGTTAATTATGGTCTAATTATATTTGTTTTGGTGCGGCAATGTGCTGCTGTGTCTGATGACCTTGGGTTTTTGGTCACCTTACATTCATTATTTGGGGCCTTTAGCTCCTATATCTTAGTTTTTTAGTTGCAGCCTTGTGCTGCTGGGCCTGATAATCTTGGACTTTCGACTACCTTATATTTGTCTAGTTGGGGTATTACGAACTGTTTTATCTATAGTAAGAGTTGCGATCTTGTGTCGCGGGGCCTGATAGTCTTTGGACTTTGAGACTACCTTATGTATCCTATATTGGGGCCCTATTACGTGTTGTTAGAGAATTTTAATGTGCACTGGTCTCAGTGCACTTTTGAGCTTTATTTGGAGGTACTTATCTCAATCAATATCCTATATAGTGGTTTTGATGCTGTCAACTAGGCTGTATATAGAGAAAAGTTTAGAGAAAGCGGTAGAGGTGGGTGTTAGTCCTATGAAGCTCATTTATCCTGATGTTTTACCTCTATTACTCCTATGCTGCTCTTATTTGATGTTATTTAAATTATTCAATATTTATGAATTGGTGTTTCTGATGGTGAGTAATTGCCAGTCTTATT
Organism: Unio pictorum; assembly: GCA_030141615.1. Taxonomy (NCBI): domain Eukaryota; kingdom Metazoa; phylum Mollusca; class Bivalvia; order Unionida; family Unionidae; genus Unio; species Unio pictorum. The sequence continues at coordinate 983,074 of JARLTB010000269.1, forward strand.
TGGTTTGTTAACTTAATCCATTTTAATGATTCAAGGATGGCCCAGAATTCAGCTGTGTAAATGGAACAGAAGTCAGGTAGCCATCTGCCTAATCGTACATTTAGCTCTGGGATGGCTAGAGCTGCAGCTGTCTTGTATGGATTTGTTATTTTTGAGCCATCCGTGTAAATTTTTGTGTAATTTCGGTATTTTGAGAGTTAATTATTTCTAAAGCTACTGTCTTTTGATAGGTTTCTTGGTTTACTTTATTTCCGTTACTTGAGAGGGAGATGTTAACATCTGCTTGTACGTTATTCCAAGGTTCATGTTCGTACACTATGCTATTTTCTGCTTGGAATGTATCTGTAGGAAGTTGAGGTTTAAGTTGATGAACTAGTTTTCCCATGGGTGCGCTTTTTCTAAGTTTTTTCCTAATCGGGATATTACATTTATTAATGGCCAGGTAGGTGGGGTGCGTTTTTGCTAGAGTCGAGAGCCGTGCTGCATATTTTAGTATGAGTTCCTGCCTTCTGAGTCTCAGGGGCGGTTCTCCTGTTAGAATTTGCAGCTCGGCTGTCGAGGTTGATGGCAATGCGCCAGTGCCAATTAATATGGCTTTTCTCTGGATTTTGTCTAATTTATTTAAATGTTGTATGGGCGCCGTAGAGTAAATTTGGCACCCATAGTCTAATTTAGATCGCATTAAGGCCCTATAGAGGGTTATTGTTGTTTTCTGGTTCGCACCCCACTGGGTGCCTTTGAGGCTTTTTAATAGGTTTAGGTCCTGGTTTCATCTCTTAACTATGTCATCTATGTGGTACACCCATGTTAGGTGTTGGTCAAAATATATATCCAGAAATTTGGCTACTTTGACAAATTTTATTTCTTTATCCTGAATTGTTAATTTTGTATAAGTATTGAATTTAGTGTATGGTGTGAACAGTACGGCTACCGTTTTTTGGTGCGATAGTTTGAAACCCCGTTTATTTGTCCATTTTCCTATGTTATTGAGGCTGGTTTGGATTTCAGCCATATGAGTCTGGTTGGAGTGTCGCTGGAGGGGTTGCCTGCTCTCCGTAGTCCACTATCATCCTCAAACTGTGCTAATTCAATTTTGGGAGTTGCCAGATTTCGGTCAAGGTCATTTATCATTAGATTGAAGAGGGTGGGGTTGAGTACGCTCCCTTGTGGAGTTCCGTTTTCAAGGGAGTGTTCCTCAGAGTAAGTTGTCCCTAGCCTAGTTATAATCTTGCGGTCAGCTAAGAAATTTTCAATAAAGTTAAACATTCTACCCGTAAAGCCGTAATCATTTAATTTATCTATAAGGCCTTTGGTCCATACCAGGTTGAATGCTTTCTCCAGATCGAGAAATACCGCAATTAGGTTTCTGTCCGCTATTCGTTTTGAGTTGAAAGCTAGTTTTATAGCGGTTTCTAATCTTATTAGTTGGTCAGTAGTGGAGCGTTTGTTTCTAAATCCACATTGATTATCGGATATTAAGTTGTTCTTTTCGAGATGGGTTTTAAGTCTGTTGGTAACGATGGTTTCCATGACTTTACCTATGTTGTTTGTGAGTGATATGGGTCTGAACGAGTTGATGTCATTTCGATCTTTTATTTGGTTTGAGATTTGTTACGTGCTTAGGCTCGAACAAGCAGCAACACAGAAAGAGTGAAAACTAACAAGCTTGTAAAACTTTAACAATGATTTTTATTAAGTACAATTATTTTCATAAAATAAATAAACTTACGGTTTTAGAGAATCAAATCCAACAAATATAAAATTCACAAAATAATCCACTAATGGAATTGCAAGTCCTGATAAATAAATGTTCTAATAGTTCCAGGTTCGAATCTTGACGATGTAATCCAAAATGGCTGACAATGTCACGTGATGCAGTTCTTGTTTTAATATCATCCAGATGAAATTATGAAACATATGTCCTTTTCCAGATAATTCTTCTTTCTTCAATGAATTGACACAAAGTCCAGAACAAGATAACACTCAAACATGAAATACACAACTTAATAATAATAAAGCCCAAACATCTACTGAACTCCTATCCAAACCAAGTCTATATAACTGTTCTTTTTAAGTAAACAAGTGATCACATGATTTTCTAGAAATTGATAGAGGTTCATGGAAGGTCACAGAAAGAGACTGCCTTCACTAAAAATCACATACTCTAGATATTTCCTACCCCTAAGAACTAAAAATAAAATGTTGTCCTTGAAATTAACCATTAGTGTTAGAGACTTGTTGACAATGTCCAAAGCAAGGTCAAGAATTAGATCAACAAGCCAAGGTCAAAACTTGTTTACAATTAGAGTGTTGGTCAGCCTGAACTTTCCAGAATAATTTCCCAATTAATGAATATTAAACCCTAAATGACAAATTTGGATTTAACAATTAAAAACTAAATAATTTAAATCCAATAGCTGTAACACTAGATAAAACTTTTTTAGTACAATGAACCGCATTAGGTTATACAAGTTATATAACTTACCACACTGTAGCAAACTGTAATGACATGCAAAATTTGGGGTTCAAAGTTCAAGACAGTATAAGGGTCATATTTTTGCTTTTTGAAGACTCCGCATTGAACATAAAGAATCGCCTAGATGAAAATTTACACTTATGTTTAATAAAATGTGCATTAGTATCCTCTAACTCTATTTGCATAATAGCTTGAAAAACTATTTGATATTTGCATGCTTCAATCCTTCACAAATGAAATGGTTAAAAATGAGCAGTTTCCATGAAAAGATTTATCAATAAAATGAAACTGCATTCAGTGGGCATTATCCTAATACAGAAGGACCCAATTAATGCACTGATTATGATATGACACCCGACTACCCATTAAGCAATGACTACTCATTTGATTGTTCATTATACCTTTCCTTTGTATCTCAAACTTGGATCTGTTCATACATTGGACATCTGACTAGGACCCTGCATTTGACTGTAAATATATCTGTGCTCATGGTTTTTTGACATTTTGTTATGTATTGTGTTGCTGCCCATTCCTATAAACTGCACAGGACTGCCCATTGGTCCCTGCATTGGTTCACTAGTCATGTTGCTACTCTTAATTCCTTGAGAATGCTGGCATGTTTGCTGAGGCATTGGTTGACTCTGGTAATCATGAAACTGCAGGATGCATATTGGAATTGAGGATAGTCTTACCTCTAAGAATATAACTGCTGATCCTGGGAGCCCTGGGGAGAGGAACTTGTAGGCAAACCATTTTCAAAATGTCCTGGGTAGGTTTACTGTCCATTCTGAATTCCCTGAAAAGCCAAGCTTTGTAAATTAATCATGTCTATGCCAAAATGTATTTGTTTAATTCAAAGCACTATCACATTGCTTTTGTATAGTGAGATGCTTCTGTGGAATTGAACACATGAAATAAGCAACCTATAAGATTAAATATTGTATTTCAGTTTAATGCAAGTTAATCAAAATAATCAATATGTTCTGAGTTTAGTATTCCACTTTTGAAAATGTGATAGCCACATGTATATATTACCTGATTACAATACATTTGGATAACTTCATTTTCAACCCTAGAACCCAGCCCTCAAGAACAGATGGAAAACATCTGTGTGTGTGTGTTTTTGTGTGTGTATATATATTATATATATATATATATATATATATATATATATATATATATATATATATATATATATATATATACACACACTACACACATCTACAACATATACATATGTATATAGAACTCCCTCATTAACTATCGCCCTAATAACTCGCAAATCCGCTTATAATGAGGGGTCAAGCATGGATCCTGTTTAAATCATAAAATCCCCCTAAAGTGATCCCCAATTGTTGAACTTGAAGAAAATCATAATCAAAATTTGTAACGGAAACTCATATATTCCTTTTATGGTCAAAAACAGCAGATACTGACTACATTCTTTTATCAGCATTATGAAATATCAGCTTTAAAAAAAAGTCATAAAATGTGTTACATTTTCTTTACTAACGACATTCTTATTACACCATAATTAATGATATTCAAGGAAATTTCACTCAATGAAAATGTCATTTATGCCTAGTGGAAGCAGTACTTTAATAAATAAATACCAGCTAAATATTTTGTTATTAACTGGTATTTGTGTTCTAGTTCTATCTTTGCAATGTGTCCTCTTGTAATTACACGTAAAACTTGTAAATCTACCATAACAGCTATGTCAGAGAACGTTTCTCTGAGAACCTAATTAAGTGTCAACAATGTTTTGATCAATCGGACAAATGGAAGCATTTGTTGTATTCGTACATTTTTTTATTGTCATGTTAATTACGTCTTTTGAATCAAACGTTAAGAGGCATAAAAATCCTGAATGCTTAAGAGCCAGCAGCCCAGGTGGTATGTTGGGTGAAGTTACTTTGTTTAAATAATCGAACACGGTAAGAAATATTATTGTGTATGGAACAATAAACAATCTTAAATTAACTGACTCTTTCAAAATTATGCTCATAGACATAGATAGCAGGGCAGCAAAGTAAAATGAATACTTTGTAAAGTATAGAGCTTGATATCACAGATACAGACCATTGCTGGCAAGCCAGTTTCAGAAAATTCTTGAAGTGGCACTTAGAGATATCCTCAAGGATAAAAAGTTTAATTATTACTTCCAATGAAATCACAACATAGTTCCTGAAATGGCACTTAGAGATATCCTCAAGGATGATATGAAGGTTCACTATTACTTCTAATGAAATCACGACATCAATATTATTGTACTAATTGAACAATACAAAAATTGAGTTTGGACAATTGTCTCACAAAATAAATGTCACCTGTTTTTGAAAACAAGGAATCTTGTAAAGCAGTGTATCAACAGGTAGTATAATTCCCTGCTCTGTGGACTGTGGATTTGGCAGGATACTATTATTTGCATACACGTGATGGTTGTTGAAACCAGTTGGAACAATCTTTCACATGTTGGACATTTTGAAAATAAATGTTATTTAAACAGAATAATGAACAGCTTCATTAGAAAATGTGCAATTGTAAAAATTATTATTGACGTGATTGTATAATGAAGATTCAGTCATTAAACAGCACAGTTCCTTAATGCCCTCCCCTTACTTTTCTCAATGTTAAAGAGAGTATTTTCAACCTTTGGAGGTCAATTGGTAATGTAATCATCCACATTTCTGGTAAAGGAATCAAAAATATGTTTGTTTTTATGATGCATCAAAATTACTTTTAAAATCCCTAAAATGTTTTAATATTTTTGCATTATCGTACCATAAATTATTGTCATGCGATTTTTATCAGTAATAAGTAAGGTGCTATACTTGTTCAGTATTAACCTTCTATATATATATTGTATGCACTAGTTTCTTCCTCTTCATTACAGAGATGACAACCAAGTGCGAGAACTCTAAATGATTTCAGGTCATGTTGGAGGGACATGATATATAAATACTTGGTCCAGTGTTTTGGAAAGCAGCTCAAGGCCCACAAAATGGTAATTCTGATTTCACTTCATCGTCATTGCATCATTTCCTATTGATGAAGGCAAAGAAATAAAAATACAGAAATGCTGGAACATGCTGATCTAACAATGAGATGGCTTTTAGTTTCCAGCAGAGATAAAGCAAATCCATAGGATTCTGCCTCCACCAGAATTGCATCCTCCATCATATAATCCAGTCTACTAACATGATCAATGCCTTGATGACATCTCATCATTCAGAATCTGGTCAAAACGGTTCAAGAGTGCAAAGATTACTGGGCATCTTTTGATGCATTCACAATAACAAAAGAGCTCCTCAATTGTCAGCTGCATGCAACTCTCTTATTGGTAAAAGAAAGTAATGTACAGAGCTATAGTTTCGACACATACCTTGCCTTGATGTTGGTAAAGTGCATAACCATATATTTAACGCTTACTCAAAGTTATTTAGATATGATGTGTCGACTTCCTCCCTACCCAACTCCACATACGTGAAGATTCTTTTGTCTATCCAAAAAGGCAGCAAATGATTATTACCGTACTCGCATGCACTCCCTTCATTTTCAATTGTCCACTTCTAGTAGGGAGTCAGATTGATGAGGTGGGAAAGCAAGACATGAGAGTTGTCCTTTATCTCTCAGTGCAATCTATGATGATCTTTGCACAACCCTGTTATATGAGAAAGGGTCGGCAAGACAGGTCACACTTTCGCAGGCAGATTGAGAAGGTAGTGAGAGGTAGTTTCTCCATCCCAATTCCTTAAGTAAAATGTCAGTTATAAACTGTCGTTCACATCCACCTGAGGCCCCAGAATACTCTCTTTTAATCCGATGTGGACAAAAGATTCTCGCAAAATGATGGGGGCAAAATTGTCATTAGCGGGGGGGAGGGGGGGTCTTCTAGTTTGGTGTTTAAAAAAACCTCAATATATTCAAAAAGAGATATAGCAAGCAAAACAAGTGGATTAAATTCATGTCATGTCTCCTGTATATTATGGTATAACACTTAAAACTGAAATAAAAATCTTATGTTTTTCTATTTAAAAATATTCTATCTACACACTAACCAATGAAGAATCAAATCATAGACTGCAAATAGTGTTACTCCTCTGGCCAATCTTAAAAATCAGTGTCATGTACTTCCTGCATGTCAAATGCTTTTGTTTCTCTGATTATGATTTTTAATGTAGCTTTTAAAAAAATTCAGTTATATTGCTGTCTGCAGTAAGGCAGTTTATAGTGATGTCTAGCACTGGGGCATCCATCATGCCGCAGACATGTAGTATGATGTCCCACCCAGTCACATTATTTTGACACCAGGCTGACTAGTCCTACTACTAACCTTTTAATGCTAAGCGACAAGTGAGACAGCTGTTAGTACCATTTTTGTAAGTCTTTGGTATGACTCAGCCGGGTATCAAACCTACGACCTCCCGCTTCCGTGGCAGGTACTCTAACCACTAGTCTACCGGAGTGGTCATGTCAAATGCTCAATTCTAATTGGTTACAAATCCATACTAAGAAAGATCAGAAGAGCACACATTTTCTTTTCATGAATGACAAAAAATAATTTTTAAGGAAATGTCTACTCAAAATGAACTAGGGAAAGCATATATACAGTTTCTATAAAAGTTAAATCTTAACTTGAAAATATATACATCTAAGATCTGCATCCAGACTGACTGTAATTGTGACTGCATTATTCTGCAACTATGATCACTATTTCTTAAACAGCCTCCTGTCCTTCCTCATCCTCCACTCTACCAATGCATTGTGAAATTGAAATTATCATGAGTCTGTTGAGAACCCTTTCTTCTAGACAGCTTCTTCCTCCAGTTTTGGTTCAATTTTGATTGCTAAATTATATCTCACAGTCAGCCGTTTTGTAGAGCAGTACAGAAGCCCATGACAAATATTTTCCAACTACTCTCATGTTACTAACACCAAATCCAACAAATTAACAAATCCAAGTCAACTGTATTTTAGAGACGCAATATTCTTTTTTGCCAAGTAAAATGCAACTGGCATAGCCACATGTCTTGCTGATAGCTGTCATGCATGTAGTGTTAAGATTTTCACTTAGTTTCAAATCCTGAAACACCTGTTTGTGAGCTGGTAATTCAACATGTCTGTCAAGGGTTGATGTCTGGAAATTAACATTTCCATGTCTGAAAGAATTTTTTGACTTTTACATAACATCTGCAAAGCATCTAATTTTTTTCCCTTCATTTCCAGCCATGGTCGATTTTGTTTCTAGTCTGAACTGAAAAAGTACTTTTTTCTTGGCATTAGATGGACCTTTAGTTTCATTGCCGCCATCTTTAAGCATATCACTAGCTTTGTCCAACATGGGATTAGCCTGAGGAAGTGAACATTCACTATTGACAGAAATTTCTGCACCCTGATTGTTATTAGTAGTGTTAATGTTAAAATAATCGAAAAAGTGTCCAACTTTAAACTGATTCTGTCATTTAACATGTTGACCCGCCAAGCCTGCCTCTGTATCAAGTTTGCTTTTCTGACCTTTTTAATTAACCAATCAGAATTGAGCACATGACACACAGACTTACATTTGTTACGTATATTTGATATAAGTCATTTATATTTATTTTTATTTTTGTTTGTTTGTTAGATTTAAATTTGGCATTTTAAGTTTTAAGATTCGTTCATTGAAGGGAGTGGGGGTGATCTGTACTTTACAGAGCAAACACCAGGTGTTGACCTCATTTCTGACCTGGCTTCAGAGTTGTAAACAAGCTTTCAAAATGATTGGTTGGTTCCAAGGAAAAAATGGAGCTTTTGTATGAACATCTTTCTATTTTAGTTGGGTCATAAGATGTGTACGTGATTCTTTGAACGTAAATTTGTTCTAATAGTTTCTAGAAGATCATGTGACCCCTTGTTTACGTAAAGAATCAGAGATATAAACCATGTTTTGGGAGCGAGCTATTCAGTAGAAGAAATTGGGCTTTTAGAATATTAAGTTGTGTCTTTTTGAGTTATTATAAATTACCTGGTACTGGAAATTGTGTCGATTCGTTTGGATCAAGAAGAATTATTTTATTATTTATCTGGGAAAGAGTTGTGCTCATAGAGATTTTATTAACAACTGACTAAATCAAGTGACATCGTCTTCCATCTTGGATAATTCTCTGGAATTCGAACTTAGAACTATTTGGACATTTTATTACCAGGACTTTTGCCATTTCTCTAGTGGATAATATTTTGAATTATTTTGGATTAATTTTGGAATTGATTCTTAAAACCGTAAGTTTATTTTTCTTTTCTGAAAAATATTTGTACTCAATAAATTGTTTATTAAGTTTTACAAGCTTGTTATTTTCACTCTTTCTATGTTACTGTTTATTAGAGCCTAAGCACGTAACACATTATATATTTAAAATTATACAAATACAATATATTTGCCATGTGTGACAACTGGGAATTTTATAGCAAAATATAATAAAGAAATGCAATAGTAAGAAAATAATATGCACAATTTGTATATTTTGCACAATTTTGCCTGCATATGATTAAACATGTTCCAGGAAATCTTGAATTTAGGGGGGATTTGCATGATCGCGTGTCCTTTAAGCAACCATGCATTGTAAGTGATACACCATCATCTTCCCTTTGTCTATATAAATATATTGACAAAAGATTTTGTTCCATCTTTCTGGGAGGATGGATTTGGAGGTAGTAATGAAAGTTATCCCAATGTAATGTGATCAGGTAAGTATTCTAGAAGAAACATAAGTTACCAAAACATCTGCTTTGTTTCAACATATCTCAACAATGCTTAAATAATCTATAAATTTAATTGGTACAATTCTAGGCACTATTATTCAGGATTTTAGTTTTTAATGACCTTGTGGAATTTAGTATTGAAAATCATTTATCGTGTCTTTATTGATTGCAAATATCAAAGAAAATGGTAAAGGATTTTCCTGTTTAACATACGATTACTGTATTTTCCTGACAAAACGAAGCCATCCTAGAAATGCATTGATCAGCGACTGATATACACTACAATCTTTGTTTGTTCACATATAAAAAAAAGTATCTGGATATTTGTCAGTTGCTCCATTCAACAAGATCAAAAGATAATCAACTCAAATGAGTTGCTTGTGATGAACAGAAAATCAAACGAAGAAGTGGTCTTTCAAGACAAGTTTTGTTGTATATCTAAGTATACCTTCACAATGGCACAAAATGATGATTTCCATCTCTGCACTGATTTGACAACCACTTTTCTCACCATCCAACAAATGAATGACTTCGATCTTCTCCTGTAAAGATAAAATCATACTGCTATCAAGCCAACACTCTGACACCTTCAAGTTTTCTGACAGTGTGACTGTAAGGATAAAAACATATTGCTATGAAGCCAACACTCTGTGTAACGTGCTGCTGGTTATCAAGGGTTATCAGTACAATATTGCACAAGTCCCTGGTCAGAGGTATTGCGCAACTTGGAAAAACAACACTCAACACCGCCTCCCGTTAATACTCGTTTATCTAAGGAATGACCCCTATGGTGTAATTTGCCCAGTCATAGAGTGGATATGGTAATCTGAGATGGTACTTTGAACAACACACGAGCCCCCGTAAAGATAAAAAAGAGAATTTAATTAAAATACAATTAAGAGAAGAATGACACAGTAAATTACAATTTTCTTTCCTTCTGACTATTCTTCATTCAGAAGTACTTCAAAACCGAAGCTTTAAAATAGCAGATACGTTAATTAAAATTCAAACACTAATAAAATAGATGAATTTAACAGTTAATAACTGACAGTAACTCTCATCATGGAATCGAATGTTCATTAACATTGAACTGTTGGGTGATTCACAATGACCTTGTTCATTGACTGGTTTTTTCCTTCTGCGTGCGTCATGACTTTCTTGCCCTTTGATTGAACGGGGAATTCCACACTCTGACTTCTGACTTCTTTTCCCTCCTTTTTCTTGACTTCTCGCTAATTCTCACTCTTTCCAAACAAACTATTTTCCTTTGAAAAGAAAAGGGTAAAACACCCTAAGTATCTTGCTATGCTTTAAGAGTTGAGATTGTCCGTCAGTCTTTCTGGTTCGAACAATCAGATCTTACTATCAGTGTTAACTTTTATACGGCTAACAAATACTACACAAGTCTTCAGATCAATAGAGCTATACTGCTAATTATTAACATCAGAATTTGGGAAAGTCACATATATTCCCGTAAATCATTACGTAAAGTGAGGTAATATATCATAACACCAATCCATATTCACTAATATGATAAATTCAATATTAATGTAGCACTTTCCAATCATAAATGTACACAGCGGGTTTTCTACAACACCCATTAACCTACCTAAGTATATAAGGTGAAAATGCTAATTCAGAATTCAAAAATACATTATTAAATCAATGTAATACCAAACTATCAAAAATATGAACACATCATGCATCTGTAACGAAGAAACATCATATCAAAATACGTTATTAAATCAATGTATTACTGAACTATTTGTATCATAGTATCAATGCATCTATAACAAAGAAAACATCACATAAATTGCATCATGATAAATGTGAATTTAACAAAGAAAACATCACATAAATTACATCATGATAAATGTGAATTTGAGTTAAATACCTTGTGTTTTTTTGGCGTCTTACAATCGTTCTACCTTCAATTTAACCTGGAACCACAATTGTTTTACGAACGTCGTTCTTGCAACGAACGGTCGGAGTCCTGGTAACGGTTCTCTCTTGCAGAGAAATTTTTAGACTAATTCAAACTCATAAGCTCAGAGGATATATTTCCCCGATTCTGGGGTTCGACACACCCCCTTCCATCTACATTTGACCAATTGGAATAAATGCTATTCCTACGGACATTTGAAAAACCGTCTATCAAGATGCCAAAAAAATGCCACTCGGGTCGAAATATCACCCTATCATTTGTTTCAAATCACTTTGACAGCCATACGTGAGAAATACAGTTAGTTCGGTTCTACTATAAATATTCTAACAGCGTGACCCAGTTAAATAAACATTTCATTCGTCCAAACTCTACTCCAAGACAGTTAATTGTCGGCTAGCCTACGAATTAATTCATGAATTTCACTGACGAAAAATTTGGCACTTGACACTCTGACACCTTCTAGTTTTCTGACAGTGTGACTGTAAGGATAAAAACATATTGCTATCAAGCCAACATGCTGACACTTTCAAGATTTCTGACAGTGTGACATGAGTATAGCAAATACAACTGAGATATAAAACACTTAAAACATTGATTCATATGATGTGCCTTCATCTAAACAGTGCATTGCTCAATGTCCAAAAGAAAAGGTTAATGTTCATAGCCATCATTACTGATATGCTTCACCAACTGCTTAAGACAGGTGACCATTAGATACACAGCATATATATATATTTAAAACAAACTTGCTGGAGAACAGCCATGGTGACCAGCTGCCCACTGAATTTTTGGATACTTTAAGTGCAATTTTATTTTACATTTTTACCGGTAGTCACAGACGTTATGAAAATAAATGGAAACAATGGAACAATTTGAAAGGAAAACGTATCTTGCCTTTTCTTGAATACAGTGACTTCTCACGTTTTTTGTAAACCATGTAACTTTAGAATATATAACGGGGAATAAAACTAAAACAAAATACACCACATGATAGATTTCAGTTAAGATGGATAAGTTTCTTGTGTAATACTCAAGTAGTGCATGGAAAGAAAACCCATTGCCTAAAGCTTGACCTAAGCATCTGATAGGTCAAAAACGAAAGCATGCTAGAGTGGGGTTATGTGATGTAATGGATCATGAACCAGCTGGAAAAAAAGACATAAAGCAGGTTATCCCACCTACGCGAAAGATGATGTCTGTGAAAATGATGATATCAGGATAGGTTATTACAAATGTTTCACATTAAAGAAAACGCAGGATGTTGCACATTTATTACAATGACATAGAATATGAATAAAGGCAAGATATTTCAAAATTCCTAAAAATTGATTTCAAAGTGGTCAAAATTCATATTCTTCTCAGCAGCTGAATGAATGAACAATTAGCAATAAATGAGAGACCAGTATCCAATGACAATATTTTCGATAAAAAAAATAACAAAGTGTGTTCTCATCCAATGAGACCTGTTACCTGTCAGCATGGAAATGGATTATGCTATTACTAAGGCAATGGTGTCATGTGAATCTCCAGACATTTTGCTTTAAACAGTAGGAACTGGACAACAGGGATTTTAAAGTCACACAATTTAGTGCCTGTGCATGGACCCTGCATCTCCCTGAACATTTGGAGTCGAAAACTCATTCTATATATATATATATATATATATATATATATATATATATATATATATATATATATATATATATATATATATATATATATATATATATATATATATAGTGTGTGTGTGTGCCAAATATTTGAATAATTGGAAACCTTTTAAACAAAATTTAAATTAAATGTTATTTATTTGGCAAAAAGTATGTCAGTAGAAGTTAATATAAATATATAATACATTGTAAGTAAATACATTTATACTTCGATACTTTTCCCTTTCACTGTGCATGTATGTGTGTATGTATATATATATATATATATATATATATATATATATATATATATATATATATATATATATATATATATATATATATATATATATATATATAGTGTGTGTGTGTGTGCTATGAGGAGCCCCAAGGTGCTCTCTGCTATCTCACCACTATTTGCATGGGTTTGAGTCTCAGATTCGGTCAATGTGGGTAAGTGAGAAAGCTTGCCCGTAGCTTCTCCTGGGTCGGTGGTTCTTTCCAGGGGTTTCCCCGGTTTCTTCCTCCACCAGTAATACTGGCCACCATGGCCTATTGTGTGCTAAAAAATGTTGTTAAACCCTACAATAACATAACATAACATATGCTGGTTTTGATGATATGACAGTTGATTTAAGTTCACAATTAACGAATATTGACAACATTGAGCAAAAGGGTGCCTTTTCTTTAATGTGTGCGGCATTTGGCTTTAACTTGAGTAAGAAATGGGTTTAAAAGGATGACAATAAAGTATGTGCAGTCAATTCGAAAATGAATTAAGCGACTTAAAAGATGAATTAAGCCGAGTTTCACTGTCCTTTTTTAAATAAGCGACTTACGAAAAAGATTGTTTTCTTAACTTGAATAAGAATTGAGATCAAAGGAAGATCAATAAATTTGTGTGCCGTGCAGTCAATTTTAGAACACGAACTAAGCAACTTGAAACAATAAGACTTAAGATAACTTACACCATTGGTTCTGGAGATTACCTTCATTCCAAACGGGCCCCAAGTGGTCGAGTGCTCTAAAGCGCTCTCCATTACAAATCACTGCCATCTCCCCTCTGTCTACGTGGGTTGGAGTCTAAGATTCGGCCAACGGGACCAATTGTTTTTCCACAGACCTCAATGCTAATGTTTTATGAAATAAATTGATAAAATGTCAAGACTCCTGTGGTGGCAGTAGACAAGGGGGCTTCAAGCAAGTACATTATCATTTCCTTTTAAAACAGCATGGCTGACAACTGTTTTGAATTGCATCAAGCAATTTTGTTAAGTTTTTCAGAGTTATGAGAGAGAGAGAGAGAGAGAGAGAGAGAGAGAGAGAGAGATATGGTGGGGGTGGGTTGTGACTAAAATATTCTTATGCATTGTTTTATTATAATTATTCAAAATATTAACCCAAATTGTGTATTTTATTTATATTAATAAACTTGTACGAGGCTATTCGCATGGCCGCCGTGTGGTCACTTTTGAAATGCTATTCGAACAGCCACCCATTGTGTAATGTAACCAGGGCCATGAGTGGCCGAGTGGTCTAAAGCGTTCTCCATTACGGATCACTGTCATCTCACCTCTGTCTGCGTGGGTTCAAGTCTCACATTCGGCCAATGTGGGTATGTGAGAAAGCTTGCCAGAAGCTTCTCGTGGGTCAGTGGTTCTTTCCGGGGGTTTTCTGGGTTCTTCCTCCACCATTAATACTGGCAGCCATGTATAACCTATCTTGTGCTGAAAAATGGCATTAAACCCTACCACAACAACAATATAATTTAAGCAGCTGTTCAAATGTCTGCCATGAACCTTACCTTTCATTTCTGTTTTCAATTGATTGTAGGCAAAATTGTTTACTATAAGTTCAAACTCACTGCTTTATCATCGGCATTTCTTTGAGAGGCTTCATTGTAAACATAATAGTATGTAAAGAGAACACAGATTTCACTTCCGGATCATCGCCAAGGCCTTATTACTCAATGTGCACTGTGCATTATTAAATACACTCTATGCCCAAAGCAATAAAGGCCACTAATCAAGCAATCAGAACTGCAAATACAAGGACAATGGGTCAAGATCTCAATAACAGAACCTATAGTCAGAGAGATAGAACCTAAGAATCTAGATGTGTTCATATCAGGACTCCCTATTGGGATCAGTTCAACGGTAGTGATAGACAAATTGATGTGTGTACACAAAGTCAACATCACACATGAAAAATCCAACTGCTATGGATTTGAAAAACATAACAAACGAAGAAAGAATACTAAAGGTACCAATAGAGGCGAAAAAAATTCCAGCCTACTTTTATATCATGGGGTTCCTAGTGTAATCATGGTACAAGGGGTGCGAAGAACACCGACCCTGTCCCAGATGCCGCAATATAGGGCATACCATAAAAAACTGTACTATGCCACAAACACAGAGAAACCCCAATGCGGATACGTATGCTTCTAAAGTAATAGGGGCTCCAAAAGAAACAGACGAAACAGAAGAGAAACAAGTGGAGAGATCACTAGAAATTGTGGCAACAGAGGATGAGGGCTTTTAAATGCCCAGAAAAACGACGAACAAAATCGTCCCCACAACCCTTCTCAAGACAAACAACAAATATGCAATATTAACAATTGAGGAGGAGGAAGAAGAATCAGAAGAAATCACCGAAACAATATGCGAATCGGATCTAAGTGGTTTGAAACCGATCACATCGACACCACTACCACCCCAAAGCAAAAGGAAATGCAAAACCCTGTCGGGATCATCCTCTAGTGAAGAGATAGAACTCCCGACTAGGTATACAAGAAATTTTGCTGAAAAAAACCGAAGCACAACCTAAGGAAGAGGGTAAGGGAAAGGAGGAAAAATCAAATTCAAGAACCGGCCCTATCTGACTCTTCAGAATCGGAAAACTCAAGTGAAACCAAAGATCCACAAATACCAAACTCGAACACGGAAATTGAAACTGAAATAGAGACGACACAGACCACTGACATTAGGGAGACAACGGACAATAGGGAACGGACAGACGAGGGGCCAATGCCCCCAACTTAATTATCATCTAAATAACAATATTAATAATAACAAGCATCATAATTTATTTAAATAATTCGTTTAAGCTTAAATTGTAAAATCAGCCACCTGGAAAACCAATAATGGAAGAACTAAACTTCTGTATTACATCAATCAACACTAACGAAATAGATAAGGAAAAAATTACACAACTTATAAAATTAAAACAGTTTGACATGATACTAATTCAAGAGACCCACAACAAACCATCCCAATCATTGATAATTGAACTCTAATAGAAAATGGATTCAATAGTTGTTACAAATGATGCTAACTACAATGACACTAAAGCGGGTGTAGCCATCATAATAAGAAATGGAAATAGGCAAAATTGGGAAGTTATAAAAGAAGATAGTAGTCTAAAGGGGAGAGTAATACATTTAAAGCTTAACAAACTACACATTATGAACATTTATTGTCCAGCAATTAGGGAAAGTCACCATGACTTCTTAATAAATTTAAACAAATATTTAAGTAGCTTCACTGCAGAACATCAGATTATGGGGGGAGATTTCAACTGGGTGGGAGAAAATGTAGATCGAACTTGGAAACTAACAACCAAAGACTTAGCACTAATGGCAAATATGGGTAGATTATTAAATGCATATAAATTAACTGATGTGTATAGACGTATAAACTTAATAAAAACGGAATACACACATGAGTATGTAAGACAAGGGATAAATGGATCGAGTAGAATAGATAAATTTTATGTATCTGATTTTGGACATAAAACACATAAAAAAGCACAAATTTTAGATTTTAAAATATCAGATCATAAACAAATACCTTTGGAAATAAGTGATCACAAATTGTAGATGGGGATAGGGAGAGTGGAAACCGAACAACTCAATTTTAGAAGATGAGCAACTAATTAGAGAAATAAAAGAAGCAATCCCTAAAATATTCACAAATGAAAAGGGAAAAATTATAACTGATATAATAACTGATTGGGATAAATTTAAGAAAAAAGTAAAAAAAAAACTAGCAATATATCACTCAAATAAACGTAAACGGATACAAAAAATAGAAAAATTAGAATTAAAAAGAAAAATAAATGAAGACACAACATCAATAAGGGATAAGGAGAGCTACTGAGCCTACTCCATGCAACTAGAAAAGCTAGAAGAATGGGAGACAAAGGGAGAAGAAATCAGGGCGGGAAAATTTCACCATCTATACAAACAGGCAAAGGATTTATATAAATGGGAAGAAAAAAGGAAAGGGGTGGGGGCAGTCACTAGACATATTATTGATAGACGGGGTGGAAGTGACAACTAAAGCAGAAATCATGAAGGGAGTACAAGATTTTTACTCAAAACTCTATACTTCTCAAAACATAGACAACAACATTATAACACCATACTTAAATTCAATACAATGTGAAAAGATGTCATCAGAACACAAAAAACTGTGATGAATTCATTTCTGTGGAAGAAGTGCAAACCTCAATAAAAAAAAACTTGCAAAAGGTAAATCACCATGGAGAGATGGCCTCACGGCGGAATTCTATAAGAAATTCCAAAGTGAGTTGGCACCAATTTTAGAAAGCTTCTACAATAATATATTGCTAAAAGATGACAAAATGACTAACACAATGAGGGAGGGATTGATTAATATCATCTATAAAGAGAAAGGTGACAGAACTGACTTGAAAAAACTGGAGGCCCATCTCCCTCCTAAACACAGATTACAAAATACTGAGTAGAATTCTAGCGAATAGGATTAAACACGGGATAAACACAATAGTGAACACTAATCAAACATGCGGTGGTAAAGATAGAAGCATACATAACAATATACTTAACATTATGACAATTATAGATTTTACTAACGGGTCAAACTCGAAATGTGCTATGGTACTTTTCGACCAGGAGAAAGCCTTTGACAGATTAGAACACAATTATACGCAAAAAGTACTGGAAAATTTGGATTTGGGAATAACTTCCAAAAATGGACTAAAATAATGTACAATAAAATAACTGTGAATGTACAAGTAAATGGGGCGAGAACGGAAAAATGTGAAATTCAAAGATCAGTGAGGCAAGGCTGCCCACTATCAATGCTATTATATGTAATAGCGATTGAAATCCTGAGTTTCAAAATCAGGAGTAACACCAATATTGAAGGAATAAGAATACCAAACTTAAAGAGGAATTTAAGATGCTACAACATGCTGATGATTGTACGAACTTTATAAATGATCCAAAATCCTTTCAACACTTACAAAAGGAATATGAAGCTTTTGGAAAAGCATAGGGATCTCAAATAAACCATGACAAAACAGAAATTCTAAAAATAGGAAACTGGAGGGGAAACCACCCTGGTTTGCCCCCACACTTAATTAAAAATAGAGTAAAAGCCCTAGGAATATTTTTTCGGGACAAACGAAGAAAAGGAAAACTGTCTAAAAGCTAAAAACAAAATAAAGGATGTAATAAATATCTGGGCACTCACGCCACTTAGTCTAATGGAACGTTCACAGGTTGCAAAAACATATATGTATTCAAATTTGACATATTTACTAAACGCTGTGGACATTAACAATAAAACACTAGAAACCATTGACAATGATATAGTAGACTACATATGGAATTACAAAACACATAACATAAAATTTTTATAACTACAATGTCTGGACCAAATATGTCAAATCTGGAACAGATATATAGGAAGCATTTTAGATGCGATGTAGAAGAACAAGCAGAAGGGAGGCTTTTAAAAGCCCATAGGGGCCAATGGGTTCAGTCCATAGATTTATCCAATATTCAGGCAAGTGTAAGACCAAATGCCCCGACCTTATTAGCTCAACTTGGAGCTCGGGGGGGGGGGTGAATGCAAATACCGTAGAATCCCTAACATACAATGGGAGGGGGATTTTTCTGTTATATCCCAAGGAAAATGGTTTCATCCTCTCAATGGGAGATTTAGAGATAGATTCACTTGTGGCCAAAGTAAGACCAGCTCCCCCAATAAACCGTATGTTCGCACGGAAAACGGTGGATGTTTTCGTATCACAGTTTCTGTATGAGATCCCTCTTTCGGTTTTCAGAGAGGGTTTTGAACAAAGTTTGCGTATAAACGTACTTAACGTGAGACGTGAAACATACAAAGCTTGTCCCAATGTTAACACGGGAAAGATCGTGGTGAAAGTGGAAGCACGCGATGTTATTGGCATCCCTCAGTTTGTCAAGGTTTACGGATTCATTGTGAATACATGGTATTCGGGATGCATACACGTTCGAAAATGTGATGTTTGCAATAAGACTGGCCACGATAAGTGGAGGTGCCCCCAACAACCTGTTGGAGGTGCTTCCAATATCGTTGGGAAACAACAGTCCCAAAACAGACAAACACACAGCAACAACAACAATAACATCAACCCCAACCCCAACCCTGTATTTACCTCCCCCAAAAAATCTAATGCCACAGTAACTGCTTCAGGGCTCTTTGACAACAACATCACTAATGAAAAAGAAAGTGATGATGAAAATGACAGTGAAGATGAAGATAAGGTGTCTGTCTTAGAAAATGACCTAAAACTGTCAGATGACTACCTAATTCCAGACACACAGATGGAATGGGAAACACTAAGACGGAAGAAAACCAAAAACTCTAAACCAATAAAAGGAATCAAAAGGACTAGAATATTTTTTGACGCCTTACCTGAAGATCAGGATCATTCTAGAGAGACAAGGAAAGACATAATGGAAGAAAAAGAAGATGAAAGAAAAGAGGAAGAGGAAAAAGAACAAACTAGCGGGATAGAAGGAAGAGAAATAAGAGAAGAGAAAGAAACACAACAAAAGGAAGAAGAAACAAAACCAACGAAATCAATGAAGAAAAAATGATAGATGAAGAAATTGAAAATTTTGTAACTCCAGATGAAGGTGAAGAAGATGAGTCCATGGGAATTGAATTCTTCACATTAGAAGGAGAGAAAGAAGAAAAAAATTCTGAGGACGAAATTGGTGAATAAATTGCAATAGACAACGTCAGTGAAAATAAAAATGAAACAGAAATCAGTGAAAAAAGTGAAGAGACAAGTGAAATGTGTGAAAAACAAATCCTTGGAAAAAAAATGGAAAACATCTATGTCAAAACTGAAGACCAAAATTAAAAGAAAATCAGCACTTTCAGTGTCTCCAACTATAAGGAAAAAGAAAGCAAACCAAACACAAGTAGACACACCAAGAACTGCCTCAATCAAAAAAATCTTGAGAAAAACAAATGCCAGAGCTCTATCTAACACGTTAGATATCAACACAGCTAGCACACCCCTCCCCAAACCTAGAAGCGTGAAACAATCTGAAAATCCAGAACTATTAAATAAACCTGATGACACCCTCCAACACCCAATTCTCCCAGCACAATAATAACAACAACAACAAATACAATTTCACACATATTCTGTATCCCTGATTGCAAATATCACGTTTCTATATTTTTGAGCATGTATGGCTGAGAATCTAATTTTAAAACTTGCCTCTATAAATGTCAGAGGCTTATCTTTAGACAAAGCAAACAATTTAATCCAACTTTTATTGGATTTTGATATTGTAGCCCTTCAAGAGCTACACAATATTCACACAAAAACTATAAATTATATTGAAGATACATTAGATGCTTTATTTTTGACACAAATTAACCATTCTGAGCCTTGTTCAGGAGTAGGTTTGATAATTCTAAACAAAAACATACAAAAAAATTGGAAATTAATTCAAACTCCAAACAATTTAAAAGCTAGAATGATTCACATTCTATTGCATAATACAAATCTGATAAATGTTTATGCTCCCTCTAATTCTAAATTCAAATATGATTTCTATGAGAAACTCAGTAGTTATGTATCCATATATGCTCAGAAAGATATCGTAATATATGGAGATTTCAATGCATGCATGAATAAATTTGATAGGTCCACATTAAAAATTCGTACTCAACAAGCTTCAATATTAAATCCTTTTATTAATATTAATAAGATTGTGGATGCTTTTAGAATACTGCATACAAACGATATCAAATATACTTTCGAACTAAAAAACACAAATTTAAAATCAAGAATTGATCACTTTTATGTTTCACAAAGAAATCAAGATAATGTAATTAAATGTGAAGTTCTAGACCAACTCTTTGCGGATCATAGAACAATATACTTGGAATATAAAACGCAACCTTTTAAAAAGTGGGGAAAGGGTATTGGAAGTTGAATAATAGTATACTTAAGCTCCCAGAACTACAAATTGAAACTAATGATGAAATAGATTCCTTTTATTTTGAGAATTTAAAATCCTGGGATGTTTTAAAAGAAAATTTTAAATAAATATGTCAAAAATATTCGAGACGTAAAAGTAAAAATAATCAGATCTTAGAAAAAGAATGTAAGAGAATTATAGAAAATGAAAACACTACAAATGAACAGAAAATTAAATGTAAAGAAACTTTAAAAAACTTTAAAAAATATAAAAATAATGGAGACAAACAAAGAGCTAGATTTTATCACGACATTTATGATTTAGGAAGAGACATTTATAAAAGAGAAGAACTAAAAAAAGGAAATGAGAAATTAATAACCAAATTAAAAATAAATAACCACATTACAGAAGATAAAAAAGAAATTATGGATAATATTAAAGACTTCTATAAAAATTTATACCAAAGTAAGAATATACCTGCAGAAAAAATAAATAAATACCTAGATAATCTAACACTTCCTGTTATTACTGAAGGAGATAAGGAAGTGTGTGATAATTCTATTGGAAAATTAGAAATAAATAAAGCAATTGATAATCTCTTTAAAAATAAATCTCCTGGTATAGATGGACTAACTGCTGAATTTTATATAAAAAAATTTAAAATTCAACTTTTACCAGTCCTGCAAAACTTATATAATTACATTTTTCACTGTGAAATAATGAGTAACTCAATGAGGACAGGTTTAATTACTCTCCTATACAAACAAAAAGGAGAGACCACTGATTTAAAAAAATGGAGACCTATATCTCTACTTAACAGAGACTATAAAATATTAAGCACAATTTTGGCAAATAGACTTAAAAAATAGACTAAATGACATAACTATGAACAACCAAACCTGTGGAGCATCAGGAAGGCAAATATCTGATAATATTTTATCTATTAAAATAATTATTGAGTATATGGAAAATAATAACTTTTGTGGTGCTTTGGTACTCTTTGACCAAGAAAAAGCTTTTGTTAAGATTGAAATAAACTTCATAATTAAAACTCTTGAGAAAAATGTTTTTGGCCAAACTTTCATTAAATGGATTAAAATACTATACAACCAAATTAAATCCAAAATACAAATTAATGGTGCACAAACTACTACTTTCCCTGTCACAAGGTCAGTGCGACAGGGATGCCCAATATCAATGTTACTATATGTTGTTGGAATAGAGACACTTAATGTTTCTATCCAAAATGATGATTTGATAAAAGGCATCACACTCCCTAATATGAATAAACAAACCAAAACCTTCCTACATGCAGATGATATATCAAATTTTATTACAACCAACAACTCTTATGATAACCTAATTAATCAATTTAAAAAGTTCAGTAATGCCTCTGGATCTGAACTAAATCAGGAAAAAACAGTGATATTAATGATCGGAAATTGGACAAAAGATAACTATTTAACACTTCCAAAAGAAAAAATTAAACAATATGTAAAAG
Source organism: Unio pictorum (assembly GCA_030141615.1). Classification (NCBI taxonomy): domain Eukaryota; kingdom Metazoa; phylum Mollusca; class Bivalvia; order Unionida; family Unionidae; genus Unio; species Unio pictorum. Next base: position 1,005,640 of record JARLTB010000269.1, read on the forward strand.
TTCTAGGAGTATATTTGGGCAAAAAATAATAAAATAAAAAATTTACAGCAAATTTTAAGCAAAATTCAGAATCATAAGGAAACATGGAATGAGAGATTTCACTTTCATGGAAAAAGCTCATATTACTAAAAATTATTTATTTAATTCAATTTGGCATGAATTCAACATAATAGACTTTGATATATACCATATGAAAAAAATGGAACAATCAATTTACCACTTTTTATGGCCAAAAATACCTAAGATATGTAAAACTTCCCTATAATATATTAAAGAATTAGGAGGTATAAATTTCCCTAATTTAAAATTAAAACAATCTACAAATTACTTATATAGATTAACCTTACTTGATTATCCACCACAATATCCCTGGCAAGGCATATGTATTTATTGGTTCGGCTTGTCCTTACCACACAATAAAAAGATATACAATAATAACAAAATCTCGAAAACTCTAAATCCACCAACTCTTTTATGCAGACAAAGAATGACCTTGAAGAAATATAAATACTCTGACTTAATATGGAAATCTTCAAAAATTTCAGAAATATATGAAATACTTAAGCAACTTATTTTAACTACAAACAAAGTTGAAACAAGAGTACCATATTTGAATTGGCAAAATATCTGGAGAAATTGGTCTCAAATAAAATATTTCTACAAATTTAACTCAATATTCAACTACCTACATGACATTTGGTGGACAGGTGAAGTAGCTTTCAAAAGAAAACTTATCCCTAAAATTCCCAAATGCATATTATGTAAAAATTTTCAAGACAGTAAAGTTCATTTAATACTACAATGTAATGTCTTTCAGTATGAAAGAGAACGAATTATAAATAAAATAAGAAGTAAAAATGGTACATTTGAAAAAAATGAATTATTATACGCTAATAACATAGATGATAAAAAACTTTATCAGGAAGTTATAAACTATATAGTAGAGATAATAGCAAAAAGAAACAAAACTCTAGGAAACCTTTAACATTAATACTCTACTGATAATTTAATTTTCCTTTTCAATTTAAATATTTCTAATACATATTTTAAATTTTAACTGAAGAAGTTTTGGACGTGGGTGGGGGCTACATAGTGAGGTTGCATAACACACTGGATAGCCAAATGGCTAGTTGTATGACACCAGTTGTGGACTGTGGCATCGGTGTGGGGTCTCTCACCCACATCTAGTACTTTTAAAGATAGGTTTTGAAATATATATGTTTAAAACATTATTTTATTTTAGACTGTATATTAAATTCAACGCAGGTGACAATTTTTATTTATTACTCTCTTCTTTCTATCTAAGCTTCACAAAAAATAGTTTGTGAGCGTTATTTGGAGTTTTACAGCTTGACCCAAATCTATACGCTACACGTATACCTAGGCTAAAACCAAAACCAAATTTGACCTTTACATGACATTACTAACACGCCTGGAGCTATAGAGCTACCAAGTGACTGAGCGCCTCTCACAGAACATAGTAATATAAAAACCACATGATTAATGCTATAAATAAATTCAACTACGCACTGATGATATCAAGTGACTACTGGAATGTCATTCATAAGACTATTAGTAAAACCAAATATACACATTTAACAATATTTCTAAACAAAAATTATTATAGTCTATTAATAAAATTCAAAACTTTCTGTAACAACCACCTTCTTCCTTTCCAACTAAGATGAACTCCATCACTCTGATTAAGAGAATGAGCTATTAAAAGAGGATCACTATGATCAATACCTTCTGATTGATCTAAACCATGAGTAAAAGTGATCTCATCAAAACCCTGACCTATGCAAGCGCCAGTTGAAGGAATGCTGCCTTCTATAACACCATTCTCAAGATCATCACCCTGATTAGAATAAAGAGAATGAGTTGTCAAAAGAGGATCACTTATAATGATCAATACCTTCTGATTGATCTAAACCAAGAGTAAAAGTGACCTCATCAAAAACCTGACCTATACAAGCGTCAGTTGAAGGAATACTGGCTTTTTCAACATAAGCCTGACCCACGCAGGTGTCAGATAAGGGAATACTGACCTCAATAACATACCCCTGACCCATGCATGTGTCCACAAAGGGAATACTGCCCTTTTCAACTTCATTCTCAAGAGCTTTCTTTACCATAGCTCTAGTAACTGTACAAGCTTGAAATATATCAGGGATTTCTTTTTCAATTGGATCAACTTTCTGATCCAAATTAGGCTTGTCAGTTACAAGTGGATTAACCACAACCTTGTTCCCAGCTAAGTCGTTGCCTAACAATAAATCTATCCCCTCTACGGGTAAAACCGACACTGTTCCAATTGTCACAGGTCCTGACACTAAGTCTGATGACAAATTTACACAATGGAGAGGAACATTAACAAAGCCGCACTCTACTCCCTGAACAAGAACACTTTCATTAGAAGAAAACTTCTCAGATAAAGGCAAAGTACCTGATAATAAAATACTCTGAGAGGCTCCTGTGTCCCTTAAAATTTTAATAGGGGTGGGATTGGCCGAATCACCCAAGAGTGATATAGAACCCTTCGATATGAATGGTTCATAATTCTCCATATCAAAATCAGACTGGGATTTATTGACCCAACAAATGTATTGCTTTCAATACATGACTGTGACCTTGACCTCTTGGAAATAAGAGCATTTGGAACAGGTCTATCTTGATTCTGATGCCTATTTTTCAATTTGTAGCAATCAGAAATAACGTGTCCTTTTTTTCTTACACGTCGGAAGAGACAAGGATCTAGAATCAAACTTCTCTGAAGTCTGATTTTTGAAAGTTGTGTTAGTTTGAGTTTTAGAAGGGCTTGAATTAGGTGGAAATTCTTTTCTGCCAGAAAATTCTTGAGTACCGGTAGAAGTCTAGTTAACAAAAGAAACTTTATGTGTCAAAGAATATTCGTCAGCAGCTCGAGCAGCATTTTCCAAGGTTTCAATCTGATGCTCATCAAGATAAGTTTTAACATCATTATGGACACAGTTTTTGAACTCTTCAATTAATATAATTTGCTTGAGATTTTGATAATCTTGCTCAACTTTCTTGGCTAAACACCATCTATCAAACAACTGCTCCTTTTGCCTAGCAAATTCGACATGAGTTTGTCCAGCTTCTTTTCTGTAATTTCTAAATTTTTGCCTATAAGCTTCAGGAACTAACTCATAACCTCTTAAAATGCATTCTTTAACTATATCATAGTCATTGCTTTGCTGAACAGTGAAGTGTAAATCTCACTAGCCTTACCAGTAATTACACATTGTAGTAACCGAGTCCAATTCTCTCTTGGCCACTTTAAATTTTCTGCAACTTTTTCAAAAAGAATGAAATATTTGTCTACTTCTTTTTCTTTGAAAGGGGGCACTAATCTAATATTCCTTGCTAAATCAAAATTTTGATTTGAAGTATGATGGTGATTCTCACCTGCCAGCTCTATTTCTTTCATTTTAATTTCTTTCTCAATTTGCATCTGCTCTTTTTGTAATTCAAATTGTCTTTCTTTCTCCCTTTCCTGTCTCTCTCTCTCCTCTTTCTCTCTATCAATCAGCATCTGCTCTTTTGTAATTCAAATTGTCTCTCTCTCTCTCCTCTTTTTCAGATTGTAATTGTCTTTCTTTCTCCCTTTCTTGTCTCTCTTTTTCTTCTTTTTCAAATTGCAATTGTCTCTCTTTCTCCTCTCTCTCTCTATCAATCCGCATCTGCTCTTTTTGTAATTCAATTTGCTTCTCTTTCTCCCTTTCCTGAAACTCCAGCCTCTTTAACTCTAATTCCATCTGGAATTTTAATTCTAATTCCTTTAGTTTAATGTCAGGTTCTGATGCAGACTTACTGACTTGAATCAAAGCACTCTGTTCCAAAAGATCCTGTTCTACCAAATACTGGACAAAAATCTTTTTGATATCTTGTTTCATTAATGAAGCCTTCACTTCGGAAAGATCGTATTTTTTGGCAAGTTGAACCAACTCATCTTTTTTGAAAAGATCTAATTGCTCCTGGGTAGGATTAGAAAGAAATATTTCTACCTTAGATGTCATTTTAATACAAGCGTGTTAGTCTCACTAAAAATTTTAATTTTTCAAAAACTAGGGGAAATTCAAATTTAAATTCAAATATATTTAAATCCCGGACGAGATCCCAATTTCTATGTTACGTGCTTAGGCTTGAATAAGCAGCAACACAGAAAGAGTGAAAACTAACAAGCTTGTAAAACTTTAACAATGATTTTTATTAAGTACAATTATTTTCATAAAATAAATAAACTTACGGTTTTAGAGAATCAAATCCAACAAATATAAAATTCACAAAATAATCCACTAATGGAATTGCAAGTCCTGATAAATAAATGTTCTAATAGTTCCAGGTTCGAATCTTGACGATGTAATCCAAAATGGCTGATAATGTCACATGATGCAGTTCTTGTTTTAATATCATCCAGATGAAATTATGAAACATATGTCCTTTTCCAGATAATTCTTCTTTCTTCAATGAATTGACACAAAGTCCAGAACAAGATAACACTCAAACATGAAATACACAACTTAATAATAATAAAGCCCAAACATCTACTGAACTGTTCTATCCCAAACAACAGTTTTTATACCTGTCCCCCCAAGTAAACAAGTGATGACGTGATCTTTCTAGAAATTCATGGAAGGTCACTACCTTCGTCACATATTCTAGATATGTCCTACACCCCAAGAACTAAAAATAAAAGTTATCCTTGAAATTAACCAATAATTTTAGGAACTTGTTGACAATGTCCAAAGCAAGGTCAAGAATTAGATCAACAAGCCAAGGTCAAAACTTGTTTACAATTAAAGGATAGTCAGCCTGTACTTTCTAGAAAAAATCTCCCAATAAATGAATTTTAAAGCAACCATGACAAATTTGGATTTAACAATTAAAAAAAAAAAAAATAATTTAAATCCAATAGCCGTAACAATAGTATAAACAATGAACTGTGGAGAACTTTACCTTTATTCCTTCATCTTTCTCTCATCTCGCTTCTTGTACTAACACACTCAAAAACCAATGTACTATATGACAAATCACTCATTACCCTAGTTTACTTTAAACTAATTCTAAATTATTTCAAAAACCAAATTTATACCAATTTGGTTTAATACTTTATTAGATCATAGATGTGGGATTCAATTTGACAAAATATACCTACATCTATGACTTATTTTGTTATACTTGACTATTATATTACTCAAAACAGTCTAAGTTAGACTAAACTGATTAAAGGAACTGCAATGGATTTGGACGACCTGAATGAACAACGTTAAAACACAACGCTACCAGACACAAACATTTTGGAAATGCCACAGCATATAAATGAAATTATTAGATAACACTAATACATAAACTATTTAAATAAATTGCACCATTTGATTGTTAAAGTATTTTTTATTTAAACTTTTTTTTAGTAACTATAAAATAAATCTTCAAAATTTCACAATAAAAACTATTTTTTCACATAGTTTTAAACTCAAAAGATATGACTTTAGATAGTGCCTTCCATACAACTACACTGTCCAACAAACAATAAAAAATACAAAATACATACACAATGGACAAATGACTTTGGCAAAGTCAACTGGGTAATATTTAATATATAATTATATAATAAATGTTAGGAAAGGAAAGGAAATTGGCCCTGGAACTTAATAGTTCTTAGGGACGAGAGTACGATCCTAAGTTCAGGAATCAGATTGTAAAGAAATCAATATTCTCCACAGCTCCAGTGGGGAATATATGTCACAAATTAGCTCTGACTTGTGATAGAGAGTATTATCAGCCTGAATTCCTTAGTGGGTTAACAAAACTTAATTATATTTGATGAACAAAACAAAGATTAACCGTCATCTAAATTATTATATAAGAAAATCATAAATAAAAACATATACAACAATATATACATTACTTAATACACTCATGGGTGGACAAGGAAAACATTACACCATCGTAAGACACTATTGGCTAACAGACGGTGTTCCTCAATCAACTTGAACCAGCTTGTGCTGGGGAGAGTAACGAGGACCAACACCCCCCCCCTTACATAAAAAAAGACTACACTATATAGACCTAATAAAAAGGGGGGGGGGGGATTAGCCTTACCTAATCACTGCTTAATTAAATGTAAAAACATAATAAATAGGATTAAAAGGTTAAGTAACACACCACAAACACCATGGGAAGCATTATACATTTTTTGGCTAGGATTCGGAATGTGATACAGACAAGACATATACACGAACAACAAATTAAGTAAGAAAATAGACACACCGCATTTATATAAGGGGACTAAAGAAATTTTATATAGGTATAGGGACTATAAAGAATTATGGGCACTGAGTAGGGAAAAGACATATGACTGGATTTGTGAAATAGAAGCAAAAAAAATTAAAAATAAGGTGGAAAAAGAAAATCCACATATCAACTGGGACAGAGTTTGGAGGCACTGGTCTGACATCAACTCTCTAAAGGTACAGAGTACGATATACACGTACCTCCACAACGCCTGGCTTACAGGCAAAGTGGCTCTTAGACGACGAATGATTCAGACCCCTGTTAGCTGCCCTCTATGCAGAAATGCCCGTTCACTAAATATCATACGATAACACAATGCAACAAAACAAAGGAAGAAAGGATCAAACTAATAATAGAAATAATCAAGGTAGACAAATATGACAGACGTCAATTACTCTTCCTTGACGGAAATTTTAACAAACAATTAATACGACTCATAACAGACTACATAACGAGGATGCTAATAGAATGTGGACACCTGATGAAGGCTAGTGAATAGTATCATAATCTTATAAATATGCTAAATATATAATATATACTATTATAAAAAGATAAAAATAAAAATAAAAAAAATATTTTTAAAAAAATAAAAAAAATAAAACACAAGAGGGGAAAGTACACAATGAGGACCCTATGGGGCTATATCAATGGTGCTACGCGAAGTGAGCAGGCTTATGGCAGAGTTTGGAAAAAAATCACCCCAATAGATTTAATCAGTCACAATTTTTCACTTTTCTCTGGAGACAAAATCCATACATTTTCTGCCATGTCTATCTCCAGCAATAGACATGGATCCCATTAAAGGGAAAAAATAAACAATTTTGGAATTTTATTAATGGAAATAAATACTTAAAGGACGGCCCAAATTGAGACAGGAACTGTACAACCAAATAAATGTGTACAGGTCCTGACTCAAGGGAGATGGACCTAAAAGATTAAATATTACTAGATATAAATTGAAGCATACTAAACCTGTAACTAAAACACTTCAATTTATACAAAATTCAAAATTTAATTGAATTTAAAATAAATTAAATAAAGTGAAGGAATGTGTCATCCCATGGAGGAAAAACACAAAGCAAGACAACTACGTCAAAATTTGAACGAAAAATGGCTATCCTTACAAAAACACCTAGTATAGACTTATATATAGCAACACACAAATAGCACCAACACAAATAGCAAACACAAGGATATCAGGCAACCACTAGCCATGGTCAAACAATATCAAACAAACGTAGAATACTAGTTGTGGGTAGATCAACTCCCACCTAGTAAGGATCTACATAAGATACACTAGGGAAAAAAAAATACCCCTTCTCAAATATATAACCCCGATGGGGAAAAATTAAATGGGGAGTCAAATGCAAAATAAAAAAAAAAAACAACATATTGGGGGGTAGAAAAACATACATAAAACTTTTTTACTTTTTTTTACGGAGGTGGGGGGGTGGGGCACATGTCTGGTGCCTCCAACAAAAAAAAAGATTCGGCCAACGGGACCAATTGTTTTGCCATAGACCTCAATGCTAATGTTTTATGAAATAAATATTCTTTCTATCCTACTTCAGCATGCATGTCACATACTGTCACAGAGAACAATCTTAAATTGTAAATTTGACAAGGACAAAGCCTGGTACATGTACTCCATTGCATTTAAGAAAGATAACTCTGCTGGAACTAGACAGGGCTAAGAGTTATCTAGTCACAACAGACCTAGGTATACCACATTTTTTTTAAAAATATCATAAAAAATACAAAATATGATTTAGCCTATCATGTGCTGAAAATGGCGTTAAATTTAACAACTACTACTACTAATACTACCTTCGTTTAGGAACAATCAATCATTATGATATACTACCACCGTTTTGGAACGATCAACCTGTCTTACCAATTGACGCGTGCTATAACTACGAAAATGTAAATAACTCGTATTAAGATCACATAAATCATATTTTATTTTGCTTCATTTTATTATTCCAACAAAAACAAATAATAACTTATGTGTGGAAACCGATATATACAGAGAGAACATGTAAATACATGTGTATTTTGGTTTTACGCTGTATTTCGGTGTTTCTTTGTAACCCAATTAGGACGAATAGGCTTGCATGTGGGTAATGTTTCTAAATGAGATCATGGATCTAACTGGCATTAGCAATAAGTGTTATTGCAGATGATAAAGCAGTGAGTTTGAACTTATAGTAAACAGTTTTGCCTACAATCAATTGAAAACAGAAACAGAAGGTAAGGTTCATGGCAGAAATATGAACAGCTGCTTAAATTATATAATTGCTGTGGTTGGGTTTAATGCCATTTTTCAGCACAAGATAGGTTATACATGGCTGCCAGTATTAATGGTGGATGAAGAACCCAGAAAACCCCCTGAAAGAACCACTGACCCACGAGAAGCTTCGGGCAAGCTTTCTCACATACCCACATTGGCCGAATGCGACACTTGAACCCACGCAGACAGAGGTGAGATGACAGTGATCCGTAATGGAGAACGCTTTAGACCACTCGGCCACTCATGGCCCTGCTTACATTACACAATGGGTGGCTGTGCCATAAGCATTTCAAAAGTGACCACAACGCAGCCATGCGAATAGCCTCGTACAAGTTGAATAATATAAACAAAATACACAATTTGGGTTAATATTTTGAATAATTATAATAAAACAATGCATAAGATTATTTTAGTCACAACCCACACACCCATTTCTCTCTCTCTCTCTCTCATAACTCTGAAAAACTAAAATAATTGCTTTATGCAATTCAAACTAGTTGTCAGCCATGCTGTTTTTCCAAAAAAATGATATTGTACTTGCTTGAAACCCCCTTGTCTACTGGTATAACGGTACCAATTGCGCATGTCCAGGTGGGAGGTGCTTAAGGTGTAGGGTCCATTGTATTCAGAAATAAACAACAACACAAGCTTTGATTGGTGGATTATGTAAGAGTTGTACTTTCTGTTAGGCTTAAAAAATAGTTTAGCCTCTTGGCAACATGTGAATTTATGTTAATTCCTAAATAGATCATATTTTGTATTTTTTATGATTTTTTGAAAATGTCATAGACATGACTGAAAATAAGTATGTTGTGACTAGATAACTCATACCCCTGTCTACTTCCAGCAGAGTTATCTCTCTTAAATGCAATGGAGTACCTGGCTTTGTCATCATCAAATTGACAATCTAACATTGTTCTCTATAACAGTGTGTGAGATGCACGCTAAATTAGGATAGAAAATATATTTATCTCTCCAAATATTAGCATTGAGGTCTATGGAAAAACAATTGGTACCGTGATACCTACTGCCACCACAGGAGTCTGACATTTTATCAATAAAGAATGGCTAATCTCTTGACAACATGTACATACGTGACAATTAATTGTACTATGTTCTCTACGTATATTTTTCAGTACTGACCTTTCCACTGCGTGACAATCAATACAAATCATATGTTAATTTAAAATACAATGTACCTCCAAAGATGACTTCGCCATGAAATTCTTGTCAAGCGTTCACCGGCATTTCTTTGAGAGGCTTCCCTATAAAGAGAATAGCATGTGAAGAGAACACATATTTCAATTCCGGATCATCACCAAGGCCTTAATGTTCAATGTGCACTGTCGCACACACATATAACCATTCTCTGAGCTTATATTCTCAGGAATAAATAATAACTCTTCTATCACCACCAAAATGAGAGGGAAAAAAGAGACTAGAACTGGGTACTGAACTGGAAATATTAATTTTGATGCATGACATCACCTGCTACGATAGTCTGGTTCTCTGCTTAGTACGCTCCTGCATTGCACTCCGCTATTAGATCAGATCTCTCCACTGCCCCAGTTAAGATAGTGGAGATGAGAGTCTAACCTTCATGCATGTCACAGAGATCGTCTCTACTACACGAACATTAGTTTTGCTTCATAATCAATAGATTTTTTTGTTGTTGACAGTTCTATTTTTTAAAAAATGTATACTTATTTTAGCAGAAAATAAGTTTTGAACAGATAAACGCTTGAGTTCGTAGCCAAATGAGCAAAAACAGTTCTTATTTCTAATTGAAAAAATAACTAAAATGCATTCTTTTAAAAGACTATCTACAAACCGCTTGATCCGAAGATCAAGTAGGAATGTGCTAGTATGAATGTGGTTTTCTTCGGGGGCGGGGGTCAACACAAGTTTCCTTTACAATATTAGATATTAGGTAACTTTACGTCAAGTCCAAGTCACACTAAGGGCACATTTTTTCTCTCTTTCTTAGTATTCATTGGAGAGCAAGAGTCACAGAGACTGCTGTTTTGAGATGAGCCCTGACCTTCCAATCTATACAATATTGTTAATTGTTTATATTCCTATCTACATGCTTCGGTCGAACCTCATTTTCTTTATTTATTTAGAACTTTCATCAATGGAGGGTATAGACGTTTTGCAAGCAAATATAATTTCTAAAGTTTAAGTAAACTTTTCTAAAACTTACAGACTATAGTGGCTACGCTAGATAGGAAGATAAAACTAGTCATCGTATATGGGTCTCAATAAAATAATTAGGGGCACAAAACTAATAGTTTATCAAATTTGTATATTTGCATTAATGTATCCTGAAATAATTTTTTTAATTAAAATTAAAATTATTTTTGAATATAGTTAAATATAATAATTAGATATGGTCATTAATGAACTTAATGTTATGCTCAATGATTGATGTGTGTGTGTGTGTGAGAGAGAGAGAGAGAGAGAGAGAGAGAGAGAGAGAGAGAGAGAGAGAGGATTATTTATTTATATCAGTGTTAATTCACCGCTTCGATGGTTAAAGGAAAATCTTCAAACTGAAAAGGGTCTAAATCAGAGCCGCGAAGAATATTTTTAAGCGATATGCATGCGTCAACATGTTTATCAGAAAGCCACAAATGTCAAGGTCAAATATTTTCTTTTTGAATTCTCACAGGATAATAAGATTTAAATTTAGACATGGAAAGTCCCGCAAATTTCTACTCTAAATTTAGACGATCTAAAATCTTGTCGCTAGTATGCAAATGTGTTAAAAAGATTTTATAACGGAATAATAAAATAATTAAACCAGTATGACGCTGTGTATATAAAACTACTTACGTCTGCGTAAATACATTTATGGGTTGTGTAATTAGGTTTGGTCTACTTTTTACCTTCCTTGGTTATGACAATGACAGGAGCCGGAAGGGCCAATTGGATTGCCACATAGGGTCACGTGGTATTTATTGACCAATTAGTTGCCAAAGCTTGCAATTGCGCACAGTTAGTTCAATTGGAAATAGCGTCACTTTAAGCTGGACTACAAAAGAGAAAACCTGGTTTCAGAATAATTTCTGTGGAATTTTAAATCCCACATGTTTTGGTGTTTAGTAACGTGAGTAAAATTTGTTTTATTATGTTTATTTTCTATATTTTTTTTAATATGCCTCTTGCTCTAATTACAGGTCATTCGATTTGTAAGTCATGACTATCACGGTATCTTACCTTGGGCCACAGGAGTGTACTTGGGCACATACTACTGGTAGCAACAGGGGATGATTTTTTCATGATTATATAATATATATAAAGATAGAATGTTTTCTGCATAATTTAAGTGTGCAGATTTAAAAAATGAACCAATCTGTATATTTTTTCACATACATTCTCACGAAGCATTCAAACACATGTACCGTACACCATTTTTAATATTAGTCTTTATCAATTTTTTAAAATTCCTGACGTCGTGTTATTTCAAGCTTAAATTTGAATATTTCTTTCATATATTTTATACAGAAATGTTTTGTGAACATTCAGCTTTAAGAATAAATTGACTTTTTCTATGTTCCATGTAATTCAGAAGCCACCCTGTGTCTTTTTATCACAAACACACCCCAAAAATGTTTGCATTAAATACTATGGGTTGGGTCGGGAATCCGGGCACTTTCTCACATCCGGGCATTTTCAGTGCATGGTTACGACCGCCGAGGTGAAAACAACCGCCATTGTTCTAGTTACTTGAGTAACCTGTGCCGTGTGGGGAACATTTACACATTTTAAGATATGCCTAAGATTTGCAGTGTTGGTGTTTGCACAAACCATCATATGTAAAAGAAAAATTTAAATAATTAAAAACTCTTCCTAAATTACCAAATACGTCTTTTCTCTCTCGCCAATAACTACATAAATATCCAAGTGTCTATTATAGGTTTAAAATAAACAAATAAGCTACACATTCTACTTTTAACCGCTCAGCTTTTTCCGTCATTTATATATTCCGCAGATTATAAATCGTACCGAGCCACGCTTATTTCCTTGACACTCCATCGTTCATATTTGCCATTATAATGAAAACTCCAAACTAAATGTGTCATACGAGCCAACTATATGTGCCCACCCTGAATTGTTCTTTTAAATGATTGACTACTCTGATTGTGTGCCATTTCTTTTAATCTCTTTAATTATGAGAACGACCAGGATACTGCAGTAATTAGCAGGTTTTAATTAAAATTCACATACACATAAAAACGGAAATTTAAAAACCGAAAACTGTCCTTTTTTTAAACAGTCATATGTTGACTACTTTTAGACTTGGATGGGGTATTGGAATGATAAATTAATTCACAAACCTACTGTATATTCAAAAATAATCTACATTATTTTATTCTCACAGAAGGTCGAAACACTGGCAAGATATAATAGTATCAGCATTTATTAATGATTAGAATTAAATATTCTATCTATCTATGATTGTCTGTATGTCCGTCCGTCGATCTATCCGACGAACCAACAAACCAACTACCTTAAAAATAAACAGCACGCAAAACTTGACAGATTTTTTTTAGTGCTAAGACATTTTGTAAAAGATAGCATATGACATGCAATTTTCGCTGAAGCAAGAAAAGGTGATTCTCTAATTATCGGCATGAAAGTTTAACAACCTAATATGCTAATTCAAAATTTTATACAGAAATATTTTGGCGCATGTTAAATTCCAGTCTTCAGGCAAGCAGAAAAACGAATTGATTTGGCAAGTCTGTCAGGGTCGAAAAGCAGATTCTTGAGAGTTTTGAGAATCTAAGGTGATGGAGTCGAGTTTAAAAAATAATATACATTCATTTTGTATTGAAATGAGAAGAAAAAAATTGACGTCCTTTGCATTTTCCTATGTACGTTTTACATGTTTATGTAAAGGTAACAAAAATATAGAAGTAAATTTTTTTTATGTGTAAAGACAGGAAATATGGGAGTATTTACATGGTCATTCGTAAAGCATTTCAACATGAACGCAAGCGTTAACGTTTGGGAACTTGAGTGAGTTTACCCCCTATTCTAGTGGAGGAGTAGGGGTAGGCCTAGCAAAATGAGAGGTTCATGGTAAATTTTAGTGAAATCTGGATACGGATAATATGCTTCTCTTTTTTTCTTCTTCTAAGGCGATTGTCATTACAATTCTCAAACAATCAAAAGGAGAAATACCAAAACAAATCCCACAAAAGAACACAGTTTTTCTCTTTTTAAGACAAAGCCGACGTAAAATATCATTTTCGTAACTATGTATAGAGTCTTTGTAATATAACATCGACCGAAAGAACTGACAGTTTTTCTTAAAAAATATGACCTGCTAACTCGTAGTATTCTACGAATTTATAATCAGGACCTTGACGGTTAACATCTTATCACAGTAATAGAATCTGGTCAACGATGTTGACCATGTATTGTACTCTACCATATAAAATATAAATCAGATTGTGTAGTTTTGTCGCACTTGTTAGGGTGAAGAGTATTGATAAGCGGACAGATGATGAATGTAGTCTGCACTATATGGTGGTATAATTTCCCGAGTTAGATTTCCTTCCTACCTTATCAACCTAAAATATATTACGTCTAAAAAATATTCGACAAACACACATATATGGTTTAAAATCCTGCATGTACAGAAGACCATGTAACATTTCTGAACAGAAAACAGAAATAAGAAACAAAATATAGGTAAACAAAAACGGTTTGTAATATCGAACATAACTAACGCTACTGCACTGTTACTAAGCGATTGTTTTCACCTCGGCAATATGGCGGAAAGTAGGTTGCTAAGCTCGTGACGTCATGCCGACCCAACCCATATTTTTGAGTCATACACAAGTTGATATTATATCTTGCTTTTAAAATGGAATGTTTTCTGCTTAATTTGAGTGTGCAGAATTCAAAAATGAACCCATCTTTATGATATATTTTCAAATGTATTCACAGGAAGCATTCAAACACATGTACCGTCCACTATTTTTAGTATTGGTATTTAGTCACTGAAAATTCTTGACCTCGTGTTTTTTCATGCTGAAAGTTGCATATTTAATACATATGGTTATAAATAAATGTGCTGTGAACATTCAGCTTCAAGAATCAATTCACTTTTTTTATGTTCTAGTTACTTCTGAAGACTATATGCCTCTTATTATCCTGTCAGTAGAGTTCAAAACACTATACAGCGCTGTTCGTTGGCACTAAGACCCTGAAGCCCCAAACAAAATATCAGCATCAGGTCTTATATGTAAGACTAACACCGAGTAAGTTCTCAAGAAATATTTATGATTATTTGTTTAATGGAGAAATACTAGTTTGATTCTCTGTTCATTGGCTTATGATGACAACATTCATATTGATATTTTCACAAAAAATGGCATTGAAATTTTAAATGCATTGGTTTTCATTCTACAAAATTCAGAAAAATTATTTAAATTTTTTTTCTTACCTCTTTTCCGTCTCTACTAAACATGAGCATTTTCATTTTAATACCATTGCTTCTGATAATATCTCGGTGATCACAATCACATACATATTATCAATAGTATCACTGAAACGGTGGGTGATACTCCCGTCGAGTCTCTCACATGGAAAATATATTACACAACAAACAAACATCGTACAAATATTTTGTAATAAGTTTGGTATCGTGAATGACAGTACTTCTCTATAATCCGATTCCTTGCTATAAACGTCTGCCTTTTCGTATAAAAAAGTTTTCGTGTGTTTTTTTTAATCCAAATTTTGTCGCTGCTTACATTTTGTACGTAAAGAGTTATCGTTCTTGCTGGCATGGGTGACCTTTGAAAAAGACGTAATTTGTGGTTTTTCCGCAAATATTCGCACATATTTTACAATTTTTCTTGTATAAAGAACTCCCAAAGTATTTAAAAAGAAGGCGTAAGGGAGCGTATATGTTCGATTATTTACTTTTTCAGCGTTTACATTTGTCCTGCCAAGTAGAATAAAACGTTTATCAATAACCTCGATTGATATTTTCCATTATCCATTTTGAACATATATGTATCACTTGATAATACATGACAATGCAAAATAGAGGCCCCACACGGGGTAAAATCGGACTACTCAGGGTATTATTGGACAATAATTTTTTTTTTAAATAATTTTTCAATCCTAATATATATAATGCTATAAATGTAAATGAATGACTTTCTAGGTTTGCATAACAAAAGTAAGAATTTTTTTTTTTACATCTGTGTGTTTCTTTTCATTTCATGTACTGTATCCAAACAACACCTTTAATTTTATTAAATGAAAATTATTCTTATACACGTTAAAATGTATTATAGCTTTAACAGATTATAAATTTAATAATCACCCACAAATATGACTAAATAATTAAGATGAAGAAAAAACTTTATAATTAACATATCTTTGAAAATGAAAGGAAATTACTGGGGAGAAAATGTAGTTTCCATTTATACTCATTTCATTACCAGAAATATTTACAACAGATATCAACCACAGTAAAGAAGGCTGTGAACTACATAAACAAAGCATCTGTATTTGGAAACTCTTTGAAAAGATCCTTCATTTTATCGACATAAGTAGGATTGCATCTTAATGCAGCAACACATTTGCTGTGGACCAGTTTTTCTGCTTACAACTTTTCTGCATCATATTTTTGCTTGATCAGGTTTTTAGTAGTATCTCTGTTTTCTTGCAGTATCTAGGAAATAAATTAGTAGAGTCATGCTTTCAGTTCCCACCTATTTTGTGGCCATCAAAAACTGCATCTGGATCATATGGATTTAAAGGCTCCAGCTCCAGTCTGTATGCAGTACCAACTGTCAGCTGTTTATTACCAGTGGTATGCCTACAACTATCAAGTTTCTTATTACCACTCTAGGAGATGATTTGTTAATCATTTAAAATCAATATGTACAAATTCATACTATTGTAAAATATTCAAAAATTCTGATCAGTTATGAAGATTATCCCACAATTAAATTTAATATTATGTTCAATTTGTTCTAATTGCAAACTAAGTAAATTTTTGGCTTTAATTGTCATAAACTTGCTTATTATAACTTAGTGTAAAAAAAATGTTTACTCTGTTTTCCACAGTTACATTTATACAAACTGAGAACACAACTTGTACATTCCATTGTGTGTAGGACAATTGCATCCGATAAATAGAGAATATGACTTCTACAGTCAAATGCATGTAGGCTTGTCCATTTCAACTGAGAACCCAACTGGAAGACATTCCTCATGCATCCATTTCTGGCAAACATCACAGCAGACCCACATTTGCTCTATCTCTTCAACAACCTCCTGACTGAATACTCCCAAGCAGTGAGGGCATTCAACATCTTTTTCAGTATTTTCTTCCAATGACACCTCATCTCATCATTTCGGAACAGTCTTATTTTTAAATGGTCCTTTGTTGTTGTTTTGAGATTTTTTTCATCAGTTCTTTTTCCTTTCATCGCAGAAGTCTTTTTTTTCTTCTTTCCTTTTCTTCGTTATTCTTTTTCTTTTCTTCTGCTTCTGCATGGTGAAGCCACTCGTCCTCTGTGAGTGCTCTGGCATGAACTATTGTGTTTTTTTTCCTTAGCATTAGTTACTGCAAACCCCTAGCTATCAAACATGTTGGAAATGGACTTGTTCAAAATATCGTCAACAGCAGATGTTAGAGATATTCCTAGGTCCTCATCTATTGGGGAAGGGAATGTTATTTTGTTCAAAACTGGTGTTGTAGATGCAGTTTCCTGTGTCTTGTCAAATTGTTCAAGGGCTGTACATAAGGCCATTATTGCAATTGGTGGGTCTAGTTTTGGGGCCTCATCTGCTGGAGTGGGGTCTATGCCTATGATTTTGGCATCTTTTGATGGTAGTGTTACTGGAGTCTGTGCTGAAGTTGTTATTGTGGTTTCCACTGCTGTTCCAGGTAGCTCATTTTGACAGGGCTGAATTGTCACATTGGATACATGAAGTGTCTCCCAGTTGTGGACTCTCATGCAATATTAGTTGGACAGGGGATGGGGAATGGCTTGTACATCTGTCAAATATTGCTCCAATGCCTTTGATGCCTCAGAGATACAAGATATATTCACTTCTGTATTTCCAACAAGTAATGGGGCCAAATCATTTGACTGTAGGATGACTTCTGGCTGGAGTGGGTAGATACTATATTTAGCAAACGAGTTTATGATGATTGATGGGCAAAGGCTTTTGGCATAAATGTTCCCAAAAATCTTTCCAAATACAAACCTACTCACTACTCGGCCAAGATTTTCTTCCATAAATATTTTGCATTCTCTTTTGTAATTTTCCTTAAAAGGCTTGAAACAATTCCCTGTCAAGTGGATTTTCTTAAAACATTGAACTTAACACGAGTACTATCAATTAACAGTAATACTGGTCTTGCTGGTGGAATGAGTCTTACAAAGTGCTCACTTACCCATTAGTACTATAACCATCAAGTAACAGTATTACTGGTCTAGCTGGTGGAATGAGTCTTACAAAGTGCTCACTTACCCATTAGACTATGACCATCAATTAATAGTAATGCTGGTCTTGCTGGTGGAATGTGTATCACAAAGTGCTCACTTACCCATTAGTACTATGACCATCAAGTAACAGTAATACTGGTCTAGCTGGTGGAATTAGTTTTACAAAGTGCTCATTTACCCATTAATACTATGACCATCAATTAATAGTAATACTAGTCTTGCTGGTGGAATGTCTCCGTGTTCACTTACCCATTAGTACTATGACCATCAATTAATAGTAATACTGGTCTTGCTGGTGGAATGTGTCTCACAAAGTGCTCACTTACTAAAGCTGTACTGATTAATCGTCCGTACTCATAATCGGGTCGATTATTTGAACAATTCGTATAATCGGTTTCGGCAGAAATAATCTGTGCCAATGTAAACAAATTTGAAAAATAACAAATTTCAAAAATATAAATTCAATCATTAAAAGATAAAAAGATAAACGTACATATCGACAGAAGCCCTTGGTCCCAGCTTGAACAAATCCTTTGCATTCTAATCATTTATGTCGACAAGCTGCCAGTTCCAACCCATACTTTGTTCAACAATCTTGTCTTAACTCTCAACATGTCTTGATTTTGAGGTCACAAGCACTACATAGATTGCTACATTTGGAAATGACAACAATAATGAAGGCGAAAGTTATTCATTTGATGTACTCTAATTATACACAAGTACATCAATGGGTCATTCTACCTCTGATATCAGTCCATGTAAATATCAGCACATTTCCTCTCCACTCTGCAGCTAGTCAAGTCTTTGATCTTGCCGCCTATCTTGTGGGTCTTGTTCTTCAGATGTACTCTTATAATGACAATATGTACATCTGTGGGTCTTTCAACCACTGAATTTTCTGATTGTAAACATCTAAAATTTTCAATTGATCAACACATTTTCCCACTCAACAGATGGTCGAAGCAGGACAAGAAACCCCATAAATTTGCTGTCCAGCAAATTAATGCGTACTGAGGACTCCAATATACGTTATTATCTGAATGTCAGATATAAAAAATGCCTCCAAATACGCGTGATTACGGTTTTCCGAGACCTTTGAAAGTGAAGAAATATGGATGAAGTTGGACTGGTTCTCTTTTTTTTAAAAAATCTTTTTCATGATATTATTTTGCTATTGGGCTATAAATACATACAAATTGAGACTGACCCCCATGCATTAGCCTTCAAATTGGTTTTACTTGCCTCACAATTTAATATAGTCAGAGTTTTCTCTGGCCCTTGCCACCCCATTTTTAAAAAATATTTGGACATTCATGTTGGGGTGTAGGGTCAGAGCACATTCCCTAGTGAAAAGTTGTAATTTTATGGCACCATTTGGTGTCGGAATGGGGTAGATGCTTGCTTCCCGGCCAAGCAAACTTAAATGATCTTTCATCAAGATATGCCTGCAAAAACAGTTTATAACCTACAACGGTTGTCTCTAGGATCTTCATGTAACTATTCCTTGTAAACGAATTATCGTGCTTCTTTTGTGAGCGTCAATATGCAAACATTTTCTTATAGTCAACAACACAAACTTTTCTCCTTTAGGCCATTGTCATCTTGGAAAGTTTCTGGAAAGTCTTACAGAAACTATTTTCTTTAGAATATAAGAATACAAGTTTAATACAATACTTTGTATAGGCTTATTTACAATTTTCATATTAATCGTCAAGGCTATTCACAATGTATTCAATGTGAGGTTAACCTAAATATTCATACTCTTATTCTGCTATACAGTGATTCAAAGACATGCTATTTATCGTGTGAATTAATTTGAATCATTAAATTGTTTTTGTACAAAGACATGGGGTTTACATCTTTAGTTGAAGTTAGCTGTTGTACTATGTACCCAAACTACATTCTTTTGTTGTTTGGAACATGACCATTGCATATGGAATCTCCAGGCATCTGGGGAAATTTGTAATCATAAATGTGACATTAAATTTTTTTTTACATACTTATAAAATTTTGAAATTTATATTTGCCTTGTGTTAAATCCATATAAATATTTAATTTCTTTATTTTTCCTAGAAATGGTGACTTTCAATACAAATGCTTCATTTCCTGAACATGAAACGAAAGGTGATCATGTAGTGACTTGTCGTTATTAGTTTGACGCAAGGGCACCAAGTACAATTACCCATATTATATCAGTAACGCATACATTACAGATTAAATAAAGTTGAGTCTACTCTTACTATGGCTGAGATGAATACAGAATGGCAGAACATTGGAAGGAAAAATGGTGTCGAAGAATATTTCTGGCCAGGGAAATTTATTCAGTCTGATAAATGGCGGGAACCTCCAGGGTTTAACATAGACGTCTACCCATATCGTAAAGATGGCTTTTGTTACGATGGTGAAACATATGCTATTGATAATGAAATACATGCGACTGAAATGACACATGCAACAAACTTGGAATGCATGAGTTCTATAATAAAAGAAGGTGGATTTAAATCAGGAATCAAACGTTGTCCTGGCGTGGGTCTCGAGGATTTCTTATGGTTTGACCTGAAAATCGAGGAAGGACAAATAGACTATATGAAGGAAAACAGAAAACGTAAGATGTACAGTTTAATGCAAATGCACGGTGTAATGCAAGCTAATTCTAATCTGAACGTTGATGATATACTAAATGAAACCGGTTGTAGCTGTGCATTCCAGCCTAACTCATTGTTTGGAAATTTTAAATTTACCCTTGAGATACAAAAAGTAATGGAAGCATACACAATTCAGTTCTGCAATGGTGCTGGCCCGGATTTGAGAAAGCTCGGGACATTCGCTTACAAGCAGCAAATTATGCATGCGATTCTGGTCTGCCCTCCAAACACTCCCACCACTGACATGTGTCCGCTTCTGAATGCTGAGCCCGTCATTCAACAAATGTTGAAAACATGGATATGGAAGCCACATTCCACTGGAGTCAAGGGTGTAAAGATTCCTTCTCGACCAGATTTTTATCTAGACTACCCAACGATCAGATGGGAACATGTCAGTTTTGCATTTTATGTACCAAAGGACATGCGTCTGGGAATTCCTGATCTTGAATGTTGTGTATCATTGTGTCTTGGACGAAATAGTTTGGATGTTAATACTTACATAAGTATGATGCTTAAGTCAATTAAGTCCGCGGATGAGGCGGCAATGTTAATAAGCATGATTGCTGGTTATCTTAAAGATGAGCGTTTGTATGAGAAAACTAAGTTTTCGTGGATTAGAATTGTCCCTGTTGATCTAGATCCAGTTGTACAGCGCATACGAGAAATACTACAAAATGATTTCGAATCACATGTTTGGGAGCCACTCACTAAATGGATGAATTCACTTACCGGACATAGCAATGTACTATGCAACATCCAAAAAAACAACATAGGGAGGCGGCAAATCAGGGACTCGACATAAAGTTACCTAATATTGTATGGGTAACTTGTGTATCTCGCTAATGAGAGCATTAATGCATAGCATTGACAAGCAAGGGACAGGTGGAGGTCTACTGTATTTCATGTTATTATTCGTACACGAAAAAATAATTATTTTTTTCAATGTACGAAAAATTATATGTCAAATAAATAATTATCATTTTGTAGTAATGACCGTGTACGAAAAATAAAGGGATCAAGACACTCGACAAAATAATGTACAAAACTAATTTACAAAATCGGTCTCATTCTGCTCAACGTTTTAAAAATATGTTGTTATTATGAGACAGAGAGAGAGAGAGAGAACAAAACGTGTATTTAAAAAAAACATGTTTGTATTATAAACACAGCATGCTATTTTCATGGATATAATTTTTGATCGAACGTTTGTCGAATGCACAAAACAAATACAAACACATGATGTGGTCTTCGCGTCTTCCTTGATTGAGATATTATTTTTACTACCGGTAGATAAATAAACTCAAATGGCTTCTGAACTCATTTTCAAATACGGGCGTTTATTTGTTACACCGACTGACGTAATCAGTAGTTCGCATTAACGACGATGTCCAGCGGTTAATGAATAGAAGTATATATTGTAATGACAACTGAACAAATATATAAATCATTATATTTTCTCGCCGATACAAAAGACAAAGAAGAGCAATAAAACGAATGTGAATATATTCTCAGTTAACAAAACAGCTGCCCTTTTATTAGTAGGTTGAGCAACAGGCTTTCTACACATACCGGTAATTGGTGAACATTTTATTTCGGGATTCTTTTCTTTATCATTATTAGATGCCTCAGATACACATTTATGCGAAGATGCCATAAGTCGGGTTTGTTGTGGAAACAAATATGTATGTTTATATTTTACATACCAAATATACTCGACAGAAAATAAATTGGTAGTTTTGCGTATCTAAGTGATATACCGGTATCAGCATTTTTCTTACCCCGTTTGAAACATGATGCAAACAAAAACATAAAAATACAATAAAATCAGTAACCTACATGCATGCTTATAAATGACAATTGTTATATTGCGTGAATCTTCAACGCACTTTAATACTTTGCTTGTGACTTTTGTAGTGATATGCTTCCTAAATCCCCAATATGACCACTGAATGTTGATTTTTTTTGTTGACAGGCGTAATAAGATCACCTTTCGCACAAATGAAACTTACCCGGTTCACGAGTCACATACCTATACCGTATATATAAGCATTACGGTAAATACCTTCATTACACTAAAAGAAGGAATGAAAAAAAAACATAGCATATTAGCCCCCCCCAATTAGAAAGACGTATGTTACTTAGTGAGCAGTGCTGTATGAATAGTCGAGTTGAGGAAATAAGGTGGTATATAAGATTTGGGAAATAGTAATCAGAATTATGATAGCTTGAGACCACGTTTGAACTGTAAACATAAATAAATACCCATTTTAGGCATTGCTAGTTATATAAAAAAAAATGACATTGTTTATGTGTCAATCAGTTGCAAGGACTTGAACTCTGAGTAGAGCAGGCAGTTTCTTTGAAGTATGTCAGAGAGGCTCGAGTCTAACCTTTAGAACAGAATATGAAACTGGGGCACTTTGGGGTCGTGGGAACAATGCAATCCACAGGGAGAAACAGCATGTTTTTTGAGAACTGCACGCATTTTCGACGCGAAAAATCAGCGAATACCGGTATATAGAGAAAATGATGCTGAAATATGCCACACATTAAATACTTACTGATGGTAGGTCACATCAGCGTGTTTTTGGATTTAATCTCACAACTTGGGTTTTAAAGATTTATTTTTTTGCATGACGTACCTCATCGTATTACGGACGGCATTAACTAAATATATTCAATGACCATTTGAATTAATTGGAGATCTATCTGTATACATTGGAAGCATTACCACATAATCTGTTTGAAAACGTTTTTCGTTAGAACGTATTCGGAGTTCTTGGAATTATTGGACTTCAGAGATCATTTAGGAAACAGGAATTTATTCGCCATGCTGCAAGTTAATTCAGTTCTTTCACTCCTGCATTTTGCGATTTAAAATATTTTCAGTTATGCAAAATTGTTGATTTGCTACTTTTTGTTGCGTAGAATAAGACACTGGAGTCGTAAACTGGTAAAATGACAAAGTAAAAGATCATTGAGCAAAATATATATATATGTGTGGGTGTGTCACTTACCCCCGCCCGAATTCATGTTTGGTGACACACTCCTTTAAAATATCGCAGCCAGTTGAAAATGAATTGACAACTTGTGCCTCACTTAAGAACGTGCCCAAAGACATTATTCATAACTTACTTTGCACTTTGCAAAACAATACCCTGGTCATTTGATGTAACTAAATCGAACTTTGGTATATTTTTTTTAATCCGTTTGAAAAGTAAATCTTCCCTTCGCAGTATCGTAGATCATATTATGTACGAATAATGATGATAGATTTAATTAATTATTATTTCTAAGACTTGATGGTGTACGAAAAATTAAAGGATACGAATAATAACATGAAATACGGTATATAGGATTCATATTAGCCACATGGCTACTTTTTTCTATTGTTTAGGTTCCTAATATAAAAAATACATGTACCAATTTACATAGCAGTAAAATGCAAATACAAAAATGCTGATTGTATTGTTTACCCAACATAATGATTGAAAGAACCTTAACTTCACAAACTTTTCAGGTCATGGTATAATGGACTTGACAAAGTTTATAATGTCCTTTCAAAGGTTCCAATAAGTGGGTCATATTCTTTGAAACTATTAGAGCCACAACGCCAGACATGCAAACTATGATCAAAATAGCATCAATCATGCCAGTGAGTAAAGTAAGCTGATACATAAATATAGCCATATTTGTGTGTGTGCATGTGTCTGATTTGGATTTTAATGTAGCTTTAATAGTTTTTCAGTCACACTGCTGTGATGCCTGCAGTGTGGCAGTTTATAGTCATGTATAACACTTTGGCATCATGACGAAGACATGTAGCATGATGTTCCCATTCAGGCAAATTAAGACTAACCTCTTATTGTTGAGCACCAAGAGAGACAGCTACTGGTACCATTTTTATAAGTCTTTGCTATGACTCGTCGGGGGGTCAAAACTGACCTCCTGCATCCAATGTAGATGTAACCGCTTAGGCTGCCAAACAGTTAGATCAATCATGTGACTTAGTCCCATCCTGTTAAGGGAAATTATGGTCAACAAAAAACTTTTTAGTGTATTGTACCTACTGATCCTGGATTTTCTCAAATTTTGCTGAAGTCTCCTTTTCTTCAAGAAATCCTGAAGGTCTCTACCTTCATCCATTATGAACTACCATAAATGAAATAAAAATATATCTTACATTCAGTATTCTGCAAAAGTACCTGAATTATTATATTACTGTGAAATTATTGTTACATAATAAATTACAAAACTTTCCTCTTATAATCAACATGCAGTCGTAAGCAAAGATGCTGAATTTCTCTTCATGACATTCTTCTCATCCCACCTTTATCATGGGATTCTACATGTCATAATGCACTAAACGTTTTCAGTATAGTCCCTCTCATATAAAATAACCATATGAAAAACTGTACCACATCCATCTCCGGCTTGTGTTACATGTACCTTGACCTCTGAACCGGGGACCGCGGCGGCAATTACCGCTGGTAACGCAACGAGAAGTGGAAATATACCATCTGATTTAATCATGTCTGATCACGGCCGCAGAGAGGGAGTAACCTAAACAATGGTAATTTCCAGGTGGTGGGGTTTTTTTCCGTCGTTGGATCAGCATGATTATTATTTTTATCTTGGCAGTGGAAAATGCTTTACCGGCAACATCAACAGCGCTAATAAACTTATCACGAATAACATCAATAGCCTTCATCGAAAACACATGTTTTCTATTGGATTGTCTAGTTAAGTCAAGATGTTCCAGTGAAACGTAATAAATCGGATATAGGATTCTAAAATCTAATTCTGATATTTGCAGACCGGTATCTACATTTTTATCACGTCCCATAAATGTCAGCAAGAGATGATATGCGCGTGTTTTTTGGTTTTGGTCGTAATTGAGTGAAACTTTTAAAGATGGTTCCTGTTGACCGTTTATGTTTAACGTAACTTCGTTAACCCCTAGTCGATCAAATATCATATGGCTGTGTATTGCGTTGTAAGGATAAAACTGATAATTATTTAAAGAATCATTTTTGAGCACCTTGACATCCATATCCAATGCTGGGTCAGTTGAAGTTTCGAATATTTTATTTTATATTTCTCGATCTAAATCGCGATTTCAAACCACTTCCCGCTATCATATTTGCAATGATATTTCCTTGAGCATCAAATCCTTCATTTATTCGCTCTATTTCTTACACTCGCAGGCATATTCTCCGAAAATGGTAGTTTTCCTGGTGGTGGGGTTTTTTTTCGTCGTCTAATCAGCATGATTATTTTTATCTTGGCCGTGGAAAATGCTTTACCGGCAACATCAACAGCGCTAATAAACTTGTCACGAATAACATCAATAGCCTTCATCGATAATTGTTTTGCGATTGGTACTATTTTTGGAGCCATCCTTGCAAATAACCCTTGAACAACATCACCGAGACCATCTCCATAATACACCTTATAAACATGCAATCGTGGCTTGTTGTGTTTGCGATTTATGATCATTTTATTTAAATGCTATTTATCTAATCGAGCGTTGTGGACAATCAATCACTATGATAATCATCGAGTTAAACGATCAATTCTCGATATACACCGATAATAATGATACCACCTTCAAATAGTCGTCGGCAGGTATCAACACCTTCATTAATTATTTCCGGTGAGTTATTTCAATCTCGTTTACCCCCCCCCCCTCCCCGCCACGAGAATTTCTAATCGTGCTATGTAGGAGAGAATAGATTAGGACAGGAAAGAAGACCACTGCCATGATTTCCAGAATGAGAAAATCCCATCCCGACAACACCAGTTGCGCATTGCGAGATATTTCATCAAGTGATCTGTTAAATTCTTGAAGATCATCATCTGTTATTCCTTCTTGTTGAGATGAGAATGACTCCTGCTTTGAAGATTTTTGTCTTTTTCTTTATGATTTTCGCGGTTTTAATTCTTCTATACGCTGTTTTTGTTCTTTCATTTTTTTGCCGTTTTGTTCTTTTCGTTGGGTCTATTCTTGTTTTAGTTATTCTTTTGCTGTTTCATTTTGATTATATGTTTTTCCACCCCATCGATATATAATGTATATCTTGGATCCTCATTATCAGTTCGACTTGTGTTTTAATTTTATAAAGTACATCAGCCCAATGGCGTACATCGATGATATATTTTTTATGTCCTGGTCTTAACCTTTTATTTTTTTCATAACCACCTGTAGCACCAAAATTAATACAGTCTGTTCAATTACTTTTATCGATATATGCTAAAGTTTCGACGGTAAATTTATTTCGTAATTCTTCGACTATTATTTCTTCATCTTTTTTTTTTTTCGGACCGCATTGAAATCTTGCTGAAACAGGAAGATTTTGTAACAGTTCTGATGTTTGTTTAGTTTCTTTTGCTATTCTTTTAAGTTCAGGAAGAACACCTTTCTTTTTTTCTTCCTCATCTCCTTCTTTTCCATATATAACCTCTAGTGGTTGTAGTAACTGGTTTGAATAATTGTTCAGCACCTCTTGCAAAATCGACTCGAGCTTCCTGATGCGCTTGTAAATTTTGTCTGACAGAATCTCTCGCGGGGACAAAATTCTTTATTGCCTCTAATTGCTCTCGAGCTAGTCTACTTGTTAACGATTCTCCTACCATTATTGTTATATCATATGATTTAATTAATAACAACTAACGAAACCGTGACAACAAATACGTGTCTGTGTTTTGGTTTCGTATCAAGCCTTGGTTCTGTTTTTGAACATTTGTTTCGGTTTTGAGAAAGCCTTAATTTGACAGACATTTTCAAGTTTGTCCTCAATGTACTCAGATATTGTCCGATTCGGATTGTAATCTTATTGACTTTTTTTTAATTTAATATTTTGTTGAGCGCTCTCTGATAATCATTGCATTCTTCGTAATAATCCACTGATTTTTGTAACCACTAATGCGGAGATATTCTTGTAAATTTTGGCGGCTGACCATGATCTCCACACATTATCGTGGCTGCTTTTTTTTTATAATAACCAATCAAGAAACAATTTTAGGATTTTTAATGATACCGTACATATTTCATCCCAAATAATTCTCGCAGGAATATAATTTTCTCCCATTCTATCAGGTGTCCATGGATCACCGTTCAAACGAAATATACTGATACGTACATGAAATAATTCTTCCTTGTTTTGTTTTTCTGACTAGTCTACGTGTTGTTGTTAACGTGATCATGTTGGAATCGATTCCAAATAGTTCACAAACACGAGTTGTTTGATCACAACCTCCTGGTCTGGTTAAAAAAACTATTTTATGTCTAGATACAGGATCGTAATTCGATAGCGCATTTGACGATTCTAATAGATTTTTTTTGTTATTTGTTTGTTGAAATTTACCACGTACGCGTTCATTTCAGAAATTAATTCTGGAGTTGGTAACCAAACATTAGTTTGTTTTTTATGATATAATTGCTTCACTGACCGTCAACAATGTTAATATCATATTATCGCACATATATCGTAATAATACTTTTAGCGCCAACATCTTTTCGCAGAAGTGTTTTCCAAACCAAACATAACAGCACCTATGTAGATGTTATTAAATTTAAACAAAACAACTTTTGCAAATCATGTTACGTCAGAATTCTGTTATGGTCCATTAATCGATACTAGCGTCATGTGTTGAATATCCAAATGGCGCAAAATATTCACGTTTAATGGATACGCTCGTTTGTAATATTTTATTAATTCTGTTAGTAATCCTTGTTTTACTTTTTCGCTAACAATTACATATTTAGACGCGAAATCGTCGTTCAAATTTAACAAATTTCGTCTGAATAAAGTATGATTTTCCATTTTAAAAAAATCCATCTTGGCAAGAATCTCTGCGGCTCGTTAATTATTTGTAGTTGCATCATCTCGAGATGTTTGTCCACGTCGAGGTTACACATGCAGCTCCATCACGGTGAAATTCGAAATTAGCTTGTCTCACTCGCGATTATTTTTTACACTAATTCTATTTTACGTTGAGGTCAAATTATTTCTGTGTTCCTGATTTTCTTATATCAGTAATCTTGCAAATTCTTTCCATAACATATAGACAAATTTATATTTATTTTAAACAGTTTCAAATTAATATATCAGTGACACAAAATTGAATGTGGCACATGATGGGATCAACCAAAACATACAAACGCGCATGTGATTGAAAAATATTGCGCACCTAATGCAACGTTCCCTCTAAGCGAATGGTAGATGTGCATGCAATGCTCGCTGCATTGTGCAAGCATTACCTAAACGTGCAAACTTTAATGGTGCATTGACAATTCAGCTGCGCAAGGATTTCTGAGTAGCTGCACACGCGCGCAGCATAGAGGGAACGTTGACCTCGTGGACATTTTATCCGTAAAGGATCTCCTGGACCAGTTTGTTGTATCAAATGTAAAATTGGCATACGAGGTAAAACTCAACTATGTGCAGGTTGGGGTGGAAAAGCCTATCGAGGGTTATCACGATATTATCTACCTAAATTCAACAACGTACCTTCTGAACACGATTATATAAATCGTTGTCATTATAAAGTTAAGATTATTAAATCAATAACGTAAAATATTTTATTTCATCGGCGCGTATTTTCATATTAAAGTTAAATTTGATAATCATAAATAATTTGAATAATGCACGAGTTCGTATACGTCCTACTTGTATTAACTACGAGACATCTCATGATGGTATAATTAGACACCATCAGTGAAAAAAAACGTAGGTTTAATTACTAATAGCGGTTACATAAAGATCAATATAGGTGGAAAAAACTTATCTTGGTCATCGATTTGTTTATGAGTGTTTCAATGGAATAATCCAAGAAAATCTTGTTATCGATTATATTAATTTGAATCCCATACATAACCACATAGCTAATTTATGAGCTATTTCTAAAGTGAAAACTGTAGCGTTGGAAAAAATTGGAAAATCTTTTAACAACCCAAAATCAGTTATTGGGTTTATTGACGATAAAATGATTTAGTTTCCTTCGATGTATTCCGCTGCAAAATATAAAGATATTAGTATCTTTGCAGTAAAGAGCACCACTGATGGAATAATATGAACAACATTTTCAAGTGAATATGTATAGAAAGCATCATTTTCATCTGAGTAATTATGCGACTATATTAATAAATTATTTCCTGTACTATTTATTTATATTTATTTGTTATGTCTGAAAGAGTAATTTACTTAAACATATAAATTTATTAATTTATTTATTAGTTGGATCTAATGAAATATTTACATGTGAATATATCGTATCTGAATAACAGAAAAAGTTATATCATGACGGTGAGGTTGTCTTACCCATAGAAACGAATATAGAATAATGAACATTATCGCCTCAGCGCGAAATAAGATTCTCTGCAAAAATCGTGAGAAAATGCAAAATGAAGTTATTTATCCCAATTGCACGAATTATAAAAAGCATCGATGATGAAATCTAAAAGATGTTAATTTAGTCCATAACGAATAGATCCCATTAACAATTTTCTCTTTTCATTGAGTCTCTCAGCAAGATCAGAATATTGTTTGTCATGTTCCTGACCAACTCGTATTGCAATTTCACATGTTATTCGCGTCGATAAGATTATGATATTTTGCTAATATTTCATTGATGTTTTTTTTAAATTTTTCAATCTCAGCTTCGTAACATATTCGCGTTTAATATTTCATGAATAACGTTAGGAGATTCTTCTAGATTTTTATGTATATTTAATTTGCTCAAGCGCAACAAAGCATTGTTTCACCTCACCGATATCATTACGAATGTTTTTTTATTAGCGCGATATTCGTCCCAGGTTTGTTTTAGTTCATCATTACCGCGCGTAATCGCAGATATCGGCTTCCCGAATTTTATATAATCGTGTTAATCCGATTTTAAATTTCGTAGCAAGTTAGATTGCTTTTTTAACTCCACAGAATTGTATGAATTTTTTTCTTCATCTTTGGTCAAATATGTAGATTTTATAGGCAATTATAACTATGAAAATGTGGAGTAATTATAAATTAATTTTAGAAAATTTCATGGAGTATTTATGGCAAGGAAACAAAATAAAAATAACCCACGGATTTGTACATATTTTTCTTCTGAAATTTATATTTACAAAAATGCATTCTGAAATTTATAAATTTATCAATTTATCTATTCTGAAATTTATAAAAATTTTAATTTTTATTATGAAATGTCTTTTAATTTTTTTTATCAACGTTGTACATTCTGATAGTGTTTGATAGTCAAAAGCATAAAAAAATCATTTGATTTGCGAATTCTGATGGGATATTTGGCAGTCAAAAGCATGAAAATTATTTGACTTGCAAATTCTGATGAGATAATTGGTAGTCAAAACTGAAAAAATATGAATAAAGAAAATCTGATTGATTAAACATTTTAGAAATATTTACAAAGATTTGTTTTGTTTAAGATTTTTTTTGTATAAACATTTTACGATTTCACATCAAGGGATATTTGTAACTTTCACCCAGATAAATCGATCAAGTTAGAATTTTTGTCAGTAAGTTTAAAATTTATCCTTGTAAGTAGAATATTATGAGTACATAATTATACTGGATTTGTTGGTACTTGTACGACTAAACTTCCCGGAGACACTTGAGGACTAAATGTATATAAAATATATCCTTGATGAGCTTGACTTGATTCTGTACTTGTATAACTTCCATCGATAGTGTCACATACAATATTAACCGCGAGTACACTAGTTATATCTACGCTTCACGGTCATATGTGTCTACCACCACCGTATGGATCATTATTGTATTTAGGACAATTATCCGGTGATGATTTTTTTCTACGCAGAAGCGACCTTGGGAAAGTTTTCTTTGATAAGATCGTCGAGAGAATATCTTAGTTCAGTTGTATCACACCAAGGCAGCGAATGTTACCAACACGTACAAGTTTGGTATTTTGTATTTCATTATTTTGTGTTAGATATTCATTTATATAATTGGTCAAAAAAAATTTAAAAACTCTGATATATACTAGTACTTGATTCAAGTGGTTTTATATTAATAATTATTATTTCATTTTTTAAACCATCATTATAATCAGCGATATACTTTGTGAATAATTCTGTTAATGTTTTTATTTTATTTGTAAATTTGTTTTTAATATCAAAATATTCCTTGGTACGTTCCAACACATTGATACCTATAACGTTATCAGAATTAAAAAACGTCTAATTTTCTTTTTGAAGTATCAAAGGGAACCCTTGATTTATCAGGAATAGAATTTATCCATGCTGAAATTTGATAGGTAATTCGATAATTTGGTATTGCTATTAATTTTGTTTCATTTGTCATAAATGTATCCACGAATGGCTTCGGTGTGCCAATATTTATGGGTGGAATTTCAAGCCTAGCTAGGACGGTTCTAATTGAACTTTGATAAATATCTACGATGACGTCAGGAAATTTTATTTCGATGGCAGTAGATAAAGATGGTTCGAGAACCATTAATAGATATTTTTTCTTCTTGTCCCGTTAACGATTTTATTCTACGTGCAAATTCATTTTTGATATCTTGTAAAAAAAAAAAAATACAAGAATGAATTATCTGAATAATAAATTCATCCTTGTATTTTTTTTTTACATCTTCGTGCGATATTCCACCGTTTGCTTGTCTCGTTGATCTTCCCCAAATATCTACCATTATATTAAATTAATTCTTCAATCACAATTCCAACGCTGACTTGTATAATCGATTACAACTTTATGAGGCGGTTAGGATGATTTTGATATCGCGTCAAGTACACCAATTACTTTACGACCACATATCGGCTAATCTACCATTGGTTGGGTTGGTAACGTTGAATACCAGATTGGAACTTTCATCGTATTTATATATGATAACAATTTTCTCAGATTAGCATAAACACACCTCTGAAGGAATTTATATTTAGTTGTTTAGCAGCATTATTGAAATCAAAATTTGACATTGGCGTTAATAGATTCTTGGTAATCTTAGGCCATTTCCGCGACGATTCCCTGGTAATCTTAATCCGCGTCCCTTTTTTGTATCCTTGCCCTAGCATTTTCTTTGCTGCAACTTCTCTAGCGGCTCCTGCAGCACCAAGTTCAGCTGCTTTTGCGGCTAATGGGGGTGGCCGCTTTAACAGCAGCAAGTAATGCCTGTATTGCATCAAAAAGGGGTAATATTCCAACTGATTAACCATGTCAGAAATAGTGCTCGCGCATAACGTAACCTGGATGCTTTTTTTGTTGCATCGTTGAAGTACTTAATCTGACGTGATAATGATACTTTATTTTGACCACCGGACAACTGTTAATGTTTTATCGAAGGTTTTGTTCCAGGTTTTTTTGGTTGAATCCGGCTGAAGTTTTTTCATCTGACCAGGAGTCAAAGTAGCATTAACATGATTATATGACATTTATAATAATACGAGTGATCTAATTGTGTTACAAGTTTTCTATTGGTGTATCAACGACTCGCATTCGTCCGTGCATGACATTTCGTTTTAACCATAATTAAAATATCTTCAGCTGGTTCTTGTTGACCGTTTATTCTTAACGAAACCTCGCTAGTCGCGTTAATTCCTAGCTTGTCAATCATATGTTTAAGCTCTTGTGAATTTAATCGCATATAATCCTGTAGTGATACAAATATATGTCATGGCTCAGAAACACCATGCTGTGATGCTATATGCCATGTAAATATACTGCTAATGGTACTTTGGATACTATTTGTGGCGGATGTTACCCAGGATAACAATGATTTACCACCAGAATCCATAAATGATAGTAATTTTTCCTCAATGTGTACCGACTGGGTCATTACTGGCATCCATAGCGAAAGTTTTACTATATTTAATTTACCAGCAGCACCACCAACACGCCAGATTGCATCATTATCATCACCTTTTTGCACCAAGACTACTGTGTGTTTCGCTCCAAATATTACTCTTTGTACATTTCGACAAAACTTGAAAATATGGGACAGTGGAATCGCGCATGAAAATAATCTACGCACGCCTTGCAACATAGCTGTACATGTTTCAAACCCTAAGCTAAACTCAGGAATAACATTTACTGCATCAAACGCAGCTGCTGGCCTCGTATATCCGGCTGGTGCTGGATCAACCGTGGCATCACGTATTGCCTTTACCCTAGTATATTGAACATTTTAAGCGTGATTATTAATGTCATTAAAAACATCATTGATGGACCAGCTGATCTTGTATACTCATCAGAATATCTTGCAAACCAACTATTGTTGTAGAAACATCAACATCTCTTTGAATAGATTCAATCTCTCTTTCATCAATCATATATGTAGTGCTATTAAACAGCGCCATAATCCCATTATTACCAAAACCAACTTTTACATCTTCAATGTCAACGACTGCCCGTGGTTGTGCTGCAGCCTGTGGTTGTAATTGTGTAGACATATCAGTTTTTTTGTTTGTTTAGTCCTCTTTGCCATTTTTTTCTTTATCCTCAGGTTTTCCAAATATTACTTCACTTCGTCGTAGTAATGAGTTTGAATAATTGCTCAGCATCAGTTGCAAAATCAACTTTAGCTTCTTGCCGCGCTTGTAATTTTTCTCTAACTGAATCTCTCACGGGAATAAATTTCTTAATCGATTCTAGTTGCTCTCGTGCTAAACGGGTAGTCAATGATTCACCTACCATATTGATATTTGATATCATTTAATTTGTAAGATTTCATTACATAAAATCTTTTAACAGCAGCAGTGAGGCCAAACCCACCACGAAAAAAACATCCACAAAAATAAAGCTTTGTGATTTTTTTAAAGTTGCGTCAAATGAAAACTATATAAGAAAAAATGAGGATAAAAAGATTAGTAATAAAATTAAATTAGAATTTTTTATATAAAATGTTTAAAGGTTTTTAACTTTAGGAAACTTTTATTTGACACAAGGAATCTTTAAACAAAATCACTTAGCCATTACATACACACACACACACACATATATATATATATTATAATCATTTTATTTTTCGACAAAGAAATTAAGGAAAAATAATATTTGAACAGCACAGAGGGTGAACAGACCGAAACTTTTTCAAACAAAAAAAAACTATTTCAGCAAAATCTTAAAACATTTCAAACCGAAACTATTTTACAGACAAAAAAAAAAGAGAAATGGTTTCGGTTTGTCACTCTATTGAGAAAGAGTCTACAGACAGACCCGGCACTGATGGCGTTGTGGACACAATTTGAAAATCGTTTACGATTTCAAAAACAGACTGATTTGTAAAACTCGCCTCGTAAATCAATCAGATTATTGGACTGGTCAGTGAGTTTGAAATTAATTCTCGTTAATGAATTATTATGACATCGCATATAGACCGGATTAGATGGATCTTCAATTATTAGAAATCCTGGAGGAGCTGTTGGTGCAAATGAATATAAAATATATCCTTGTTGGGCTTGATTTGATCTTTCGAGATTTATTTGATAGCTTCCATCGATAGCATCACATACTAGATTTATTGCAATCACCGAGGATATATTCACGTTTTGAGGAGCAATATGCCTACCACCACCATCTGGGCCATTATTATGTTTTAGTATAGTTGAACCCTTGTGTTGTTGTCTCCATGCTGTGAGTATCATAGTAAACTTTTCATTGATAAGATCATTAACGTATTTTTTAAGTTCGTCAGCGTTATACCCAAGAAATTTGAAATTCGGTAGATCAGTTTCTGTTATATTGTATAGAGTTATTAAAATTTGTCTAGAGAGATTGTTTTTAGTATCAGCATAAATAATTACTTGAATTATTTTCTTGTAATACAAGCTGATTTAATATTTCAATTCGCTTAATAATTTCACTTTGATTAGACTCACAAAAAGCCTGATGTCGTTGTAGTTGTCGACTGTGTTCTTGATTGATCTCTATAAGGTATTGAATAAATTTACTTTGTTCAATATCTATATAATTTATTTCTGGATTCGGTCCAATAATAAATCTCCAAAAACCATAATCTTTATTAGGGTTAAAAAGATAAATACCCTGCAGCGGTGAATTTTTTATTTTGAGGAGGTGTTCTTTATATGATGGGGTAAATTTGTGGTATGATTGTCTATCCGTGACATAATCAGATGTTTTGGTTCAGGTGGAGGAGAATTTCCAGGCCATCCTAGCACGGTTCTTATCAAACACTGATAGACATCTACGACATACCCGGGTGAGTTTATCTCAATGGCGGATGAAAGTGTTGGTTCATGAACTGTAATAGCGATTTTCGATTCTTTTCCAGTAATGGACTTTAATCTGCGTTGTAATTCATTATTACTTTGTTCAATTTGGTAGGACCCAGATGGTAAGGACACAACGTTCCAGTCAGGAGTTCCGTCTTGTTTATTCTTACTCGCAAACACCAGGGAATTATTCGGTTGTTGACCACCGAATGGTACTGACCTAATGTTAGGCCAACTGTGACACACTCGTAATTTTGCTAGTGCAAATCGATTCACTGGAATCGGAGTGGGGAAATTCGCACTGAATTCGGGATTGGTTGAGGTTATTGATACCATCGTGGTTTTCACCGGTGTGGTATTTTCTACTGTCCGTTGAAGTAGTTCTTGCGATGTTACCATTGTTATTATATTCGTGTTGTTTTTCTAATTTTGACAAAAACTCACTATCGGATATTAATGTGTCATCAAGGGAGGACGATATCATCAAGGATAATTGGGAGTACGCGGTCGACACAACATGGAACTTAACTACGTAATCTTGCAGTTTGCGCTGGCTACATGATGATATTTTTTGTTATAAATGAAATTATTTCAGCGATTGTTGTCGCTTCGGTTATACAAATTGGAACAGCTATCTGGGCAATGACTGTCACTGAGGAGAGTATAATACCAGCTCCGGTGATTCCACCTGATACCGAGTACACGGTAACATCAACTGCGGTAATTCTTCGTCGGTATTTTTTTATTTTTACTTGATACTCCTCATTGAGTTTTTTGAGTTTAGTTTGAAATTCTCTGACCTGATCATAGCTATACTGCTGTGGCGTTGCCAATGATGATATTTTGTTTTACAACAGATTTCAAATTGCTACTAATAAAATGCCTTATCGGTAAATTTATCCACGAAAGAAACACTCTTTGTTTTAGTAACATCACCCTGTTGTTGTTGTTCTTCATCATGTGGTTGTTGTTTATCTCCAGCTATCTGTTTTAACAATGGTAGAATACCCTTTATTCTATCCTGTTCGTCAACAATCTCTCTCAATATAGCTTTTCCAGTGGTCAATGCAGCTTCGTTAGTAGCAGTGGTTACTGGTTTGAATAATTGCTCACTGCCCGTTGTAAAAGCGGTTTGAAATTCCTGACTCGTTTGTAGCTTATTTCGAACTGAATCACGAACCGGAATAAATCTTATAATCGCAGCTAATCTCTCGCGGGCTAATCTAGTTGTTAGGGCTTCACCTACCATTATGTAAAAATCAATAGGATTTTCTAATTGTAAACGCAAATCCACAGATAGCAACGCATTTCATTTTTTTCATAAAAGTCGAGGGTAAAAACCCTAGGAATTCATTTAGAGAAAATCGATTTTCATGAAATCTTGTCGACGGATTAGCCAAAAACAGTAACAAATCAATGAAAAAAGCATCGAAGATTCCACGATCACGATGAAAAACACCATATAATTTGCCTCACAAAGATATAAATTTCATCAAAATCTATTTTCTCTAAATGAAATCCTGGGTTTTTACCCTCAATTTTCAAAAACGACCATAAACGACATTCTTCGCGGTTGATTATAGATAATGCTGAATACGATTTTATAATCGCAGATGCAACATCCAAGTGTATATACGTCAAGTGTATATACGCTTTCTTGTCCGATGGAACCAAATTTAGCAAAATTGTTACTTACACAGATGGAGAAAATCCTCAGTATACTTACTAAGGTCGTCTATGCTGGCTTATGCTTCTATTAATTTACTTTCGATGATAAATAGATTTCCTGAATCCGACGTTAGAGTCGTCACTGATTCATTTTATATGGACGTAAAACATAAAGAAGCAGTGGCTGAATTTACAAATTCCGAGTGTTGGGGTTCATGGAGAATTAAAAAGGAAATACTTCGTGATTACTCCAAATCCGTAGATGTTACTACTGAAAACAATAACTTGAAAAATAATCAGATACTAGAACTATCTAATGCACCTTCGATATCCGATCCAAAATGTAGATATAAAACCAGTTATTTAAACGGCTGTGGTGGGTCATGGAAGACGACTCGTGCGATTGAATTATTTTGAGGGAAATCAAACATGATTGTTCTAACACCAACACACAGACTTGCAAGAGAGATGAAATATCGAGGAATTAATGCTTGCACTTATCATAGTTTTTTTCGACTGAAAGGTGACGAATGGTCTCCTGATCTAATGGATAAGAAATATATTCCTGAAAATCATTATTTGGGATGAAATATGCACAGTGTCGTTAGATGTATTACAAATGTTTCTCTATTGGCTATTGCTAGCGAATACAAATGTGTTAATGTGTGGCGATCATGGTCAACCACCACCATTTGTCGGTTTGTCTCCACATAATTGGCTAAAGAATTTTGTAGATTATTATGAAGAAATTAGTACTGATCATAGATCACTTGATAATGAATTATATGAGTTCAAGAAATTAATCAAATTGCAACCGGATAGAATCCAGTGTGAAATAGCCCGTGAAATAATTTCAGAAACACCATTAAATGAAGCGTGGAGACCAAACGATTTAATAGTGGCAAGTAGAAATATAGTCAGAGATGTGACTTCAGATGAAGTTATTTATCACGCATAAAGAAAAATTTGCAACACTTCCAGTGCCATTGTGTTATAGACCCAAGGATACACGAAGCCAAAATATCGAAGTTGATATTCCAGGACAAAGTGAGAAGCAGATTCTCGTATTAAATGATATTGTGTTAGTTGATATCAGTGTTGTTGAAGATGCATTGCGTGCTGATAAATCCCCATAGAAGCTAGGATACGGAGCGACGATACATTCTTCGCAGGGATTGAGTATATCCGATACAATTGTTTGGATCATAGATAATCGCATCGAGTGGTCGAATTTAGTTTATCTTGCAGTGTCCAGAGTACGAATAATAATTCAACTTCGAAGAGTTTAGATTATAATGACACAACAATCAGTGATATTGTCAGCGTTGACATAATCAGAATAAAAACTCTGGTTACAAACAACAGGATAAAAAAAATAACAGAAAATTTGACATTGATGCTGAATTTATAATGACACTAAAAACAACAACAGAATAATCACTGCGCCAGTTATAATTGTATAATGCGTTGGTGTTGGTCCGATAAAGACGCCAGCCAATTTACCGTAGACAGAAAAAATAGCAGCGTAGGTCATACCAGAGATAATGTGATGCTGACTTGTCTTGAGTGCAACAGACGCAGAGGTGCTAGTTAAGACCACGTGGCGGTAATAGTGTATTCTCGGGTATCACTTGTAGTTGTTCACAAGTAAATCTGCGCTGAGAAGCAGTTGAAGCCAATCTATAGATTGCTGGTCTACCCGTGCATCGTGTTATGCTAGATATTTTATGCGTGGTGACACTGCAAATAGGATCAGTAGTTCTTTTTTTTTTTTACTGCCTTCAAGCTCTCCTGGTTCATATAAATATCTAACAGTGACATTGCCGAGTATTGGTTGTTTTGAAAAATCATTTTGTGGTTTTATGGGTATATACTTTTTTAATCGCTTTGTTAGGTTTCATGTTGATTGTTCGAGTAATCTCATATATTAGCGCGATAATTACGCCTGGTAATCTCTTGACCCGTTCACGAGATCGTTTATCCTGAATAAATTCCTTCTCGTATTGATATCCAAATAACCGCTCAGCAAGTGTCCGATTAAATTGTTCAACAATTGCCTGATCGCGATGTAGTGCAGTATGTCCTCGGCTAATGGTGACATTATGATGCTTCATTGTTGATAACACTGCACCCTGAAATTCCTTGCCTGGATCAACTTGTAATAGATTTTACCAATGCAGAGGACTCCATCGATAAATCCTTTCAAACGCAGAAACCACCTCAGTTGATGACTTCCTCTTTAATGGTTCTGCTTGTTTGTATCTACTCGCAACATCAACTACGGTTAGCGCGTACTTGTAAACACCATCATGCGGCAGAAATAATATATCAGCTTGATGAACCTCATTAGGGACGCTGACATCAAAATGCAAGAAATTAATTTGTTAGGCGGTGGTAGATAAATTTGCCATATGGCCTGTTTGGATAACCAATCCGCTGCAGTGGTATTTTTCACCTTTGCGGCGCTATTGAGTTTACTGATTGCTGATTTACCCCTCCAGTATCCTCTTGGGGAATAATAAAAATATTCCATGATGTTATTAATTACCAGCACCCAACATTAATTTACCTTTCATCGCCGATTTTATCAACCATGAATCCAATTTTTCTTTGAAGGATTTATCAGTGATAGAATTCAACGCATGAATCAATTTCACATCTGCGATATGTCTGTGTTGCAGATTGCTGCTTTTGTAAGCAACATCATGGGCATGACACGCCTTATCAATAGCGTTTATTGGATATTCACCGGGTTTGGGTTGGTTTTGATCATCAAGTCGGATATCGAGTCTGGTCCCGGGTCCACAATAACTATACCCTGGAAGGTGGTTTTCTCCCAGATATATTGCCCATTGTGTTCCTGGTAATTTTACTAACTTGGCTGCAATATCACCTCCTCGGTTTTTTTTTTAATCCTTGATTTTATCAATGGAAACAAATCTAAATTTTTTGTACCACATTGTACACACTTACCAGCAAGTGCTGATCTGTTATTTTTAGTTGTAATCGTCAAGTCGTTTGTGCTAGTACGCTTCTTACATTTCACACAATATAGATCCATAATTTATTTATAATAACATGAATATAATTGATTTTTCAGCGACAAAAACACGAGAACCAGTTAAGCATCATGCAGCGCTACCAAATTCTATTCGTATGATTATAATCAGACCATCTAGAAGTGGCAAGACACAATTTTTACTTAATTTAATAACGAGATGGATGAAATGGGATAAGTTGTATTTAGTAGCTCCTAGTGTAGACGATCAGTGATGTTACGAGGTGTTAAAGGTTTTTAACCAGAAAGCAAAATCGGAAATTGATGAGGATATTATTGAATTTATAACCGATATCGAGGAACACCGAGTATTGATGATATTGATGGAAGTATTAACAATTTAGTCGTATATGATGATGTCATGTTAGACAATCAAAAGAATCCCGCTAGGATATTTTCCAGAGGCAGGCATAAAAATACCGATGTGATATGTCACTCAACGATACACTCAAATACCAAACGTTATCAGAGATAACTGCAATATTCTTGCTGTATTTAATGGAGTAGACACACATACGCTACGAAATAGTTGGCAAACTTGGTGCGGCGGTGATATGGATTATAATCTCTTTAGAATTTTCTATAGTCAGGCTCAGTCGATTCCTCATGGATTTGTAACGATAAATTTGCATGACCCGAGATCAAGATATCGTATCGGACTTGATCAAATATTCGGTTGAAATCCTAAAGGATTTTCAATTCGTCTCCACAATGCCATCAGTGCCGGGTCTGTCTGGAGACTCTGGCTCAATAGCGTGACAAACCGAAACCATTTCATTTTTTTTTCTGCAAAATAGTTTCGGTTTGAAATCTTTTAAGATTTTGATGAAATAGTTTTTCTTTGTTTGAAATAGTTTCGGGTTGTCTGAAATAGTTTCGGTCTGTTCACCCTCTTTGCTGCTATATGTTTTGCTGTTTTGGCATGACTTATCAGTATTACTGTGGTATAAAGGTTAGACAGTGTAGGCCTCAAAAACGGGTTCTATCAATGAAGGTAGCATAGAATGACTGGACAAAGTGGTTTATTTATTTGCTGTATTAATAACCCCAATACTATGCTGTCATGTATAGATCATGAAAACAAACGAACATGAAAAATTGCTCAGACATTCTAGTTACTTATTTCCTTGTTCTGGACGTTCTCGAAATTGTTGTCTATACTGGTAGGATGAAACTTTTAAAGCATGGATGTCGAGACAAACTGGACTGAACAATGGATGGTGTGGTATACATTGTATCTCTGGTATTCAGCGCAGAACCTTTTGATCTTCTCTATGTCACAAAAATACACACATTCCCTTGCTGTGGGCATTACCAAACAATGCCCACAATTACACCTAAAATAGAGTTTTCTTGAATGCATGGTGCCGTGCTTATCAAATGTACTCCCATATTTATGAACACATCAACAGCACAGTACAATGACACAAACTGACTAAATTCAGGAACAGGTAAAACATTTAGTACAGCACTGTAAAATTAAATTAGAGATCAAAGAAAATAGAAGTTGCAGTAGATAATTACCACAGAAAAAAGGGTTTATTTCATAGTTTATAACATACACTATTAGCATACATATGAGAAATTCTAAATTTAAACGTATAATACAGTTTACAAACGATTAATTCAATTTTACTATCATATATCAGTAAAAGAGGACATCCTCTCCTAGGAATATAAAGTACTTCTAAATCATATAAATTTTTTCACAGGTTTTCGAAGCTTACAACTGTGATCCAATGTACCTTTTACTTATCAACGTATAAATACGTCTCTACCCATGAAATGCAATACACTTGTACATCCTTTATTAGAGGTGAGAAACAAATTCGTTTGTAAACGAACAGGATACTGTTGAAAAGTACTGCAAATATCGTCGGATACATATATTTATCTTAACTTAGGTCATAGACATATTCAGAAAACAATTATCATGAATTGTCTGTCTTGTCTGTCTTCTTCGTCATCTTCATCTGCAACTTCGTATTCGTCGGAATTGGAAACATAGGGTTCAAACTAGTTCGAATTAATTTGGGTGCCGGCAGCCGCTTCTACACCATTATCATTATATTCTGAGCTTATTAAATCACCATCTTCGAATGGCGAAGACCCACAGGACAGTGACAAATTCACTTACTTCAAAATCGCAGCTTTCGTGTTGAGTTTCTGAAGACTTTTTCATAATGTGACGATACCGACTCGGCTATTGTTTACAAGTGTTCAAAATGTGACGTCACACTTTGTTTTCACTAAATACCGGAAGTGGTCGGCAGTTGCGTTCGGGTATTATCGTGAACAGGTGCAAACGCGATATTAGATCGGCTCCCATACACATGTGCTCGACGCGAGCTTGGTGTGAAATAAAAAACAATAATCTAAAAGGAAAAAACCATGCAGAGTGAGAAATATACCTTAGATTACCCCCATGACCCATTCAGACATATGACCCTATCATACTATATAAAAAGAGAAGGTTCGTAACTTCCAAATACTTGGTTCCACCCATGACCCTCGATTTCATTCTGCTATTTCCGTATTTAAAAGCACACAACCATTCTATATGACTTGTTTTACTCCTGATATATTTTTCTATTCATCAAGCCATCATTGGTTTTTCTACGTTGTACCAAACTGAAGTTACAGCTTCCGAAACGTGCGATTTTCGGGAATTTTTCATCTTGGGACACTTGAGAGCTTATATGAGAACCGGTAAAAAGAGCTACATGTACCATGTTTGCGGTTTCACGATACACGAATTCTTTAATTACAGAACAGTGGTAAATGCAAATGTAAGTTTTTACTTAATATTAACTCGATTAACTTTAGGCATCCTGTTCCACGGAAGAATTAGACATTTTCTCTTTCACTGCACATATCGTAAACAATCAGTTCAAAACAGTTCAAGTATTAGGCACACACGACAACGCCGAAATATGATTGGCTAGAAAGGTTATTCATAATACATGTAGCTGTTTTCACCGGTTGTCACATGAGCTCGCAAGTGTCGGACATTTTTCAGTAAAATATCTTACAATAAATGACCTTATATGTACAATAAATACAGATGTCGTTGAACTT
Source organism: Unio pictorum (assembly GCA_030141615.1). NCBI lineage: Eukaryota > Metazoa > Mollusca > Bivalvia > Unionida > Unionidae > Unio > Unio pictorum. Next base: position 1,049,411 of record JARLTB010000269.1, read on the forward strand.
ATTGATATAACGTCAGATTCTGTGGATGCTACCTCTATCAGCTGCTCAAAGGAGAAAACTGACACGCGTATCCAGTTAAAGATGTTACGGATGGTATGTTATATTACATCTCTATTCCCGAAAAAAAGAAAATTAGAACAATATATTTTTGGCACATTCCATATTTATATCTGTAAATAAAACCACTCCCGCGTGAAACCCTCCATGGTCCACATATTTTGTGGATTTTTCATGAAAAGTTTTCTCTGAGAAGTATCCGATTCTTACCAATAACATACAGTTTGAAAGAAATGCAACATGGTTTCCTTTACGAAGGTTATGACGTACAATTTGCACCGCTTTTCACGAAATTATCCAGTCAAAGTTAAATAATTCGAGCCCCGTAAAGAGGGGTACCCTCTCTGTACAAAAATAGTAAGATGGTGGTACTCGGCCCGACCGAAGCGGCCCTTGTTACGTTGTTTTAGCTATATCGATTAAATATTTCTGTATTTAACGATCCAATAATGATTTGACTGCCTTGTAGAGAATTCGTTGAGATGGTAGAGAGCAAATACTTTCACGCATACACTATTCCCTGCAATAATAGTTTATAAAAATAAAAAAAAAGTTTTATATAGTCAACAACTTGAACTTGTCTCTTTTAGGCCAATTTCATCTTGCAGACTTTCTGGCAAGCCGTACAGAAACCTGTTTTGTTGGGTTGTTTTTTTTACAATATAAGAATACAAGTTCAAGACGATACTTTCTTTCGGCTGATTTTAGATTTTTTTCTTCTTCAAATTAATGATCAAGTTTTCAAAAAAGACATCTTTCCCATTATCAAAGAATTACTCATTTACTATGGAAAAATATACAAGTATATTCCATGATGCATTAGAGGTCAGGTTAAACCAAATATTAACACTCAAAGATTCAAACGTTTATTCTGCTATACAAGGATTCAAAGACAAGATATTTTGTGTGTGACCTAAATTGAATCATTTTATCGTTTTGTACAAAGACATGCGGTTTCCATCTGTAGTTCAAGTTAACCAGTGTATAGTGCCAGATACATGGAAGAATAGTTATATGGTTTGAGGTAGAGGCTGATGTCGTGGATTTTACGGATGAATTAAGCAGGTGCTTTTGATTTAAAATCGTCCATGTTTTCTCTTCCCTGTTGACATTTCATATTTATGTAACCATTGGTATGGTGTAACTCTAAACCATGACAAAAGTTTCCCTTAAGCCGTCCTAAACTAATATTATTATATGATGGGAACATTTGTATAACCATGACGCATCCATTGATTGTCACTAAATAGGAAGTTATAAGTCTTCATATCAAACAATTAAATTCAAGAATTCAACTGTGTTCATTTTTTACAATAACAAAAAACATTCCTCACCCATCCCCAGATCCCCATCCCACAAAATCTAATTGATTCGTGTCCGGAAATTTAAAGATCAAAATGTGAGTTAATTAAAATCTCATGATTGCTTTGTCATACACAATCTGATTAAAATCAGTTGTTACGTACCACGCCACTAACATCTGAATTAACTCGATACGGGGTCATGTCCAGGCGACCTTTGCATGATACATACTAATTAAAATTTCCACCAATCGGATTTGACCTTTCATACATCAGTTCGATAGCGAAGCAAACACAGCGGATGAAGAAATGAAAAAAGCGATTGCAAATGTTTTAGGCCTTTTCAAGGTAGATTCATTGAAGTTGGAACAGATAAAAACTCTAGACGCATTGCTCGAAAAGAAAAACTTTATAGCAATGCTGCCAACGGGTTTCGGAAAGTCACTTCCGTACCAAATGCTCGTCCCAATGAAACGAGAATAGAATATTGACGACGGTGGGAAAGTCATAGTATCATAGTATGTTCTCCACTGGTAGCACTGATGCGTGATCAGAGTGAACGTTTAAAGAGTATCCCTGGAATTAATGCTGAATATAAAGGTTTGTACGTTGAGAATTTTCAATAAATTAAATCAAAAAAGTAAAAGACAGTACACAAGTACATGTTATGTATAGTTTTATTTCAAATATTCACTCTGGTCACTTTATTCATGTTCAGTCTTCAGATTTCCATTGATGTGGGCCGAAACGTCCTGGGCCGAAACGTCCATGGGGCGAAACGTCCATAATCCGAAGACTAACTACCTTAACCACTCGGCCACGAGGCCCCTGGCTATAACAAAATAATATAAATGGAGATACTAGTAATATGGAATGATATCTAACTTGGAAATGCTACATTTATGTTTCAAATTTCGTTGAATATTTCTCACTGATTGTTCTGAAATAAATCGTAGCTATGGTATATATCGGATTATGGACGTTTCGCCCCATGGACGTTTCGGCCCAGGACATTTCGCCCCACTTCAATGGACATTTCGCCCCACATGGTTAATGGACGTTTCGGCCCACATCAATGGAAATATAGGACATTTATAAAAAAAAAAAAAAACTTGCCAGTATTTCCACATGCTCTGTGTTGCCATAGGCCGCAAATATCGCAATCTATGGCTTGCTGGCGACGTGTAACTGGTTTTCTGCAGTAAATGCACGAAGATATGGTTCGATCTATTGATTTACGTGATTTTAAAACAACTAGTACCAAGAAAAGGAAATACTGCAATTTATAGAGCCACTGATAAATCTCCATGCAAACACATGCACGAGCTTCTATAACAAACTATCTGTTGGACAATGCACTTGAAAAATCCTAATTTTTATCATACCACTCGGATTTTTATATACTAAGATCAAACGTTTATTTATATGTCATTATTTTAGTTATTAGTGAACGCCATAACATATGTGCTAAATTGTAATTTCCTTTTCATAAAAGCTAACACGACTTACTCAAAACCCTGGCAGCAGCTTAATTACCTTGATACCACATTTAGTAGATTATTTAACTATGAAGATCAAAGAAGTTACCTGGCTGTAATTAAGTCCTATTAACACTTGCTGGGAGCAATAGTGAACGCCAGAACATTTTTTCTTTATGGCACCAGACAAATGCACCCCCTACTTATAAAAAAGTTGTTTTATATGTGTATGTTTTCGCCAAACGTATGTCGTTTGTTTACTTTATAAGATATTTTTGAACAAAAAATAGTCAGTTTTCCGTGTAGGGACAGCCACTAAGTCAAATTACCCATGTTTTATTATTATATTTTCTTTTTGGATACAATCAATACAATGATAATTTATCATTGTTTTATTATATTAAATTTCTCATAAGGGGGACACATTTTTTGGATCACATGGGCTTATAGACGTATTTTATTGATACTTCTTCGTAAGGGGGGGGGTGCAGGGCCCCTCGGCCCCCCCCCCTCTGGATCCGTCACTGAGTTTTATTACCGAAGGTCAGGGGTTTTCTCCTGGTACTCTGGCTTCCTCCCCAATAAAAACTGGACGCCACGATATAGCTGAAAAGTTGCTGAAAGTAGCGTTAAATGCCATTCAAACAAACAAACAAATATATTTTGTTATAGAGCTTGTTTAAGTTAATTTCAAAATGTAGTCTGTATTCAAAACAATATTAACACCACTCCCTACCACTTTCCCTAACTGTTAGAACAAAGTCATTGGCACTTGATATTCCAAAAGTACAATAAAAACTTTATACAAAGTGTGGACAACTTAAGAATATCAATGGAATTCATGGCGCTATCTATGATGACAATGGAAACGTGGAGGACAGACTACAGATTCTCAGGATACTTCAACAGCCCTTCTCAGGGCTATTTAATGTTTTTATGTTATAATTCTAGTTCTTTAAATATTGTGTTATAATAATAGTTCTAATTTTGGTTATTTCTTGTTATTGTTCTTGTTCTGTTCTCGTTTTTTCAATTCTTATTTATTGTTTTTGTTTGTTTTGTTCTTGTTACTTAATAATTAATTGAAGTTGATATTAATATAATTGCTAACTGTTATCGTTGTACTTGTCTTGTAATGTTACTTTTCCTTTCCTCTGTGATTCTTGGGAATAGGGGAAGGCTACTGAAACAGTAGGGACACAGGCCTTTTCTATTTAGAAATCGCCTGGATTGGTGTACGCACATGTATACAGTCAGGTGTACCTCTGTGTCTAATCCTATCAGTCTCTCTGTGAAGCTGGTGTTGACTCATTTCCCTTCTCTCTCTAAAATCTCTATGTCCTTGTCTTGTTAAATGTTTATTTTCTATAGTGAATTCTCAAACTCGATTGGTAACAGAGAATTCCATTTGGCTGACCAAACACTAACCTCCAATATGGCTTTTTTGGACCACACCCAATCAAAATTTAAAACTGAAATAACCTACCAAGAACAAACTTACATAGTCACTTTGACACATTCGTGTAGATATTTTTTTGTTTTTTATTAGGGTAAAAATTCCTCAAAGGAACTTTTACCGATAGGATGGTGGCGATTATATAGTATACTAAGTACTTACGTTAGGGCATAGCGATAAGTGATAGGAAATTCGTAACTCATATAGCTTGACGCAATTACACAGGTGGCTTACACATAATTGGTATAGGGCCTCCACTGGAAAAACTGGATTAAATTAAAATCAATCGACAGGGATTGCAACCTCATAGACACATACGCATACATTGCAAACACCCACTATGACCTCATTAGAATATATAAGGTAGTCTTAACCCAGGACTATCAGACCCCCGCAACACAATGTTGCAATAGTAGAGAGATATAGTAAGAACATCAAAATAATACACAACACAACAATATAGCATATCCATCTTTACATGTCTTATGGGGTTGCAAATATTAAAATAAGGGTGTGGGACTTTGGCTCTCCTCTGGTTTGTTTGTTTCTGGGTCCGGATGTGCGTTCGCTGCCTCTGCGTGTGGGACGATGATTGCAGTACCTTGGAGCCCTGCCTTGGACCTTTCCGCCTTTTCCGCTTCCGGACATGTACATTACTAGCGAAGCGGGACAACTTTTTCCTTCGCTACCATTGCTGCTGCTTTGCTCTGATTGGTATATAGAGTAGGGTGGGTGTGTGTAGTGCCATTCCTACCCACCTTACAGGCTATCATTTCCCTTGATAGTTACTTTTTAGTAATTCAGGGGAACGCCTATCAATGACTAAAATATGGTGCAATTAAGCACTTGAACCCTAAGGGGAGGGAGTGCTCTTCCCCTCCCTGAAGGAACTAAATGGACATCGATATGGTGTCTATAAAAGCTGCACATATGTCTCTAGTAGACGGTTGCAGCTATAAAATACCCAAGTCAGTCAGTCAAATAACTATCAGGTGCATTGTGCAATAGTGTTTGAGCATTGCATTTATGTTTTATAGGTGGAAGTACAGAAGGAGATGAACGCATAGAAAATGGCACAGTGGACTATGTGTTTGCCTCCCCAGAAATGCTTGTTGGTGACAAAAACTGGAGAAGTAAAATACAGGCTTTTAATGTGTCAACAATTGTAGTAGTTGAATTTCACACCATTTCAACATGGTAAGTGGCTTTTTCTTTATGGCAATACATTTACATACATTTTTATTTTGTTAACAGCATATTTGGTATTTAAATCTTACTGCTTTTTACAAAGTTTTAAACATGAATGATTGAAAATAACACATAAAATTTCTTTGATTTATTAATAATATTGATCACTTATCTTGTAACTGTGCAATGAATCTGGATTTATGAAATTAAAAATACAGAATAGACCAAATTTGTTTACCTACAACTATTGGTTACACTTGTTTATGTCATGGCTAAAGTACCTAGAATTGTCATGAATGAATATGTCGAGCACACTCTGCCTATAATCATATACTCCAGTGAACTGAATATAACATGTACATATAAATGTAGTGAAACATAGAAAAAAAAACATAAATTTGCATATAATATATCTATATATATTTATTATCATTACAATGCTAATATTAGTAAAGAAACTGGTTTATTGGTTAGTTATAATGTTATTTTGTATTTGTAGGGGTGAAGATCAAGAATCGGAAAAGCAAGCTTTCCGCAAATGGTTTTCCTATATTGGAGAGCTCCGCTCATTATTTCCTAATGCATCTATGTTAGCACTTAGTGCAACATGTACAAGAAAAATTTCAAAACGAGTGCTGAAAATCCTCGAGATGAACACAGATACCATAGAGATAAGAATCTTTCCAAATAAACCAAACATCAAGCTTGTTGTGAAAAGAATCCCCAATACTGTGGAAATGGCTATGGCGTGGCTTATAGATGCAATAGAGGAGAACATGCTTCCTAGAACATTAATTTATTGCACATCGATAAAGGACGCATCAAATTTATATACCTATTTAATCAATGAACTAATTGATGTTACGACAATATAAATTTTCTACTCAGAGACACCGGAGGAAAACAAAACAAAAATAATTCAAGGACTAAAACAACCCAACAGCGATTTACAACTTGTCATTGCTACAAGTGCCTTGGGGATAGGTGTAGACATGGCTAATTTTTACAATGTCATTTTGTTTGGTGCTCCAAATTCTGTTGTTGATTTAATTCAAGAGATAGGAAGAGTTGGGCAAGATGGAAAAGATGCAGTTGCACTTTTATTGTACAATTCGTACCACCTGTTGAAGGTAGATTTAGAAGTAAGAAATATGTACAAGTCTTCAGAATGTAGACGCTTGCTAATGTTAAAACCCTTCCTTTCTACAGTAGAATTTGTGGAGGCAAAAACAGGAACTGGGTTGCATTCTTGTTGTGACTTTTGTGCAATCAATTGTTCATGCGGTTCATGTACACTTTCTGACATAGAAAAACTGTTTCAGCACACCTGTGATGATGCTAGCGAGTCCTTGTCTGAAGATGAAAACACTAAACCATATGATTTATTGGACTATGATGACATTGTGGATATGTCACTACTTTGGGACATGCTGGAAGTGACAGAATGAGAAATATGTGTACATGTTATTGACTTGCTTTTTTAATGATACATGTATGTAATAAAGTTATCTTCTCATTGATATTAAAGTTTTTACAACCACATCTAAAGTGGACTCTCTATTGATTTCTTACTAGTCCCAAATGTCTGTTTGATTTTTTCCACCATTTTGACATCAGTAATTGTTAATTCTGAAAATTCTGCAATGCCAGTTTTAAAAGATTGTACTAAAAGATTGACAAGTCTTACCTACTATACAGTACATGTAATTAACCCTGTTTGTTGATCAGGTGAATGTACAACCACACATGTATATGTAGTCACTTGAATAATGATCTGCTATTCAAGCAAGTGATCATAACAATGTGACCTACAGTAACTGTTTGCTTGTTTGTATGGGGTTTAATGTCACTTTCAGCAATATTTCAGCTATAACACGAGGTCCAATTTTTAATTGGGGGGAAGCCGGGGTACCTGGTGAAAACCCCGACCTTCAGCAGGAAAACTTGCAATCCTTGTCAATTAAAGTTGGAGTCGAGCACACTCTGCCTATAATAACTGTAAATGTGTACATGAAGACTTATTGTAATGCAAGGTCAGGCACATTTTCTTTTTGCACTCATCCACAATGGACAACATAGTAAATTTATAAATCAGAGGTCAGTATAGTGTGGACATTGGTGGAATGTCCACACTACACTGACCTCTGATTTATAAATTTATATCTCCCTTTTTAAATAATTATACATTACTTAGAAGTGTTATGATAAAGCAAAAGAAACACCATGACCACTGCAGTGAGTGGGAAGGGTATACTATAGACAACCTAAACGTTTTGTCTACATCATCTGTGAACAGGTCAAAAAAGCAAACTGTACCCTAGCTGTAATAGATGTATGAATGACATAACACAAAAGATACATGTGTATATTTATTCACAAAATAATCAGAGAATTGTTTCAGGAAAATAGTCTATTAGTTATTTGGAATGTACAATAGGAATGATAGGAAAGTTCCTGAAATAAATTAATTCTGATTCTGGAGTTTTTAAGGTTTTTAGTAAGGAGCATTGGGGACCAGGTTGTGTACATGTAATGTACAGAATAACATAGAGATACAAATCTCACTAAGGAAAGGTGTTGCTAGCTTTAGCTACAAGAACATTACTTGACCAAAATTTTGGACATGAGGTGTTTTAACATAGACTCGTTAACATATACAGTTGAACACATTAATTTATCTTCCATAAAAGACATCACCGACAACCACCATCATTACAATTAAATGTGAGGGAGATTGTTAATTTGTCAATACATGAAAAATTCAGGCAAAATACACTGTATGTATCAGATAGATATTGCAAATCAAATGTTCATACTAATGAATTTGTGAAAGGTTAGTTGAGTTCATGATGTTATCATAGTTGTGAATAATAAACTCAATCTCCACCCACCCCAATCTGATCAAAATCAGCTGTTATGTTCGCTCCGTATAGTAGTGGCGTAGTACGTAGTATAGGGAGTGAACATAACAGCTGATTTTAATAAGATTGCAACCACCCATTTTCATTTTTTTAAAATAAAAATCAATCTGATCAAAATAATCTGTTATGTTCGCTTCATATACATAGTACATATATACGGAGCTAACAAAACAGCTGATTTTAATCAGATTGAATAAAATTGGCTATTTCTGCAATGATCTTTGAGAGCAAACAAATTACTGGTGCAGATAAGCAAATCATAATAAATAATTAATTTGTGAATGTCTGGTTTAATTCTTTTAAACAAGTATCGATGAGTACAGTTAAGTATCCACCTTTTTTGTTTAAAACAAAATGACAATATCAAGCAAACTAATAAAATGGACCTGAGAGAAGTTGAGGATATGTAACAATGTGAGATGACAGTGATATCTATGTGTCAACTCTACTACAAATACAAAAGTGTCATATTCCCTTGTTGCGGAGTCTATGAAATGAAACAACATTCTTATGTCTATATATCATTGTTGCAAGTCCATGGAAACAATTGTGAAAGATTTTTCTGTCAGCTGATAAAGCTTTACACTCCGACCTGGCATGTGTGAAAATGCATTAATATTAGCTAGTTCTGTTGCAACTTTTTTTTGACATCTTCTGTATATGAAGGTAAATGGTGAAATCCTTTTCTTACAGAAACATTGCAAAATGAGTCATAATGTTTGACAAAATTTATGATGTGAGGAAATGTTCTGGAATGGGACAGTATGCTTTCTTTTGACTGAAAACCAGAACAGTCTTTTTTACTGTCTCTGTTTAATAATTCAACATATTCATCCAAAGCCATGTTGTTTTTTCCTCCTTGCAAATTGATAAATCTATTTGCTATTAATCTTTCTCTCTGGTCACATGGTAGGATGCCCTCTGTTAATGAAATAAGATGTATTGAACCAATCGCATACTTAGTTTTATTTGTCAAGTTATAAATAGGCAATTCATATTTAGCTGACCGTACACTACGTTCCCCGTCACTCTTGTCTACTGCTGTGTCCAAGTTTTTGTGCAATAATGACAGCTTAAAAAGCATATGGCAGTAGCTTTCAATTTCATCTTTTCCTCTGGTAATGGAGTAGCAGGGGTTGTAATGCCATGTTTTTTTCCTCATGAACTTTCAGGGATCCAATGTAGGTATATGACTTGTCGCAAAAATGACATTTAACTTTTCCATCATGCAGATTTGCAAAGCCAGTAGTTTTCAGGATGATTGTGGTCAGTTAATATTTCTCTAAGGTCTTTCATTATGTCATTGAATCAAAAAAAGTGTTGCTTTTAGTACATGCCTACAAATGGTGTTGATCCAATTAACTTTTTCTGCAGATGTAAAGTTGCCAAAATTGTCAGGAAGGGGGATTGTTTGATCAAAATTATCAATACCAAATTCTTTAAGAAATAAAAAACAGCACATTGCATCTAGAATGATATAGTACAGTATTCTGTAGGGTCTGTAAGCATTCCGCACTTCCCCCTTCACATTTCTTGCATTCAATATGTTTCTGAAGTAGTATACAGTTCCTGTCACTTCCAGAATCTGTACTGTATGTTAACCGTCCTATTGCCTAAAAGAAATAAAACGATTGAAGAAGTTAATCTTAGCTATTATAAAAAAAAACTTTTAAGTTCTACAATTACTGCATTATGAATAATCTGAAATGTTTCACTTTACTGCTTCCATGGTAACAGTTATATTTCTGGAGAACGCAATAAAAATTTATACAAATCTAACAACAATGCAATTGTAAATTTCCTGCATTTTTTACTATTTATTATTTATGGATACTTAGAACTGGTCAGGAAAATATAATTTAGTATGTACATCAGCGGACCACACTATACAATACCACATATTTGTCATGTGGCACCCACGTATGAATGTCTTTGCTTACCTCCAAAAAATTCATGAGTCTGTGAAAATCTTCTATTTTTGAAATGAAACCTTCCAATCTTGCTGTAGGTGTTTCACCATTCAACATTGCCTGTTGTGCACATTGAATCCGCTCATCTGTCAACCTATCCCCTTAAGAGAAAAAGAAATGACAGAACTTAAAATGCAACCCATGATATAAACATTTTGAATAGTCATACTTAATGTTATAGTTATTGGGGTTTTTTTTGTCACAAATACAACTGTGTGTTTATTAGACAATAAAGTTGATTTGGTTTGATTTAATATATCTCAGTATTTTTAAAAGGTACAAAGGTCAACAGTAAAATTCTGGGCTTCCTACATTATGTCATAAAGGCACAATGCACCCATTACATTGAAACAACATACAAATTGTTTACCAATAAAGTCATTCAGAAAAAAGTTTTGTTCATAAAACCAACCAACAATCAAAATTATGTCAAATTTAGGTGACACATAACTGACTAAGCCCACTGACATACTAAAAGCTACAGGTGAGTAGTTAATTTCAGTTGAAATGTGTGCTTGTACAGGATTCGGTGTAATGTTACATAGTTTTAAACAGAGAACCAGATCTCAAAGTCTAGCTTTTTGATAGCTTCAGTCTATTCTTACCTCCAAAGAAAACTCAGGTTCTACAATTTGTTCATTGTTGGATGGAACATACTGTTTTTGGAGCTTTTTCAACAGCTGAATTACTTCTGCAGTCTTTGTCTCATTGCAATCAAAAAAGTACAAGTGGATACTAAAGAAGAGAAACAAATATTTCAAGTCTTCAGTACTAACATTAGTTATTCTTGTTCAGTACATGTACTTTCAATTGAAAAACCTTATAACTTATGTGAGACGCAAATTTGCATATAGCTAAATACTGCAAAATAATTACTTCTACTAAGGACATTTTCTGCAATAGTGTTTACCCGTAAGATAGATGTTTAATGTAGACAGCATTGGGACAAACTGTAAAATGTAATACTTCAACATTTTCATAGCAACTTGTTTTTAATACAGAAAGTAACACTGGGTAACATGTGCCTCTGTACCAACTTAATAGAACTACCTAATTCAAACAATGCATATTTTTACACACTAGTACCTGTTTAGTCTTTTTGCCTGCCAGTAAACTATATTTGTGGGTAAAATGGATTGGATATACATTTCCAAATTCATTTTTCATCTGGGGAATATTCTGAATTACAGCTGAGGCAACAAGACATACAAGTTCCTCCATCAGATTTTCTTGCTCTTGAACAGATGGTATAAATTCTTTAATATCTATATCAGCTGATTCAGTCTGTTGACTCTCTGTAATAACTGAAACTGGTGTAATTCTGTCAACCACAGCTACAGTGTTGAATAGATGTATTGATAATGTCTTCTGTTGTGAAGTTCTGGAAAGAATACAAATATGCATGTAATATGGATATACAGTATAGCTGGTAAACCTTATATATGAATTAATATCAATAAAAGCTGCATGGATGATAGATCTAGTTCTGAACCTCTCAATGTGTAGACCAAACCACTAGTTCATGTTGTACAAATACCGCTCAAATGCTACCAACATAATCTAACAAGTCATGAATGAGTGTATGTTGTTTAATGCCATGTGAGCAGGTTTACCCGTCTCATGTTGGAAAGACTAGTTTGGATTATGCATGCATATTATGTCTGCATTGTAGACCAACATGCATAGATGATATCTGATAAAGCTGGAACACTGTACGTACTAGACATTTAAAACCACTATGACCAGCCTTGTTGCACCTCCTTAGTTTTGCAAGCTCACCTGTGAATCAATAATTTATAAGTCTGCTTTTGATATTATCCAGAAAACGAAGCAGACACTCTCTGGAACTATCAGTTGTATGTACATGTATGCATAATATGTCATTTCATGTGTCTAGTTATTTAAATCAAGCAAAGGTTATATGTATAGAAATACATGCATACCTGAAAGAAGGCAGGATATTTTTATCCCAATTGTCGCCAACTAACTGAAATTTAACATGTCCTCCATTCGCCCAATCATCTCGTAACTTCAGTATTTCTTCATCTAGACTGTCTCTCCATGAAATTAACTTGTTCTGCACAGAACTTGATGTGACACAAACTCCAGTTTTGGCTAGTCGTTGGATGTCCTATATAGAAACATAAAACTGTACAGAATTTTTCAAAATTAAGCATTCAAAAACTAATATGTAAATATAAATGCAACTAAATATTGACACTAAGTGTGAATGTGTGTAATGTTTCCCAATATACAAGTCCTGTATACATATACATGAATGCAACTCGCTAATAAGAGTATAAATGTAGCTTCATGTATACAAACCACAATGCTTCAAAAATGATTCAGTCTAGCATGTTAATGTTTATATAAGAACAAACTAATTGTAATGCATGATTTATAGTTTGTGCACAGGTATCAACTTCCACATCAAGTAACTAGCATCCTTGTTTATTTATATTAAGCCATATACAAGGCATCAGTCACTTTACTGTAAAAAAAAATACCAAATTATGTAATTATTTCCATGTTTCAACTGATTTTTTTTTAGAGGTTGAACAAAAATATGTTGAATTATAACCAAATATGTAGTGTCAAATGAAATGTTTGCATGCATTTACCTGTAGTGTGCATCCACCATGTACAAGTACAAAAGATATACAATAATGAAGTTCTGACATCTCTTGACTGCGACCATGGAAAGCTGATGCTATGGTGTGTAATATATTTGAAAATTTATTTTCATTTGGAGATACTGATATATCACTGGTCATGGCAGTCACAACTTTTAGTACATCTGGAGCTCTTAATTGCAGTTCACTGTTGAATCTTTCCCATGTAAAAGTCATCAGGCTGTTATTGTCTTTACTTTGCAAAATTGAGCCAGAGTTTCGTTTACACAATTCTCTGGCTTCACTAGCTACAACTTTGGTGGCAGCATTTACAACTTCCCCTGGACTTGACTTCAACAGTATATCAACAACTGTTTTTTCCACATTTTCTGATTTAAATAATGCTTTGCAAAGTTTCTTGTGGTTTTCATTTTGTACTAATTGAGTCCTTTTCCTACTTGGATAATAGATGGTAATCTTTACAAAAATATATAAAGAAAAAAATGTGTGTTTGGTATGTAATATTTTGAATGTAAATGAATAACATTTCATATGTACATGTATATTTCTTTAAACATTTGCTAATTTTTTTTCAATAAAATTATTTTATTTTTGAAAAAATAATGTTTAGATTGATAGAAATCAGTTCACATCTTGTCAATCGATATGTAAAAGATATAATATCAAATTGTTCACAAAACTTAAACATTCATATTAAAAAATATTATAAGTACTTTTTAAAAGTGGTCTTACATGTGTATTTATATGTCTAATTGCCTACAACAAAATCTCTTACATGTGTATTTATAGGTCTGCTAATTGCCTACAACAAACTCTGTAAAAAAAAATATAAAAAATACTGTTCTAATAAAAAGAACTACATGCAATTATGTAAACAAACAAATACAAAACAAATGAACAAAACAGACATCATCTAAAATATATTTGTTATATGTGTAATACAATTTTCAAGGATACCAGTTTACTGCAAACTGGATTTGAATGAGTAAGCTAAATTTGAAGAAACCCCAATATCCTAAATATAACAAGCATACTTGAAAGGACATCTGCAAACAATTTACTCCATGTATACAAATATTTTTTTTAATCGTTATCTTTCTTCTCAGACATATATAACTGGAATCATACAAGATTTATTTTTGTTTTTTATTCATACACTTATATGTAAGCCTTAAGTGTGCACATCTGTTTACATAGAACTAAACAAATTTTCATTTGAAAAAATCTGTTAGTGTACATGCTAAAAAAAGTTGTTAATAACTTCCCAACCATTTAAAACACATGTACATGTACACACTGTATGTGTACCTACACTTTATTTCATCGGCATACAGTGTACCTACTTAGTACTAGTACATACCAGCCAAAGACTAAACAATCACAAATATTTTTACATGCTTAACTACAAAATCTGTCTTAAATGGTTGGGAATTTAGAATATCCAACAATAACTTTAGGAAAAAACATAAACTATCAATGTTGTTCCTATTACATGAAAAAAAAAATAAGAAGAAAGCCATCATACATTGCATGAATTGTAGTGTATGTTTAATGTGCATTATCTTAAGTTGCTTTCCTTCTGATTTCTGAATAAGGTGTGCTCAAGGTATTGTTGTACATGTAATAGGAACCTGGATTTAATTTCCAGTGTTACATCTAAATTTGGCAATAGACCTGTTAAATTCAGCAAGTGATATTTTTCCTTTTTTGACATGAGGAGCCATACTGTATAAAAAAAAAAAACTTAATATACTAGTACCAAGTTGTCAATTTTACATGTATTGTGAAAAGGAAAACTATAAAATAAACAAACCTCAACTTCTCCATGCTGTGGAACAGACATAACAGGCTGAGATGTTGTTTCGGCAAATGATCTCCCAAGCGATCGTCTAACAGTAACAGTTTTTTTCACCTGTACTCTCCGTCTGTGTCGTTTGCACATGATCAGTGGCAGGTCTAGAGACAGTTGTTGAAAAATTTACGTTGCTAATGTCACTAAAGGGAGCTATTTTCACTGGCTTGATATAGGTTATTGGCAGAATTGGATTGGATTGCTTTTTTGGTGGTTGCAAAATAACTGGACTTCTGTTTGTTTGTTTGTTTGTTTGATTAGGATTTTTAACGTAGCTTTAACAATTTTTCAGTTATATCGCTACGATGTCTGCATTGAGGCAGTTTATAGTGATGTCTAGCACTGAGACATCATGCCGCAGACATGTAGCATGATGTCTCACCCAGTCACATTATCCTGACACCAGGCCGACCAGTCCTAACACTAACCTCTTAATGCTGAGCGTCAAGCGAGGCAGCTGTTAGTACCATTTTTGTAAGTCTTTGGTATGACTCGGCCGGGAATCGAACTGACGACCTCCCGCTTCCGGGGCGGACGCTCTAACCACTAGGCCACCGGAGCGGTAACTGGACTTCTGAGCATCCTTTTTGTGATGGATTTTCGTTTCGGCGAAGGCAGATTTAAGAGTAAAGTTTTTGAAACAGTTTCTGTGGATTCTTTTAGCCTTTATTTACCTCTAAAACTTCCTTTTCTGACCTTTACACTTTTTCAACTGATCTGTAACATTTTTGGCACACTCCAATTTCGTCATCTGCTGCGATTCTCGGACTACACACCCCAACATAAAAAAACCAAATATAAAAAATGGGGTGGCAAGGCTCATTGGAAACTCGTACTACACCCCAACATAAAAAACCAAATATAAAAAATGGGGTGGCAAGGGTCAGAGGAAGCTCGGACTACTGCGATTCTTACTTCAGTAACTTGCACGATGTTTTACACTCGTTCCGAATTGAACTCAAGTTTTCTGTCCAGAAATTTCTTTTTAATCTCGCTGCCGTCTTCAAGCCTTTCTATCTGGATGAACGAAAACCCGCACAAAACATAAATATTTCCAAGAAAATATGTTTTTATTGGTGTTATGATTTGCACCGAGGGGATTTCCATTTTCTATTGTCTTTCGATATCTCTCGGTTTCTTTCTATCTGACACGATGTCTTGAAATACTGTTACTGGTTTGCCAGTAGCGTTTTGATTGGTCAATGCAAAGGTCGCCTGGACATGACCCCGTATCGAGTTAATTCAGATGTTAGTGGCGTAGTACGTAACAACTGATTTTAATCAGATTGATATATCACCGAAGCTGATAGGCTCCACTGTCTTCTCCAAACTTGATGCAGAAAGCGGATTTTATCAAATACCCTTACATCCAGAACGTGGAAAACTGACCACCTTTATTACTCTGCTGTGTCGCTTTTGCTTTAAACGAGTTCCATTTGGTATTACGTCGGCTCCAGAGATTTTTCAGAGAAAAATGACAGAGCTGCTGACTGGCTATGAAGGGGCTGAGGCCATTATGGATGATATACTCATTTATGGAAGAGCCTTAGCGGAGCATGACAGGCGACTAAATTTGGTACTAGAAAAGCTTAACAAAGAAAAATATGAATTGAGGAAGAATAAACTGGAATTCTTCGGTCACGTGATTAGCTCGGATGGCATACGCCCCAGTCCAGCAAAGGTTGCTGCAGTGAAAGAGCTTCCTGCTCCATTAAATATCAGTGAGCTTCGTCGCACCATGGGCATGATCAACTACCTTGGTAGATTTCTCCCAGACAATAATAATGCGACCAATTATGGACCTGCTGAAATCAGACACAGCCTGGTATTGGGGCCCAGACCAGGATTATGCCTTCACGAAAGTCAACCCAGCAAACATATGACGTTGAATAGACGTTGAAAAGACGTTGTACCATGACGTTGAATAACCGTTGAATTTTGGTTGTAAATGAAAGTTTTTTAGACGTCATTTTATGATGTTGATTCAACGTCATGTTACAAACCAAAATTGAACCCTTTTTCAACCAAAATCCAACGATTCTACAACCACTTTGCAACCAAAATTCAACCACTTTGCAACCAAAATTCAACCACTTTGCAACCAAAATACAACTGGTGTGCAACTCAAATACAGACTGTGCAAATATTAGTTTCAAATATTTGCACTGGTATATTCAAACCTGTTCCTTTGAATTGACAAAACAAAGATAAAATATCCATTCAAAATAAATTTATTCTATAAGCAAACACGTACATAATACAAGTCAAAGGATAGTATAATTGTCAAATTTATACAACATAATATTCTTATGCTCTGAAAGAAACATGTTAGCAAGGCAAGAAACAGCAATCATTTTTAGCTGGAGGATCTTCCCTTACCAAAGTTACCATAAGCTGCGTCACGGGAAAAGGGACCTCAAGACGACAAGAAACCCATCGTTAAATTGTTGCTCGTGAAAATATTTTTAGGTTTATACCTTATTTGTTTTAAGAAGAAAGTGAAGATAAGATAAGATAAAATGATACATTTTTGGAAAGGTATTTCAAAGCTGTATACATATATAATAAAAATGATTATTTACCTAATGGCTAGAAAAAGATATAGCTATTTAAAGAAAAATAATATTTTTCCAATCTCCAATTTTTGAAAAAGGCTTACAGCTACAGGTACCCTCCTACATCCAAATTTTTTACTGCGTTTTATACACCTTTCCCAACTTGAGGGAACCCTGTCTCAGATTTTTGATATAGGTCTTTATTTATTTTTATGACAATTTAGGAGGGTATTCCCCTGTCACTTCACATAAAAAAGGCAATAAAATTAAACTAAAGACATATATCAAAAATCCTCAAGTAGGGAATCAATGGTGTATAAAATGCAGTAAAATTTTTGTGTGTAGGTTGTTTCCCGAAGCAGTTAGCTTTTATTTAAAATTAGAGGTTGGGAAATAATATGTTTCTATAATGACCTACAGTCTTCGAAATTAGCATTTTCAATTTGCCCGCCTGAAAATTGGTATATACATGGAAATCATATGAATAAAGAAGATAAAATGTCTATTTTTATTTGAAGTTTCATGCAGTAAAATCCCTTTAGTATTGTTGGAGTTATTCAAGGAAACTGTAGTTTATAAAGGGAGGTAATTTGATAATATTGGAGGTAATATTGGAGGTAAGGCTCTTCCAGATAGTGGGTGTATCATGTCATATTATGGTAGGATGAATCATTTCAAAATCCCTTGATAATTGCAAAAAGTAATGAAACCTAGAGCAAATTGTAAGTTTAAGTCACAAATGACGCTTTCAACAAAGCCCATGTCAAGCAAGATATTCATCAACATTTACATAGATCTATATACATCTATATACAAGCTTCAAAACTAAGATCTGCAATTAATCAGTATTTGTACTTTTTCTTGCGAAAGTATATAAGTCCCTTAATTCTCAAAACCAGTGCTCTGTAAATTAATTGCACTGTTTAATATAAAGCAAGTCCATGATTGTATGTCATCAGAATAAGATTTAGTCCCTCTGGCCGTCTCTAGATTTTCTTCCAGCCGCACCTCGTCTGTCCGGGGCATACTTGAGGACAGACGCAACAGCTAGCTTTACTTCTTGCTCTGATGCTGTCGGATTGGATTTCATGGAACTAGCTGAAAAGGTTCAAAATGAAAGAAACTACTTTATGCCATATTGGATATATTACGGGTCACAATTGTTAATTTGTTTTGAATGTTGAGAGATCATGGTGTTAACCTCAAAGAATACCTGAAATACTTGAAAAACAATTACTTGAACAACATTTCTATTTAAAAAATAAATGGCCTTACAATATGAACAAAATCTAAAATGTTACATAAAATACAAAACAATAAGTAACACAAGAGTGATGCACTGTGATTTGACACCAAGGTAGAACCACCAACCTTCTATAAGCGACTAAAAGCCAGCAGGAACCGAATGGCTTACCACTTGAAGGATTGCAAGCCCAGAGCGAGGTTTGAACCTGCAGTAGTAAGGGGCAAGTGATCTCAATTCAGAGACTTTTAACCACAAGGTATGCTGGGGGCATTGTATGCTTTGGTCAGCATAAAAAATAATCACTGAATAGGTAATAACATTACAGAAATAAAGAGAATCTACTTACCTTGAACAACATCAAATAAGGCAGTCGACTTAAACGCCCGCTTCCCATTGTTCCCATTCATATTGAAACCTGACATCACTTCGTTTGTCATCAACCTGAAAACAGTTGCAACAATCGATTTAGTATAAATATGTGGAATAACTTGCTTGATGACAATTTTACGTTTTGTCTAAATTGTGTGGTGTTATAACAGGATGGAAAGTGTGTTTGATAACAGAGCACAATAATTATTTATCTATACAAGCAGAAACCGTCAAAAATAATATCTTTATGAACCCAAACCACCAACATGATAACATCTATTATTTATAAAAAAAATAGTCATATCATAAACAAAATATAATGTTCATACTTACTTGAGCAGAATCCTTTTTACTGTATCTCTTACAGAGGCACCACCAACCTTGGACATTGTTTGAACCTGTTATATTAAGTAGAAATAGAAGAATTTGATTTTTATCCAGTGTGTCTATGTCATTTGTAGATGTTACACAAACACGGCAGAATCAGAAATAAGGATATATAAAACAATTTTCTAGCTTCCAAGTATAAAAAATATCATACATTAGTCATCTACAATTTTGAAAATCGAGCGTCAGTCAATTTATACAAGTTTTTCAAACGTATCTCTTCTTTCCTCTACCTGAACATCAGGTGCTTCATCCTCACTACTGCTGCTTGCAAGTGCAATTGCTGCATCCTCAGCATGACATTTTCGCCAACGTCTCAAATAAGCCATTTTTCTAAATTTAAATTTTTGGAACAAGCGAATTCGTTGAATTGATATCCCCCGCCAAATAAATATTGTTTATTGATGGGTGCAGAACTAATGGAAAAGTGCATTTGAAGGGCTGTGCCTTTTCTCACTAGTATAGAGATCTATACACCTATTAAGTTTCATGTTGAAATCTATTATAGTTTCTGAGATATTGCCCTGACAATTTACAACATACAAAAGGAACAAAGGGCAATAACTCTAAACTAGGAAAGTGTACGGTTAAGGTTCTTGCACTTTGCACTTCTCCTCAGCAAGATCTATACACCCATGAAGTGCGAAAGAGCTTGGGATGAATGGACATTTTTGACGACAATTTCTTCTGATACATAATCTTTAATTTCTACCCAAAACACCACGGGGGAAAAGGGTTTGGGACAACTGTTGTAGACAAATTTAAGATTTTCCCAAGAAATGGTCATTAATCAACGAGAAAATCGACTTGAAAAAGTGAACTTGACAGCAAGAAGCCGAAGCCGTTCGAAATTGTGAATGGGTCCGGTTAGCGGTACCAGTTATATAAGGAAAAAAATCGCTGTCATTACCTGAAATCGTATTTTAATGTTGTTTCTTTTTTGTTAATTGGAATTTCTCTTCTCAAACCGCCTTTCGAACCGAGCTCGCAAATTTAAATGGCCGACTGGTAGTTTCGCAGCATTAAAAATTGTATGTTTTTGTAGAAAATAAGCTATAAAACAGCAATTAAATGTAAATGGCAGAAAGATAATTTAAATCCTATTCATTCAACATTATATTATAGTCAAATGAGGTATAAAACAATCACTTCAAAAAATTCAAATATTACGTAAAGCGACACCTATCGGTAATATTAAAACTAGAACGCAAGGGACACAATCATGACAGATCTTGTTGCGCTATTTTTAGAACTCCCTACGAAGTTTCCGGGTTTAGGAGAGTGTTTAAAATACATTTTGGCACTTGATGAAATGATTCTAGACATTTCTTCAACATAGTTATTTTATGACCAAAATACAACGTCGTATAGACGTCTTTTCCCGACGTTGTTTAAACGTCACCATTCTAACGTTGAATCAACGTTGTATTTTGGTTGCCGACGTCGCGACCGAAATTCAACCAATATTCGACATCTATTCAACGTCGGGTGTTTGCTGGGAAGGAGATGCTGACATCCACGCCAGTCTTAGCGTTTTATGACCCTAACAAGTTAACTGTTGTCAGCGCTGATGCCAGCTGTTATGGAATTGGTGGGGCAATATTCCAACAACATGGAGAAAAACTCAAGCCAGTTGCCTTTTGTTCAAGAACACTCACCCCTGCAGAGGTTAAATATGCACAGATCGAGAAGGAGTGCCTTGCATGTGTGTGGGCCTGCGAAAGGTTTTCACGATATCTTGTTAGACTGGACTCGTTTAGATTGCATACAGACCACAAACCTTTAGTGCCATTGATCAACACACATGATTTAGATAAAGCCCCTTTAAAGTGTCAACGACTGTTGATGCGGTTAAGACGCTTCAACGCAAAGGCAGAGTACGTTGCTGGGAAGCTTTTAGTAGTTCCAGACACCCTTTCTCGGAGCCCTCTCCTGGACCAGGATGCCACGTACGAAGAGGAAATGGATGTTTTTATAGAGTCAATGGAGGCATGCAGGCCAATTTCCGATACGAAATTAGAACAAATAAAGGAAGGTTACAGGAGTGACCACCATCTGCAGACTGCAATGACCTTCACCAGAAATGGATGGCCGGATAAGAAAAATAATTGTCCCCTAGATGTACAACCATACTTTGCTGTACACAGTGAACTCTCAGTTCAGAATGACCTATTTCTCTTCAGGGACAGGGTTATCATACCTACAGTCTTAAGGCCAGGAATTCTTTATAACATTCACGAGGGTCATCAGAGATTAGCCAAATGTCGTGAAAGAGCCCAAAGTTGTGTATGGTGGCCAGGAATCGCGAGACAGATCCAAGACAAAATAGATACATGTGAATTTTGTCAGATTAGAAAGCCAGCACAGAAGAGGGAACCACTGAAGACAACCTCTCTACCAGACAGACCATGGCAGAAAATTGCAATTGATATTTGTGAAGTCAAACAAGAAAGATACCTGGTAGCTATTGACTACTTTTCACGCTATCTGGAAATTATGCATCTAACAAAAATAACCTCCCAGCAAGTACTTGGAAAGCTAAAAAGCACATTTGCACGATGGGGAATCCCAGAAATTGTAGTTTCAGACAATGGGACCCAGTTCACTTCATCAGAATTCAAGGAGTTTGCGGAGAAATGCAACTTCAAACAAGTATTTACCAGTCCTCACTACCCACAAGCGAATGGTGAGGCAGAAAGTGGTGTCAAAATAGCAAAATCTATTCTTATGCAGGATGATGTATTCCTTACCTTGATGGCTTATAGAGCCACACCGACGGCTGCGACAGGTGCCAGCCCAGCCCAATTGATGTTGGGACGCCAGATGAGGACCACCTTGCCCATTATTGAAAAGAAATTAAACCCCAAGTGGCCAAACCTCAAAATCATCAGGCAGAGAGACCTTAGACAAAACAAAGATATGAATTACTTTACAACCGGCGCTACACTACACGCAATTTGCCAGATATTAATGAGGCAGACAGCATCATAATCAAATGGCATGGAAATGATAACAAGTGGTCAACACCAGGCATAGTTATTCAAACCGACAAAGATCGAAGAAGCTACTTGGTAAAAACTCCCCAAGGGATATACAGGCGCAATCGAATCCATGTTATGCGGATAAAAAGCCCTGAGAATCTACTTCCAGTTGAGACAAATACGTCTACAGACATTGTAACAGAGTCCCCACAGTGTCCTGTTAGGAGTCATTTGGAGTCCAGCACAAAGTCTCTAAATAACATGGAGCCCGTACCACCATCGGATGAATGTACCAGGTATCACGGTACCAATTGTTTTTCCATAGACCTCAATGCTAATATTTGGAGAGATAACTATATTTTCTATCCTAATTTAGCATGCATCTCACACACTGTTATAGAGAACAATGTTAGATTGTCAATTTGACAATGACAAAACCAGGTACTCCATTGCATTTAAGAGAGATAACTCTGCTGGAACTAGACAGGGGTATGAGTTATCTAGTCACAACATACCTATTTTCAGTCATGTGTATCACGTTTTCAAAAAATCATAAAAAATACAAAATTTGATCTATTTAGGAATTAGCATAAATTCACATGTTGCCAAGAGGCTAACCTTTTTTTTAAGCCTAACAGAAAGTACAACTCTTACATAGTCCACCAATCAAAGCTCGTGTTGTTGTTTACTTTGGACTGCAATGGACCCTACACCTTATGCACCGCCCGCCTGGTCATGCGCAATTGGTACCGTTATACCTATAGCAAACCTTGATTTTTCCAATAATCTGTGAAAAAGCTCAGGACTATATAACTAGCAAGTGTACTTAGTCTCGCTTGTCAAAAACAATTTTATGAAGTACTAAGCTATGTTCTATATGATTGTGTATAGAAATGTTATTGAGCTGTTGGAACTCTTGTTTGCATACCACTGCTTCCTTATCAAACTCATCTTTTGAAATAAAATGAATTCTTTTAACTATGAGTTGTGTTTTATTCATATTAGCACTTATCAAACTTCACTTTGGTGATATGCGATAAATCACATTATGTCATATTGTTTAATAGTAAGGTCAAAGGTCAACACAC
The DNA here is from genome assembly GCA_030141615.1 of Unio pictorum. Taxonomy (NCBI): domain Eukaryota; kingdom Metazoa; phylum Mollusca; class Bivalvia; order Unionida; family Unionidae; genus Unio; species Unio pictorum. The sequence continues at coordinate 1,072,893 of JARLTB010000269.1, forward strand.
TAGTTAGCATGTACCAGTTCTACTCTTAAAGAGACATTTTGATCTAAAATAAAGGACTTATAATTGTTTCATTAACACAGAAAGTAACAACAAGGACAGGTGGACATGGCCCAATCTAATTATAAAGTATTAGCTTTGAACACTTTACACTGTCTGCATATGCAAGAGGTCACTAACCTCTAGTCCTCACACAAAGGTCAAGCTACCCAGCCTCTTTGTCATACAAATAGAAAGCTTCCCTCCTTTCTGTAGTGCATACAATTGATGCAATAAGCCAATCTGACACCAAATAAAGTAGATAACAGCTTTTCTAAGTGGTTATCATGGATTTGGGGTTGAAAATGTGGACTAATATATAGAAAAAGTCTATATGTAGTAGAGACCTCAAGAATGATTATCTAACTAAGGAATCGCATGTTCATTTTTCACGGCACAAAAGTTTATAACAAAAAAAAAAGACATTTAGAGCAGGACTATTCAAATCAAAATAGGAAGGAATACCATATCTTTAACAAATTACCTAAAAGACTCATACCAGAATATTCTTTATGGTACAAGTGAACTATCTACAAGAGGACCAGTAGTGTCCTCTATCTTGGTCCATAACATGCTTTAGAAGAACAAGAGAGTTGTTTTTTATTCATGATTTTTCATCTTTTGCACATAAAATAGTCAATACTTTGGCTAAAATTGACTATATTAACTTTACATAACCTTTTTTTGCCTGTATGCTAATATTGGAGCTGACTACATTAGCCATTAGTCTATATATGCTATAGATATAGTTACAAAATCCCCATTCCAAAGCTAATGTGTGTTATTTTCTAAATTTTCTATGTAAAAGTCTGTCAATATTAGACCAAAACATCTCAATATCCATTGTTTAACCAAATGACACTATGACAGTATAGAAGTGGTGGTTATGTATACTCGTTACTATGGATACACTGTGAAGCTGGTATTATCTTTTAGGTATCACGTACCAATTGTTTTTCCATAGACCTCAATGCTAATATTTGGAGAGATAACTATATTTTCTATCCTAATTTAGCATGCATCTCACACACTGTTATAGAGAACAATGTTAGATTGTCAATTTGACAATGACAAAACCAGGTACTCCATTGCATTTAAGAGAGATAACTCTGCTGGAACTAGACAGGGGTATGAGTTATCTAGTCACAACATACCTATTTTCAGTCATGTGTATCACATTTTCAAAAAATCATAAAAAATACAAAATTTGATCTATTTAGGAATTAGCATAAATTCACATGTTGCCAAGAGGCTAACCTTTTTTTTAAGCCTAACAGAAAGTACAACTCTTACATAATCCACCAATCAAAGCTCGTGTTGTTGTTTACTTTGGACTGCAATGGACCCTACACCTTATGCACCGCCCACCTGGTCATGCGCAATTGGTACCGTTATACCACCACCCAGTGTGACCCAGTCCAGCCAACCCTCAGCAAGCCAGCGGTACCTAATGGGCCCAATAGCCCAAACACTCCAGTGCGGACGTTAGGAGAGTCGTCCGAAAACCAGCCAGATTCAATGATTTTGTCTAAGAAAGAGACTTTTACAAATGTGCCAACACGTAGTTTAGTATTCGATTTCTGAATTATTGCAATAGAATTGGACTTTTAGGTTTCTATAGTATTATATTCAGGACTATCTTGTGCAAGTTTACAGTAACCTATTATATAAATCAATTCCGTTAATTTCTGTCAGTGGACATTTCAGATACAAAGACAGTAAATTCATTGTTTACTTATTTAATGTTTTCATATTAATGGAATTGATTCATTGTGTTTCCTATCTACTAATAAGCAAAATCTTATGTTCTGATAATCTTAGAAGAGGGGAGTGTGACATATTGTAGTTTACTTGTTAGTTCTAATTAATAACTGCTCCCCTTAGTAGTTGCAACATTAGATAGGGACTGCTCCCTGCCAGGGGGCGCCGCGATAAAATATAAAAAGTTATTGACGTGTACTGTGAAGCTTACTCAAGAACTCCGCTATCAAAAGCCCGCTCAGTATATAGGAAGTATTGACTTGACCCGTAGAGCCGACAAGCGGGCGGTTCATATTAAACACTTACAAGTACACTCGACACCTGACATGCAACTTATACGTTGCCAGGCAGAGAAATTAGATCCATTATCACCTATAAGATTTAATTTAGGGGAAACCTCATTCGAAAACCAAACTTTAGATGACACTTTACCGTGTCAACCACCCCCCACCCCAATTCTTTAACTTTGACTCAACCACTGCCTACACAACCGCTAGGGATAAATATTGTTAGTACAAAAAGTACTCATGCACAGCCCGAAACAGCAGCATTGACTGAGTCTGCTTCAACTTACATAGGACATAAAACCGTAGGGAAGAAATTTACCTACGCCCAAATTGTTAGGGAGGCGAACAAACAGCCTGAAGCTATATATAAAGTAGGTCAATCTACGGATAGGAAAGATATTAAGCTACACAGCAGCCAAACACCAGGACCCTCTCGTCATACAACTAAGAATGAGACTAAAGAAATCACCCCCCCCCCCCAAGCTTAGAACAACAGGAAAACAAGTATACAAAGGCAAAGGAAAACAACCATTAAACCCTAAATTTAAATGTAATCCCAAATCATCAGTTAAACCGATGCTTAATGCACATATTTAAAATGGAAACACAAACACAGTCCAACAGCAGAATAGCGGAAACAATAAACAGAATAAATACACTTTCAGACAATATCATAATATAGATTTGACAGTGTATATGAAGAGCAAAACAAACTCTCTGTTTGATTTATCAACCGTGAGTATTGCTAAGGCATTACTCAAAGTGCACACAGGGCAAAGCAAGATCATCCGCCCTAAAACAAACTACATTATTTTACAGTGTAGCATACGAGCCCAAGTGGCAAAATATCTGGAATTAAATAAAGTTTGCGGCATGCCAGTAACAATGGAGCTGCATAAAAAAGCCAAATCTACTCAAATAGTACAAAGCAAGTGCACATATAATAACAATTTAACAACACAAAGCAAGGAAAAAACAGAAAATGACAGAAATATTCAGGTCAAACAACAACAACAATCACAGCCAATTAAATACAAAACAGTTCTCAAACTAAAAGGCAAATTAGCCCACAGTAGTAATTAGGAGATAAAAGATAAACTGATAGAGGGAGGCAACAACATTATCAAAAATTACAAAATAGGGAAAATCAATCAAACTAGGCCTGAAAGTGTCACAGTGATAGAGACCCTCACCCCGCTGCCATCGATAATTAAGCTTGGACCAATAGGTATTAGGTACAAAACTCAACCCTTTATTAATAAAGTAAGATACTGTAATAACTGCCAATATTGGGGACATAATAAGGTCACTTGCACCTTTAAACATCTGTGTGAAAACTGTGGGGGGGCCACACAAGGGGGAATGTAAAAAGGAAAAACCCAAGTGTGCCAACTGTAAAGGAGAGCACCAAGCTAACTCCAAATCCTGCCCAATTGCTATTAGAGAACAAGCAATAATTGGGTTAATGAATACAAAGAACTGGCCTTATATCAAAGCAAAGCAAGAAATAATAGGCCAACTACAAAATAAAAATAAAAACAGTAAAAATGACTGCAGCAATTTACCTGACCTGAATAATAAATCTAACTTAACTTCAATAACTAACCAATCCAAACAAAATCAAACACTTAAATGTGACACAATGACTCAAACAGAAGCATTAGATGATTTGGGAAATGCAACTAACCTCCCTAAATTGAAATTAGCTATAACAGAAATAGGAAGATATATTAGTAATGTGCAGAAGAAGGACACAATCGATATGAACTCCCTCAAAAATGGGCTACAATCCCTATTAAAACAAATAGAAGATGGTTTAACTACTGAAGCGATATGTCCCCAATATGAATAGCACAACAATAGAGACTACGAACAACAATATAAATAATCCTAAAACAAATTTAATTATATGGCAATGGAATGCCAGAAGAATAACTATTAATATTAATGAACTGAAATTAAAATTAATAAATACAACTATTAAACCTGATATAATTTGTATCCAGGAAACCAAAATAACTCCAAACACAAGATCTCTACCAACCATACAGGGATATGCTCCTGGATACTATCAAAATAGGAAAGAAGGTCAAGGAGGAGGTCTAGTTGTTTTTATTAACAATAATATACCCTCAACTAATATAATACAAATAACAGCAGATAATATTAAAATCTCTAAATTAGAAATACAAGCCCTTCTAATAAATACAGGTAGAACTAAATTCACCTTATATAATTTCTATGATCCAGGGGGAGATAATAAAGAAACCCATAACCTTGCTTTACAAGCACTTAAATTGCACATTGCTTCTAATCAAGCAATTATTTGTGGCGACTTTTTAATGCCCATAATGTAATATGGGGGGAGGGAGAAATAACTAATAGCAGAGGTAGAAGGATAGAAAAATGGATTGCTGAATCCAATTTTGCATTACTTAATGATGGAACCAAAACTAGACTCAATCCGGTAGATGGCACCCTTTCTGCTATAGATCTAACCTTATGTACTCCCAGACTTGCTCAAATAGCATCATGGACTGTAGAACAGTCAGACACTATGGGAAGTGATCACTTTTTAGTAATAACAACATTACAAATTTCTACACAACTTCAATCAAACATAAAGATTCCTAAATGGAACTACAAAAAAGCAGACTGGGATAGCTTTCAAACAAATATTAAAACCATTAAACGTGAGGACATACAAAATGAAGATATTGATCAATATTATGAAAATATTACCCAGGCTATAATAAGGGCAGCTAATGCTACTATTCCAAAAACAAATTGCAAGCCAGCTAAACTCAGTGTTCCATGGTGGACAAATGAAATTAATAATGCTAGGAAAAATTAAAAAAAGCATTAAATAGATTCAAGCGCACAAATAACATTATACATTTTAGGGAATATAAAAACTATGACACTGAGTTAAAAAATTTAATTAAAAAATCTAAACTGAAAACATGGCAGCAATACTGTGACAAATTAGACTATAAAACTAACTCAAAGCAAGTCTGGGATAAAATTAGAATAATTAGAGGTAAGAATACTAATAATACACCAAAAATTAATAACATTAGTAATCATAAAGAACAAGCTAATGCATTAGCGATACACTTTCAAGCAATGAGTAGTAATGCAAATCACACAAAAAAAATTCCAGGAATATAGAAATAAAACTGAAACTGAGCTTAAACATATGTTTACTGATTTAGGTACCAAAAACTACTATTTAAATGATAAAATTACCTTATATGAATGGCATCAAGCCCTTAAAACCAAAAAAGACACCTCACCCGGAGAGGATACAATAGGATATTCAATCTATAAAAAATTGCCTATTAGTTTTATACAAATAATATTAAATATGTATAATAAAATTTGGAACAGTGGAAAACTCCCTAAAAAATGGAAAACAGCAGTTGTTATTCCAATACTAAAACCAAATAAAGATAGGAATGATGTAAATCCCTATAGGCCCATTTCCTTAACTAATAATATATGTAAAATTATGGAAATTATTATTAATAATAGGCTAAAATATCATTTAGAAACTAATAATACGGGTGTCAGATATATGCCACGGCATCACCAACATTACTTTAAAAAATTACACAAATTCAACGTAAAGCCCTCCTTATAGCAACTGGGGCATTGCCATCTACGTCGACGGAGGAGTTGCAGGTCTTGGCAGGTGAACCTCCGCTTCACTTGAGAAGACAGGAGGTCATATGTTGCCCCACATTACAGGCCATTAAAAAATGTACAAAACCACTAATAAAACGAGGTAAATATTCTAACTCATTTGGTAAGCAGATAAATAATATGAAAACTAAACTCCCCGTTGATATATTTCAAGTAGAAAAATCTAAACCTCCAATTATAATTCCCTGGAAAATGAATTATATACATGTAGATCTCTCCCTACAAAACCAAGGCAATAAAATACAGGACCCACATTTCTTAAAAATGCTTGTAAATGAAAAGATACATAATCAATATAAAAATCATACTAAAATTTATACAGATGGTTCCAAAATAAACAACCTGCACGAACAGCAGCAGCATGGGTCATACCTAATTACAAAATTTATGAGGGCAAACGACTACCAGATTATTGCTCCATATATACTGTTGAATTCTGGGCTATACTACAAGCTCTGAATTAGATCCAACAACATAAACCCTCAAAAGCCCTAATTGTCAGTGACTCACTTAGCGTCCTAAAAACTATACAAAACAATAACTCCTATAGTAGGAAAAACTTCCTTAATCAATTACAAAATAATATAACAATACTTAAAAATCAAAAAATATTACAGTAGATTTTCTATGGGTACCTTCACACATAGATATAAAGGGAAATGAATTAGCTGATCGGCTAGCCAACAACAAACTAAATGATTTGAACCATGAATCATTACTGTATAGTTACACTGAAATGTATAGGTTAATACATACCATGATAAATGACATGTGGCAAAACACGTGGAATCTATCGACTAAAGGGAGAGTACTACATAATACTATTAAAACAGTCAATAGGACAGCAATAATACTAGGTAAAACAAGACGTGAACAAATTAAAATGAATAGGATAATAATAGGAAAAACAAAGCTGGCTTATAGCTTTGGTAAATATCTAGGACTATTTCCTCATAATATAAATTGTTTTCGATGTAAGCAACCAGAAGATCTAGCACACATATTTAATAACTGTGTAACTAATATTACACATAGAAATTTACTTAAAAATAAACAAAAATTAAAAAAAGCCCCAAGTACTTATCCAGATATACTTAATTTAACACAATCCAATATACACTTAACTGCTAAAAATATTATTGATTTTCTCATCAGTTCAAACCTAATAGATAAAATATAACAATAACAATAATAATAATAACAATATCATAAAATATTATATACTAAATTAATTTATTAAAATCTTAAAAGTAGAAATTATGATAGAGACTGGCCTATGAATCTGTGGAGGGGGAGTAAATGAGGGTGGGTGTCGATATGAGGTTCTTTTCAAGACCTTACGCACCTTGCGATTCTACACCCACTCATAGATACCGCCCTGGCAGGGACTGTCGCCTAATAAATCTCATTCGTAATTACTTACATTAAACACATACAATATTATAATATAATAAAAATAATAATAATAATAAAAACTCTAAACAATAGTAAAAATTGTGATAAAGACTGACCTGTGGATCTGTGTGGGGTGAATGAGGGTGGGTGTCGATATGAGGCTAATTTTTTAGACCTTACGCACCTTGCGATTCTACACTCACTCATACACACTGCCCTAACAGGGATCATCGCCTAAACAGTCTGACTCACAATTATTTACATAAAACACCTACAATATCCTAAAACACTATATATTACAAAATAATAATAGTAGAAATCGCGATAAAGACTGGCCTGTGAATCTGTGAAGGGGAGCGAATAAGGGTGGGTGTCGATATGAGGTTCTTTCTTAGACCTTACGCACCTTGCGATTCCACACTCACTCATAGACGCTGCCCTAACAGTGACCATCGCCTAATCAGTCTGAATCGTAATTATCTACATACAGCAATTTATGGTAATAAATTACTATTACATCCCATTCTAACAACATCCTCTATCTTCTTCCCCCTTTAACTTCATTTCTAATACCATTCTGAAATGATAAGTTAATGGCACCGAGTAATTTTAAAACAACCCTTGAAAGGGACATAACTCGACAGGGGAAGAATTAGAGGACAGGCCGGATACAAGGGACACAACTCGAATATGAAGGAATAGGAGAACAGACAGACTACAGCACAGAAATTGAACCAATATGGACATGATGATTTTGGAGTGGGAGGATGAACAAAGCATGATGATTCTTGGGACCTGCAACAACAAAAATAGCCCTTTTTAGGGCTCCTTGCCATTTAATTAATTTTCATATTTTTATTAATCTTATGTCATTTTTATTATTATTTATTGTAATTTTAATATAATATCATCATTCATTTTAATTTTAATTTTATTTAATTTTATTTTATTTTATTTTATTTTATTTTATTTTAAATATATATATATATATATATATATATATATATATATATATATATATATATATATATATATATATATATATATATATATATATATATATATATATATATGTACCCTTTTGTCCTTTCTCTTATACCAATATATTTATATATTGTGTCTGGGATTAGGGGAAAGTTAGTGAAACTGAGAGGGGACAGGCCCTTTCCTATAATTAGGAATCGTCTGGATCGGAGCCCGCACAGGTGTACAGCCCGGTACAGCTCTGTGCCTAACCCGGTCACTCCTTCAGGGAAGCTGACTGAAACCTTTCCCAATTTTTACATCTATCCCTCTATAATTATTATCTTATTTTATTATTTACTTATTTCTCGGGAATAGGGGAAAGTTGATGCGAACTGTAAGGAAACAGGCTCTTTCCCATAATGGGAATCGCCTGGTCTGGAGCCCGCACAGGTGTACAGCCAGGTGCAGCTCTGTGCCTAACCCAGACAGTCCTGCAGGGGAGCCGACCGACCCCTTCTATCCCATTCTAAATCTCTGTCTTTGTCTGTCAGTTCGTATTGTCTTGTCTATAATTTATGTTATATGTACTTAGACATAGAACTCTCGCAACGATAATTGGTATGAGAGTTCCATTTGGCTAACCACTCAATTGAATATGAACTTTTTGGCCCACACCCACAAAATTCATAACTTTAAAAAAACATAACTAGAATAAAAACTATCAGTCACTTCGACCCCTTAAATTAGTTTTTTTGTTTTTTCTAGGGGGATTTGCCCTCGTAAGAAGGGTTTATCCCCGGCCTGGTTAGGGACTTCACTGTACACTCTGTACATAACTAGGGCATAGTGATAGGAGCTAAGAAATTCAGTAACCAGAATCATTACAATTGCATAAGTGGCTCACGCAGATATAGGAATGTCCATTAATACAACTGGACTGAATTTGACATGAAACCACAGAGAGACCATTTAAGGTGTGGCATCCATGACCGGTGCTGCCTTCTCTCTGTGTGTTCGGCTTGTGTTGCTGTGTCGGGGGTTGTGTGCTTCGGGAGTGCCTTGGGGGCGCCTCGTGTTTCTTCGTGGGTGGGTGTGGGGGCTCGCCTCGCTCCGCCCCTGCGTGTGGGGTGGCGGGTTGGGGGGTTGGTGATGCCTTGGATGTTTGCTTGTGCCTGGTCGGGGCCGTTTCCGCCTTTTCCTCTTCCTGACATGTGCTTTCCGAAGTTGATAGGGGGGAGGTGTGAGTTCAGTTACCTACCTACCCCAGGGCTTTCATTTATACCGATAGTTACTTATTAGTAATTCGGTATAACGCCCAAATAAACAAGTGCATTAATATGCACACGAACGCCCGAGTGGGGGGGGGGAGTAATAACCCTTCCCCAAGGGAAAATTAAATGTTCAGCGATATGCTGGATATAAAAGTAGCACAAATGACCCTTAGTGGTCGGTTGCTACTATAAAACTCCAACTTGCTTGCTACTGTGAAGCCTAGATACACTACGCTGGGCACAGCGATCACAAAAGCCCGTACACTGAGCAAAAAAACCGAAAATTAAAGAAGCAAGTAACCCTATAAACAGGCTAGGGAGATAGGAAAAATTATTCAAAGCACACGGGAGTAACCTACCACTTCGGGAATATAAACAACATAAGCAAAATAGGGGTATTACATCAAAAGCATCAGATAGCATAAACATTGAAGGAAGGGATAAAACATCAAAAAGGAAGGTGTGAAAATCAGATAGCAACAACAACAGATAGGCGTGAATGACAGGCAATAAATGAGTCGAAGTACTTATACTACCATATCTATCTCTGACTTTTTCGCTATATACAGCCTCGTTGACAACATTAACAATTAACCAATATGAATCAAATTCATAGATAGGTACCACACAAGTAAATTTTACATCAGTGGTCTGAGACCAGTCCACGTAAAATTTTCAACTCGTGTTAAGGCGCCAACTTAGACATATAAGGTAGTCTAAAGACCAAAGACTATCAGGTCTCGCGACACAAGGTCGCAGCACAGCTATTATATATTATACGCAATACAATACCCCAACTTAATATTACAAGTAGTCCCAAGTCCAAGACTATCAGGCCCAGCAGCACAAGGCTGCATACGAAACTAATGTATAAGACCTAGGGCCCAAAATAATGAATATAAGGTGGTCAAAAACCCAAGGCCATCAGACACAGCAGCTCAATGCTGCATCAAACAATCTTATATCTTATTAGACAGTAATTAACCATTCAACTTAAGAAATATAAGGTGGTATCGAACCTATAACCATCAGGGCAGCGGGTCATAAAACCACATAATTAGGCTGTCATACGAGGTTGTATACACTATAGATTCACAACAGCACAGAGTCTATCAAAATTAATAGGGAACATTTTAGAACAAGATACCCTAGAGTAAGGAAGCACAACTGACCTACGTACACGCCAACCTGCCCGAGCCACCTTTGCATCTTTTTCACTACCGGATGCCACCAACCTAATAACCACACGTGTGGAGCACGTCCATTATTACGCAGCAGTATAGACCTGGATAAGACAGAGTGTGTGTTGGGTCCATTCCCACTCACCTCGGCCTACCATTCACTTCGATAGTTGCTCAATAGCGACTCCGATCTGACGGCCAAAATAAAATAGTGTTCTATGAACACATAATAGCCTGGGGGAGGCGGCACCATTCCCACCCTCAGGAATAATTAAATAACCAGCCTTTGCTGGATAAAACATTGCTAAATGACCCTAAGTGGCCGAAGCACTTAAATTCAACCTAGCTAGCCGTGCCACCCTAATGTTAAACATAAGAAACTTTAAAGATTCATGTTTACCCACAACGGCAGTCTGTCAGGTCATATAACCATGCCATTGATACATCATGGTATATTTATACTTCACATTACATTGAAAGGCATAGTTATAAAAATGCGATTCTTAACATTTTACACCATGAAATTTATTTCAGCATTTGTTTGTGAGTAAATGTTATTAGAATTATTTGTCTCAGAGATGGAATTTGAACGCGTTTTCATTAAGCTTGGGATGATTCTTGCTTTAAAAGCTATAGTAAATACGGGTTATGCAAAAAAATATAATTAATCTAAAAGAATCCAACATTATAAGGGTCATTCTCAAAAAATATTGATAATTGTGTGATTTCTGGTATATTTAAACCCATTTTGATTTAAGTCCACCCTTTTTAGCTTGCAATGTCAATTTAAGTTATTACAAGAATAAATTTTAATAGCAAATGGTTCATTCCTTGTCTGAATTTTTCAGAGTTTGCCCCTTGGTACATTGAATTTTGTAAAATCTTAATGTGATTTCGCCGTAACACAATCAATTTGTGTTAATTTATATCACATATATTAAAGTTTTTTCCCAAAACCTTCAGGTTATTATTGTATCACATTGTTTCTTCATAAATATCAGTCTTATTTACACCAAAAGATTGTGAAACTTATAGGAATTTCCAATAAATTCAAAGTGCATTTCGCCGTGTCCCTTGTGTTACTCAATATATCATTATCTGAGTAAGAGTTGTATTTCTTATGGAATATTTCATAAATAGTTTCTCCCTCAAGTAGAACTTCCTCTTTGGAATTATTGGTAATGGAGCAGACGATATAATGCAGCAATGACGTTTTTATTAAGATTAAAGGTATGTATGGTAATGCCGTAACTTTTATTTCTGTCCACATTGTTACTCCATATATAAACAGTAAATATATTGATTTTATAATAAATTTGTGTGTAGCATTTGTATATCACACCATGGTTAAACATATTGTTTAATCATTCTGCTAGAGAGCATATATTGTGAAATAAATGAGAAACACAGGTAAATATGTCCCTTGTGTTACTGTTCCTTGTGTTACTGTAAAAAATGTAACACAAGGGACTGATTTAATAACAATAGTGACAAAATTATTGTCTTTCACGGCATAGCATTTTATGAATAATAAAAATATGATTTGATCATAAGTAAACGTTTATTTACCTGTTTGCATTCAATGATAAACCACTGGATCACAAATTTAAATGAACCAAAACTGTCAAATAGAATTTAGTAACACAAGTGACAAATACGGTAACACAAGGGACATAAACTATATTTTTTTTCTTCAAAAGTTTAAGCATTCGTTTTGTACAAGGAATAAATTTAGGATAAGTTACATCATTCTTTATTGCAAAAATAACAGAACATATTAGAATATAACATCGAAATACTTGCATAAAATGAGTTTAATTTTCAGTAGAAATAAATATTATTAACCACATCCTTAGTAACACAAGTGACTAAAAAAAATACCAAGCTTAATTATTTGATAGTACTACAAAACAGCAGTGGAAAATACAATATATAATTGATGGTTGTCCATCGTAAAGATATTTTGTCATTCGTTAACATACTCATTACTATCTTATGTTGTTGCTACCATTAATATAACTACAAGGAATGAAAACGAAACTTGTTATGCTTTTTTATCTTTTTATGTGATTCTCTTGTTTAACCCAAAAATCTAAAAATAAGGGAATGGACAAAAAAGCTTTTATATACTTTTGTTTGATGATAATAAACCATTGGTTTCTTTTATTTTTCAGAATGTAAAGTCGAATCATAATGGCCTTAACAAATGCAGAAAAACAACGTCGTTATCGACTAAAAAGATATGCCGATCCGTTAAGAAGAGAGGAGCACAAAGCAAAATGCAGGGCAAAATACCAACAAGATCTTGGAATCGGCAAATGAAAACTTATAGGAAATATGACTCCCGAGAACAAAGAAAGCAGAGAAAGGAATGGAGAAAAAGGAAAACAACTCAACGTAAGAGGAAGATAATGAAATTCTTACGCCTCCTTCATCACCTAGAGAAACAGCTCAACCAATGGGGCATCAAAACACTCGTAGAAAGAAAAGACTAATGGCAAAATGCTATCGAGACAACTTAAAGTTGAAAGAGAAGCTCGAAGCTCAGAAAAGACTTACACATAAACTTTATGTCCGACTTCAAAGAGCTAAGAAGTCACAAGGAAACGGATCTGTTCCAGATACACCAAGGTCAAAGACAAAGAAATTGTTGAGAAACTGGAACACAGAGCAAGGCAGCATGACTCGAAAAGAAAGACGAAAAATGAAGAGCAAGGCTACAAAAAACCTTTTTTTTCACTTTTCCCTGAATGAAGATCTTAAGGACATGTATAGACGCTCTAAGAACAAACAGAAGAAGTACTTATCAGAGATAATAAGAGGTAGACTATTAAAGAAGTACAAATCATTAAATAGAGCAAGAACAGAGTTTCAAATTCAAACAAGTAATGACCGTCTTAAGAAGAGTTCAGTGTCATACAGATTAAGAACGAAGATTTGGAATTTCTTTGAAAGGGACGATAATAGTAAACTCACTCCTGGAATAAAGGAAACAGTTACGAAAAAGGGTGTTAAAAAACAGAGGCGAATTTTAACCGACACAATTTACAAGATACATGAGAAATTTTTACTTGAGAACACAGATGTTAGTATTAGCTACTCAACATTTTGTAGACTTAGACCATTTTGGGTCCAACCTCCAAATGAGAGAGATCGTGATACTTGCGCATGCAAGCAACATGAGAACATGCAATATCTTGTAGATGCACTCTATAAGCTTAAACGTATCGAAACAAGAAACCTGACAGAACTTACAAAAAATTTCGGTTGTAACGTCAAAGATCTTAACTGCATGTATGGACAATGTGAGAAATGTGCTGAGGTTAATATATTGAAAAACAACGGCGAAGACAACAATGCTGAAACAACCTGGTTTCAATTGAAAACAAAGAAAGAGAAACGAATCGTTAAAAATGAGCGAGAGGTCACTCTAACTGTTAAAGAGACAGGAACAGATTCAATCAACTCATTAATGGACACATTTGCCATTGCCATGAAGCGATTTAAGATACACTGATTCAATATAGCTAACTAAATGGACTACTACAGAAACACCAAAGAGAATATTCAGCCAAATGAAGCTTTTATACATGTGGATTTCGCTGAAAATTTCCAATGCGAGCTGTCAAACGAAATACAAAGTATGCATTTCGGCGCTTCAAAGAAGCAAATTACCCTTCACACACGTGTTTGTTACACTACATTAAGTTTCGAGACATTCTGTGCTGTTTCAGACAGTTTGGAGCATAGTCCTAGCTCAGTGTGGGCATTCATTGAGCCATTATTAGACAAAACCTTGAAGGAAAATCCAACTATTGATAGGTTGATCTTTTTCAGCTATGGTCCAGCAAGTCAATATAAACAGAAAGGAAACTTTTTACTATTCACTAAAGATATGGCTTCACGAAATGTCAATGGTGAATGGAACTTTCACGAGAGTGGTCACGGCAAAGGAGTGCCAGATGGTGTTGGTGGAGCACTTAAGCGAAGGGCAAATGAATTAGTGCTTCACGGAGTTGATATAACAAATGCTTAAACATTTGTTGAGAATATGAAGAATTCATCAGTGTTTGTTTATGAAATAGGACAAAAAACAATAGATGACAAGACTGTTATCCTTTCAAAAGAGAAAATGAAACCCGTTCCAGAAACCATGAGACTACACCAGATAAAGTACTCAGGATATGGAGAAATATTGTATAGAGATGTTAGTTGTGTTTGCTCCGAAGGTTCTTATCATACAGAACACCAAATGAAACATCATTGCCTAATTGATGGAAAAGCGGAAACAAATTCATACAGTAAAACACCAAATGACAAATTTCAAAATGAGACAGAAACTAAGCATGAGAAAAATAAGGACACTAAGAAGGAAGAAATCAAACCGGTACAAACAAAGCATCAGCCAAAGATAATAGGTGACTCAGCCACTAGAAAGGCTTTTTTCTCAGAAATGTTGGTAGAACTCGGACAATGTCAGACGTTTAGTGACATTAAAAAAAAATGTGTACACATACATCAGCTTATAGATGAAAAGAGATATACATTGAATTTTTACTTTTCTCCGTTTATCATGAATGCAGAAATTGAAGTCGATGAAAACACTGTACTGCTTTGTCCCTCTGACATACTAAAGGACACCACACTATATCCTGTTATGATAACTGCTAACGGCAATTGTTTACCTTATTCAGGAAGTGTGATTTCTTCTGGATGGGGGAAGAAATGCGAGTTAGAATAATAATTGAATCTTGTATCCACAAGGAATCATATTTGAACCAGACATTCTTAGAACGAGGAACTGACGATCCAATGAATGATTCTCTTGCAAAAACATATGCCTTCTATTCTGACGAATATTCAGATGAAGCACTCTCTGATGGACAAATCAAACAGATCTATGAAAAGGAAATCATGAAAATCTGCAAGAACAAATCCTATATGGGTATATGACAAATATTTGCATTATCGAGTGTTCTTTGTTGCAGAATATTTTCCGTCTATCCTTTAATAGGAAACCAAAATGTAAGAAAGGATCTACACCGATTGGTTAAACCGAGAGAAGAAAGATCTACTCAAACGAGCTACATAATGTTGACAACAACAAGACAAGACATGTCTAAACATTATTGGATTCCTAATCATTTTGTCACAATGTTGCCGATGGATCGACCAAATACAAAGATTTCTGTAGATGAATCAGTGAAAGATATTGAAGGTCAGAACGTTCAGAACGTTACGCCAGAAACAGAGGACAAACAAGAGACAAAAGTTAACGATTCAGAAACAAATCATCATGAATCAGAGAACATTGAATGTAAGTCTGAAACTCAATGAAAGCACCGAGAACATCAGGAGTCATTTTGATATTTCTGATTTAAGTCCTCAAGATTTATTGGGAAAGTTTGTATTAGTGAGTTATGACAATAAACCATATCCTGCAATAGTAACAGACTGTGATGAAGCTGAAGTATATGTCAGCTGTATGCACAGGGTTGGAAGAAGTTTGGAGAATTCCTCCTTTTATTGGCCACTTGCTGTTAGAGATGAGTGTTGGTATGATATGGAGAATGTTATTGGAAATATTCCCGAACCATAGCTTGTTGGACAAAAGTACTGTGTTGATAGTGAACTGTGGGCCTTAGCTTTACAAAATTGAAAAAATGACATGATTATGTAATTTGTATTGTGAATTTTTCCTCAATTTTACCATCTATACACGATGAATTGAAAGTGACTTCATTAGAAATTTTGTTTTCAATTAATAATCGAATATGTTGAGGTTTAATCTTCCAACAAATATTTTTATAACGGAGGAGAGAAGTACAAAACTGTCCTTTGTATTACTTTTTATTCCCTTGTGTTACCAAAATCAGTAAATCAAAAGTCAAGGACCAGTAAACTGAGTTCATTCAATCATAGATGACTATTTTGGACTTTATGATTTACATCAAACAATAACAATGAATATTCTTGAAAAAAAGATGTTACATTTATTTAATGTTTGAATATCACGTGTTACCATTTGAGTCATTTATGTTACATTATTGTCCCTTGTGTTACATGTCAAATATTAACCAATTAAAAATTACTTTGCCATTCCAGTTGTTCAAGATTCGACATTAGAACCATTTTGATGACACTTGTTAACATAGAGGATAAAATTAAGAAATAAGTAAATTCTTTTGGAATTATAATTAAAAATATGTGAGTTAGATTTTACCTTTTTACTAGGTCATTTTATAAATCTAAGAAACAAAAAGATAAAAACAGATAAGAAAAAAAATCTTGGATTAGTTGAGTATTTTTCATATATCACAGATGTTAAGCTGATTACATCGATAATATTAAAGATAATTCGGAGAAATAATTCTTATATTGCAGTTGTAACACAAGGGACATTTACTAGTAGCAATGAGCTATATTTTCAAATTTAATATTTTGTTTGAATTCAAAGTTGGTGTTCATTGTTTGTTTTACACATTTTAATGGTTAAGTGATCAAATAAAGCTTACATTGATGAACTTTGTTTGGTTTCATTATCCAAAAAAATCAGGAATAAGATTTTGACCTTTTTGAGAATGACCCTTAACACATTACAGGTGATACTCATACGTGCAGTTCAATATCGATTTCAACATAGAACTGGAGAAGAATGAAATACGGTAACCACATTAAAAACCTATCAGATAATCGGCGATAAATTTGAAGGCCATGAGCATGTCTAGACTCGTTGTACCAGAAAAGTATCTAAGTTTAGAAATGGAAATACCCTAACATAATTTTCTAAATTTAGAACATTAGGAATCACGTTGCTAAGATTAGATGCGATGAATAAGTGGGCCAAGAGCATGCATAGACTTGTTGGAACGAAAATTGGTATCTAAATTTAGAAACAGAAAGAGCCTATCATAACTTTCTAAATTAATAACATTAGAAATGTTATCGCTATGATGATGAGAAATAAATGATAAATCTGCATGAATAATTCTGTTTGGACCAGGAATAAACATCTAAATTTAAATGGAGATAACCTGGCGGCTCCTTTCTAAATTTAGACCATTAGGAATCCTATAGTTAAGATGACAGGCGCTGAATAATGAGTTCAAGAGCATGCGTAGGCTTGTTGGAACGTGAATAGGCATCTAACTTTAGAAACGGACAAAGCGTAATAGAACCTTCTTATATTTAGACCATTTGGAATTCCATTTCTAAGATTATAGGCGATAAATAGTAAGTCACAAAAACATGCATAGACTCGATTGACCGAGGATAAAGATCTACAAATTTAGAAATGGAATACACAACTTTCTAAATTTAGATCGTTAGGAATCCTTTCCCTTGGTATAAATATGGGTTGGAGGTAAACAGTCTCTTCAGTATTTCTCTATATTGCAGTGACGAAACAGTAAGTACGACTCGTTTCTACCGTAACATTCCACTTCATATCTCAACATATTTCAGGATTACGTTTTTATACTAACCATACTAAACTCAGGTCCAGTTATGATTTAACCAGTTTTGCATACGGTACTTTGTATTCGGTATTCTGGAAACAAGTTGTAGTCTCGTCCGGATAAAATATAACATACATTTGCTGAACAGATAAGAAAGATAACTTTTATTAGATTTCACTAAAAATGTAATAACTATAAACTAAGTACGAAATAATGCAAATGAACGGTGATTTCATTACTTATGGTATGAGAAAACAATCATAAAGCCAATAAAAATAGTGTATTAAAACATAATTTTCAAACATATATTTTATCATATCTTCATGCAAATTCAAGAGTAACGTATTTTTATCTACATTGATCATAATATTTGTTTTAAAGTTTTCTAATATTCATCCTCAAAGGCTAGACTCACCACGTCTTGTTTAATGTCTTTCAGTAAAACCACCGAAAATTGCGTATCGACAAACTATAGCCCTTAAAGAAAATAAAATTAACAACAAACTATGGGCAGAGAAAAATGTCAAAGATATATATACTGATCTGAAAATGAATAAACTACCAAAAAACAAAATAGAAGAAAGAAAACCAGAACTAGACTGGAAACAAATATGGATACAATGGAATAAACTGAAATATCCTAAAGAAATAACAAGAATATATGAATATATACATGATGCATGGTGGACCGGGGAACTTGCGTATAAAAGGAAAGTAATTCGTATACTACCCAAATGCCCCCTGTGCCATAAATTCAGCGATAACAAAATTCATTTAATATTACAATGTGAAAAAACTACGGATTAACGTACAATAATAATTACAAAGATAAAAACTGAAATGAAATTCTATCACTATGAAATTCTCTTATACACAAATAAAATTAAAAACAATAATTTATATAAAGAAGTAATAGCATACATATTGTATGTATATGAAAAAAGAAGACTAACGATATGGATACCAGAAAAATAACTGCTGTTTTAGAGGCAATCTTGAAGATCGCTGTTTAAGAGGCATTTTTTTTCTTTGTTTTTCTTTAAAGGAACACTAAAATATAAAAACTATAATAGTGAAGAGTAACTATATACAATCTTATCCAGAAACCATAACAATAAGATCAGATACAGTATATACATGTGCGACCCTGTATTTGAGCCATAGAAACACACCAAACTATATACATTATATATAACTGCGGCAAAAGCGCGCCAAAATTAGAATTTTTAATAACAAGGTAAAACAATACACGTTTCCAAAAACTAAGTTGACCCAGTTTTCTTTTTTTATTTTTTTCACATTGTACTTAACTGCGACTCTCTATTTTAATAAATACGAATTTTATGAGCAAAAAGAATAACTGCATCTTTAGAGGGACAGAAGTTTCTCTAAACATATTGTACTCAAACAAAAAGTGGAAATTAAATAAATGTTTCACTACAACAAAAATTCAAAAATAAATAAATACACTATAGATACTAAATAAGATGCGGGTCTCTCAAAAAAGTGGTGCAACCTGCGGGATTGCGTCCAGAGTATAACCATATGAGGGATTCTCACTTAGAGAGAAAATATTTATCTGGAAATTGGGCTCTCACAGTAGTGAGAACCTCATGGCCAGGGAAGACTTTAGAATAATTTTTAAAAAAAAAGAAAAAAAGACGTACTTAGCAATCTAATAACTACTCTATTTCCTACAGATAACAAGACCCCACCGACCTAATGCGCTATAGAGCAGAACCAATAGATCGGAAAGAGGGACAAAGGGCTACGTCCTGAAGTTAAGTTAAAACTCTAAGCCCTACAACACCCACCCACCTTAAAAGCAAAAAATGAGAATATGAAAAATAACAAAAAATGAAAATTGCCCAATAGAAACAAAATAACAATAAGAAAAGTACAAAGATTAAAAAATAAATAACAAATCATAACAATAATAATAAAATAAAACAAAACAAAACATATACTGACATGCATCGCATAAACACATAATAACTAAAAAAATTAAGAAAATTTTGAAGAAAAAAATTTCTCCAAAAGTATAAAAAGAGAAAAACAGTAAGAAACAACTCAATGATTCGAAATAAGCTGTCCAACACAAACATGCGAAAACGATAGATAAATGAAAATGCATGACAGACGAAAACAAAATGACTTCTGGCAAAGTCACTTCGCGAAAACAAATTTAAAACTCTGAAAAAGGAAAAAAATAGAAAAAGGAAAGGAAATCACCCCAGTGTTTTGATGACGTTAAGGGGTGAGAATACAATCTTTGTTAAAAGAGTGGACTGTGAAGGAAACCAGGACTCTCTGAAACTCCAAAAAGAGAGGACAATACCCGAAATCCTAAAAGATAGAGGGTTAGGAGTACCATCGGACCCCTCGTTTTGGGTAAAATAACTATATCACATGAACGAAAACCAAGAATAACCCTTATAAACAATCTTTTATAGTAATAAAAGGGAAATACACAAAACAAAACTGACATATTATAGCATACATGGGTGGACAAGGAAACAATACACAAAAAATAGACATACTTAGAAGAAAAACACAAGGGTGTTACCCAAAAACTCAAACCAGCTAAATGTGCCGGAGAGAGTTAAAGGGTATCAACAGAGAATGTATTTCAGTAATCTTGGGTCAAAGACAACAAGTCTCATGTAATTAGCAGTATAATAATGCTATTATATAGTAAGAGCCGAAATTTTATGTTAAAAGCTATCAGCACCATCCTCATGGGTAATTTCTTGTCAAATAGGTAAGTGTCTAATTATTTTTTTAAATACTTATAATAACAAAAGAAAAACATTCTGATGTTAGGATAATGTGACTGGGTGGGACATCATGCTACGTGTCTGCGGCATGATGCCCCAGTGCTAGACATCATAATAAACTGCCACTCTGCAGACATCGTAGTGTTATGACTGAAAAATTGATAAACATACGTTAAAAATCCAAATCACACAAACAAGCACACACACATTCTACCTTTTGGAAACAATTTGAGAAAGCTTGATTGTACTTTCAAGATCAAAGCAATTCAATGTTCTTTTGATCCGTTGTCGCGTGGCCCCTTAAAGGCGTGAGGCCCATAGACCGGTGCCTACTCTAATCCGGCACTGTAGAGAGAAATTCCTTACTGAGATGATACGATTCAAGATTGATCTGTGTCTGTTTGAATTACAGCCACCAAGAACAAGCCACCCACACTCCACTAAAATGTTTGGTATAGTATGTTTTATTTTAAAGCTCAACAGTTAGTTCGTCAGACCTCATGGCTGCCGTGTCACCGACTTTTGAAACCTGTATATATTACTTCTTAATATGTTGTTGGTGCTTAATTGACAGCTTGTTTCTAATACTTCACATTTCATTATCTTATCAAATTTGAGAAAATTATCAGTATCGCTTTTTGATACAGTATGTTCAAACTTGATCCTAAATATTTCCATTGTACTTGCAACACGATTGCAATTGTTATTGTCAGAACCATGTATTTACCAGCAATATTTAGTTCACGTCAGAACGACGAAATAGTATCAACAGCCAGGTTTAATGTTTTTTTTAAAATATCGATGCTTCCTCAACTCTTCGATGGTAAAAATTTAAAGTGACAAAGTCAACGCAGGAACGTCTAATTACAAATGATAAATATGTGTAAACATGAGTATCTGGCAATAGGCTACAGAGGACAACGTCAAAGACATGCTTCTTGATTTTTCTCAGGATAATAAGATCTAAATTTAGACTTGAACATTCCCTAACTTTCCACTCTCGAAAATTAGAATTTCGTGAACATGGTCTGTAGTTTCAGCAATAACAACACAAAAAGAAACAAGAAAAAGATCCCAGTACATAATGAGGGAAAACATATAAATATAAACTACCTTATATGTCAGACATGGAAATTAATATATAAATCAATGATACAGAAATCTGACCAGACGCTGTTCGCGTCTCTTTGTTGTTGTCGCCTTTCTTCCTTGATAACAACGATAAACACACAATTAGATAGGCTCAACAAGGTTACGTTAATACAAAAATGTAATTTACTGCGACAGATTAGGTCAATCCGATCCTGCTTTCTTAAGTCGCATAAACGATCATCATTTGAAAGTGAGGTGAATTTACAAAAAGGTTGTGTTAAGCGTGCTGTGACAAAGAGAGTGTTTACTCTTCTGAACTTCGATTCATTAACAGGTCTGGTATATACTAAAAAGAAAACTTTTTTTCCCGACATTAATACATAATATGTCTCAGTGTTGTATCAAAAACTTTATCTTTTGACTAGTGGTTTCAATACTCGTTAAAATATCACGTGTTTAGCACCACACGATAAATACTTTCGATATTAACGTAGGAAAAGAAAATAATAAATAATCATATCTATCTCTCCTCATTCTCTCTCTCTCTCTCTCTCTCTCTCTCTCTCTCTCTCTCTCTCTCTCTCTCTCTCTCACACACACACACACACACACATATGCGTATTTTTTCGTGTTCTGTGATGCGTATTGTGCTTATATGTGCAAGTACAGGTGTGTATAATTAATACCATTAATTATTATGTAAGAAGTTACAAAAATTCATTTTGCATGTGTTCTTTATTTTGTGTTTAATATCAAACAATTTTATTCCGTACCCTGTTTTGTCATATATCAGTTTGTACCACAAACTACTCGATAACTCACATGCCACCGACGTGTGGCCAGAGATTTCAGAATTGCTGTTATTTTGTGTCCTCATCTAACGGTAAGATTACCAACAATTTGACAATGACAATAGTTATTGGTATTGTAGGTCATATATGCATAATGATACAGTAACACAACAATATTGCGATGATCTGGAGCGCCAAATTACAAATAAACTTAACACAGTGAGGTGGAAAAAATAGAAACGTTTTGAAGACGAAACAGAGCTAGCATTATATAACTATGTAATAGAAAACATCAAAATCTGAAAAGTAGCATTGGAGGATAATATGGGGCATTGTGTGTAAATGATTTAAACTGGTTAGAATGGACCAAGGATTTATCATAAATCTTTTAGAGATAACGGGGTGGATGGGTAGCGTGGTTAAGAAAATATTGTCAATTTGAAAGTGTTTGGCCAAGAACTCTTAATAAAATTTCAAGAGTGAGTGGACCATTGTGTTATTCGAATAAGCGTTGGTTTACCTATATTATAAATTTCCAAATATCTATTAGTGTTTTCTTTGTAACATAATCAGATAGCCATCTCACAATTTGTATCCATGACATTGTTGCGAAAACATATCTTGTTTGATTTCTTTGATAAAATTCTTGTTCTCAAATAGAGAGATTGATGTACTAATGTGGTATAGAAACATTTGCCAGTCTGTCAAAGGTGTTTCCTGATAATTTTAATCCGAAGTATTTAAACTGTACAATCAAAATGTACCTTTCCCTTTACAATGGTTCCAAGCGACCATGATAAAGATCTGACACAGAATAGAATTTCTTTGTTTTGTGCAAATATGCAGAGTTTCAATGTAATTTACCTCTGTTATTTAAGTTCATCAAAGCACTATCTACCCAAAGTGTACTTCTTCCCAAGGATGCGTGTAAAATGCCAATTGTAGACAAATTACTGCAAACTTCCAGGCTTCTGTGAATAATTGTATTTATCAATGTGGAAATTCAGTTTTCAGTCACATTTCTATTGCGCAATTGCTAGGCATTTGCATTATGCATAACATGATGAATTCCGTATAAATATTTCATTTATTTCCTTTTCACAGAAATGGGCAATTAAGTACAACGAACGATCTTCTCGATCATTACCGAAAGATACCATAAAGAGACTGATCCTTATTAGCTACTCGATATACTACTGATTTGCTATGGCTTCCATGAACAAACAGTGGCAGCAAGTACAACGAAGTGATCGGGTGCAGGAACATTTCATGATCGGTGAATTTATTCAGTCCGATAACTGGGAAAGATCTAATCCTCCGTCTTTCGAGCCCAACAACTACCCATATCTTAAGGATTGTATTGAATTCCGCGGGAATCAATATGGAAGAGATATCAAGAATGAAATACGTGTGACTGAAATCACACATGCGACATCATGCGAAAACATGCTTTCTATCATAAAGGATGGTGGATTTAGACCAGGCACAAAACATATTCCTGGCATTGGACACATGGACTTAGTATGGTTTGGACTAAAGATAGAGGAAACAGAAATAGATTGTGTGAAGGAGAACTACCAACGGAGCACTCAAGATCTACTGCAATACGGACTTCCAACAAGTACAGTTGGTAATGTAGTTTCTCGTTTCGCAAGTACAGCTCCTTTCCAGCCCATGTCCAGGTATGGAAATTTCAAATTTACCCTCAACATCCGAGAAGTACTCCATGAATACAAAATGCAGTTTGGTTACGGTAGGCTTGAGATGAGAAAGCTCGGGACATTTGCTTATAAAATGGAAACTATGCACGTGATTCTTGTCTGCCCTCCAGGCACCTACAGCACTGGCCAATGTCCACTACTGTTTGGTGACCCTATCATTCAACCAGATGAGAGCTTTGAGACATGGACTTGGAGGCCACATTCTACTGGAGACCAGAGAAAGTCTATACCACCATTTGTTTCACCATTTCTCTACGAAGGGATATTGTTTAAAAGATGGGAACATGTCGTGTTTGCATTCTACGTACCAATGGGAGGTTGTCTGCAAATTGCTAATCTGAATGATCACGTATCGCTGTGTCTTTGGCTAGATATATATCGTCAAGTTTATGATGTAAATACAGCCGTAAATAATATGCTTGAATTGATAAGACATGAGGAGCAGTTTACCCGAAAAGCACTGGCCAAGATGCTAATACGCATGATACTTGGATATATTTCCGAAATGCATCTATATGAGAAAACAACTTCAGATTTTGATCCGATAAACTTGCTTATTGATCGAGAGTGCGTTGAACAGAAGTTAAGAGAACTGCTACAAATGGAAATTACAAGCTTCAACTGGTCGCCGCACAAAGTTTGGAAACATTGAGATACATGACATACAAATTTAACACATTTCTTCCTAAATCTTCAAAAGCAATACCAGTAATTGATTCATCATGTGCGAGTGAAGAGTAAGAAAGTTGATTAATTAGTGTGGAATAAAAAAAACAATGTGTTTCTGTTTAAACTGGTTATTAAACTAGTGTAGGCAAGTGTTTTATTTTTATATAAAAAGTATCATATATAATTAATGTGATTTTATTTTAACATTGGGGTAAACGTGTCACGGTCGGCATGAGAAACAATGACCGTCGACCGAACCGAAACACGTGTCTTATGGTCCGGTACGCATATTTAATTTGTATTGGGTTTTTTTCTCTCCATCATCATGTGTTATGTTTCATTGTATTAATTACTTGCCTTGCCCAAAATCACGATCTCTATTTTCTTTACTAGGGATATTGATGTTATTTTTATTTAACAAATAGATAATACAAAATTAATTTTGTTCTATAAGTGTGGGTTAAATATCAATATCATTATCAATATAAGTAAACATGAGTATCGTTGTTTGGGTCTTGGATATAGGAATCCAAATACTTAGAATGTTCTAGAATGGAATTCGATCAGGTCATAGATTTCCAGAAAATGCTAGATGTGACCATTGTCAAGTAGAGGGTTTTATAATCGTGTTTACTTGAGGAATTACTCATTATTGCTTTAACATGTTTGCAATACTGTAAGTTCTTTTAAAATATTCACTTTCTATTATAATGAAATAAATCATTAGTTGATGTTGATAAAACTTGTTTTTCGCTTTCTATTTCATTACTTAGTTTGAGACGCATGCGCGCACACACACACACACACACACACACACTCTCCCTCACATACACACACGGAACACAATAAACAAAATCGCGAACTCAACAAATTGGTTCCAACACATGTAATGGTAGACACGCAAAGAAAATATCTGATTGTAAGACGTTCGACACCGTCTCCTTTATTGGTGTGTCGTTCACACACCTAATGGTAATATCATCGATTCACGTGAATCTAAAAATTATTAAATACGCAAAGATTATATTCGTTTCTTCAATGCTACGAATACATATTGACTCCGTAGTCATCTTTCTCTCTAATTTATGAATTTAGTATGAATATATCCGGTGTGAAGCAAGTTATCCAATATTCATTTTTCACGACAAGTATGTATGTGTTTGAAGTATTTGTTGTTGCTATATCTAGAAACTATTTAAATCGCCAACCGTTATTAAATGTCAATAATAAGTAAATATATAAATAGATGAGAAAAAGGCACGAATTAAAATCAAACAGCGGAAGTTAATACATTAACGATCTATCCATATAGCCATCTATTTATCTTTGTAAGTCTTTTTCGTGTGCACACTTGATTCGTCAATTGCCCGTCCCAAAAATATTGATGCAAGGGTATACAGGAACACAAATAGACACACATATGTATGGGAGTGAGTTTTTGTACACAAAAACCCGCTTGACTAGCGGGTGAGATCTCGTGCACTTCTAAAGAGGTTCCCGATAACTAGGATTCGGTGAAGTGCTTCCGGTATTATTTTAAAATATTACAGAAAACCCACCCAGTCTCGTTATTGTTAGAAATTGAAGTAGTGATAGAGAAATGCAAAGCTCCGAGCACCCCAAAAAGTAAAATTCTGTTCGGGGACCCTTTCATTCAACGAGATAAGACCGTTGAGGCATGGCCACATTCTATTGAAGACCTGAGAGTTTCTATTAAACCATCAGGCGACGTATTTATATTTGGTACAAGATGGGAACACGTCGTGTTTGCATTCTACGTACCAAAAGGAACACTGTCTGAAAATTACGAATCTGAATGATCACGTATCGCTGTGTCTTTGGCTAGATCTGAATCGTGACGTTTATAATGTAAATGCAGCCATAAAAAGTATGCTTGAATTGATAACACATGAGGAGCAGTTTATCCGAAAATCACTGATCAATATGCTGATACGCATGAAACGTGGATATATTAACAAAATGCATCTATATGAGAAAACAACTTCAAGTTTAAATCCGAGAGACTTACTTATTCATTGAGAGTAGGTCAAACAGAAGTTAAGAGAACTGCTTCCAATATAATATGCCAGCTTAAACTGGTCGCCGCACAAAAGGTTGGATACATTGAAATACATGACTTACAAATTTAACACATTTCATCTAAAATCTCAAAAAGTAATACCAGCATTAAACTGATGCAATGGCAGCAGAGTAATTCATTCATCACGTGCGAGGTGAATATTACGAAAGTTAATTAAACAAATCAGATAATCCAAAAATCTGTTTCATATTAAATTGGTTTTCAAATTAGTTTAGTAAAGTGGTTTTAAAAAAAAAAAAAAAACATATTATATATAATTAATGTGATTTTTTTTTACCATAGTGGAATAAGTGTTAAGGTTGGCAATGAGAAACAAGGACTGTTGGCCGAACCGAAAACCATGTCTTTTGACCCGGTATACATATTTAATTTGTATTGTTCTTTTTCTCTCCATCATTATGTGTTATGTTTAATTGTATTAATTATTTGATCTTGTCCAAAAACACGTTTGCTATATTCTTTCCTAGGAATATTGATGTTATTTATATTTTGCAAACAAATAATACAAAGTTAATATTTTTTCTATGAGTGTGGGTTAAATATTAGTATCATTATCAATAGAAGTAAACATGATTATCTTTGTTTGGGTCTTGGATATTGGAATCCAAATACACTTAGCATCCCGATGTTTACTACAATGTTTTCTTTATTAAGATTTTTTAAACAGACTTTAACTTAGAATCTTCAAGAATGGAAATTCGATCAAGTCATATCATTTCCAGATAATGTTAATTGTGATCACTGTCAGGTAGAGGGTTTTATAATCTTGTTTACTTGAGGAATTACTCATTGTTTTTTTAACATCTTTCCAATACTGTAAGTTCTTTTCAAATTTTCACTTTTTTTTCAAAGGAAATAAATTATTTTTTGAATTTGATACAACTTTTTGTTTTTCTCTCTCTTGCTATTATTAGTACTTAAAGACCTTAATTCTTAATAGTCCTCAGGTTATAATTCACACGCGCGTACACACACACACACACACAAAACACACACACACACACACACACACATATATATATATATATATATATATATATATATATATATATATATATATATATATATATATATATATATATATATATATATATATATATATATGTATATATATATATATATATATTGGAAATATTGCTGAAAAGATTACATAATTGCTGAACCCTTGACCACTTTGTTAAGTAAGAAATCCACGTTCGGAGATCTGACAAATGTAACGAAGCATTGGCAAATTAGTGGCCAAACTCAAACAGTCCAAACCCCAGAGAGGTGCAACCGTCATTATAGCTATTTTAAGTGGCAGAAAAATGTAATTTGGGCATAACAAGTGTAATCTATGCCCGAATTACAGCACAAACGAAAAAGATACATTTCACAAAGGGAAAATCCATAATACACACACAAAAGATACTGAAATATTATTTATATTCCGCACTCATTTCAGCTAGTCAACAAGTGTAGCTTTCATTGAACAATCGTGTACTGGAATTCTGCAATAATCATGGTCAGGTGCTCAGGTGCCGTATTACATTATTTTCATATTCTTCTTTTAAATTTCATAAAGCGTGGTTAATTGGTCCCTTTGTCTGATATGACATGTTTTGAAGTTTGAATAGATTCATCTGCTCATGTTCCATCATATAACATTCACAACTCACACCGTAAAGCATTTAGTTAATTATCTGACACTTTAAAAAAAATATTAGCTTGCTAATTAGCTTACCAATAAAATGAATATATGATGCAACGTTCACTTTTGAAGAAACTCTTGTTTTCCTGGAAATGGGTAACATACAGTTGCTAATAATAGCAAAAAGGAAAATTACTCTTATGCTATTCTTATATAGCAGTCGCCCTTTAAAGAATATTCCCAAATTAATATTAATGGAATTAAATAAGTGAAAATAGAAATGACAAAAAAAAATGTATTGCTTTATTTTTATATTTTAATGTAGCAAAATAGCGTAATCTATATACAATCTAGTGAAAAACCCTAATTTGGTGGAAAAAAGAGTGATGATTAAGCTAAAAGCGTAATGGTTGCAATGAATGCGAACAGAAGAGAGCACTAGTTCTTTATGCAGTCAATCACTTAAAATGTATGTTGATGCAAACAATGCGGGAGTTGGTGGAGTATTAAATTAGGAAGACAGAAATGGTGTGGATCATCCAGTGTGCTATCTTTCTAAACAGAATCAAGCACCAAAGAAATTATTCCACATTTGAGAAAGAATATTTGGTTTTAGTACCGACTTTGATACACTTTCAATTTCAAACGTGACAGAGCTGACACCCTTTGAGACTGGGCAGGGTTTTAAGAAATAACAAACACGTATGTGAGTGACAATGAAACTGTATAATAAACACTGGGTAGAAAACACGCGAATAACATAAATACAAAGGTGCATAATATGAATAAAAAACACATAAGTAATTGGATTCGACTACTATACCAAACTCATGTAGTCAAATAATACTATATGGAATTCATGTAGTCAAACACTACTGTTACAAAATTCATGTAGTCAAACACTACTGCTACCAAATTCATGTAGTCAAACACTACTGTCATTACATTCATGTAGTCAAACACTACAATGAAGCACTACGTCGATATCACCACATGTGTATCTAGTGTTGACTCGGCCCGCGTTCCGGCACGGTCACGCCTACCCCACAGACTTTCATGCACCTACACGTAGGCACTAAACTGGCGGTCTAACATCGTCATGGTGCACCAGACATCCTCATATTCACTCACTCGTCTAGCTATTCACACCTAATGAGCTGAATATGGAAAAGAAACAACTTTCCGAATAGTTTGCTTTAGTTGTAACTACATTAATTTTTTTGACTGTTACGAATGGATTATTATACTCCGCCTGAAATATTTTTCATGTACGACTGTGACGTAGGAATGGTATGCCATTAAAATAGAAATACGATATACTAAAACATTAATACAAACATAGTACGTTTTCAACATTAGTTATAATCGCGACCAGATAAAATTATCAACAGGAGTATGCACATGTGTCCATATCCCTGTTAATAATCTGAGTCGTATCATCTCGCTACCAACTTGCATAGGTCATACCCTCTTAATAAATTGAATTACAAGTACGATAAAATAACGCAACCAAAGCACACAACATTGAACGTGTTTTACGAAACTAAATATTAGTTTTTATAAAAAGAGTTGATTGAAAAGCATACAACTCACCCAACTTTTTTGTTCAAACGAAATGAAATGGCAATCCCGCCCCGACAGATAAAAACATTTAGAGCTTCCCTCTAGTGGCTGTTCCCTTCAAGATGATTTCTACATTATATATATATATATATATATATATATATATATATATATATATATATATATATATATATATATATAGTCGTGCGCATTGATACATAACACACACGTGCCGCGCAATCAATGAGGTGTCACGCGATACAAAGAAAATGTATATTGAAAAAAAATATTATGTTGCGCAAAACAAGACACCTTGTTCATTAATAAAACGTATGGTGATCTAACTGGGCCATATCGGACATTTCGTAACATTAGTACAGCTCTTTATATTATTTGTATTTATTGATCACAGTCCCCTTACTTTCATTAACAAAATGAAAAACAAAATCAGAGATTGTTGTTGAGGTGGAGTGTATTGTTCCAAAAATACAACATTGGCATGAAAGAACCTAATTTACATTTAACCAATTGGTCATCAGCATATATATACATATTCTTACAATACTTCAGATTATGCTGATTAAATCACATGTACGAGCTTCAATTCAGCTCCATTGGGAGAAGACACACACAATTTCATCAGTATGTGATCAATATCAAACATTCTTTACTTAATGCTATCATAAGCACAGTATACATGAAACATAGTAATGCATGTATTATAGAAAAGCAAATACGCAGACTTATGAAAATAATTTCCTTGATTTCTAACTTCATTAGTTTAGTGGAATTGAGTAATTTGACTAATGTCAACATACTCAAACCGCTCCACAAAACAAAGACATAAAGTGGGAAAGGTGGCATGTGCATGAAGCCAATCACATTCGTGTTTCTATTGACTTTGCAATTATTAATCGACAAATTTTATTTACAACATGGTTATGTGCTGTCATTGGCTGCAATCTCAAGTGCTTATTTCATACAGTATGTCATGTGTTTTCACAGGACGCATTACACATCACTTGATGAATAAGTATCATGCAGAGTTATTTTTCAAAGACCCATTGTACAATCATCTCTGTGTGAAAGACATATGTCATATTGACTTTTGCTTACAGGTGACTTACGGGGGAAAATACATAAACAATAAATCCAGACTTCTTATTCTGAGTCCTGCATGACAACATTTTGTCATTCTGGTTTTGGTTTATGCTTCAGATTAGTATAATTCTGAAATATGAGGAAACCTTGTAACTGCACAAAATCATCATAATGCCGGAACACTATATGTAAGGGGAGTTATCTTGATTTGTGCATTTACAAGGTTTCCTCATATTTTAGAATTATCTTAAAATGAAGTAGAAACCCAAACTAGAATGACAAAATGTTTTCATGCAAAAGTCAGAACGAGAAGTCTGCAATTATTGTACATGTCTTTTTCCCCGTAAGTCACCTGTAAGCAAAAGTCGATATGGCACATGTTTTTAGATGAAGACGGCATTAATGTCGCAATTATCTTGCGCAGATGTCATAAGGTTCATTAAACGTTAGTTAGTCCTTATCCGTGTGGGCAGCTTGTAATTCCAATAAATAATTGACACAAATCATGTCAAATAATAAATCGAACACATCTAAATAATCCAATGAGACTGATTTTTAAGTAATACAATACGTTTGACTGCACCGTATCCCTCAAAATGTCCTAAACACGTAACAAACACGGCAGAACTCCCATTAACCTAAATTAACTGTTAGATATGCATCACTGAGTCGTTCAAAGAATTTCCAGATGGTTTCCAAATGATCTTACGTGGATAGTTGTAGATGAAGACGGCATCAATGTCGCAATTACTTTGCCCATATAAGATTCATTAAACGTTGGAAAATCGAAAGCGAACTATTCATTTCAAACTGCATCACTTTATATTTATCAAGGCCATCTGCATTTAAAGCTGTTTCATTTGCTCTTTCAGTCAGGGGAATTGGACAGAATCCTTAAGAAAGAGTCACACTTAGTGGCATATTTCGCATTTCCAATACTGTCAATGCAGTCATCGATTCTGGATCTAGGAAATTCATCTGTTTTAGTGACACCGTTCACTTTTCTGTAATCAGTATACATATGGAAAGTATTATCTGGTTTGGGCACAAGAATGTACCGTGAACTCCAGTTCTTCATAGGTGGTTCTATGTAATCATTCTCCAGCAAATATTAAATGTATTTTTTCAATCATTTCTGCATGAGAGGATTCATCCTGTAAGAATTCTTTTCAATCGTTGTGACAGTTTTATTTCTTTGTGCAGAAACATCGGGAAACAATTCACTAAGTAGCTGTCTTAGTTCATCCTTTTTATGTACAGCTAATGCTAAAGATCTGGTCCAGATTTCTTCATATTTCCGAAATCAGACAATTCGTTACACGAAAGTTAACAAAGTCACTTGAACCCGATTTCACCGTCGTTTAACACTTTTGTGTCTTGTACAACTAAATTGATTGAATGATTTTCAGGGCTATCTCTATTAACACACTCCTTTGATATATATTCATAAGAAGATTTGGAGGTGTGGATAAGTGAGTCATACCTTTATCACTAGTCAGAAATCTATCTTTTGTATTTCTGTCATACCTTAATTTCGTTACTGACTGCGTATATTGAAGATGCGTTCTTGCTACTTCAAAAGTTTCAAACAGTTTGTATTTGTAATTAAAGACAAAGTCAGTGAAGATTATTTAGTGCATCTTAGGTAGAAAGAAGTTTCTCTTTTAATACATGCAATGTTCCACGGAAAGTATGTCCAAACGCTAGGTCAAAAGAAACCTAAAGATGCTGGAACTATTTTCCTAACAGTAAACACCAAAAAAAAATAACATCGTCGTCCCATTCTTGTAGTGTTTCAAAATAATATAACCGAATCATATTCCTCAAATTCAAGCGATATTTTTCAAAAGCATCTTGAATTTCAGGGTGATAGGTTGTATACGTAAACTGTCAGATGCATAATTCACGTATGACTTGCTGGATAATTCCAGGGTTAACAATGTGACCTTTGATAAGATTGGACCGATTCCAAATTATGACAAAAACCAGGTATACATATAATCTATCCACAACACTCATTCACGGACGAAAGATAAGCCCACATTATAAATTAAATATAGATATCAATTGCACACAGATTATAAATCGGAATGGTTGAAGACGGAATTAAATATGTATAGGCACATGTCTTTGTAAATATCAATCACATGACTGTTTGGTATACATTGTGGTTATTAACGAAGATACACGAATTAATTTGCTGCAGAAGGAGTCATGACTGATTGGTTGATTGCGGTTTCATGTGAGATTATGTACAGCTGATACAAGATTCAAAATCGACCAGCGACAATAAGACCGAACAATTTATAAGCAAAACGATGATATGGAGACGGTAATATATGATGGTTCCCGATCAATCGGCAATGTAAATTATGCTTGTCAATAAATAATTAGATTCATAATGATAGTACATGTTGGGTTAAATACTCAAAGAGATAGCATAAAAGCTATATTTTAGAATAAATGTTTACTTCTTTCAATAAATTCAAAATTCAAATCGCTTACAATATGTTAGAAAGTACTTTGCATCGAACGCACTTGGGTGGATCTTCACACTTCATTATGTAGCAGTGGGTATGTAAGTGTCGTTGATTCTAATTCGTGGAATGAACATCTCGTTCTTATGGATAATTCTGAAGGAGGAGACCATTCGCCTAAGGAGGGTTTCACCACACGAAGCTTGTTGTTTATATTATTATTCCATGATGCCTGCCACATACTATTTAAGAGTATGATATGCATTGCTTTAAAATCAGTATGTGGTATTTTAAAGTTTGACGGTTGCAAAGAGATTTGGGTCTGCTCTCTCATTACCCTTGATATTGACATGACTCTGTAACCAACATTATCTGATACTGTGAGAGGCCCACGGATTGGTATTTTAACGGTGGACATTGGTCAATAATGGGTTTTCAAACTTTATATTGTGAAGTGACTAAAGTACTGATAGTGAATCTGAGAAGATGATAGAGTTTAAAATATTTTTGGCTTCGATACTTTTCAGAGTATGGTCTTATGCCCTGAATTTTGTTGAAAATAGCAAAGCACCATCTGACACACAAATATGACTAATGTGGTTTCCACTAGCGAAGGTTGCATCAAAATTTTCACCATCCTTGAAGCCATCAGTATAAAGTCGTGTGCAATTTCAAATTCGGAGAGCAGCGTATGAAGGATTTGTCTCCGATATGTTTTCCTTTAAGTACAGAATAAGTACTTTGTGTTGTGTTAGAATCGCCAAGGTGTTTCAGATAAAAACGAATTTTGGATTTTTCTAATTTCATATTGTCAATACAGTATTTCTACCCTGATATAATATACAGAACACTTTTGAATTCTTTTTAGCGAACATTATATTTTCTCTTTTTTAAAAATGTCATTAACTGTTCTTGGTGTGGTTTAGTCTATTTTGTCAGAATATGATAGGCTATACATAGTCGCTAGTGTATAATGTGGAAGACCGCAAGAAGAAGCTTAGTAACATTACATTATAGGCCGAGCCGAAACTCGAGTTTATGCGACCGAGGTGAGATGTATGAGTCACATGAAAAGCCAACTCATTTGACCAATCGGCTACTGGGAGTTTGTTCCTCATGAAACATACTGTGTAGCAAATTATCGTGTCTTATATGGAGGCTGTGTAAAAGATACAGGGAAATGCCTAAAACGGGTTTAGAAATTACGAATTCTTTACTGCGAGAAAAAGTAACCAGAGTGAGGGTCAAGCAGTTCCCCGTCACGCTCGGTTTGATCATATTTAATACATTTACGTGAAATTCAGCCATCATAAAATATCATACAATGGCACTACAGCCATTTGGACACAAAATAGCTTATCCATACGATTTGAGGATGGTAAATATGTATAAACTTTCCTTGTATAAGACTAAGTGCTTATAGGACGGACCCAAATGCATACAATATAGACTATGATCTGCAGCCACAATGTGGCCGCAAGTCAAACTCTACATTGATTGTTCCGGAGATGAATCTTAACAAACGTTACTAACCTAGATCTGGTGGCACATTAAGCCGCGTCATATCCGAGTCTATGCACTTCTCAGTTGGATCCATCCGGAAAGCTAGTATAGATGTTATCCACGAGACTTTAAGACGATTGCTTCAAAATATGTAAAATCTGTTCCTTGAGGAATAATTATAATAAATCGATCTGATCTTGTAATTCATTACATGAACAGACAAACCATATTGAAAACAGATTGTTCATATATGTTTCGTTACCTCAGTATGCAGTTAGAAGTGTATTTGATTGAAACTTGATAAGGAAACTAACACAAACCATACCATTTGATATTTTGCTTAAAAATCAAAATATAAATAAATATTGATTGAGCAAACTCTGCAGAATGTAATCCATGGACAAATTGTTTCACAATTTTTGTTTATCTGAAAATATTGAAATAAATGCACATATTTCACCACACTTCGTTAACATTTAAAATGGCAATTCCTTCTGGAGTGACAGTCCGCATATATATGCATTGCAAAGAATTAGCCAGAAAGATGTGATAATTAGGCTCTAAAATGCACCGATGGCGACTTTTTATTTTTACTTTTGCGTCAACAATCTGAGATTCTTACAGACGAAAACTTTATTTGCTAACATTGGAACACAATGTCCAATGATCGCACATATAGCAGTACGTGTTAAATAAAGCCCGCTATGGATTTTAAGTACGAGTTTTCAGGCCAAATATAAAATCTTCTTGCATGATGTTGTTAAACAACAAGTGATATTCAACATGGTATCACGAAAAATGATATTGACGGGTGACTTACCTGCGCAGGAAATCCCACACCCCTTAAACTCAGTTCACGAGTTTATCATAGGTCCAGAATTTTATTACGAGATGGTTAAAGTAGGAAAATCTTTACTTTTTTCCCCCGTCAATGGACAACAAACCATGACGTGATTTACTGAAATAATAAGCGGAAGAGTTTCAGACGTCAATGATATTCATTATCCATCATTGATTTATTTTCTACAATTCACGAAACTCCATCTATTGGTGGCCTTGATTCATCAGCGCAATCAGAATTTGACGAGACTTTCTCTGCACCAACTGCCCCGGATGTTCCCCACCCACTTGATATAGCACTAGTATCAATGCACGGGAATAATAGTTGACATATACGGCTATGACCGTTTGAGGTTCTTTAGCGAATAATTAATTTGTCTTTTCGGTTGTTGGCTCCACCGGGAATGATATTGAACAATCCCTGCGCTCAATTACAACAATCTGTGTGTGTGTGTGTGTGTGTGTGTGTGAGAGAGAGAGAGAGAGAGAGAGAGAGAGAGAGAGAGAGAGAGAGAGAGAGTACGCGCGTGTAAATTATAACATTAGACCTATTAGGAATTATGGTCTTTAATTACTAATAATAGAAAGAGAGAGAAAAAAAATTTAAAATCAAATTCAATATATAATTTATTTTCTTTGCATACAAAGTGAACATTTGAAAAGAATTTACAGTATTGCAAAGATGTTAAACCAACAATGAATATTTCCCCACGTAAACAAGATTATAAAACCCTCTACTTAACAATGATCACAAATAACATTTTCTGGAAATGTTATGACTTGATCGAATTTCCATTCAGGAACATTCTAAGGTCTCAACTAGATAAAGTCTGTTCCAAGAATCTTAATAAAGACAAAAATGTAGTAAACATCAGGATGCTAGGTGTATTTGGATTCCAATGTCCAAGACCCAAACAAAGATATTCATGTTTACTTCTATTGATAATGATATTATTATTTAACCCACACTTATAGAAAAATATTATATATGTATTATTTGGTTGCAAAATTAAAAAAATAACATCAATATTCTCGTAAATAACATAGCGAATGTGATTTGGGGCAAGGTCAAGTACTTAATACAATTAAACAGAACACATGATGATGGAGAGAGAAAGAACAATACAAATTAAATATGCATACCGGGCTAAAAACGTGTTTCGCTTCGGCTGACGGTCCATGTTTCTCATTGCTGATCATAACACTTTTTCCCCCATGGTATAATAAAATCACATTAATTATATATGATACTTTTTATTTTGATTAAATACCAACAAACCATTTTCGTAGGAAACACATGTTTGGTCTTATCTGACTTGTTTGGTAAAATGTCACAAATGTTCATTAATCCACACTCTTTAATCAGCTTTCGTAGTATTCACCTCGCACGTGATGAATGAATTACTCTGCTGCCATTGCATCAGCTTAATACTGGTATTGTTGGTTTTTTTTAGAGATTTTAGATGAAATGTGTTAAATTTGTAAGTCATGTATCTCAATGTATCCAACCATCGTGCAGCAACCAATTTAAGTTTGTATATTCCGTTGGTAGCAGGTCTCTTAACATCTGTGTAACCCACTCTAGATTAATAAGTAAGTCTCCCTTATTTAAACCTGAAATTGTTTTCTCGTATAAATGCATTTCGTCGATATAGCCACGTATCATGCGTATTAGCATATTGGCCAGTGATTTTCGGATAAACTGCTTCTCATGTCTTATCAATTCAAGCATAGTTTTTATGGCTGCATTGACACCATAAACGTCGCGATTCCTATCTAGCCAAAGACACAGCGATACGTGATCATTCAGATTAGCAATTTGCAGACAACATCCCATTGGTACGTAGAATGCAAACACGACATGTTCCCATCTTTTAAACCATATCCCTTCGTAGAGAAATGGTGAAACAAATGGTGGTATACACTTTCTCTGGTCTCCAGTAGAATGTGGCCTCCAAGTCCATGTCTCAAAGCTCTCATCTGGTTGAATGATAGGGTCGCCAAACAGTAGTGGACACTGGCCAGTGCTGTAGGTGCCTGGAGGGCAGACAAGAATTACGTGCATAGTTTCCATTTTATAAGCAAATGTCCCGAGCTTTCTCATCTCAAGCCTACCGTAACCAAACTGCATTTTGTATTCATGGAGTACTTCTCGGATGTTGAGGGTAAATTTGAAATTTCCATACCTGGACATAGGCTGGAAAGGAGCTGTACTTGCGAAACGAGAAACTACATTAGCAACTGTACTTGTTGGAAGTCCGTATTGCAGTAGATCTTGAGCTCTCCGTTGGTAATTCTCCTTCACACAATCTATTTCTGTTTCCTCGATCTTTAGTCCAAACCATACTAAGTCCATGTCTCCAATGCCAGGAATATGTTTTGTGCGTGGTCTAAATCCACCATCCTTTATGATAGAAAGCATGTTTTCGCATGATGTCGCATGTGTGATTTCATTCACACGTATTTCATTGATGATATCTCTTCCATATTGATTCCCACGGAATTCAATACAATCCTTAAGATATGGGTAGTTGTTGGGCTCGAAAGACGGAGGAGAAGAACTTTCCCAGTTATCTGACTGAATAAATTCACCGATCATGAAATGTTCCTGTACCCAATCTTTTCGTTGTACTTGCTTCCACTGTTTGTTCATCGAAGCCATAGCAAATCAGTAGTATATCTAATAGCTAATAAGGATTAGTCTCTTTATGGTATCTTTCGTCAATGATCGGGAAGATCGGTCGTTGTATTTAATTGCCCATTTCTGTGAAAAGAAAATAAATGAAATATTTATACGGAATTCATCATATTATGCATAATGCCTAGCAATTGCACAATATAAATGAGACTGAAAACTGAATTTCACATTGATAAATACAATTATTCTCAGAAGCCTGGAAGTTTGCAGTAATTCATCTACAATTGTCATTTTACACACATCCTTGAGAAGAATTACAATTTGGGTAAATAGTACTTTGATTAACTTAAATAACACTGGTAAATAACATTGAAACTCCGCATATTTGCACAAAACAAACAAATTCTATTCTTGGTCAACTCTTAAATATGGTCTCTTGGAACTATTTTAAAGAGAAAGTAAATTTGGATTGTACAGTTTGTATACTTCGGTTTAAAAAAATCAGGAAAAACCGTTGACAGACTGGCAAATGTTTTTATATCACATGAATACATATGAGATAGCTATCAACATGGCACTCGATTTGAGAACACGAAATTTATTAAAGAAATCAAACAAGATGTTTCTTCAACAATATCATGGATACAAATTGTGGGATGGTTATCTGATTATGTTACAAAGAAAACACTAATATATATTTGGATATTTATAATATAGGTAAGCCAACGCTTATTCGAATAAAACAATGGTGGGCTTAAAACATTCTGCAAATAACAAACCTAAAAACGAATAAAAGCCTTATTTTAATAATTCACATTAAGCCCAATAAAAGGATTGTTTTGTTTTACATTGTTTGCAGGACGAAACATGTGACGCTCCTCAATACTTCTGACACTTATAACTATAAAAAAAATCGAAGTCCACTCACTCCTGAAATTTTATTAAGAGTTCTTAGCCAAACACTTTCCCCATATTTTCAATATTTTCTTAAGCACGCTACACATCCACACCACTATCACTAAAGGTTCTATTACAAATCCTAGGCCCGTCCTAACTAGTTTCATTCAGTATTACTTTTCAGATTTCGATATTTCCCAACAATTTGCTGGAATATTTAAAAAAAAAAAAAAAAAAATACAAATAGAAATGGAGAAAATCTACATTATCAAGAGGACATGTTACCAAGGACAACGACGAAATTAAAGCTGTCCATGGACATAGTATAAATGACGATATTATAGTTGAAATTAAAGAACTATATTGGTGAACACTAACTAACATTTATTTTAAGGTGTACAACAAGTTTCTCTTCCATTTTGCAGCTAACATTCACATGCATTGATAAACAAATTGAAAGCTACAGTTTAAACAGCAGATTGCACACAAAGAAAAATCACGTCGAATTTGACAAACTTAAATTTTGCAATGTATGGAATTACCAGATTGTAAGTAACTCTATTAGATTATGCAAACAAAACATTATAATTCTGTATTTGGAGAGGAGGATAATGTAAAATATCCTATGTGGGATCTTTCTAAGTATCAGTGTGATTTTATTTTTGTTTGAATATTTGACGTAGCTTTAATAACGTTTCAGTCATATCGTTACAATGTCTGCAGTGTGACGGTTTATAGTGATGTATAGCACGTGTGCATCATGCAGCAGACATGTACATGAACGACATTTGAGGATAGCAAGTACGGCGACCATCCCAAGCCCCGTTCTTGAGGGGGCCCCGCGCTTCATGCCTAAGGTAGTCCTTATGAGTTTGTCAAGCTGTATGGCACGCCAAATCGTTCAAAATGGATGAGCTGGAGCAATCGTAGGTTGAGCTTGGAACGATCGTGGGGTGAACTGAAGCAATCGTAGGGTGAGCTTGGAGCGATCGTAGGGTGAGCTGGAGCAATCGTAGGGTGAACTGGAGCAATCGTAGGGTGAGCTTGGAACGATCTTAGAGTGAGCTAGAGCAATCGTAGGGTGAGCTTGGAGCGATCGTAGGATGAGCTGGGGCAATCGTAGGGTAAACTGGAGCAATCGTAGGGTGAGCTTGGAGCGATCGTAGAGTGAACTGGAGCAATCGTAGGGTGAGCTTGGAGCAATCGTAGGGTGAGCTTATATATAATTAAACAAAATAAGAACATACTGACACTTGGATTGACATAAAGTTTTGAAACAATAAGGTTAGAAGGTTCAAATCATCATAATTTTGCAATAAGTCTAGCAAGCAAACAGTGAAAAAAAAGTTGGTGAAAAAATAGTGTGTGTTAATGTAAACCTGGATGTTTAAGGATGCCTATTAGTTGTAATTCTTCTTGCATTCCTCATGAAGTGAAATCAAAGATTTGAGAATACTGATGCTTGATGAGTTTATGTGAGACTAAGTTATATAATTTTGATGGAGGTCACTAAGTTTTAAATACAGTCAGATGGTGGAGTCTAAATTGCATACATTTTGATGGCAGAGACCAAGTTACATACATTCTTAAGGAATAACACAACAGATTAATATCAGCATGGTTTAAAGGCAAGTCATTGCCAGTTTGTAATTCATGTTTTAATTGTATAAAATTTAGTTTCAGTACTAAAAGAGCTACATAATTGTCTTGACATGGCATATCCCAATGTTTTTTACTATCCCCCACCCCACCAACATCTAACGATGATCCCCAAAACTGTAACCCTATCACATGCAATCTGTGTAGCAAGTTTTTGTGAATTTTCAACTGGCAGTTCAGACGGAAATATATTTACAGGTAGATGGATGGTATATAAATATCTCCTGTTCAAGTGTAGGGATAACAAATATAGGTTTGGACTGATATGTATTCAATTTTCCACTTGTGCCATTGCACACCATTAACACACATAATTGACTGTTAGGGTTGAGTGTGTGTTGGGTCTATTCCCATTCACACAGGGTCCTCCATTCAGGTCAATGCTTACTTAATAGCAACCCCGAACTGAAGATCAAATTAAATAGTACTCCTTGAGTACATAAATGCCTGGAGGAAGCGGCACCATTCCTGACCCCTAGAAGAAATTAAATAATTTATCCAGCTTTGCTGGAAACTTAAAACAGTGCTACATGCCCTAGTGGGCGATACAGCACTATAATTCATTTTCATCAACATCATTTAATTTTAGGAGTGGGATACATGACCAATTATACAAAATATCAGTAGGTGCCATATAATTAATTAACTACCCTTCTTTCTGCTGTCTTGTAAAGCACATGCTAGGTATAGGTGTCACTATTGTGATGATATTATCCTTCTTGTCCACGAGATTTAAAATATTCTATGGAATATATGCTTATATCATCAAGATGTTTGACAATTTTAATGATGAATAGAATCCACACAATTAATGAGGTGATCAGTCGTCACTATCACTGATATCAAGATATTTAATTTTTATGGCAAACAAGATTTTTTTCATATTAATGAGGTGATCTTGCATATGATCAAGCTTGGAAAACAGGACTATCCATTAAGATCTTGATTTTCTTTGATTATGAGTGAAATTCATGCGTATGATTTGATGTGGCCTTGCATCTGACTGACTGAACTTGTTACCAATCTAGCAGCTAAATTTCTGATCAGATTTTAATCTAGGTTATATTTTAATCAAGGTTATTAAATTGTTGAATATTATCAAGATGTTACACAAGTTTGTTGAGGATCAAGAGCCATACATATTAATGAAGTAATCATTTATCTGATTGACTTTAATGACCGAATTCTAGTTGGAGTTTGGTTCACCTTAAGCTTATATTATCTTTGTCAGATACATTTCTATAGTAAGTCAGATCATCACATATTAATGACATACCTTGCATCTAATTGGCTGAAGTTGTTGACTTTTCTTTATTCAGAGACTATATTTGTCTGATCCAGTTCTATAAAACTCTGTAAATGGGTTGATACAAAAAAGACATGGATGACTTCAATTATAAGCAGGAGTCTGTGCATATTATTTCATTATCTTTGGAACACATTTTTATGAGTATATGGTAAAGTAGGTAAAATAAAGATAATATGAAGTTTCTGAGAGTGTTCACCTAGGTCGTGTTCTTTCATAAACCTACTTTGTACCGTGGTCTCCTGTGAAGTTTGCAATACCAGTCAACCAACTTGGGCCTCTTGCTTTTAATTTAGTTCAGAAATATTTTTCTTCTCATCACAGTCTTAAATTGTTGTGAATTGTAGATTCAGTTAAAAATGTGAAAATTGAGTGGTATGTTGCAGACTAAAACAAGGTACTGTCTTACAAACAAATTTTAAAATTAAGTTTCCTAGACAGCCCATATGGGTAAATAATGACCAAATAATATAGCTATCAAATGAGTGTGAATCCTGTTATGGGTAATTGGAATCAATTTATTCACAAGTACTTAGGAACCACTCCTGTTTGCATAGTGGTTAGAGCGTCCGCCGCGGGAGCGGGAGGTCTTGGGTTCGATCCATGGCCGAGTCATACCAAAGACTTACATAAATGGTACTAACAGCTGCCTCGCTTGGCGCTCAGCATTAAAAGGTTAGTGTTAGGACTGGTCGGCCTGGTGTCAGGATAATGTGACTTGGTGGGGCATCATGCTACATGTCTGTTGCATGATGCCCCAGTGCTAGACATCACAATAAACTGTCTCACTGCAGACATCGTAGCGATATGACTGAAAAATTGTTAAAGCTACGTTAAAAAACCTAAACAAATAAACAAACAAACAAACAAGTACTTAAGGATTGGGCATGGTTATGGACTTGTCAAAAAAGTCAAAATATACAAAATTATTATCTGATCAGACACGAGTTTACATTCTATTATGATGAGACCTTTTGAGAAGATGGTTGTAGTTCGCCATAATAAACTTTTTCAATATAAAAGCTATCAGCAAGATAATGCTATTTTGTGTAGAATGTATTTGGACAGTTTCTATTCAGGTAATCATGTTAACTAAGTTATCCAGTTATGCCTTTCAGGGTTAACATTACCCATTTTGAATATTTATCATGGTGCCATTACCCCAACCCCAGAAAAGACAAGGAAATAAAGATGTATATCTTGTCATTGCACATTTTTGTTATCATTTGTCAGCCATTGTCTGTGCAGACATGAAAAGTTCAGTTATCACCTAAGAGAAAGCTGACGGTTATGTTACCTGAGTTTTATGACTCTGCTTTGCACTGATTTTTTGCTGCTCATTTTGACTTATTATCAAGAAACTTCCTATAGGATGTTTATTATTTACATTTTGTTAAAGGATTTCATATGTTAGAGTCTATTTCATTTGAAATAAAACAAATATAAATCTCATAAAACTTTTGGGTTTCTTGTCTCATTGGGTACCAGATGGTGCTGCGGTAACACACACACACACACACACACACACACACACACACACACGCGCGCACCTGGAGTTGGTAGCTGGATTAAGGTTTTCACTGATTTGTAGTAACCAACGAAAACCTGATGGGTTCCTCGCAATTCTTTTGTTTGTTTGATTATGATTTTTAACGTAGCTTTAACAATTTTTCAGTCATATCGCTACGATGTCTGCAGTGAGGCAGTTTATAATGATGTCTACCACTGGGGCATCATGCCGCAGACATGTAGCATAATGTCCCACCCAGTCACATTATCCTGACACCAGGCCGACCAGTCCTAACACTAACCTCTTAATGCTGAACGTCAAGCGAGGCAGCTGTTAGTACCATTTATGTAAGTCTTTGGTATGACTCGGCCGGGGATCGAACCAAAGACCTCCC
This sequence comes from Unio pictorum, assembly GCA_030141615.1. Classification (NCBI taxonomy): domain Eukaryota; kingdom Metazoa; phylum Mollusca; class Bivalvia; order Unionida; family Unionidae; genus Unio; species Unio pictorum. The sequence goes on from JARLTB010000269.1 coordinate 1,117,621, forward strand.
GATTCCGCGGCGGACGCTCTAACCACTAGGCCACCGGAGCAGTCCTCGCAATTCTACATCTTCCTCCAAATTGAAGACCATGTCATGTATTTTCTAAATTATTTGAGGAAGACACTCAAGTTCATATCAAACTAAAAACAAATGAGATCATGGAACTTTAAGGATTTGATTTACTTTGATGTCTTCAATAACAGGCTAAATTTATATCGCTCAGAATTTGCACTTTCAATATATTTTTCAATTTCAGGTTTTGAGGTTAAGCTTGAGTTGTTTTTTTTTTTCTTTAGCAAAGCTTTTAGGATGCTGGTGTCATCACATCAAAATCTGTAATAGACATTTAATACATAAAATTTAAATTGGTAATCTTAATGCCCAAATGTATTTAATTAATATGTATTGAAATCTACATTCTGTGACATCAAAATGGATGAGTTATTTGATTCAAATTTTCATTATCAATAATATCATGGGCACTAACAAGTATACAACTATAAAAAAAATTAAATTTACATTCATTGTAGGGGTGCAGTACGGCCAAGGTAAAAGTAATTATATCTTAAGTAGGTATTAATGGGGAAACTCTAGACATAAAGGACAGTCAAATTAGTTTGTGACTTTTCTCAAACCATCATTGTTCACACCAATTCAATATGAATGTCACAATGTACTGTTTTAATAATTGTTTTTCCCCCAAAATGTCGAAATCATTCCACTACATGCATCAGAGGTGCTTATTCTGGATTGACAAGAACGGCTGACTGCGCTCTAACGAGTAAATGCTTAGACCTGCAAGTAGGTGTCCCACTTGGATATTTTTTCACTTGTATTAATACTTTAAATAATAGCATAACATTAATTTCTCTTCAAGTGTTTATACTATTAATACAGATTCTATAATGACGTATTCAGATCAGAAAATAATTTAATAAATATATTACAAAGATTATTTAGAACAGGATGTTGATGATTAAAGGTCTGTAAATAGCAGTATCTCTCGAGTTGTGTTATTCTTTAAGAATGTATGTAACTTGGTCTCTGCCATTAAAATGTATGCAATTTAGAATCTACCATCAGACTGTATTTAAAACTTAGTGTCCTCCATCAGAATGATATAACTTAGTCTCACTTAAACTCATCAACCATCAGTATTCACAATTCTTTAATGTCACATCGTGAGGAATGCAAGAAGAACTTAAACTAATAGGCATCCTAAAAACATCCAGGATTACATTAACAAGAATAATTTTTTTCAAGTTTTATTTCACTGTTTGATAGCTTGCTAGACTTATTGCAAAATTAGGACGATTTTAACCTTCTAACCTTATTTATTTTAACGTTTATGTCAATCCAAGTGTCAGTATGCTCTTATTGTGTTTAATTATCTATATATAAGCTCACCCTACGATTGCTCCAGTTCATTCTACCATCGCTCCAAAGTCACCCTACGATTGCTCTAGTTCACCCTACGATTTATCCAAGCTCGCCCTACGATAGCTCCAAGGTTATCAAGTTTTCAGTCATAATGCTACGATATCTGCAAAGTGACAGTTGATTGTGATGTCTAGCACTGAGTCACCTAGCTACGATGTCGTAGCCTCAATTTGATTTGTTGTGGTTGACGACGTAGGAGTAAGGGTACTAATATTAGTAATAGTGGTCACCATGCCGCAGACACGTAGCACGATGTCCCATTCAGTCACAATATCCTAACACCAGGGCGATCAGAATTTTTTTCTTTTGTTATGATAAGTATTAGATTTTAATAGTTAGACACTTACCAATTTGACAAGAAATTGCCCATTATGGACGAGCATATTGGGCTGAATGCTTTTAATATAAAAATTTCGGCACTTACTATATAATGACATTAGTGTACTGCTAGTTAAATGTGACATATTGTCTTTTACTCAAAGATTACTGAAAGACAGTAAACAAGACGTGGCGAGTCTAGCCTTTGAGGATGAATCATAAAAACTTCACAACAAATCTTATGATTTATGGTCTGTAGGTAAGCTTTACTCTTGAGTCTGCATGAAGATATGATAAAATATAGGTTTGAAAATTATGCTTTAATACCCTATTTTTATTGGCTTTATGATTATTTTGCCATACCATAAAAAATGAAATCACTGTTCATTTGCATTATTTCTTACTTTCTTTATAGATATTACAATTTTAGTGAAATTTAATTTAATAAAAGTTATTTTTTCTTATCTGTTCAGCAAATGTATGTTATATTTTACCAAGACGAGACTACAACTTGTTTCCAGAATACCGAATACAAAGTACCGTATACAAAGCTGTATAAATCATAACTGGACCTGAGTTTAGTATGGGTAGTACAAATCTAAATCCTGAAATATGTTGAGAAATGAAGTGACATGTTACGGTATAAACGAGTCGTACTTACTGTTTCGTCACTGCAATATAGAGAAATACTGAAGCGACTGTTTACCACCAACCCATATTTATACCAAGGAAACAGATTACTAACGATCTAAATTTAGAAAGTTGTGTTAGACTATTCCATTTCTAAATATTTAGATCCTAATCCTCGGTCAAACGAGTCCTTGCATGTTTTTGTGACTTACTATTTATCGCCTATAACCTTAGCAATGGAATTCCAAATAGTCTAAATATAGAGGTTATGTTACGCTATTTCCGTTTCTAAATTTAGATGCCCATTCTCGGTCCAACAAGATAACTACGCATGCTCTTCGCCTCATTATTCAGCGCCTGTCATCTTAACGATATGATTCCTAATTGTCTAAATTTAGAAAGGAGCCGCCAGGTTATTTCTATTTCTAAATTTATATGTTTATTCCTGGTCCAACCAGAATTATTCATGCAATTTTATCATTTATTTCTTATCATCATAGAGATAACATTTCTAATGTTCTAAATTTAGAAAGTTAATTTAGGCCATTTCCATTTCTAAATTTAGATACCCATTTTTGTTCCAACAAGTCTATGCATGCTCTTGGTCCACTTATTTATCGCATCTAATCTTAGCAATATGATTCCTAATGTTCTAAATTAAGAAAATTATATTAGGGTATTTCCATTTCTAAAATTAGATCTTTTTACCGATCCAACGAGTCTAGACATGCTCATGGCCTTAAAACATAATGCCGATCATATGTTTTTGATGTAATTTCTGTATTTCTTTCTTCTCCAGTTCTATTTTAAAACCGATATTGAACTTCACGTATGATTATCACCTGTAATGTGTTATATAATGTTGGATTCTTTTTTATTAATTATATTTATTGCATAACCCGTATTTACTATAGCTTTTCAAGCAAAAATCTTCTCAAGTTTAATGAAAACTCATTCAAATTCCGTCTCCGAGACAAATAAGACTATTAACATTTACTCACAAACAAATGTTGAAATAAATTTCATGGTGTAAAATGTTAAGAATAACATTTTTATAAATATGCCTTTCAATGTAATGTGAAGTATAAATATACCAGGATGTATCAATAGTATGATCACATGACCTGACAGACTGCCGTTATGGGTAAATATGAATTTAATCTGACAAATATCATATGGTTAACATTAGAGTGGCACTCTGAGGTAAAAAGGAAATTTACCTCATGTTCGATAAATGGAATTCAGTGTTTAAAATTTCTTGGTTATATATCAAAACAAGAGAACACAATCTGTGTGTGTGTGTGTGTGTGTGTGTGTGTGTGTGTGTGTGTTGTGGATTTTTTAAGTAGCTTTAACAATTTTTCAGTCGTATTGCTACGATGTTTGTAGTGTGGCAGTTTATACTGCACGCATGTAACATGATGTCCAACCCAGTTACATTATCCTGACTCCAGACCGACCAGTCCTAATTCCAATTTCTTAATGCTGAGCGCCTAGCTAGGTATCTGTTAGTACAATTTTAAAAGCTCTTCCTAATGGAGCTAAAAGCTAATGGAACTTACTCTCGGATTTGTTGGTGGCCATCGTGGGGTTTATGACACACCTAGCTAGTCGACACATTAAATGAACAAATAGGAGAAACATACAAACGAGCGTAAAAAAGGTTTAAAGTTCTTGGTCATTCTTTAAGAACAAAATTACCTAACTACACTGTACATTACTGTTAGTCGACTACATAAACTGTTATGTACATTTAATTTGTATTGTCTATTGGCTTTTGTCCATCATTATAGACTGAAGTGGTCATTTTTATAAACATATTACATAGCTAACGTTTGGCTATGATTGTGGTATATATTTTAAGATATGTAATACTTGAAAATCAAAAACGTTTACTTTGACTTCATTTCATGATATCGGTGATCACCAGGGGATTCCTGGTCTACTTGATATTTCCAATGTTCTTTACTAAATTTAACTGAAAGATATGAGCTTGTTTATAATTTAAAATGTTCTGGAGAAAAACTTATATTAAGGTTGTTTACGTGTGAAATACTCATTCATATCTTAACACCTATAGTGGAATCTGTTTCTATTTGTGCTTCAGTCAATACATGAGAGGATTTTGTTTAAATTATTATTTTTGGAATTACAAAGTACTCATCAATACGTTCGGACAAATCACTTTTTGTTATTATTTTGAATTCATTTAGAGATATTTTAGATTATATCATTGCGATACATCAAGACTGTTAGTACCTAAACACTATTCCAGACTATTTAGACATCAGTCCAAACATAATTGAAATTCATTCAGACCACCACTAGTATTCATGTTTGGAATACTCTATACGTTTTTACTTGTGATATAACGTATACGAATATTTACGATTTTATTAACTATACTGTAAGCTCTTTTTAAATGTTCTCTTTATATTCAACGGAAATAAATTATTTGTTGACATTTACTTAATTTGTTGGTTTTCGCTCTTTTCTATTAAATTGTTTAAGTCCATAGAGTCGTAACAGTACATCTACCCTTTATCATATACACATGCGAGGATTTACGTATTGCTCTACATACAGATGTAACTTTGATGCTTTTTCTCAATAAATAATGTTCCATAAGCTATTCATAATGTGTCCCTCGTCGATAGTGGATAGAGGTTGGTGCGTGCAGGCATGGCGATCACAATATAGTAATATTTGCTATTCTTGTAAGGTTTAAAGCCATTATTCAGCACACGATAAGCTATACATTGCGGCCAGTATTAATGGTGGAGGTAGAACTCGAGGGAAACACGCATACAGAGGTGAGATGTAACGGAAAGCGCTTTCGCTTTAGACTACTCGTCACTCGGGGCCCCTAGTAATATTTGTTATCCCCCATATATATATATATATATATATATATATATATATATATATATATATATATATATATATATATATATATATATATATATATATATATATATATATATATATATATATATATATATATATGTGTGTGTGTGTGTGTGTGTGTGTGTGTGTGTGTGTGTGTGTGTGTGTGTGTGTGTGTGTGTGTGTGTATGGTTCAAATAACGATGTTGATTCGTAATTGTGAAATGTCTGTCTGTCTGTGTATGCATGTATAGTTCAAATAACGATGTTAATTCGAAAATGTGAAATGTCTGTCTGTCTGTGTGTATGCATGTATATATGTATGGTTCAAATAACGATGTTGATACGTAAATGTATGTATGTATGTATGTATGTATGTATGTATGTATGTATGTATGTATGTATGTATGTGTGCGTGTGTGTGTGTGTGTGTGTGTGGTTCAAATAACGATGTTGATTCGTAAATGTGAAATGTATGTCTGTCTGTCTGTGTATGAATGTATATATGTATGGTTCAAATAACGATGTTGATATGTAAATGTGAAATGTGTGTGTGTGTGTGTGTGTGTGTGTGTTAAATTGAGTTGGACCCTGGATGTCACTGTGACATTTTTCTTTTTATTTCTACTTTGTGAAAATAACACACACTATAACACACAAGAGCTTTGCAATGTCGATTTATAGTGCATCATAGTTCATTGAGATTTATGTCTTGTCATAACCTTATCTTGGCTTTCTGGATGTCACGTAGTACATTGCTATGTCTCGTAAGCGAATTCATCCATTCAGTGAGTGGCCCCCAATCCAGTGCTTCTAATTCCCTTGGTGATAGCAATTCTCGTACGCGCTGTACAACCGGCTCTAGCTGAACACATATATTTGTCTCAAACAAATAATTCACCATAGTTTTCTCATACAAACGCTCATCTTTAAGATAAGCAGCAATCATGCCTATCAACGTATCCGCCATCGATTTCCTATGAGTGACTTCCGTGGACTCAATCAAGTCAAGCATCCTTTTTATGTCCTCATTAACACCAGAAAGTGTACCCCGATTCCTTCTTTCAAGACACAATGATACACAACGTTTAAGATCAGGAATTCTCAGACAATCGCCCCCTGGTACATAAAATGCAAAACTGACATGTTCCCATCTGATGTAGCGGAACAATGGATTATCATTGCCATAAAAGGATACATACATGTTTCCAGTGGAATGTGGCTTCCATGTCCATGTTTCCAACATTGCATCTGGTTGAATGACGGGGTCACGAAACAGAAGCGGATATAAGTAAGTGCCGAGAGTGTTGGGAGGGCAGACAAGAATCGCGTGCATAATTTCCTTCTTGTAGGCGAATGTCCCGAGCTTCCTCATCTCCGGGTAACGAGAATTATAGCAGAACTGAATTTTGTATGCATTCATTACTTCTTGTATCCCAATAGTAAATTTAAAATGTCCATACAATGATATTGGCTGGAATGCAGGGGTACGAGCGATTTGATCTATTACACAAGCAGCTTTCAGTTCAGGTTTATCTTGCATTAGAGCTTGCACTCTACGTTTGCTGTTTTTCTTCATACGGTCTATTTCTCTTTCCCCGATTTTCAGTCCAAACCATACTAAACTCATGGCACCAATGCCAGGACATATTTTTTCTTGTGATCGAAATCCACCTTCTTCTATTATAGAACGCATGCATTCGAACGGTGTTGCATGTGTCATTTCAGTCACATGTATTTCATTATCAAATGTATAACTGGTACCATTGTAACTAAAACCATCTTTACGATATGGGTAGGTTATTTGTTCAAACTCTGGAGGTGAAGGTTCACACCATTTATCAGACTGAATAAATTCCCCTTGCCAGAAATGTTCTTGCACATGATCTGCCCTTTCAATTTTCTGCCCTTTTTTACTCATCTCAGCCATAGTAAGAGTAGACTCAGCTTTATTAAATCTGTAATGTATGTGTTACTGATATATGGGTAATTGTACTTGGTTCACTTGCATCAAACTAATAAGAACCAGTCAATACATGATCACCTCTCGTTCCATGGTCAGGAAATTAAGCACTTGTATTGAATGTCACCATTTCTAGGGGGTAAAAGAAATTAAATGTTTATGTGAAATTCAAAAGATGTAACACATTGTAACAACAACTAAAAATCAAAAATTTTATAACTAATAAATGGTTGTCATAAAATTTGGAACGTCGCATTCATGATTAAAAATTTTATCAGATGCCTGGAGATTTCCCGTAATTTTATGTGCAGTCGTGATTTTCCAAGCAGCACTGGAATGTTCCGTTTGGGTAGATAGTACACCGGTTAACTTAAACTCCACAGTAGTAAACCGCACTTGAACCGCATGTCTTTGTACAAAACAATAAAATAATTCATTTCTAAGTCACACGCTAAATAGCTCGTCTTTGAATCACTGTATATCAGAATATAATTTTGAATCTTACAGTTTGAATATGTGGGTTAAACTGACCTTGAATAATAAATACATCGTGAATATAGTCTTGTACATTTTTCCATAGTAAATGAGTAATTGTTATATAAATGGAGAGATGTCTTCTTTGAAAGCTTGATCATTAATTTCAATTTGAAACATTTTTTTTTTTTTGGTACGGCTTACCAAAATCTTTCCAAGATGAAAATGGTCTAAAGGAAACAAGTTCGTGTTGTTGACTATATAAACTTTTGCATACTGATATGTTCACAAAATAAGCATGATAATCCGTTTATGAGGAATAGTTACAATAAGATTCTTGAGACAACCGTTGTAGTTTATAAACTATTATTGCAGGGGATATTTTATGCATGTGTATGCGTCAATTGTATTTGCTCTCTGCCATATCAACGAATGTCAAGCACAAATTCTTCACACGGCGGTCGAATCATTATTTGATCGTTAAATACAGAACTATTTAATCGATGTAGCTATAACAACGTAACAAAGAGCGCTTCAATCCGACCGAGTGCCACCATCTAGCTATTTTTGTACAGAGACGGTGCCCCTCTTTACGGGGCTCCCATTATTTAACTTTGACTGGATAATTTCGTGAATAGTGGGCAAATTTTACGTCATAGCCTGCGCAGGAAACCATTTGTTATTGGTAAGAATTGGATACAGCTCTGATAAACTTTTCACGAAAAATCCACAAAATGTGTGAATCATGGAGGGTTTCACGCGGGTGAGGTTTTATTGATTTTATTTATGTATATAAATATGGAATGTGCCAAAAATATATTTGTACTTATTTTCGTTTGGTGGGAATAGAGCTGTATTATAACGTACCCACCGAATGGACATACATCAAAATTAATTTTTCTATATGTTCTCTACATATATTTCGCAGTACTGACCCTTCAACTGTGTGAAGATCAATACAAATTGTTTGTTAATCTAAAATACCCCCAAATATAACTTCTCGGTGAAGTTGTTATAAAGGGTTCACCGGCATGTTTTTGAGAAGCTGCACTGTAAACAGACTAGCATGTAAACAGAACACAGATTTTACTTCCGGATCATCACCAAGGCCTTATTACTCAATGTGCACTGTCGCCAAAATACACACAGACAACCACTCTCTGAGCTAATATTCTCAAGAATAAACAAGGCATCAATATAATTGTTCTATCACCAAGAAAATGAGAGAGGAAAAAATGTTTATAAATAGACTAAAACTACATTCGGGTATTTAACTGGAAATAATAATTGTGATGCGATTCCGTATAATCTTTAACCGGAAATGCGTGTCAGTTTTCTCCATTGAGCGGATGATAGAGGTAGCACCACATAATCTGACGTTTAATCACTAAAGTAAAACGAAATCTGTGACAACACGAAATCTCCTTATCTGTACAATAAGTATACATATATTTATTGTACACATAAGGTCATTTATTGTAAGATACTTTAGTGAAAAATGTCATAGTCCTTTGGCAGCAACTATGCTACCACTACCAGTAACTCTCAGATCGTTCTTATTATTACTGCTAGAAAATAGTATCAGACCTACTTGATAGCGTTGAAGGTGGAATTAATGTAGTAATAACAAAAGATTAATACAAATTTATACTTATATTTTAAAAATAAGCCCCCCACCCCGTAATAATTAAAAAACATTTTCAAGTATTAAGACTACTCAATAGATCTGGGTGTCATTACTGGATTTGTGTTTGATATATATTGTTCATAAACTTATCACTTTTTGTAGAATTGTGTTGTTTTGCAGGCAATAAAATAAGTTTCTGCACTTGCTATGAGCAAAAATCATGAAAAGAGGAGTATATTTTATTTGCAAATTTGTTATTTCTGATGCTCCGACATTCTTAACAAATCAATATTTATTAACCTGAGATGAAATTTAAATTTGTCCTATTATCCGTTTTATCAATAATCATCATCATCATCATCATCATCAGTCTCTTGACCTAGTGTGGCTGTTGATGCACTGTGCTGTTGAACGTCTGACCAGTTCCCTACACTTGCCTCTATCATGTGCCAATGCCTGTGTCTCCGCAAAACCTTTTCTAGTCCATTCTGTGATGTTGTCACTCCACTTTTTTTATCTGTCTACCTCTCCTTCTATCACCATGAACACTACCCTGCAGTACTGTTGTGGATAGTCTGTTGGCTCTAGTAACATGGCCATACCATTTCACCTTTCTCTTTTTGACAGTGGTGAGGAGGTCTTCATTATAGCCTATTTTGTGCCTGGTGCTGTTACCCACTTCTTTATTTGTGATGTGGTCCTTGTAAGAGATGCCAAGGATGGTTCTGTAGCATCTCATTTCAAGTGCCTGGATTCTTGGTTGTAATTATGCTGTCAGGGTCACATGAATACAGAAAGATTGAGATGACTAGTGCTCTCAATAGTCTGATTTTAGTTTTCAGACAGAGGTTCTTGTCTCTCCAGATGGGTCTTAGCTTTGACATAGCTGTTGTTTGTGCTGCTCGTGACAGAATTTCTGCTCTTGATCCCTCTTCCGTGATTATGGAACCAAGATATTTGAATTAGATCACTGTTTCCAGTTCATGTCCTATGACTTTAATCTTGGTTGAGATTTGCTTGCCACTATTTGTCATCAGCTTTGTCTTCACGGCACTTATCTCCATGTCAACTCTGGAAGATGTTTCATCCAGGTTCTTCACTAAGGTAGCAAGCTCATCTTCACTGCCTGCTAGCCCGTCAATGTCGTCTGCAAAGCGTAGGTTGGTGATGTTACGGCTTATCAATAAAGTACGATGAAATCTCTGACAACGCGATATTAACTTATCGGTGCTATAAATTAACAAGCAGTGCAAGCGTGATCCAACCCTCAACTCGATTCGACTTTATAGTAGAAATTAAAGGAACTTTCCATGTCTAAATTTAAACTTTATTATCCTGAACGAAGTCAATAAGAATATATTTGACCTTGACATTTGTAACCTGCTGATAAACATGTTGACGCATGCATATCGCTTAAAAATATACTCCCGTACTCTGATTTAAACCCTTTGCAATTTTAAGATTTTTGTTTAACCATCGAAGAGCTGAATAAACACTGATATATTCAAATACACAGCGTCGTACTTGTTTTATAAGTGTATTATTCCGTTGTTGTGAGGTGAACTAAGCATTGCTGGTAAATAAATCGTTCTGATAAGAACAATTGCACTCATGTTTCAAGTAAACCGGAAATCTTTAGTGTCAGTTTTGAACATGCTGACTTAAAAGGCGTTGCTCATAATTTTTTAAAGTTCAAAAACAAAATGCAATGTGGGTCGTGTTTGACTACATGCACATATAAAAACGAGCAAACAAAAGAGATACAGCAAAGCAATGCATCAATAACGCATTAGCATGTAATGTCAACATGACAACAGGTCAGAAAAGAAAAAAGATTTAAAGTCTTTTCATTATTTGTAATATACTTGTTATCGCATATGACTAACATAATATTCAGCTTTAAAACATATTATACCTAAGATTTGGTTTTTTTTAGAGGGTGGTTAATTGTTAAAATCTTGAATTTAAGAATCTCAATAAGGAATTATTATCTATGTACTTAACAAATTACATTGCTAACACTCACTTTGAAGATACGGATAGCTTTTATGTATTATCAATGAACGATGATTGAAAAAAAGACATGCTTCACATATAAAGGAAAGGAATGCAGTCAGTCACAATATACTGTGACGAAATTACTGTGAAATGTTCAAAAGCGCAGCTTTTAATTCAAAGTAACAGCTTTATGTTATTGAAAGTATCAATTTAATTATCAGAGAACTAAGCCATTGGACAAGTAATTGCCCACTGTGCATGGGCGTGGTGTTCGATGTAAATTATGCTACAGTAGCTCATGATAATATAAGAAAATATAGTAATGCTAACATAACGAGACGTGGTTTCTCATACTCAGTGATTATAGAAAGTAAACCAGACCTGCTGAGTTCAACTTTCGAGGATGAATGTTCAAAACAGACTCTGAACAAGTTTTATAATCAATGCAATAATAATAAGAATAGTCTATGAAATTATTATCAAATACATGTTTGAAAAGTTATATTTAAATATGCAACTTTGTATGGTTTAACGAGTAGTTTTCATACAAGTAATGATATTACCAAGTATTTAATCAGTATTTCCTCTATTATTTATGGACAATACGTTTAAGTAAAATTGTTAAATTAAATTTCCTATCTAATCAGCAAGTTTATATATTTTTTTCATGATGAAACTACAACTGTTAGATACCGGAATACACAACTAAACCTTTTTTAAAAACCGAGTGAAAACATATTTGTACCGAGTTTAGCATGGATTAAAAACATTATGTATATCATATCTTATATATACATACGAATTTAGGTTCTAATAAACAGTAACAAAGAAAGAGTGAAAACAACATTTGTAAAATTTAACGAATAATTTATTTCCCTGGAAAAAATTGTAAAATTGAACAAGAACTTAGTTTTAAGAATCAAATCTAAAAATAATCCTAGTATAATCCACGAATTCAATCATAAAAGCCCTAGTAATGAAATGTAATAGATACAAGTTCTTGACCGGCTGGAAACATCAAGATGGAAGACGATGATATATGCTGGAGTCTGTTTAGTGTTTATCTATAGTTGTTTTGTAGAATCACAAGAATTAACACTCCGGTACTTGAAATACGAATAGGATTTTGATAACCTGTCTTTGTCCAACACTTTTTTATGAGCACATCCAATATGTCCAGAGATACGAATTAGTTTTTTAAAATCCAAATAAACTGAACAATCACTCTATCATGCAAAAGGACAGAATTCGGAGAAGCCTCTAAAGTGAGACAAAAAGCTAACAGAACTTGCAGTAAGTTACCTACAAGAACCTGTACTTCACGTTCTTTTGGATTTAAATACAGTGTTCGAAAATGCTATGATACAAAGTTGCAACTACTGAGAGAGAGAGAGAGAGAGAGAGAGAGAGAGAGAGAGAGAGAGCAGAATATTGACTTAGATCAACTTTAAATGTGTGAACCTATTTAAATTAACTCTTGTTGGTTCGTCATTTCCTTAGTTTCTATTCCACACAACTTTCCATACTTTTGCCGGTACGTGCATACATGGGCGTTATGTGTTCAAGAAGCAAACCATGTGTTTGTAGTACTCTGCTGTCTTTATTAAAACAACAGGGGTTAGTTACAAAGAAAATTGGGAGTATCTGTTCATGAACCTAGAGATGGGAATTCTAACCTTTATTCTTACATGTTAGAACCCCCATCCCTTGATTTACGGATGGATATTCCTAATTTTCTTTGTAACGAACCCCTGTGATTAAAACTATCTTTTTCATGCTTAAATCATAAGTATGTCCAATATTTATTAACTCAATATGATTTTTTTATATAAAAAAAAAGAATGTAACAAAAACCCAAGCAAACAAAACAATAACAAAAAAAGCAAAGCAAGCAACTTATCAAAGTGCGAAGAGGCTTGAGAATAGCTACACGAGGCACAGAACTACATTTTGTAGCGGACACGCTCGGCGCGAATGTATATAGTAGTTTATAATTCAGTTTAAAGGACAAATATGTGTATTTGTATCTGATATAAATAAAACATATATGTATATTGCTGACAATGTGACTTGATATACCATTCATTTTTCATTAAAGGAAATTATGCAAGCCTCGTTTCTTTTAAATGAATCATTTACATTTCGTGATATTACAGCGTACACACACACACACACACACACACACACACACACACACACACATCTATGTATATATGTATCGCTCTCTCTCTCTCTCTCGTATATATATATATATATATATATATATATATATATATATATATATGAGAGAGAGACACAGAGAGAGAGAGAGGGAGACAGAGAGATGAACTATAAGTAGGTGAATAAACTTAAGTTAACTTACTCGTTAAACGAAACGGCTGAGCCATCCTTCTTTCGTTATTTTTTTCAAGGACTTAGCGCTGTCGTTTCCAATGACAAAACAGTCGAGTCCACCATTTAGATGCGAAGGTGAGTGTCATAATTTAGTAAATACTTTGCGTCAGCAAAACTTTCCTAACTTTTTTATTTTCATTGCAACAGTGAGAAAAAAAAGTTTAAGTTTTGAGCTGATTGACCTTTGATTCAATTACTTACAAAGTAAGATCAAAAGCAGAAGAAGAAAAAAATTAATTCGAGCTGAAACAACCTCACTGTTTATATGCTCGTCAAACACTTGAATAAAATTACATTGTATATAGTTGGACATGATGCAGATTCATTTCGTATAATCGGGGCGGGGGGGGGGGGGGGTCATCTCAAAATGATATCTCTCTCTCTCTCTCTCTCTCTCTCTCTCTCTCTCACACACACACACACACACTTAATAAATTATCTGATGATAACATTTATTTCATTAATGACCATTTCTAATTATTATATTTAACTATATTCACAAATAATTTAATTTTTGTTAAAATTTATTTAAGAATACATTAATGCAAAGATATAAAATTCGATAAACTATTAGCTTTGTGCCCCCAATTATTTAATTAAGATCCATTTTTTACGACGACTATTTATATCTTCCTATCGAGCGTAGCCACTATAAATTATATTTGTTTTCAAAACGTATTTGATCTCCATTGATGAAAGTTCTAAATAACTAAACAAAATGAGGTTCTATCGAAGCATGTAGATAGGTATATAAACAATTAAACAATTTCACGTGCCTACGTCAATCATTAACTGTATGGCCTCTGGTGCCATCACGTGACTAAGAATACAAATGACCAGATCCAGGTAAAGTTTCAGCAACGATGTACTTTCGCCTCGTCTGTTAGCGGGTTAAGGATATACCAAATTTTATGCTCACGAGTTTTGAGAAAATAAATCATATTCCTATCGATTTCATGCAGGTATATGTCGATGAAAGATCATTCAAGTTTGCTGAGCCGGCAAGTATGCGGCTACCCCATGCACCAAATGGTGTCGGCGAATTCTGAGTCTTCGATAGGGAATGCGCTCTGACCCTACACCCCAACATGAATATCCAATTTTTTTTTTTTTTTTTTTTTTTTTAAATGGTGTGGCAAGGGTTATGGGAAACTCGGACTATCTTTGTTGCTGATCATAATCACTCAGAAATTTAAAGTTATTGAATTTTTAATATCATGGTGTTTGCATAGGTTTACTGTGGGAACTGATTTAGTACCGTGAGCCTACTAGTCCGTCATACGAATAGAATATTAAAGGCACAAATATGCAACGGGTGGATTCACTAGCTGTGGCAATTTGTTTTTATCAGGTGACAATATGGCGTCTGCGTGTTATAACCTGACTTCGCGGAGTGCAACTCGGGGGAACAAACAAAGTAGGGAACCAGACTACCACCTATGGTTCAGATAATCGGAATACATCGTATCTTTCTCCGTGTTCAGATTGGTTGTGGGAGCAGGGATGTCCTGGCAAGGTTTGGATCATACAGAAGTTGTCGGTCTGATACCATAGTTGAGAAAAAGAAGAAACGAATATGTTCCATTTCTAACGGAGTCTGAGATCGAAAATAGGTTACTTTCAAACATCCTCTGTGATAAGTGGAGACGACGCCACAGAAGATATTTTAAGCTTTAATTCAGTTCAGTTATGGCAAAAAGGATGCATCGTAGTACACAGACAACAACATAAAATATCCGTTTCTTGAATGAAGCGTCAATTAAAAGCCATACACAAATAGCTTACTGTATATATCCAAGAAAAACTTCACTTTAGCCTAGTTTAAGCTCGAATCGTTGCTTTCAATTTACCGATCAAAGCCAAAGCCAATCACTAATAAAGCAATTCAGAACAATGTCTTTTGCCCATATATTGTCATAGTTACGGATGCCCACCTTGCAGTAAGAACTAAGGCCACGTTTACTTAGTGGGAAGCAAGAAATAGGCATCATTTATTTGGCTGTGGCAGCAATATTTGGGTTCAGTTTATTTTCATATAATGCTTTAATTGTGGACTTGACGGTGCAGGCACTGAGCTCATTCTTGATGATTGTATTGAATTGATCGAAGATGTCTTTAAGGACCGATTCAGATTGATTATAATCGAAGTACATGGAATCCACATGAATAGGGTTTGTGCATTAGTTATCCGAAACCTATGATCATGGTTTTCTGTAGATATGTACACAGATTTTGTTAAAAATATCTGTGGACTCTTTATTCGCAGTATAGTTCAATATAATATATTTTTGTTTCTGTCTTTGTCTCAGAAGCAACCTGACAATCATATATAATTAGAAAAGAGAAGTACTTCTAGAAAAATATGTAATGGCAATGTCTGCTTAAATGTTACTTACAAATATTTTACAGGGGCTCCGAGTGGCTGAGTGGTCTAAAGCGCTGTCCATTACGGATCAC
The DNA here is from genome assembly GCA_030141615.1 of Unio pictorum. Lineage (NCBI taxonomy): Eukaryota > Metazoa > Mollusca > Bivalvia > Unionida > Unionidae > Unio > Unio pictorum. Next base: position 1,133,799 of record JARLTB010000269.1, read on the forward strand.
TGCCATCTCACCTCTGTTTGCGTGGGTTCGAGTATAAGATTCGGCTAATGTAGTTATGTGAGAAAGCTTGCCAGTAGCTTCTCATGAGTCGGTGGTTCTTTCCAGGGGTTTTTCCGGGTTCTTCCTCCACCAGTAATACTGGTCGTCATGTATAGCCTATATTGTGCTGATAAAATGGCTTTAAACCAAAAAAAAAAAAAAATTAAAATATTTTACAAGTGTTTATCTTTATTGAACGTGAGACAAGCAATCTTAAACATCAGTTTGTTTTATGAATAACGACCAATCCCAGCTACGAGTTATTGGACATACAAAATGACTTGAGATTTTGGTTTTGACTCCTGAGATTTTCATTTTAACTTTTGCAATTATTAGGTTGAGGAGCCAATGATTTCAGTTTTGGAATCTGTTGAGAACCCCCGGGGGTTGACATGTCTTGGGATAAATTGTTTTTGGTCTGAGCTGATCAGTTTCTGATGGGCTCCCTTTGAGAAAAAGATATTATGACTTAAATTTAGAAGAAAATAAAACTGAATATAGCAGTTTTCTAATTAATAAAATATATGACAACAGTGTTTATGGATAAATTAAAATTTGCTCATTTTTTTAATAAAAACTTTTAGCTTATAATGTAAACAGTTCTAAACATTTTTAGTTTAATTCATCTTTGCCCTTTAATGTTTTCATAATTATGGTGTACAGCTTTCAGAAAATAAGGTACAATAAGTAAATTGGCTTTTAATATTTGTTGCATTAGTCTTAAAAATGAATTTGTTCTCAAAGCTACATATTATTAATCAAAACCTCAAACCTATCAGGAAAATTTCTGATCCATTCAGCACCTGCTTCTGATGAAAACAGTTTCTTTTCAATAATAATATAAGTGATAATTTAGAATGTTTGTTCTGTTGATATTATCATCATGCTTTGGATACATGGGGCTTGCAGGCTTGTGTATATGTACATCTTTATCAAACTATCAAAGAGTTCAGATGCAAAAGTCTATAAATATCTTATGTGTGCTGCATAGTAATTTAATTTAATTTTAACTAACTGCAGTTATTCGATTCATTTCAGTGTTTTTTGCTTGATGGAATGAAAGACATACTTTATTGAAATGACAGCAGAATGAATGTTCCGAGAGTCTGGATTAGCTGTGTTGTGGTGGTAATTGGAGTGCTCTACTACTATGACCTACTTTTCACCGTATTTACAATAATTGCCAATGTGGTTATGGCAGGAATAGGGGTGTATCTTGGGGTATCATGGAGTCTCATCAAAGGGAAAAAGTACACCCCACCAACCCCGACCAAGGAAGTGAGCAAGGCCCGGATTGCAATATTAAATCTTATTGTGAGTTTAGCTTTGTTATAATTTACTTGCAATAAAGGGTTTATGTTTCAGTTATAACATAAGTTGGCAAAGTTTGACTATAAAACTTGGTTAATGTTTCTAATTTATAACATCGTTTGGTTAAGTTTTGACTATTAAACGGGGTTAATATTTTTTTTAATATAAATTGGCCAAATTTTGGCTATAAAGCTGATACATATTAACATTTCTGATGTCAGTTATAATATCAGTTGTTTAGGTTTTAACCATAAAACTGGGTTAATAAACCATTTGATACAGTACATGCATCATGGATTTGGATTGTCCACTCTGTATCTTGGTTACACTGTGAAAAGTATTAAGCAGAATTAGATTTCCCCTTTCATAACTGGTGGATACCCATCTTATATCAATTGATTTGGTCCCAGATTTTGATGCTGTCATTTGGTTTTATGACACCTGCTGCTGTCATTTGGTTTTATGACACCTGTTGCTGTCATTTGGTTTTATGACACCTGTTGCTGTCATTTGGTTTTATGACACTTGCTGCTGTCAGAGGGTTTTATGACACCTGTTGCTGTCAAAAAATTTTATGACAACTGTTGCTGTCAGAAGGTTTTTGACACCTGTTGCTGTCAGAGGGTTTATGACACATGTTGCTGTCATTTGTTTTTTTGACACCTGTTGCTGATTTTATTGCACCTACCACATAAATTGACACACTAAGCAAGCAAATGTGAAACATTTCAACATGGTACAAATTACCACAGTAGGTGTCAATTTCATACCTCTGCAATCAAGAGGAACATTGCTTGTCATATTTTTCAGTGTTGTAACTAGCAATACACATTGGTGTATGTGCATAATATAGAAAAAAATTAATGTGGATTACAACTTCGTGGATATCCGAACACCTGTGTAATATGACCATGTATACATCATATAATTGCCAAACCTGAATCCTTTTCAAAACTGCATGGACCTATAAACCATAAACACATGTAAAAACCTACATTTTATTGTGTATTAAACAGTATTTTTGATGTGCTTTGTCAATGAATGATATTTCTTAAAAGTTCTTCATGTATTGATTTCTATGTTTTGGTAGTTTCCATTTCATTTATATACTGTTTTGAAGACTCTCTTTTACAAAATTGTTAATGCATGAAAAAATTAGGTACCTCCTCCATCTTGTTACAAGTGTATATGATATTCATTTCATGTATTGACTCTTAGATAGCTTCCAACATAGTACACATTGTTCTATGTCAATAATTTACCTAACTAAATAATTGACAGGAGCCCTAGAAAGTATTAATTTACAGGTCTTGTAGCACAATTTTTGGTTACTCAACCTATAACTGAAAGGAATTTGATAACATGCAAAATTTTAATAAAGGGAACATATCTGATGACTTGGCAGAGGGGAGATGACTCTGCTCATTATTTTCTGGCTGAAAGGAACTGATAACATGAAAGATTTTGATAAGAGAAACACAATTTAACTGATTGCCAAACAAGCAGTAGGCCCAAATACTTAATTAGATTACAGTTTAAAGGGATTTGATGCATAAAACATTTGAATAAAGGCAACACATCTGATGGATTGCCAGAGCAGGTATTTCTCCACCTATTCATTGGCTTAGTATCAAAAATTGGAAACATTTTCAAAAAGGGCAACATAATTTATGAATTGGCAGAGAAGACAGCTCAGCCTGCTCATTAGCCTCTAGATTAAAGGAATTTGATACATACAACATTAGAATAAGGGCAACACAGTTTATGTAGAAATCAATCATGTTATGACTATTTGAATTTTGTTTTATCTGCTATCATAAAGTTGTCAAACTACTCTGACAATCCTATTGACAAGTTCTCAGCCTGGATATAATTACACAACCTCTCTGACAAACCTGGTGACAAAATCTAAGCCTAGATATAATTACATAAATGCTCTGACAAACCTGGTGACAAAATCTAAGCCTAGATATAATTACATAAATGCTCTGACAAACCTGGTGACCAACTTTCAGCCTGGATATTATTACAAAACCTCTCTGACAAGCTTGGTGACAAAATCTAAGCCTAGATATAATTACATAAATGCTCTGACAAACCTGGTGACCAAATTTCAGCCTGGATATAATTACAAACCTCTCTGACAAGCTTGGTGACAAAATCTAAGCCTGGATAGAAGTATGCAAACTCTCTTGACAAACCTGGTGACAAACTTTCGGCCTGGATGTAATTATCTAAATGTTCTGACAAGCCTGGCAAGAAGCTTTGAGGGAGAATATAATTATATTATACTCATGGCTAACCAGTGATAGCAGCAGTAGTGAGCCATTATTGGTTTCAGCCTGTTTAGCTGAGAGTTGGAGGGGGGGGGGGTTGTGATCCATTAATTGGACAGTCATAAATTGTGAATAATCATACTTGGAAAGCCTGTGAATTGTCAGATTTATGTAGGAAAAATCATTAACTAGTTGTGCTTACTATATATGAAATTTTTCACTTTATTCAAGCATTTTAATTGGCATCTTACATTTATCATTAGTGATTACCGGTACACATTTTTAAGTTTTGAGAATTATTAGATGACCGATGGATGTGCAGATTTGATCAACAAAAAATGTATTATATAATATAATTCCCTCATTTTTGATTTCAAGAAGCCATACTGTAACCTGCCCATGCCAGCCTGGGCTGGCTTCCATTATGTTTCATTTGGAAAGCACATATATTTATTTCCACAAAATGATATACCATTGCCAGTATTGTTACAAGTTCTGTTAAAACCATCCTGTTAAAGATATAACAGAATTTTCTTATGTTCATTTATATACTTAAATTGTGCTTATTTCAATCACAAATGAATTGCCTTGTCAAAAGTAGATGAATTTAGAGGACATTTTATATGATGGTTCATCTTTTTTATTTCAAAATGTGTCTTTTGTTGGATCAATTGCATTGCAATGGAATGCATGCCTTTTAAAATTGCCATATTTTTCTTGGGTTCCATCTTTCATTATATTTGCAGGAAAAAAGAGCAGAAATGCACCCAGATTTTCAGAAAAAGGTGGTGATTTCACGTAACATGGATTTGGCCATCCAGGAAGTATTAAACTTCGTTATCCGAGATTTTGTGCTGAGTTGGTTTCAGGATTTATCAAGAGACCAGGAAACTATGCTCACATTTCTCAAGTGAGTATACCCAGTAAATCTCCAAGTCTGCATGTGAATACAGTATATCATGTCTTGAGAGACCATCCTTTTGCCAAGAAGAAGTGATATTCCATAGTATGAGACTTACAGATCAGAATAATTGATTATTCAGTGCATTAAAATTATTGTCTCTCAAGACGGGTGACATATCATGACAATGGTCTTGCAAGACAGTTTTTAGCATATTGGTTACTTCATTGTGTATACAGAAAAACCTGTCTTGAGAGACTGCCTGTATTGAGAGACCAGAATCTCCTTCTTCCATGCACAGATTTATTAATTATATAGTATTATGACCTATTATGAGAGACCACCTGTCTTGAGAGACCATTATTTTCTGGCAGAAGGGGTGATCTTTCAAGACAGGTTCTACTGTACCATGTAAGAGATTGATATAATATCCTGTGCCAATCAAATTTTTCTTGTCCAGTTAGGGTTCATGTACACAATGGTTCCAGAGTCCGTTGTGCATAATGCAAAGTAGTTGTTGTATTTTTAGGTTTTAACACCATTTTTCAGCAAAAGATAGGCTATACATGGTGGCAATTATAAATGATGGAGGAAAAATCCGGGAAAGAACCACCAACCCACGAGAAGCTACTGGCAAGCTTTCTCACATACCCACATTGGCTGAGCCCAACACTCAAACCCATGCAGAGAGAGGTGAGATGTCATTGATCTGTGACAGTGAGCGCTTTTGACCACTCGGCCACTCGGGAACCCCCTAATGCAAAGTAGTCATGATTTTGTTTTAGTAACTATTTACTTGGAGTTGGAAGAAGTCATTCAATCCCTAGTACCCATGAGTCACAAACCGAATTTAACCCAAATTATCATGAACTTGTTAATTGGCACATAAAGTGTGAAATACAGTTAATTCTTACTCTGGATTTGCAGGTTGCTTGATACATCATCTTTGCGAGTTAATAAGTTTAGTATATTTTGTTTATACAATCGATAAACATCGTTATACAGAAACAGAAAATTGGGGGTGTTTATAAAACACATATCCCCTAGCTCATTCTCTTCATCCCAGCAATATCTGTGGTAGAATAATCTCTCACAAGGATTAATACATATATATACTAGGGACTAATGGATATCTATTACAGAGACTAATACATATCATTTACAGGGACTTATACATATCTGTCACAGGGAATATTCTATCACACAGACTAATAGATATGTATTATAGTGACAATTACATTTTGATGTCTCAGTCACATATCTGTCTAAGGACAAATCCATATAGATTACCATTACATTGGTTAATACATATATAACACGGATTAATATTTATCGGCCACAAGGATTAATATATATCACAGGGATTAATATATACATGTATCAGTCACTGGAACTAATATATTTATATCACAATTACTGATACATGGTTGTCTTGCTCCCAATTTTTTTTCTTTCTTGGAACATGTTTTGATTTAAAATATTAATATTCTCAGTTTTTAAATGTGATATTTTTTGCTGAAAAAGAATGAACCAATAAGAATAGTACAAATATGGCATTGTTTCACTGCATGTTCTAGCTGTTTTGTAAAACATTTTTCACAAAATATCTTGGGGTTGCAGGGCTGACATTTGGCAGGTGATTGATGCATTGAGCACAAGCTTCAGCAAACTAGATCTGGTAAAGCTGGTGACAAATGATGCGGTGAATAGACTTAATACACACTTCAGAGATATTCGACTCGCAACAAAACGCAGGTAATACAGTAAAAATAGTAGCATACATGTGTTATATCTTAAACAGTCATCAGTGAGGATTTTTTTCCCATCAGTTCAGAATGATTTTCAAAAACTATATATAGTAAATTAGGAAATGCTTCATAAATTTCAAAAAGATTTCACGTTTTTAATTTTTGATTCCCGAGGCACAATAGTGGAAGGAGTGTATTGTGCTACTGGCAGTAAAATGATGAATCAATACTTTTGCTATACCATTTCACATATCAATATAAGTGGTAGGGAGTCAGTACAAAATGATACTTACTCTTGGCAGGTTATTTTAATTGTTATCAGTCATGAACAATTACTAGTCATTTGCCTTGTTATTCTTTAAATTGAGAAGTCATCTGAGACAACTACTGCAAGCACAAGCAATTATTTTTGTTAGTGAAAACACAAAAGACAATTGAGAGCAATCATTTGTCTTCTACAAATTAACACAAAGTGACATGTTTCATAACCTGCCTCACCTATCTCCATGCAAGTTAGATGCTAGTTATCTTCTCCTAATATTATGTTCAGCATAAAGGAGATCATCAAAATGTATTCCACTTATATATGGAATTTCCTTACTAATCATGTAATAACCACTTTTGCATGACATTTCTATATTGGTTTGTATATTGTCCACTTTGGTTGAATATAAAGCTACACTACCAGTCTGTCAAATAGTGAAATATATTACACTGAATTCTCATTTGGTGGTTGTTAAAAGTAAATATTGGACAGATTTTTTAACTTTTTGGACTTGTAAAATTGATTATGCAAACATCACTTGTAGACAAATGACAGATGGTTTTGCATTATTACTTATAAGAGCATGTTGGATATACAGCCCAATATAGCATTGTTTCTGTTATCAAAAATGTTTAGCATTTTGGACTTGGCCTTTCAGTTATATGAAAACCTTGTAAGCATGATAAGCAAAAGTCATTTGAGGTATACAGATGAAACTTGGTAGTCTTCTTTGTATATTATGTAGATAATCAGATTAGATTTTCAGTTATTTGCAGTTATTACATTTTTACTTATTTTAAACTTTTTATAATAATAACTTTTTTGTTTTGTGTGTGACAAAGATATTGTTTGCACAGTTAAAAAAAAATAACTTTATGTAGACAGATACAGTTGGTTTACATTTATCTTTATTGGTTTATTGTTTTGTTGGTCTGCAGTGTTTACAAATACAAATCTTTAATTTTGTCCCCACACCTTTTTGCAAAAAGGGGGAGAACTAATGCATCCACAATGCATCGCACAAGAGAAAATTTAGTGGTCTAAAGCGATCACCATTATTGATCACTGCCATCTCATAGGTGTCCATCATCATTAAACAAAACTCCTCACAGTCAAATTGTTCTCTATAGGCTATAGCTATTTGTGTGTCTTTATCCAAAACCCCAAATTTATTCAATATATCCCCATCCAAGAACTACAGTAGGCTATAGCTATTTGTGTGTCTTTATTCAAAACCCCAAATTTCTTCAGTATATCTCCATCCAAGAACTACAGTAGGTTATAACTATTTGTGTGTCTTGATCCAGAACTACAGTAAACCAATCTGACTTTGGTTATCTTATTGAACAGTTGCCTTTTGTTCTGTTTAATGACTTTAGCAGTCTGATACAAGATCCTGCTTGTCCTTATCTCGGACTGTATATGGTCCATTTCTTTTACTTGCCTTCTGTTGAGGAGTTGGTGATGACCATTGTGGTAGTGACCACTTTCCAATATTTTCAAGAATTAATATTCCCAAATCTCAAAAGCAAAAGCAAAGATGGAAATTGAACAATGCATATTGTTGTTGTTCTTGTAGGGTTTAATGCCATTTTTCAACACAAGATACGCTATAAATGGCGGCCAGTATAAATGGTGGAGGAAGAACCAGAGAAAACCCCATAAAGAACCACTGAGCAAATTAGAAGCTACTGGCAAGCTTACATATCCACATTGGACAAACCTGAGACTTGAACCCATGCAGACATATGTGAGATGGCAGTGATCCATAACATTGAGTTTTTTTTAGACCACACAGGGCCCTCCCTCTTTATGCAGGGTTCCCGAGCTACTGGGAAATCAGGAAAAAGTCGTGAGGAATGATAATTTTTTTCCCTAACCATGAAAAGTCTTTTAATTTTGTAAATATTGATGAAAGTTGGGAAAACACCAGGAAATTTCCTCCACAACTTGATGCTCAAAACAATTAAGTAATTGATTCGTAACTGAACCTATCATGTGTTAGATTTATCCAGTTCTAGCCAGAATATTAGGAGGTCGCAGTATGGATCATTTGTGTTCTTGCCATAAATATATTTGTTGAGACATTCCAAATGCTCAATGGATGAGATTCATCTAGTAAACTTTTTGTTTCACAGACAGCTTGATATCCATATCTCTTTTTATATGAAAGGTGTGAAAATCAGTCTAGCATCACAAGAGGCCAGCATGGTGGCGTTAAAGCATAGCCACTTAGCGGATGGGCTAGAAAAGTTAAACATTGTTAAATCGAGTTATACCTGCATGAAATCGATATGAAAATTATTTATTTTCTCATAAATTGCGAGTATTAAAATCGTTATGTCTTAATCTGTTGAAAGATGATAAAACTGATGCACTGATAAATTTTGAGCTGGTACTAGCGATTTTGATTGCTAGTCAAAAGCACAAAGAATCTCACAATCATCATTTTTAAATATTGTAGGAAAAAGAGATTAAATGAAAATCGTGACTAACACGTTGACATGTGCTCTCTCAAACAGAGAGCATATGAAGCAGGGAACCAGACTACTCGGATGAATAAAAATAGCCAAGTTTCTTGTAGTATTTCTTGAAATTAATATATTGAGAATTGTTCTTTCTGGTTGTTACAAAAGGTATCAGACTTTCTTTCAATATAATTAGGGGCCTTGAGTGTTCTAAAGCGCTCTACGTTATGGATCACTGCCATCTCACCATTGTCTTTGTGGGTTCAAGTCGAAGATTCTGCTAATGTAGTTATGTGAGAAAGCTTGCCAGTAGCTTCTTGTCGGTTTGTGGTTCTTACCATGCATTTTCACGGGTTCTTACTCCACCAATAATACTAGCCGCCATGTATATCCTATCTTGTGCTGAAAAGTTGTGTTAAAACCTACAACAGCAGCAACAACAACAACATTTAATATAATTGAAATTTTGCTCAATGAGTTTGTGGTTGATATCACATGACTATTGGACTTCTGGTATTGTTGTTTGATATGTATGAACTCGTGTGCCAGTTCAGGTTTCATCTATGCAGAGTTTCGTCTAGCTGTCAGCAGATTAAAGGCATAATGATTACAATAATTGCCATTTTTAAGAAAATAAATAATTTTCCTATCTTTTTCAGCAGGTATAAGTCTGTATAAAATAGTTTAAATTTTCTAGGCCTGCTGTTAAGCTATCTTACAATTTTGGCAGATTCCAAATTTTTTATATATAATTGCTCTGAACTCACACTCTATCCTAAATGTCCAAAAATGAACAATGGGGTTGGAATATTCAGAGAAGATTTGGATTTGAAAAATTTCTGAGCTGAACTTTGGTGTGAAACTATTTCACAGTGATATGTAGCTTTAAGTATTGGGTTCAGACCTTAAATAGAGCACAATAGAAATGGGAAATTGTCATCCCTTTTATTATATATTCAGAAATGATAAGAGCACATACCTTGATTTGTCAGCACAATATGTGAAGGCAGATCTGGGTCTGTGCAGTTTCAACATGGGTATAATTGGACACCTGACTAGCTTTAGCTTCATTTGTTTGAAAGATAGGAGCTTTAGAGCTGTGGTACAAGGTGGCACTTTCTGAAAGCTATCCTCACCTTGTTTTGTCAGATAATGGTCAGGGAAACATGTTTTTCAGTTTTTTAGAAACATATCTCTTCTAGCTAAATATTTTAGTTAATGGAGAGTCCAGCTGGTTTTTGTTTTAGAATTTGAGTCCCTTGCATCAATAATGTGACTTGTTACACCAGCAGTACAATGTTATTGGAATATTCAATCCAAAATTTTTGTCTTGTTTTCACTCAAAAGGCCATCTGAAATTTGATCAGGTTAGCCAGTTTGAGTCCTCATTTGTGCCAAACAATTTAGCCTGTCAATGAAATTCGTTAAAGTTATCAGCCACACAACATAATACAAAAATGCATAAATCTCTTCCACTGTCATAGTGTAACAAAATTTTTAAGTAATTCTTCATTACATGCTCTATAAATCCTTATTCCAAATATCATCTCCCTTAACAACTGACTGCCACATGTTATTTGTATTTTCAGGATAGTCACTGTATTTACTTCTGATGCAGTTACAATATTTCTTCATAAAATTATCATTACATCCCATTCTTGTAGAAATAAGGAAGCAGGTGCAAATCCCACCTTTGTCCTTCACCCGTGGCTGAAGTCTGACGAAGATGAAGAGGCCTTTATAAGAAAAGTCAGTGAGACCCTGCTTCTTCTGTTGCTTCCGAAGACCTACACTGAATGTCCACCCATCTTACATCTACTGAGAGAAATTTTCACCACAAAAGGTAACCTTAGACAAGAGTAATGTTATATTTTCACATAAAGTGGCTGTCTGACCCACCTCTTTAAAGGAACATTTTGCTACTGAGATATGTCAAATCAGGTAGGCATTGGAACTCAGAGTGATATATCACATTCACGAGCTGGAATAATTTACTTTAGTAGCTAATGATAATAGCTATAAGAGTTACTTCCCCTGTTCAGGTTTATTGCAGTTATGTTACAGTAGTATAAAAGATATTTCTTATCAGGGAAGAGAGGAAGGAAATGTGAAAGATAACTTTTTGTATTAACAGTTGAACACATCATGAGTTTGATTGTTTTAAATACCATAAATTCATGGTGTAACAAGATGAATCAAGGGGCCCCGAGTGGCCGAGTGGTCTAAAGTGCTTTCCATTACGGATACTGCTGTCTCACCTCTGTCTGCGTGGGTTCAAGTCTAAGATTCGGCTAATGTAGTTATGTGAGAAAGCTTGTTGCCAGTAGCTTCTTGTGGGTCGGTGGTTCTTTCGGGGGTTTTTCCTAGGTTCTTCCTCCACCAATAATATTGGCCGCCATGTATAACCTATCATGTGCTTAAAAACGGTGTTAAACCCTAAAACAACAAAACAACAACAACAAGATGAATCCTAGTGAGGATCGATTTAGCAGAGACGCACAATGTGTATAAGATGGTGGGTCAGGATGGATTTAGAAAAGACACAACAAAATAACGTTTGTAAGATTGCAGGTTGGGATGAATTTAGCAAAGTCACATGACAACATAACTTGTATGAGATGCTTATTTATGAAATGAGAAGTAATAAATGCATAATTTCTGACACCCTAGATCACAACCTTATTTCACTGGTACACAAGCTAATTAACTAAAAGACTGACTAACCTATCCTACTTATTCCCACAAATCCTATGATGTTTTGAATTCTATGAAGTATTATACATGAAACTTTACAATCCTTAGCTGGCAATGAAATAGTATTATACATAAAGACATTCATATTCTGTTTATAATATTGGCATAAATCTTCACAATGAACATTAATAATCCCAGTCCACCAATCACAATGAACATAAATAATCCCAGTCCACCAATTACAATGAACATTAATAATTCCAGTCCACCAATCTCAATGAACACTAATAATCCCAGTCCACCAATCACAATGAACATAAATAATCCCACTCCACCAATTACAATGAATATTAATAATCCCAGTCCACCAATCACAATGAACATTAATAATCCCAGTCCACCAATCACAATGAACATTAATAATCCCAGTCCACCAATCACAATGAACATTAATAATCCCAGTCCACCAATCACAATGAACATAAATAATCCCACTCCACCAATCACAATGAATATTAATAATCCCAGTCCACCAATCACAATGAACATAAATAATCCCAGTCCATCAATCACAATGAACACCTCAGGAACATTCCATGTATTTCACACCTTCTGATCTGCTGATATTTCCCTCAGGAACCTAACTACTGTTTAGACCATTGGTCAGTATTCCTTGGTCCCTCATGTTTAATCAGTCTGTAGCATCTGTTCCCCATCGTCGTGAAAGTAACTATTAATAACAGTGTCCAGGCTAAACAACCCCACAGAGCAACAACTCACAACAGCAGATAAAAATACGGTATATTTGAACCATGTAATACATGAGTCATTGCTCAAAATGTATTTGATTATGAAGGCGTTGTTAAAAATTGTGTGTGTATGTACATGAACATTTTTACATATTAAACTTGTGTTCCATAAGATTGACTGAACAGGTTTATGGATACAAAGACCAGATTTATCTATGAATATGCTTTGACAAGAATAATTACATCTGATTGATTAGTTCTCTTCATTTACTAGATACAACATATACAGTAAAACCTGTCTTGAGCGACCTCTGCTATGAGCGACCACCTGTCATTTCCGACCACAATCGTGATGCACAGTTCGATTTTACTATATAAACGCTCTGTTATGAACGACCACCTGCTGAACACGACCAGCAACCGCGTATATTTCTTGGCAAAATATACATTTTGACACTGCTATGAACGACCACATCATCAAAAAAAAAAACAGATTAACACCACTGACTGTAACTTAATCCTTTGTAAACATTAGAGCACGGGATGAATGTAGTATGCAAACAAAGTGCACATTAAATAACACTATAGTTGAACAACCATATATCGAGATAAACAGTTGTAACCATCATTTAATCCTTTGTGACAAAGACTGCATAAATAGTAAAGATTGCTCTAATAAAGTATTTAAAAAGAATTTGTCTTTCGACCAGTTTTGTGAAATTTACAACTCCAGCGTATAATGTCATTTGTAAACTGCAGTAAACCAGACTAAAGTACATGTCACTAACCGCCATTATAGTGCCGAAGTCATGTAAATAGCCAGTAAGGGTAACATCAAAGGGAGTAATGATGGATACATGCAGTCAATTTAGAGGTGTGTTTTTTCTTTATCTTTATGAAAACTCACAAAACGCTTGTAGTTCTTATTTCCCAGTGAGAAATCGTTTAAAAGGGCTTCATTGTAGGTTTGAGTACATCGTTTGTCTTTCCAGTTAATCCATAATGCCTGGAGGGTGAACGAGCTCATTGTCTTTAATACTAGTAAGTGATAATCATTTCCGGATTTTTTTAAAATTATTTTTTATTTCTTTTGTTAGTGTTTCACCAAGCCACCATCTGTTTACCTGGATGCAGATGGTCGCAACCTTTGCTTATTGAGCTATAACGCTGTTGATTTAAACTTTGTCTCAGAATAAATGTACGGTATTGTTTATGTCTTTTGGTTTCATTCATTGGTACATAATATATATTTATTCCACATTTCCCCAAAACCGGATCAAAACCGATAGTCTTTACAACGTTAACACTAATAACAATGGCAGAACTGAAAAAAAGAAAAGTTTTAACACTGGAAGAAAGGATTAATGTTGTTGAAAGAAATAAAAAAGGGGAGACCGCATCGCAAAATAGCAGTCAGCTTCAGCATCAGTAAAACACAGATTCAAAATGTAATCAAAGACAAAATTTTGCTTCATTGCTCAGAAATGGAGATACATGTTCAGACCAAACAGCTGAGTAAAACATGTCAACAAAGAAGTATAAATGGATTTCTTAAAAAAAAGACATGGGAATAAGTGTATAGAAAAAGATATATACATCATAAGAATAAGATATATACATCATATCTTACTGTTCATTTTTTGTTTATATTAATGTGATGTTGAAATATTCATTTTATTCTCGTTGTTTGATAGATGTATATCTTTATTATATAAAGTTATTTTGAGAGGAATCCATGCAATTTTTAACAAGATTTATGAATAAAGGATATGATACATGTACAGTGAGTATGGGTATTATTTATTTTTCAACAATGCTAACTATTGACCCTGAAAACCAGTCCATTTTCACACACCTCTTATGAGAGACTACCTGTCTTGAGAGACCGCTTTTGGTTGGCAGAAGGGGCGGTCTCTCATAACAGGTTTTACTGTAATTGAATTCAGTTACAAATATGTCTAACCTAATACAGTCTATTGCTATTCCAATAACATGGCATATGTGACATTGGTCTGACTTTCTAGAAATTTTGAATTAATTTCAAAACATTCAATGCCTCAATCAGCTTTTATCCCATTCAGATGATAGAAAGAAAGAAGAACATTTTACACTTTAACTTACACCTTTAACTGAAGATTTCTATCATAAAAAATGGATGGTTCCCTGACATGGCTTCTATGCACTGTAACTATACATATATATATATATATATATATATATATATATATATATATATATATATATATATATATATATATATATATATATATATATATATATATATATATATATGTATGTATGTATATATATATATGTATATATATATATGTATATGTATATATATATATATATATATATATATATATATATATATATATATATATATATATATATATATATATATATATGGCTTTTCTTATCAGATGAGAGCCAGTTAATTTACCTGGCTACTTTTATTTTACACCTGGCTACTTTGAAAAAAAATCTGTATACCCATTGGGGGAGGTCATTCAAAACCCAGACCTACTAATACATTAGCAACTTACTCTCCAACTTTAAATCTAATGGAAGGCCTGTGCATGTGGAAAAATAGCACTATATGCACTTAGACATGATCAAACGGATGGCCAGATAACATAGGGTTAGCAGACCTGCACAGCAAGAACTTTGCATATGTGGCAGTAAGTGAACAAAAGTTTGTTATACAGTTGCCAAGACTAAAACAATGCAATAAGGGTTACATTGTAAGCGGGATAATAAAACCAGTCAGTAGGTTCATGTAAAGGTATTTTCATGAAATTTCTTCATTGACACAATTTACTAATGGGGGCATTGGGGATTAGATATGGAGCTGTCTTGGGTGAAATGTTGCAGGTCTGATATGACTTCAATTGAAGGGATCAGGTCTTTTGATTTTAAACTTTGTCAAATGATTTTGGATTAAACATGGCAGTCCCTGTGTTACAGTTTTAAAATAAAACAAGTTGAAATTCTAATCTGGGACATGCGCTTTGAGGGGGATGCATTTGAAGGGGTATTGCTTCGATCAGACAAATAATTATGTTTACGCTAAGAATGTTACTAACTGAAGTTGGACCAATCAAAATTCTCTCTATAATATGGTTATATCCACTGGATAGTTGATAATTAAAATTACAAAGATTACTGTGCTAAAATTAAGCATTTTTCCTGCAGTCCTGAAGCCATCAATTGATTTGATATGTGACCCAGACTACATCAATCAGAAGCTTATTGGCTACATAGAATACAGAGAAAAGCTGTCAGAGGACACCAGAAGGACATACACTTATGCTGCCACATATGAAGAGTTTGTCAAGATGATCGAGAAATGTGATGATATTGAACACCTAAAACAACTCAGGTAAAAATATACCACAAAACAAAACAAATGACACTGTTAAGTTTAATTTGTCCTTGGCAATCAATTGTGAGAGATACATTACCTGGCCTCCTAAAATGTATGATTTGTAGATAGAGATAACTCTGCAACCTCTTAAATCCAGAATCCTGGAAAAGACAAAAATTCTCTATATATTATATAGAGAAAGCAAATAAACTTGTACACATTACCTCCCCTTATCTGCTAGTTTAAATTTTCACAATGGTACAGTTAGTATTGTCCTACAGTTCCTCTTTCAATCTTCAACTAAATATTTATATACATCAGTAAGTGTGGCATACTGATGTTTTAAACATGTAATATTGTGTTTTATGTGTGGTATAATATTGTGTGTTAAGTGTGGTTTAATATTGTGTTGTAAAGTTTTTGCATAGACTGGTAATCTTTTTTGTATTTTGCAATGAATAGTTTTCATATTATTTGAAGATGGTACATTGCAGATGTTATTGATACCATAAGTGTAGCTTGTAGTTTATACTGCAAACAATGGTTTGGTTTTATCTAATTATGTGTTTTTACGTGTGCTGTTGTTATTTTTGGTCATTTGTCTTGTTTTTTTCAGAATACAATGACTAAATGATCTAAATACAAGAAGTTCAAGCTTGGTGTAGATGATTATGTAACTTGTCTCTGCTTTACAATGTGTATGTCAACATCACCTTAGTGTATTTGCATTTCTTGGTCAGAGTGGACTTGGTCTTCTCTCTGAATATGAGAGATAGAAAGACAATCTGAGCAGTAAGATCATTGCAGTGGTACAAGTTTCTTCTACTGTTAATCTTCAGTCGCTGGGTGTTCAATTTGATGCAACTTCAAAGTTTGTGTATACTATTATGGAGGCATTATGAATGCTGGAAGTCATTAATCAGGCAGTGCATTATGGTCAATGCTTTTAGTGCTTCTAATCTCATTTTAATATGATTAGACATGTTTCTGAGCTTTACACTCTTTGGCTTTACACTCTTTGGCGGTCTGTTTACTTTGGTTCAGTGGATGAGGCTCCAGGTTACCGAGTGGTTTTAAGCTCTCAACTTTGCTAGTCACTGCCATCTCACCTGTGTTAATGTGGGTATGAGACTTTGGCTTGGTTAATGTGGGTACGTGAGAAAGGCTGCCAGTAGCTTCCTGTCTGTCTGTGGTTCTTACCAAGGTTTTCCCTGGTTCTTCCTCCACCAGTTATTCTGGCTACGTTGTATAGCCTTTCACACACTAAAAATTGATGTTAAACCAAAACATCATTCCTTGGATAATACTTGATCACTTTACTGTTAACCTGTCACTCACCCTCTATAAATGTGAACATCTTCATTGATGTTCCACTCAACTGGTAAAATAACAGTCACCACATAACAGGGTAAAGTGGATGTAATTGGTAAAAGTGTTTTCCCTTTAAAATATTTTTCTTTCTGAGACTGCTGTATTCAAATGGTAGCTCAGCATATTTCCAAATGTTAATGTGACTCGGTAAGTATTCTTGGATAAATATAATTTATTGTAAACTCTTTTATAAATAAAAAATAAGTAAATATTCATATATAATAGAATCATATGGTTTAATTAAATCTGTGTAAGAAGAAATGCACTGAATTCTACTAAGCTCACCTGGTCATAAAGGCAATATGGATTTCATATGAATTCCATCAAATTCATTTGGCCATTGGAATGTCAGTCCCTTCAAGGGATTTTGTTTTAATCTTTGGCCAATATTTCAATGCATTTCCAGTAATAGTTAGAATATCAAGTAAATTGCATGTGCAATTTATATTATTAAACTTTTATATGGATTTGATTACCATCTTTTAAGTAAAATAATGTTAAGAGTTATGTCCCATTACTTTTGGAGATATTCCATTTTGTATACACAAATAATTGTAGCATGCATTGCACCCAGAATGATAAGCTATAAATTATTTCTAAGTTTGTCTTAACATTATTTTGAGTCTGGTTAACTAAAGAATAATTTTCTAAGGTCAGTTTATTTATTTTTGTAACATTGTCATTTACTCACTCTATTTTAACTTTTGGGTACATTAATCTTATATTGCTCCTCTATTGTAGATTTCATTAATTATGCATTTCGCTTGAGCATTATTTAGTAGTTGTCATCAGTATTGAGCATTGCTCATCTCCCATCTTTTATGCTTCATTGAAATACTCTCTTTTGATAGCCACATCAGTATTATGAATGCTTTGATTACTTTTCCCACTGAATAAAAAAGGGCTTGACAAAAATACATATTTCAGTAACTTGAGAATTAAGAAAATATGGTATATTACTACATTTTATTGTGTCAAGATGTTTTGAATGAATGTATATTTCTTTAGAAATACAATAAAATATACATATTCTTTTAGAAATAAAATATAGAAATGAGAGTAGACTCGTGAACAGGTACCATCAATTGCTGTATTTATACAAATTTGTTGACATTTAGGTTTAAAATTCACATTTCAGATTTAATATCATAACAGAGATTATGCAGGCCACAACAATAAATAATCTGAAGAAGGCACAGGGAACAAGTTCAGGTATGATTTATCAAAACTAGAGTCTATGAAATTATGATAACTTAGTCACCAATGACCAACACTAGAGTCTATGAAATTATGAAAACTTATTAACCAATGACCAAAACTAGTCTATAAAATTATGTAAACTTACTCACCAATGACAAAAATTAGAGACTATGAAATGAAAACTTAAATCACCAATGATCAACACTTGAGTCTATGAAATTATGAAAACTTACAGGAGACCAGAAACCAATGGAAATATAGAATAATAAGAACAACACTAATGAAGAAAACCTTATTCTGAATTATTATATGCGACCGCAATCCCAGTATTTAAATATTGTTCAACGAGCTGAATTTCCGTGACCTCGTATGCAAAATTTCCGCACCTATTCGGTTACTCTCGTGATGTGACGTCATAGTAGTGACTCCAACATCCCTACTGGCGATTTTGTATTATTGCTTACGGGTGTAAATAGCACATTATGGAAAGGCTATGGACAACATTTTTCTTCTTTTCCAAATGATAAAGGCATAAAGAAAGTCTGGATACATTATTACAAGCGAGTCGATTTCAATGCAACACCATACAGCAATCCGTGCTCATTACATTTCTCAAAGGAATGTTACCAGAGGGATCCTTAAAAATAGAACCTCTAGGATATATGAATGCTAAGCCTAGACTAAAAGTTGAAACTGTTCCAGACATACCATTGTATATTTTAAATCCTGTCAAACGTACGAGTTACGAAAATAGGCAGAAGGCCAAGTAAGTGCTAATAAAAAATATGACAGCCCGACACCTGATCGTGCTGATGAAATGAGTAAATGTTTTTTTCTTCTTCAAGATTACAATCTAAATAAATTCACCACTGTCCTATGTGTAATTGAGATCAGACTTTAATCAAATGGAAGCTTTGCTAAAAAAAATAATAATAATAAGATTATCAACCCTTGACACGGTCGTGTTTCGAGAAAAACAATTTAAGTAATTTTAAAAAAATATTAAAGAAATTATTAATAAAACACAACCTTTCAGTCTATGCCTATTACACGTAAAATGTATAAACGGAAATCTGTAATGATTGGAACTGATATAAAACTCTCCCTTGGGCAGTTTAAATAGCAGCGATTAAAAGAAAAGAGATCTGATATAAAATCAAAGTTTCACATTAACTGGCTGACAATAGAAATTGGGGGAGGTGACTATTGACCCCGCCAATTTGCCCCAATTTGCAATTTCTCCCTGGTATACGCCTTATTATCCCCCAGGACAAGACCTTTTTTTCATATTCTGGTCTGCATAATATTTAGAGGTTAGAATTAAGTACACAAACATAATGGCAGTTTAACAAATTAACAATTATTCCTTATCATTGCACTTATGTTGTGAAAAGGACTGGCCCTCTGACATAATTCAGAGAAACCATGTGCTATAGAGTGTGTATGTAAGCATCAGAAAATTCATTGGCAAATAAACGATGCCGAATTTTATTTTTGTAACTTCAAGATCAAAGACTTCATTTTAAGAGTTCAAATCTGCAGTCAAACGTTACCGTACATGTATGTGGCTTTTGTTTTCCCACATTTTATATCCCACCCTATTTCCTTTAGTTTAAGTGTTAAGATATGTAACACTTTTTACTGAATTAAATATTTATTTTGAATTAGTTTTTTAGGGCACATATACTGCGTCGTATATTTTATTTTATTCCTTCTTTTAATTTAATCATGGTAATGAAACTTTACATATATGGTAGAGGAATGTCAGGTGTTAACTGGCCGAGTTTTTTGGGGGGGGCGGAAATGGAGATATTAAACTAATTGGTGACAATTATTTTTTTACAAGAAGTACTTCTGTAGTAGTTGAACAATCTGAAATGTACGTGAATAATGTTTAATCTTAAACTATTTACTGAAGACAAAAACTGTCCTGTGATATTAATTATTTCTTCACTACAATATTCACAAGTGATAAAATAGAATATGACATCTGTGGACTGCACACTTGATAAAAAAATTATATATGGATTTTCTTCTTCTGAGAAATGAAAATTGAGAGACATATTGAAATAATCGGGAGTTAACTGCGAAAAATCAAGAGAAATATTACGAGATAGGGAGGAAATACCTCCAAAATTGGAATTTATTTTCTTTCTTTCTTCTCCCGGCTTGAAAGTTAACATATATGAACTGTTCGGGTTTATGGAATTTCAGTCAGGGCTAGTAAGTTTATTTAAGTCATCAGCCCAGGGCCTGTGCTTAAAACATTTCTTTCAGCACTGACCTGTACAGTACGTAATCTATTTTAACGAAGCATATATATACTTACAGATTTGTCAATACGCTAACTGTAGCATGCATGTAAAATACACTGTAATTGAATCACAGAAAGGAAGCTTCTTAATGTTGAAATTAATTACGTATGATTTCATCCTCGCAGATTTATTTGTGGGGTGTTGTTTTTTGTGTGTGTGAAAAATTACTTCCGATGAAAACCGTTATAAATGGCCTTTCTCGCTTGCCATGTTTCTTTTTGTATACGAGGACTGGCTAGTATGATGTCACGAGACCACGTGATCTGTCGTCTCATTAAAACTCGGAAATACTTGGCAATTTACGGAATCATTGTATCTTCTTCGCAATATAATCAATATCCGCACACAATATTATTTTTTTAAACATTATATTCGAATTAGAATTTGTAAAGAATTACATTTATAAAATAAAAATTTTCATTTCTAGTCTCCTTTAATCACCAATGACCAACACTAGAATCTATGAAATTATGAAAACTTAATCACTAATTTTCAGCACTTGAGTCTATGAAATTATGAAACCTTAATCACCAGTGAAAGGCTATACACCTAATTGTTTGAATAGTTAGCAACACTTTTGAAAACAATTCTGAAACTAGAGTGAAAAAACTATTTTTAGAAAACTTTGTAGTCTTTGGCTTTCAATCTTGTATATTGGAACAAGAAATACTATTTATAATGCTGTTAAAAAAAAAAATAGATGCACAGTTAGAAACAGATATAAGAAAATAAGGACTCCAGCAATCATATTGTTTGGTCCAAATTTATGGACCTATCAGTTTATCAAAATGTCCAAAGTTTAATTTAAATCTATGATGTTTACTTTTACATTCTAGTGAGAGAATAATCTTTTGATATGTTCAAGACTGTCAGCTGAAATTTTTCTGATAGATTTAAAACCAAACATTTTTTTCTGTGAACCAGTCACAAGACATACTGAGACAGTTCATTTTCGAAAGACCATATTCATTGTATGCCTGTCAGAAACCGTCTCATTTATATTTCTTCTGAGAGTATTTAGCCAAACTTTGTCTGTGACAGTATTTAGCCAAACTTTGTCTGTGACAGTATTTAGCCAAACTTACGTCTCTGACAGTATTTAGCCAAACCTTGTCTCTGACAGTATTTAGCCAAACTTTGTCTCTGGCAGTATTTAGCCAAACTTATGTCTCTGACAGTATTTAGCCAAACTTTGTCTCTGACAGTATTTAGCCAAACTTAGGTCTCTGACAGTATTTAGCCAAACTTTGTCTCTGACAGTATTTAGCTAAACTTTGTCTCTGACAGTATTTAGCCAAACTTATGTCAGATACTTATATTCTGCTCACCATCCATACTCAATAATAAGTTGAGTCCGACTGAAGGTAACATAGACTCTGATCTGCAATTAATTCAAATGATTACTCGAATATGCTGCATAGACCCAGATTTTCTGGTGCATTATAATATGGCAACTCTGGGTGTATGCAATTTGCAGATGGAGTTGACATATAACTGAGATTATACTGTATATTTTGATTGATTTATTGCATTGCATAAATTTGGGAAAGTCATAGTTATTTTGTATATAAATTTTCATGCATGGAAATTTTATAAAGTACTTATTGTACAGTCCCATTTGAGTGGGAATTGATGTTTGGGAAGTGACTACATTTTTTGAGCACTGACTTTTAGTAAAGTTAGTAAAGAAAGTACTTTTGGGTGCCAAAAATAATATGTATTCTAAAATAACAGATTTTCATTGCATGTCTCCAGTATGCTAAATCAACTGATTGATTACATTGCATGTCTCTAACATGCTATGTTGACTATTTTATATTATATGTCTAGAGCATGCTAAATTGATTGATTTACATTGGACATCTCCAACATGCTGAATTGACTGACTTACATTGGACATCTCCAACATGCTAAATTGACTGATTTACATTGTGTCTCTAACATGCTAAATTAATTTAGTTCTAATATGCAAAATGAACTGATCTACTGTCTCTATCAACATGCTAAATTGACTGATTTACATTGTGTATCTCTAACATGCTAAATTAATTTAGTTCTAATATGCAAAATGAACTGATCTACTGTCTCTATCAACATGCTAAATTGACTGATTTACATTGGACATCTCCAACATGCTAAATTGACTGATTTACATTGTGTCTCTAACATGCTAAATTAATTTAGTTCTAATATGCAAAATGAACTGATCTACTGTCTCTATCAACATGCTAAATTGACTGATTTACATTGGACATCTCCAACATGCTAAATTGACTGATTTACATTGTGTCTCTAACATGCTAAATTAATTTAGTTCTAATATGCAAAATGAACTGATCTACTGTCTCTATCAACATGCTAAATTGACTGATTTACATTGGACATCTCCAACATGCTAAATTGACTGATTTACATTGTGTCTCTAACATGCTAAATTAATTTAGTTCTAATATGCAAAATGAACTGATCTACTGTCTCTATCAACATGCTAAATTGACTGATTTACATTGTGTATCTCTAACATGCTAAATTAATTTAGTTCTAATATGCAAAATGAACTGATCTACTGTCTCTATCAACATGCTAAATTGACTGATTTACATTGTGTCTCTAACATGCTAAATTAATTTAGTTCTAATATGCAAAATGAACTGATCTACTGTCTCTATCAACATGCTAAATTGACTGATTTACATTGTGTATCTCTAACATGCTAAATTGACTGATTTACATTGTGTATCTCTAACATGCTAAATTGACTGATTTACATTGTGTATCTCTAACATGCTAAATTGACTGATTTACATTGGACATCTCCAACATGCTAAATTGACTGATTTACATTGGACATCTCCAACATGCTAAATTGACTGATTTACATTGGACATCTCCAACATGCTAAATTGACTGATTTACATTGGACATCTCCAACATGCTAAATTGACTGATTTACATTGGACATCTCCAACATGCTAAATTGACTGATTTACATTGTGTCTCTAACATGCTAAATTAATTTAGTTCTAATATGCAAAATGAACTGATCTACTGTCTCTATCAACATGCTAAATTGACTGATTTACATTGGACATCTCCAACATGCTAAATTGACTGATTTACATTGGACATCTCCAACATGCTAAATTGACTGATTTACATTGGACATCTCCAACATGCTAAATTGACTGATTTACATTGGACATCTCCAACATGCTAAATTGACTGATTTACATTGGACATCTCCAACATGCTAAATTGACTGATTTACATTGTGTCTCTAACATGCTAAATTGACTGATTTACATTGTGTCTCTAACATGCTAAATTAATTTAGTTCTAATATGCAAAATGAACTGATCTACTGTCTCTATCAACATGCTAAATTGACTGATTTACATTGGACATCTCCAACATGCTAAATTGACTGATTTACATTGTG
Organism: Unio pictorum; assembly: GCA_030141615.1. Taxonomy (NCBI): domain Eukaryota; kingdom Metazoa; phylum Mollusca; class Bivalvia; order Unionida; family Unionidae; genus Unio; species Unio pictorum. The sequence goes on from JARLTB010000269.1 coordinate 1,157,942, forward strand.
TCTCTAACATGCTAAATTAATTTAGTTCTAATATGCAAAATGAACTGATCTACTGTCTCTATCAACATGCTAAATTGACTGATTTACATTGGACATCTCCAACATGCTAAATTGACTGATTTACATTGTGTCTCTAACATGCTAAATTAATTTAGTTCTAATATGCAAAATGAACTGATCTACTGTCTCTATCAACATGCTAAATTGACTGATTTACATTGTGTATCTCTAACATGCTAAATTAATTTAGTTCTAATATGCAAAATGAACTGATCTACTGTCTCTATCAACATGCTAAATTGACTGATTTACATTGTGTCTCTAACATGCTAAATTAATTTAGTTCTAATATGCAAAATGAACTGATCTACTGTCTCTATCAACATGCTAAATTGACTGATTTACATTGTGTATCTCTAACATGCTAAATTGACTGATTTACATTGTGTATCTCTAACATGCTAAATTGACTGATTTACATTGTGTATCTCTAACATGCTAAATTGACTGATTTACATTGGACATCTCCAACATGCTAAATTGACTGATTTACATTGGACATCTCCAACATGCTAAATTGACTGATTTACATTGGACATCTCCAACATGCTAAATTGACTGATTTACATTGGACATCTCCAACATGCTAAATTGACTGATTTACATTGGACATCTCCAACATGCTAAATTGACTGATTTACATTGTGTCTCTAACATGCTAAATTAATTTAGTTCTAATATGCAAAATGAACTGATCTACTGTCTCTATCAACATGCTAAATTGACTGATTTACATTGGACATCTCCAACATGCTAAATTGACTGATTTACATTGGACATCTCCAACATGCTAAATTGACTGATTTACATTGGACATCTCCAACATGCTAAATTGACTGATTTACATTGGACATCTCCAACATGCTAAATTGACTGATTTACATTGGACATCTCCAACATGCTAAATTGACTGATTTACATTGTGTCTCTAACATGCTAAATTGACTGATTTACATTGTGTCTCTAACATGCTAAATTGATTTAGTTCTAATATGCAAAATGAACTGATCTACTGTCTCTATCATGCCTAATGAATTGATTTATGTCTTAACATGCTAAATTGACAAACTTACATTGGACATCTCCAACTTGCTGAATTGACTGACTTACATTGTATGTCTCTAACATGCTAAATTGACTGACTTACATTGTGTATCTCTAACATGCTAAATGGACTGATTTACATTGTGTATCTCTAACATCTGATTTAGACCTAGATCAATTGTAGGCATTCTTTACAGTAATGCAAAATCAAATGTACAATCTGAGGCAGACCTGGGTCAATTGTGGGCATGCTATACAATGATAACAAAATAATATGCACAACAGATTCAGACCTGGATCAATTGTAGGCATGCTATATTATGATAAAAAAAAATAATATCCACAACAGATTCAGAACTGGATCAATTGTAGGCATGCTATACAATGATAAAAAAAATAATATACACAACAGATTCAGACCTGGATCAATTGTAGGCATGCTATACAATGATAAAAAAAAAATAATATGCACAACAGATTCAGACCTGGATCAATTGTAGGCATGCTATACAATAATAAAAAAAATATACACAACAGATTCAGACCTGGATCAATTTTAGGCATGTTGTAAAATGATAACAAAATAATATGCGCCCTTGGGGTGTCGTCTGTCTCTGGGGGTGTTGGCCTTGTCTGTTGTGGCTATGCAGTCCTATGTGCGAGTGGCAGTCCCTTTTGCAGTTGGTACAGACATACTAGGAAGCCTGAGTTACTGTGGTTGCTGCCATGTGACTCTTTCTTACACGTTTCTCTGCCGCCAACCAGCCCTCATCACATCAGCAACTGATATGCCCTTACTTACTGTCAGTCTCCAGATACCTCGGTCCTTGGCCAGCACTTCCAAGCCATCAGGTGAGATGTTGTATGCCTTCATGCCCCTCTTGCACACATCCTTGAAACGGAGTGAGGGGCAGCTGACTCTTCTCGTGCCAGTGGCCAGCTGTCCATATAGGATGTCCTTTGGCAGCCTCCCATCCTCCGTGCATCGGACGTGTCCCAGCCATCGAAGGCGATGTTTGCTCAGCAGGTAGAACATGCTGGGGGTATTTGCACACTGCAGGATCTCGCTGTGTGGGACATGGTCTTGCCAGCTGATTTTCAGATGTGTTTAAGGCACCGTATATGGAAGAAGTTGTGCCAGCACTCTTGCCACATGTAGATACTCCAGGTCTCACTTCCATATAAAAGGGTGCTGAGAATGCAAGCCTGGTAAACTTGGACCTTTATGTGCTCTGTCAGCGTGTTGTTTTCCCACACCCTCTTCGTTAGTCATGACATGATGGTGTTTGCCTTTCCAAGCCTTCTGTCCAGCTCCTTATCAAGCAAGAGAGTGTTGCTGATGGTTGACCCCAGGTAGGTAAAGTTGTTGACTGCTTCCAAGGTGACACAGTAGATTTTGATGGAAGGGGCAATGTTAGTATCTTGCAAGCTGACCTTTGTTTTTTCCATGCTGATGGTGAATCCAAACTGCGTGCAGGCATCAGCGAAACAGTCTCCCAGTCTCTGGAGGGCTTCCTCAGTGTGGGTCACAAGAGCTGCGTCATCTGCAAAAGCATCTCCCTGATGAACGCAGTCCTCACTTTGGTCTTCGGCAGTCATGCCAGGTTGAACAGCCTCCCATCAGACCTGGTGTGTAGATATAAATGCCATCCAGTGAAGGAGTCAAAGGAAGCAAGGAGAAGAAGATCCCGAATAGGGTTGGTGCCAGCACGCAGCCCTGCTTTATGCTGCTGTTAACTGGGAAGGAGGCTGAGGAAGATTCATCATACAGGACTGTTCCCTTCATATCTACATGGAAAGAAATTATCATGCTGCAGAGTTTTGGGGGCAACCGATCTTACTGAGAAGTTCAAAAAGATGCTTCCTGCTAAGTCAAAGGCCTTGGTGAGGTCGATGAACATAATGTAGAGTGGTTGACCTTGCTCTCTACTTTTCTCTTGCAGTTGTCATAGGAAGAAGATCATGTCTGTTGTCGACCTGCCTGCTCTGAAGCCACACTGGGATTCTGAGTACACACGGTCCGCCAGCAACTGCAGCCTGTTGAGTATGATGCAGGCATACACTTTACCGATGATGCTCAGAAGCGAGTTCCCTCTGTAATTATTACAGTCACTGCGTTTGCCCTTGTTTTTGTAAAGGGTCACAATTGTGGCATCACGCATGTCTTGGAGGACTGCTCCTTCATCCCAGCAGAGGCAAAGTAGTTTTTGCAGTGGTTGAAGCAGTGTTGGTTTCCCACATTTGATAGCTTTGGGTGGGATGTTGTCACTACCTGGTACTTTGTCATTTGGGAGGGAGTCAATTGCTTTTCTGAGCTCTTCTAAGGTTGGCACTTTGTCAAGCTCCTCCATGGTGGGAAGATTCTTCATGCTGCTGAGGGCTGCATCAGTGACTGACGTTTCTCAGGAGTAGCTTTGAGTAGTGCTCCACCCATCTGGTCATCTGTTGCCCACGGTCTATGATCTTCTCTCCCATCAGAGATATCAGGGGAGTGACCCTTTCACTGTAGGGCCTAGAGCCTTCTTGATGCCACTGTACATACCTTGGATGTTTCCGGACTCAGCACTGCAATGGATTCCTTCACACAGTTGTTGCCAGTACTCATTTGTGCACTGTCTAGCGATGCATTGGGTGTTGCTTCAGGCACATTTAAGAGCAGTAAGTCTCTGTTCATTAGGACATTTTTTTTGTAGGCTATAAAGGCTTTTCGCTTCTCCTCAATTAGTTTCTTTCATCCTTGATACGTGTGCATTGAACCAGTCCTGACTTGGTCGTTCCTTTTTGCAAAACATGGGTATGGCTGTTCTGTAGATGGCACCCTTCATGGCGTTCTACTTGGCTGTGGCATCGTGCTTTGGCAGATCCTGGAGAGCCTTGTCCAGGGTGGTTTCACACTCCTGCACCTTGGAGGGGACCAACATCTGTGCAGTGTTTATACGAGGGCGTCCTTTTGGTTTTGAGCGGTGTAAATGTGTGTGGCTGTAGTCACACCTTGCTGCTCACGAGGGCATGGTCAGAGTCGCAGTCTGCACCGTGGTGGGTTCTGATGGAGAGGGCGTTGTTAAGGGCAGAGTACCTGGTGATGAGCAAGTTGAGTTAGTGCCAGTGATGGGACCTGGGGTAATTTCATGACACTTTGTGTTGTGGCTTACACTTGAAAAAGGTGTTTGTGATGCACAGGCCAAGGTAGGTGCACAGTCTCTGACCTTTTTCGTTGGTCTTTCCAGTAAGATGATATCCAATAATAATATGCACCACAGATTCAGACCTGGATCAATTGTAGGCATGCTATACAATGATAACAAAATAATATGCACCACAGATTCAGACCTGGATCAATTGTAGGCATGACTTTGACCCATATGTTAGAATACAGCAGTTTTTATCTGGATTCCTTAAGTAATGCAATGACCATTTGGATAAAAGAGAATTCAGATGAACAGATTTGGCTTTCACACGATATGTTATTAAATATTAAAACTGAATTTTTAGGTTTATTTACAATGAATTAGAATTGTATAATTGGGTTATTCTGTCATGTGTAATAAAACTCATGATATACCTCAAGAAGGCAGTGTGTTGGATACCTAGACATTAATTATGTATCGGATTGGTTAGAAATAATGGATTAGTTAGAAATAGTGTTTTAGTGGGGATAAAATCTCATAGGGTTTGAAAAATAGCATCATTATCAGTCCTTGAAATTGTAGATTAAAGTGGCATCTATCTTTTCCACAGTAGAATCATTTCTCAATAACTCTTTTTTTTGTTGTTGTGGTTTACAGTAATATGAAATCCCAGAAATTACGCATCGCCAAAGACAGGTCAATTTACAGTAAGTAATTAACTAGTGAAATTAGTGTTCTTCTGCAGTTATAATACATGTATTTGTTTGTGTATAATACAGACCATGACTTGCTGACACATATTACACAATTCTACTGATAAATTTAAGTTAATGGTATAGACATGGCTCTACTCCGGTATTATGTCACAGCAGAACTATAAAATTCTGTTTTCAATTGGATGTGAATTGTATATGTACGTCAAGTTATTTCATTTGGTTTGTAAATTTTGCCCATTCCTTTCTAATGCAGACAAGCAAGGTTCACCAAAGGGTCTGTCTAAAGGAGAACTGCTTAAAGCTAGGAACCTTAAGAGGTACATTAATCAGGTAAGAAATGCAAATCAACACAGGTAGATAAACCTCGCTGATGCAAATTCAGATCTTCAATATTTACTGTTGTTTAAAATGTGACCAACTTCAATCATCGTAAATCCAGATTTGCTATAAGATATAGTGGTCACATGCTATAAAAACTCTCAGTATATTGTTGTCAGTTTTATAATGTTTTATTATAAAGCCCCTCATTGTATTGTTATCAATCTTATAATGTGTTATTTAAAGTCCCTCAGTATACTGCTGTCACTCTTGTAATGTGTCATTATAAAAAAAGCCCCTCATTGGATTTCCACCAGTATTATAAAGTGTGTCAGTATAAAGCCCCTCATCATCTCACTGTCATTCTTATACAGTCCTACCCGTTTATATCGACATCGCTTATCTCGACAAGCCGCCTATGTCGACAAAAAAGCAAAGTCCCGGTCCCATGGTCTACTATTACTATCAAATTGTCATGCCTATGTCGACGTCGAGATAAAAGAAAAACGTATATGTCGACAGAAGCCCTTGGTCCCAGCTTGAACAAATCCTTTGTTTTCAAAACGTTTATCTCGACAAGCTGCCAGTTAAGACCAATACTTTATTCAACAATTAGTTGATCTTGCCGCCAGGCTTTAATGTCGCGGTCGGATAAAAAAAACAAACAAACCCATAGCGGCACGTTTTCTCACCACTCTGCAGCTAGTTAAGTCTTTGATCTTGCCGCCTAGCTTGTGAATCATGTTATTTAAATGTACTCTTACAATGACAGCATGTACATCTGTGGGTCTTTCAACCACTGAATTTTCTGATTGTAAATATATCAGCACAGCGAAAAGGATCAATTGATGTACACAATTTCCCAATCAACAGGTGGTAGAAGCAGGACTAGCATGCCCTTAAATTTGCCGTCCAGGAAATTGATGCGTACAGAGGACTCCTGTATACGTGATTTTCTGAATCCCATATATAAAAATTGCATGAAAATACGGATTACACGATTCCGAGACCTTTGAAAGTGATCGGTGATTTTCGCTGTGAAAGTTTCGTTTTTAATTTTATTTACATTTACGATGGCTACCGACAGAAAGGTAAAACGCAAATTAAATTTACAGTCTTTGGAAACTAAATATCTGGCTGTTAATGAAGTTAAGGGATGAACATCTTACAAAGAGGTCTGTGAAATTTTTCATTTAAAATTAACACGTCCAGGAAGGATGAAAGCTGCAGAGTCTATAAAGAAAGACTAAGATGAAGGTAACTGCGCTCCCCTAAGAAGCAAGACTGGTACATTTGAAGACGTGGAGGAAGCATCTAAACGGTTCACGGTTCAATTAGGCATTATCGAGAAAGCTTATTGTGGAGAACTTCGCTGCAACAAGTGGTTGGTGCAGTCGCTTTAATGTTCGTCATAACATCGGATACAAAAGTATTTGGGGAGAATACATGTACTGTTGACAGTTTTTCATTTCCATGTGAATAGCCCTATCCCCTTGGTACCCTCAATACCATGGGAACAGACTGACCGATATCTAGGCTGATTTAAGTACATGTACTTGAAGCATGCAACTATCAACTAGACAAACACGTGCTAATGCTGACATTGAATCTCGCATGTTTTTCATATCAGGATTTGACCGATGCAATATTTTATTGTGGACTTTATTACACAAAGGTAACCAAAATGTTATTTGTCAATATACAAGTGTATTTCACTCAAGTTTTGTCCCCACATACTAAAAATTTACATTGTTTTTTTTCAAAGTTTAAATACTGATGACCGGTTACCCCTTACTGAAGAATTTAACTTTCATTTTTTTTTTGCAGACCCCCCCCCCCCAAACACTTATCTCGACATCCGCTTATCTCGACAATATTTCCTCGGTCCCGAGGATGTCGAGATAAACGGGTAGGACTGTACAGTATGTCATCATAAAGTCCCTCAATGTATTGCTGTCAGTCAGAAAAAGTAATATTTTAAAACACATCAGTATATTGCTGTCAGTCTTATAATGTGTGTCATTATAAAGCTCATCAGTGTACTGCTGTCAGTCTTATAATGTGTATCATTATAAAGCCCCTCAGTGTAATGCTGTCATTCTTATAATGTGTGTCATAAAGACCCTCAGTGTATTGCTGTCAGTCTTATAATGTGTGTCATTATAAAGCCCCTCAGTGTATTGCTGTCAGTCTTATAATGTGTGTCATTATAAAGCCCCTCATTGTATTGCTGTCAGTCTTATAATGTGTCATTATAAAGCCCCTCAGTGTAATGCTGTCAGTCTTATAATGTGTGTCATTATAAAGCCCATTATTGTATTGCTGTCAGTCTTATGTGTCATCACAAACCCCTCATTGTCTTTCTGCCAGTATTATGAAGTGTGTCAGTATAAAGCCCCTCATCATCTAACTGTCATTCTTATACAGCGTGTCATCATAAAGTCCCTCAATGTATTGCTGTCCGTCATATATATTGATGTCAGTCGTATAAAGTAATATTATAAAGTCCCTCGTATATTGATGCCAGTTGTATAATGTTTGTCATAGATCCTATTTCAATTGTTAAATTTTGTTTTAAGGCTGCTTCCATTTGTGCAATGTTTATATTTGATTTACACATTTCAGGTCTGTGGTCCCTTTAAATGAAATCTGCGTCAATATGACATAATTCTATTTTATTATGACCTGCTATTAATATTATTATCTGGGCTTGTCTGTTGCATAGCATCACCAATGGGGCCACTCCTATCAACAACTAATTTCCTGACTAGTTGTTCATTACATATAATTGGCTGTGAAGTAGACAACAGGGGTATGCAGAGTATGTACACATGTAGACCTCAGATGTTATTTTGAAAGACACATTTTCACTGGCTGAATTTAAAATACCTTTAGTATTTTGATTAAATCAGCAGAAACTGAACACTCCATTTTCAGAAAATTTGTTAAATAAGGAGACATGAAAATCTACTGAGGAGAAAGGTAATGTGTGAATTCTGGATAGCAAAAAAAATGTATCTAAGCAGCAGAGAGGGTGAATCCTACAACGTTTTCAGACAAAATTTTGATTGAAATCTTAAAACGAGCCGTCCTATAATCTCATTTTAACCAAAAAGAGGGCGAACCCTACAACGTTTTCAGACAAAATTTTGATTGAAATCCTAAAACGAGCCTTCCCTACGAAATCTCATTTTAACTAAAAAAAATGAAAACGAAGATTTTTACGATTTTTTAATTAATTTTGGTCGCAACTTGTTGTCATCCACCCTCTCTGCTGCTATGGGTTAACAAAAAATAATAAATGATTTGATCAAGTCTTTATGATGAAAGTCCTTAGGACGAAAATCCTTTCAGGATTTCACAAACAAACTAATCACTAACACCTCCTCTTGTAGATCAATTAGATTATTGGACTGATCTGTGAGTTTGAAATTAATTCTGGTTAACGAATTATTATGGCATCGCATGTAGACAGGATTAATTGGGTTTTCAATAATTAGGAATCCTGGAGGAGCTGTTGGTGCAAACGAATAAAGAATATATCCTTGCTGAGCTTGATTTGATCGTTCGAGATTAATTTGATAGCTTCCTTCGATAACATCACATACTAAATTGAGCGCAATCACTGAGGATATATTCACGTTGAACGGAGCGATATGCCTGCCGCCACCATCTGGATCATTATTATGTTTGAGGATTTTTATTTCCTGTGATGCTGTTTTTTTCCATGCATCATGAATTATTTTAAAACCAACACCGATGGTGTCACTGAGAAGTTTTTTTAGTTCCGGTACGTTGTATCCCGGTAGTTTGACTGTTGGAATATCTTTGACGGGGATATTAAGGTCTGTTGCAAATCTTGTTCTCGATAGGGGATTATTGTCATCTAATATATCCTGAATAATTTTTAGGTTAAATACTTCCATATCGTCGATAATTTTATTGCATGTTTCTACGACGCTGATAAATTCATCTCGGGTGAGAGAGCCGGATTTGAGAGATATTAACAACAGTGAAAAATCGTTATTCATCGCTGTGAAATTTTTAACGATTTTAGGTTTGTCAATAAAATGATATCCCTCTATTCTTTCCCCTGGCTTCTCGTTTCCAGTTGATCGGTATCCGAGACCAAAGAAATCTATAGTGATTGTGTGATCTTCATAACTCTTTATTGGATTATTAGGTTTTATCCTGTCGGTGATATAATCAGATTTTTGTGGTTCTGGTAAATCAACGGTTTTCCCCCCTGGTGGTAATTCAGGCCATCCCAGTACGGTCCTTATTGAGCTTTGATAGATATCTATGACGTATTCTTCTGAGTTTATCTCAATTGCGGATGATAGCGTCGGTTCATGAACTGTTATAGCGATTTTTGACTCTACTCCAGTAATCGATTTTATTCTACGCGCGAATTCATTATTGATTTGTTCGATTTGATATGACCCTGTTGGTATCGAAACGACGTTCCAGTCTGGGGTTCCGTCGGGTTTATTCTTATTTGCAAACACCAGTGAATTATTCGGTTGTTGACCACCAAATGATTTTGATCTGATATTAGGCCAACTGTGATACACTCGTAATTTTGCTAGCGCTATCTCCTTCACTGGGACCGGAGAGGGGAAATTCACACTGAATTCTGGATTCGTTGATGTTATTGATATCATGCTTGTTTGTACTGGGTTCGTGTTCTCCACTATTCGTTGAAGTAATTCCTGCGGTGTTGTCATTGTTATTATACTCATGATTTATTTCTAATTTTGGTATCGAGGAATCATAAATACTGACCATCACTGAGAACTCACAATCTGGTATGGTTGATATTATTGAGATCATTTTGTTTTTTGGGTTCGTGTTTTCTAATTCCATCGATGTTGTCATTGTTATTATACTCATGTTGTTGCTCTAATTTCGATATCGCGGAATCAAAAATACTGACCATCGCTGAGAATTCACTATCTGATATAATCGTATTATCGAGTGACGACGCTATCATCAATGATAACTGCGAATATGCGGTTGATGCAATATGAAATTGAAGTAAGTAATTCTGCAGTTTGCGTTGGCTGCATGATGATATCCTTTTTGCTATCCCGGTTGATATACCCCCGATTGTAGCCAACGCAGAAATGCAAATTGGAACTACGACCGGGGCAATCATTGTAACCGATGCAAGTATTATTCCGGCGCCAGTGAGAATGCTTGACACCGAGTACATAATAACATCAATTGCGGTGATTCCTCGTCGGTATTTTTTTATTTTTATTTGATACTCCTCGGCGAGGGTTTTGAGTCTAGTCTGAAATTCTCTGACCTGATCATAGCGACATTGCGTTGATGAAATCATTGTTATTTTAAAAAAGCTAGCGTTTTCAATTGTGAAATCCTTTCAATTTAGTTATTTACTTAAATCCGCTACGAATTCAACATACCAGGTTACTGAAACCCCAATCAAATTTTTATCAGTAGCTGTGATTGTGAACTTTTCAGTTGTATTCTTGTCGATGATCGTTGAAATCGTATTATTGACCCCGGATGAACTGGACGATGAAATATTAAATTGACTCAATGGTGTCACTAGTGTTAATCGATAAATACCCTTAACGGTTGCAGTGATATCTAATTTGTTGTTTGCAGGTGTCCACTCAAATGATCCGTGTTGGATTGTATATACTACGTTGTTGGTTTTCTCATGAGGAATTTTTGTTTTTTCAATGATTGTTATCATCCTCGAAAAATCACCTTTGACGGCTTCGATGAAGTTTTTCGTCTCATCGATGGATTTTTTAATATCAGGGAGCTTTATTTCTATTTTATCCAACTGGGTTCCAATAAATTTATCAATGATATTTCTACGAAAAACTGAAAACTGTTTTCCGTTTTCTTCAATTTTAGATTCAAGTGTTGTTAGTACAAACAGAGAATTGTTTAACTCATCGTTGATAGTTTTTAATCGATCTGTAATCGTCGAAACGATTACACCCGGTTTGAGTTTACCCTGATCGGAAAATAACGCAACGGTGTTCTCGATTGCGTTTTGTTGTTTAACCAAAATATCATCCAGAGAAATATTACTGGTTTTCAATTTACCCTGTTTGTCTTGAAATACAACTATTTCGTTCGGGTCAACACTTGCTAAATTTAACGTCTCAGCTATTTCATCTTTGATTAGTTTTTTTACATCCTTGATAGAATCAGGGGGTGCAGTGCCATCGGGTTTGGGTTTCAAAGATCTCCCCCAAATATCAATCATGTTATTGTAAAACTCTTTCTCTCTTTAAAATCGTTTCGATTTCCAGCGATTACTAGTGTATTCATTCACGACAACATGTGGTGGTTTTCCGCTTGGGTTACTCAAGGAGTTAGAAATAGCGTTAAGGACATTTAATACTTCGCTGCCACATATTGGTGGGTCATTCATTTGTTGTGTTGGTAGCGTAGAATACCAAGTCTTCATTGGAAGGGTTTTTATATAACGCAAAAACTCTTTTGGTGGGGCTAATCCATATGAATCAAAATAGACAATCCCACGTGGATCAATAGCGTATGCAACCCAGTGAGTTCCGGGTCCGGTGCTGTTATCTAAATTAATGATTCCGGTTTCAACGCTGTTTGGTTGATGTGGTAATTGATCTTTCATAAAGACACCTCTGAAGTTTTTAATCGCTAGTTTTTTAGCAGCATCGAGTAAATCAAAATTGGACATGGGAACCATCGAAGATTTCTGAATTAATAAATCGTTCCTGGTAGTCTTAGACCCTTTCCGCTGTACCACGAATACGGGGTTCCTGGTAGTCTTAGACCCAATCCGTGAACGGATCGTCCCTTTTTTTTATATCCTTTCCCAGTTGCCTTCTTTAGTGCCATTCCTGCTGCAGTACCAACGGCTCCTAACGCTGCCGCTTTAGCCACCGCTGGGGCTGCTGCTGCAATCAATGCTGGTATCGCAGCTAACAACGGGAATATACCGCCTGTTTTAATCATATTTTTGATAGCAGCCGCAGAAAGAGTAATCTGAACACCTTTTTTGGCTACAAGTGCATCATTGAAATGTTTCACCTGACGAGTTGTCAGCGATAGTTTATTTGCACCACCAGTCATTTGGTTGGGTTTCAACGTGATTGTGGTTCCACATTTTTTAGCTGATTCCGATTGCAATTTTTTTAATTGACCAGGAGTTAACGCAACACTAATAACACTATATGACATTATACATAATAGATTGATTCTAAATCGTTTACAATTTCAATTACATGTTTTTGAAAATCAAAGATTTTCTACTGGGGCATCTACCACTCTCATTCTTCCACCAACACCTTCAAGTAGCATTGATTTGTCGCTGAGAATGACAGCAACCGCTCTATAATTCGGGATAAGGATAGGAGGTACCCCACCAACTGGTGGACCAGTCGGACGGGTTACACGGGCTCTAAAGTGTATATCAACGACAGATTGTCTCATCAAATCAAGATGTTCCAGCGAAAAGTAATAAATCGGATAGAGGCTTTTAAAATCCAATTGTGATATTTGCAAACCAGTATCCACATTTTGATCACGTGCCATAAACGACAATAGGTTATGATACACGCGTGCAATATGATTCTGACCGTAATCAAGTTGTATATCCTCGGATGGTTCCTGCTGTCCGTTTATTCTCAGCGAGACTTCATTAACACCTAACTGATCAAATATCATATGGCTTCGTTCTTGATTACCAACTCGCGCATTATTCTGTAACGCTACGAATATATGACGTGGAGCTGAAACACCTTGTTTTGATGCCAGGTGCCATGTGAATGTACCATCAACACTGTCTTGTTTAATATCCGTGGTCACAGATAACCAACTTAACAACGACTTTCCTCCTTGGTCCATAAATGATAGTAGTCGTTGTTCTTCGGTGATTGATGGAGTTAACACTGGCATCCACAATGATAGTTTTGTTAAAATGACTTTACCGGGAGCAACCCCAGCATTACGCCAGATTGCATCATCATCAGTACCCTTTCGTACAAGCGCTACTGTGTGTTTAGCTCCATAAATAACTTTTCGGACGTTTCTACAGAATCCAAATATATGATGCAGTGGAATAGCACATGAAAATCGTCGACGCTGCCCATGCAACATTGCTACACGTGTTGCAAATCCTAAATTGAGATTACCATTAACGCCTCCGAGAATATCAAACGCAGCTCCGGGTCTAGTTCGACGTTCTGGATTAGCTGCTTCCTGTTGATCGGCTTCTGCATTATCTCTAGCTGTTAACACTTTAATGAATTGAAGGTGGTCAGCGTTATCAGAGGTATCCTTTGCAAACATCATAGACGGACCAGCCGATCTTGTATAATCATCAGAATATCTCGCTAACCCTATGATTGTTGTAGCCACATCAACTTCACGGTCAATGGATTCAATTTCTTTTCCATCAATGAGATATCTAGCGCTTTCAAATAACGCCATAATACCGTTATTAACAAAACCAACTCGGACATTTGCGTTATTGTCATATGGGGTATCAGCTGCAACATTTGTTACAAGTTCTCCTTCGATTTCAATAAATGCCTCACACGGTAGGAAGTATTTACTGGTATCATGAACTTGAAGTTCAATTCGCGATCGGAGATCTGGTTGTACTGCGTGATAAGAATAAAATTGAAAATCGCGTACAGAATCATCTTTACGCACTGGGGCATCCATATCAAATGCTGGATCAGGTGACCTTTTGAACATTTTATTCTATTTATCAGAGTCTAAATCGCGATTTCCCATTTCATCGTCGTGTTTTTTTAAAACCACTTCCCGCTATCATGTTTGCTATCATGTTATTTTGGTCCCCTTGATTTATCAAGGGAGTCACCATCGACGCTAATTTTTCATCTACTGCGTTATTTATAATTCTACTAACACTTGCAGGCATTTCCGCTGTAGACGGTAACGGTTTTGAAAATCCTTTGGATTTCATCCGTGATTTCACTAATGATGTTAATTTATTCTTCGCAGTTGAAAACGCTTTTCCGGCAAGATCTCCAACAGCACCAATACCCTTATCACGAATAACATCAATTGCTTTCATTCCTAATTGTTTAGCCAACGGCATCACTTTTGGAGCCATTCTCGCAAATAACCCTGCAATGGTATTGCCTAAACCATCTCCGTAGTATGCTCTATAAACCGGAAACCGTGAATTAACTACGTAGACGGGGGTTGGTTTATCATGATTGTAGTGTATGATCATTATTTGAAATCAGAAACAATTTTTCAATTGGAAACGCTAGCGTTTTTATTCACTCTCGGTGATTAATCACTGTGATAATCCTCCACTAACTCGCCAATGAAATCTCGATATGTGCTGATATCTATGATACCACCCTGAAATAATCGTCTACAGATATCAGCTGCTTCATTAATTATTTCCGGTGAGTTATTTCCAGCTCGGAATCCTCCTACAAGAACTTCTAATCGTGATATATCACTGAGAACACTACCAGGACATGAAATCCAAGGATTTTCCCTCGAAGAGTTTTCAACTAAACCACTGCCTGTTTTTGAAAATCCTTTGGTTTTATCAGTGATACCGGTTGCACCTTTTTCATGATCAGCTTCTCTCGTTATTTTCATCTGTTGGGGGGATTGTGTTATATCAATAAATTTTGATTGTTCTGGTAGTCTAAGAAATCCGGTATCCGATTGCTCCCCCCCTATAGATGATTCAGCTTTTTTTATTGCTGCCATATATTCCTGAAATGTTTTATCATCTCCTTTTGCTTGAGAGGAACCTGATAGTATACGATATAACCCCTTATACCAATCTTTTTTAGGAGGGAGATTATAATCACCGTGGATATATTTTCTTCTCTGATGAAAACTCCTAGTGACAAATTCGGCTAATTCTTCCATAGAATCAAATTTTTTATTTCTCAATTCATCTAATTTACCGGGAAGAAGTTTTTCATTGAATGCAACTCGTCCACTAGTAGTATCCTCCCCTTTTTCTTGAAATTCGGGTAGGGAGATATCTTCTTGAAGTTCTCGTTGTTGTTCTGAAGCGGTTGATATATCCTGAGGAAGTGTTTTCAATGATTTTTTTGTTTGTTTAGTTCTTTTTGCTATTTTTTCTAACACAGGAAGAAAAGACTCTTCTTGTTTTTTTCCTTCTTCAGAGATTGTTGACACTATCTGTTTCGTTGCTGTGGTTACCGGTTTAAACAATTCTTCAGATCCCAAAGCAAAATCAGTCTGAAAACTCTGTCGTTGTTGTAGTTTATTCCGTACAGAGTCACGAATTGGTACAAATCTCTTAATTGCATCTAATCGTTCACGAGCCAATCGGGTTGTTAATGCTTCATTGACCATTATTTGAAATCAGAAACAATTTTTCAATTGTAAAACAATTTTTCAATCCCGACCTAACACCATCGGATGGTCATGGAAGTATTATTTCATCGTGAGACAGCTTCGTTCATCGATGGCGAAACTATCAAAATTGTATATATAAAAAAATAATACTGATAGTTTCGCCATTCTATTTTTGATCAATCCGACATATCGTCCATCGATTTTTGACATCCCTTGAGGGTCGGCTAAAAAAAATGATTAATGGTCGGGCAATCAAATAATGATAAATGGTCGGTCAATCAAATAATGATAAATGGTCAATCAAAATTGTTCATTTTCTTGAATTAACGCCCGTAGGTGTCTAACTTTAGAGTTGACTTCTTTTTTCAATTCGTATTCGTACCCCAATTCTTTTCGTATTCGTTCTACGATGGTATACAACGGAGCGAACACACTTACGTCACTGGAAAATGCGAGAGAGTCCTTAATAGAATTCTGAATTCTTTTGATGAGTGCATATTTCTTTGGCAGCATGTATTTATTGTTGT
This sequence comes from Unio pictorum, assembly GCA_030141615.1. Taxonomy (NCBI): domain Eukaryota; kingdom Metazoa; phylum Mollusca; class Bivalvia; order Unionida; family Unionidae; genus Unio; species Unio pictorum. The sequence continues at coordinate 1,174,088 of JARLTB010000269.1, forward strand.
TAACTCCGTATTCTATATCCTGAAAATCAGACATGATTTGATCAGAATTTAACCCATCTGATAGTTCAATATCCCAACTTTTCAATTTTGAAATCTCGGATAAAATGCTATTCATGTTTTCAGAATTCATTATTCTATAATAATGATATATTTCTAAATGAAAAATATGACGCATTAGACATAACTAAATTTAATTTTTTGTTCGGTCTTTTTTGAAATCGCAGATCGATAAATTCCCTCTGCAACTTTTCGTACTGAGGATATACAAATATCGAAGTGCCTACCGGCTTCATTCATTGATTGAAATATTTTTTCTTCGTTAGTTATCGTATTCAAAGATTTCACAGGTCTCGCTTTTTTCGAGTATTTTCCAGTCTCTCCTCTTTTCAAATTCTCACTTTGTGTGATAGCCTGCAGATTTGATAAAGAATTATTCTTTGGATTAGAATCGATATGATCAATAACAAAATCATCTTCGATCAATCCATGGAAACACTCGTACACGAAACGATGGCAGTAATATTTCTTCTTTCCAGCACCAAACATCAAATATCCATGATTATTCACATCACCAACTGGTTTCTTCAGTCTGCGGTTTCTTACAACACCATCACTGGATGCTTCATAATTTGTGATCACAGGGTGTGGTCTGAATTCTTGGTTCATTTATATATTATACTATTGTTTGTCTAATTCATTGTTTGGTTTAATGATAAATCTTTCGATGTAGTCTTGAGGAGTTCTTATGATTTTATCCTTGATACTGACTTTGTCAGCGTCAAGAATACTGACTTTGTCAGCGTCAGGGTCATAATTTCTGATTGATTGTCCATTTTTTATTCTTTTATCATAATAACGCTTCAATTCCCTATATCGTTTACCACCACAACTCAGACATAACTGAGATTTCCCCCTAACCCCAACTCCACATAGAATACAAGGTAACGGACCAAGGCTTCCACGACGATAGCTTTGCATATGATACCCACAAAACTCATTTCTGCATGATTTGTTACACGGGATTACTGATCCAATCATAAGCCACTTGCAGTGATTCATTATATAAAAATCTTTCATTTAAATGCTTGTTTTAATTATAGAATGAAGGAATTAAGGAAAACGCCTTCGAAAAATGCTGAATTCAATGCTGAAAAAGAGTTTAAGAGATTATTGAAAATCAATCCTAAATTTAATCTCGATAAACCAAAAAGACGTAACAAACGTCCAAGAGACGGAAACATGAAAGAGTTTAAGAGATTATTGAAAATCAATCCTAAATTTAATCTCGATAAACCAAAAAGACGTAACAAACGTCCAAGAGACGGAAACATGAAAGAGTGTAAGAGATTATTGAAAATCAATCCTAAATTTAATCTCGATAAACCAAAAAGACGTAACAAACGTCCAAGAGACGGAAACATGAAAGAGTTTAAGAGATTATTGAAAATCAATCCTAAATTTAATCTCGATAAACCAAAAAAACGTAACAAATTTAATCTCGATAAACCAAAAAAAACGTCCAAGAGAGATTACCCCTGGAAAGATGCTCAATTCAATCTCGATATAGCTTCTAATACACCAAAGAATACAATTCTTGATAAAGCCATGATTAGTAAAATCAGAGACTGTTTTAATGAATTCAAGCGTGATGGAGCATCCTATTGTTGGTCAACATTTCGAATTGATGGTGTTGTTGATGCTACCATGACTGATGAAAAAGCAGCAGTGATAATTTCACGTGTTGGGGAAAAACGGTATTTTTTCCGAATCAAATTCATTATTGAAGTCGATGGAAAATGGATTATTAGGGATAAATTTGAACCAATTCTCAAGAATAAAAAAGCTGTCATTGTGAGTAGAGATTCCAAACCAGGGATTCTAACCGGCATTGACAAACCATACTACGAAAGATCTTATCCCGTAACAGCAATGGTTTATGGGCTATATCCGTTAAATGATAAACCCGATATCGCAAAACTAGCTCCTATGAAATATTCGTCAGGGCTTAATTGTGTAGCAACACGGGTAATGGAGCACTTCACAAATGCATCCCGAGGAAATAAACTAACTGATCTGCGACGTAGGAAAATAACCGAATGGGAACTGACGGTGAAACAGCACGGTGCAAAGATTTCTGATATAGCTAAATTAGAAGCATCATTAAGATTCCCAATAACCGTTATGACGATAACCGGAGAAGTTTTATACGAACCGAAATATAACAAAAATGGAGCGCCAATACAGATTATTGATCATAACAAACACGCGTGGACACCTGCGGTAACAGTATTTCCACGAGAACGAACCGTGAAATATATCCCCCCGGAATTTTCCGGGGATGTTTTCTATGAAGAGAGATTATTCGATGCTATTAATGCGTTGTGTAAGGATGATCCTGTGTCAGTGTGGTTACTTAGAAGTGATGAAGATCCCGAAATAGGATTCGATCAATTTGTAAAACCAAATGGTGAATTATATCGCGTTGAAGAATTAGATAATAGAATGAGAAAAATCGCTAGTGATTTTTCACCGGAAAGTTTCCATGAAAAACTACTCACGGATAGTTTTACTATTCCATCAGTGGTAGCTCACTTCGCAAGAGAGAAAAACTCATGGCGTCCAACACGAAGTGATTTTCTCGAGGATGTTAAATTGAGTTGCGTCGAATTTGGTCATGGAGGACTGTGGAATACGAAATACTCACGTGATGGTATGATTTCAATTGATATATCCGCGTGTTACCCCGGAAGTTTTCTCGGATATGGGGAATGCGCTGAGTACTTCAAACGATTTGGACACCCCACGCATGAAATGACTCGTGTTGCGATTAATGGACCATTACCTGATTTTGATTTAACCGGATTCGCTCGTGTGATATCATTTGAATTAGCTACAGGGTTACATCCGTGTAGTTATGTTTGGCTCGGTAGACACCTATCTGAAAAGGCCTGGATGCCAATAGTGCTATTGAGATATATGATTGATTGTGGTATGCTAATATCGTTGATTGTTTCCGAGGCTATTATATGCTATCGAGCTCAGAAAGAAGTTTGGCTACCACAACCCGATCTAGATCGTATAATCAACGAACTACGAAAACAATTCCCTGATTTCAATGAAGAAGAAATCATAAATTGGTCTAAGAAGTTATTTGAAATTAAAAAAGAACAAGCAAAAGATTTTGGACGAAGAATAATCGGTAAATTCACTCAAGGTGGACGGTACGACAACGCAAAATATTCTTCGCGGTTGATCATAGATGTCGCTGAATACGATTTTATTGTAGCGGATTTAATGAAACAGGGAAAACTTGTATCCCGTAAGGATGCTTTTCTATCCAATGGTGAGAAATTAGGTACGGTTGTTACCTACTGTGATGGACATAATTCCCAGTACACACATTTGAGAAGTTCAATGCTAGCCTATGCTTCTATTAATCTATTTTCGATGATAAATAGATTTCCTAATACCGCGGTTAGAGTGGCCACTGATTCGATGTATATACACAATAAATACAAATCAGCTGTAGCTAAATTCACAGATCCCGAAGAAAATTGGGGGCGTTGGCGATTTAAAAAGGAGATGCTACATGAGTATTGTAAATCCGCAGACGTTGCCATGGATGATAAATATCTTTGTTGTAACCGTATTGAAAATCAATCAGAATTTTCTAATGCACCACCGGTATCTGATCCAATCTGTAGATATAAAACAGTTTATTTAAACGGTTGTGGTGGGTCAGGAAAGACAACTCGTGCAATTGAATTATTTCGTCGGTCAACCATGATTGTGCTAACACCGACTCACAGACTCGCCAGAGAGATGATACAGCGAGGGGTAAATGCCTGTACTTACCACAGTTTCTTTCGATGGAAGGGTGACAAATGGACTCCTGAGCGTATGGGTGATAAATTCATTCCTGAAATCATAATTTGGGATGAAATATGCACAGTGTCATTAGATGTATTACAAACATTTCTTGAGTGGTTGTTAAAGAAAAACACAAAAGTCGTCATGTGCGGTGATCACGGCCAACCACCACCATTTGTCGGTGCATCTCCACATGAATGGCTAAGGGGTTTTGTAGACTACTATGAAGAAATCACCACTGATTATAGATCAATTGATGAACGATTACGAGAATTCAAATCGCTAATTAGATTACAACCGGATAGAATCCAATGCGAAATAGCGCGTGAAGTGATTTCAGAAACTCCAATGAATGATTTCTGGGAAACATGGAGACCAAATGATTTGATAATTGCAAGTAGAAAAATAGTCAGGGACACACTTCAGATGAAGTTATTTGAATTGCATAAAGAAAAATTTGCAACGCTTCCAGTACCCCTTTGTTATAGGCCATCGGATACACGAAAACAGAATATTGAAGTTGATATTCCAGGACAGAGTGAAAAACAAATTCTCGTATTAAATGATATTGTGCTGGTTGATATCAATGTCGTTGAAGATGCATTGCGTGCTAATAAATCCCCGTGGACGCTAGGATACGCAGCAACAATACACTCTTCACAGGGATTGACTATATCGGATACAATTGTTTGGATGGTGGATAATCACATCGAATGGTCGAATTTAGTCTATCTCGCAGTATCCAGAGTACGAAAAATAAATCAACTTCGAAGAGTTGTTTTCGATGATAATGACACAACAATAAGTGATATTGATGTTAGCATCATTAATAAAAAACTCTCCGGTTACAAACAACAGGACAAAAAAAAACAACGAGAATTCGATATTGATGCTAAATTAATAATTACGCTGAAACAACAACAGAATAATCACTGCGCGAGTTGCAATTGTATAATGCGTTGGCAGTATTCGGATAAGGATCCTCGCCAATTCACCGTAGACAGAAAAAATAACAGTCTCGGTCATGTCAGAAATAATGTGATGTTGACTTGTCTTGAGTGCAATAGACGCAACGGTGCTAGTTAAGACCATGCGGTGGCAATTGAGTATCCTCGGGAATCACTTGTAATTGTTGTCGAGTAAAACCCCGCTGAGGGGCAGTTGAATCCAGTTTATAGACTGGAGGTCTACCCGTAGATCGTGTTATACTAGATATCTTATGCGTAGTGACGCTCCAAATAGGATCAGTAGCCCTTTTTCTACCCCCTTCAAGCTCTCCTGGTTCGTATAAGTACCTCACAATGACATTACTACCAAGAATTGGTTCTTTGAAATCTTTTTGTGGTTGTACGGGTATTGACTTCTTTTTAATCGCGTTGATAGGTTTCATGTTGATTGTTCTAGTAATCTCGTTATTCAGTGCAGTAATCACAGCTGGTAATCTTTTGACCCATTCACGGGATCGCTTTTCTTGAATGAATTCTTTTGCGTATTGATATCCAAATAACCGCTCAGCAATCGTCCGATTAAATCGTTCTACAATGGCCTGATCGCGATGTAGCGCAGTATGCCCTCGTCGTATGGTGACATTATGATGTTTCATTGTAGATAACACTTCACCCTGAAATTCCTTGCCAGGATCAACCTGCAATAGATTTGGCCAGCGTAGTGGGCCTCGTCGATAAATCCTCTCAAATGCAGAAGCAACTTCAGTGGCTGATTTTGTTTTTAACGGTTCTGCTTCTTTGTATCGACTTGCAATATCAACTACGGTTAGCGCGTATTTGTAACCACGATCATGTGGCAGAAATAATATATCAGCCTGATGAACTTCATTAGGAGCGGTCACATCAAAATGCGAGAATTGAATTTGTTTAGGCGGTGGTAGATAAATTTGCCATAGTGCCTGTTTGGATAACCAATTAGCCACAGTGTTTTTTTTCACTTTTGCAGCGCTAGCGAGTTTATGGACTGCTGATTTACCCCTCCAGTATCCTCTTGGGGAATAATAAATTAATTCCATATTATTAATTACCGGCACCTAACATCAATTTGCTTTTCATAGCCGATTTTATCAAAAATGAAGCCAATTTTTCTTTGAAGGATTTATCAGGAATAGCATTTAACGCATGAATTAATTTCACATCTGCGAGATGCCTGTGTTGCAGATTGCTGCTTTTATAAGCAACATCATGAAGGTGACAGGCCTTATCAATGGCGTTTATTGGTTCTTCACCGGGTCGGGACTGATTTTGATCATTGAGTCTGATATCAAGTCTGGTTCCCGGTCCACAGTAGCTATATCCTGGAAGGTGCTTTTCTCCGGGGTACTTTGCCCATGGGGTTCCAGGGAGCTTTGCCAATTTGGCTGCGATATCACCTCCTCGTTTTTTTTAAAATCAGATTTCATAGACACAAATCTAAATTTCTTTGTACCACATTGCATGCATTTACCAGAAAGCGCTGATCGGTTATTTTTAGTTGTAACCGTCGTCACATCTTCTGTGCCAGTACGCGTTTTGCACTTCACACAATATAGATCCATAATTTATGTATAGAGATATGGATATAATTGATTTTTCAGCGACTAAAACAAGAGAACCGGTTAAGCATCATGCAGCGCTACCAAACTCTATCCGGATGATTATAATCGGGCCATCTGGATCCGGTAAAACGCAATTGTTGCTCAATTTAATAATGAGATGGATGAAGTGGGATAAGTTGTATTTAATTGCCCCTAGCGTAGATGATCAACGATGTTATGAAGTGCTAAAAGATTTTAACGACAGCGCGGTAGAAAAATCCGGCGAGGGTATTATTGAGTTTATAACCGATATCGATGAAGCACCGAGTATTGATGATATTGATGGAGATATTAACAATTTAGTCGTATACGACGATATAATGTTGGATAAACAAAAAAATCCTGCTAGGATCTTTTCCCGGGGGCGTCACAAAAACACTGACGTGATATATGTCACTCAACGCTACACTCAGGTTCCAAAAGTCATCAGAGATAATTGCAATATTCTTTCTGTATTCAACGGCGTTGATACTCATACTCTTAGAAATATATGGCAGACATGGTGTTCTGATATGGACTTCAATCAATTTCGAGATTTCTTTAGTCATGCTCAGTCGACTCCGCACGGATTCGCAACAATAAATTTGCATGATCCTCGGACACGATATCGTATCGGACTGGATCAAATATTCGGTTGAAATCGTAAAATAATTATTAACCCATAGCAGCAGAGAGGGTGGATGACAACAAGTTGCGACCAAAATTAATTAAAAAATCGTAAAAATCTTCGTTTTCATTTTTTTAGTTAAAATGAGATTTCGTAGGGAAGGCTCGTTTTAGGATTTCAATCAAATTTTGTTTCAAAACGTTGTAGGGTTCGCCCTTTTTTTGGTTAAAATGAGATTATAGGACGGCTCGTTTTAGGATTTCAATCAAAATTTTGTCTGAAAACGTTGTAGGATTCACCCTCTCTGCTGCTATCTAATTTTATTTTGGACAGGAAATGAGTTATGTAGTCAGTTGTGTAATTGAAGTTGTTATGGATTACCAAAGATTATGGATTACCACTAGAATTACCAAAGACAATACAATTTTCCAAAAACTTTTTTTTATAATCGCACCATAAGCTAGAGCAGGAGTCTGAAACTCAAACCACCCTGAGAGCTGCATGAGAGCATTTTTGATGGCCCAAGGGGTGCACCACCTTTTTTATCTCTCATGACACATTGTGATGTCAATCATTTTGTGGGCCACAGGATATGGCTTGGCAGGCCAGGCCATGTGTTTGAGACCCCTGAGCTAGATCTTATTATGTTGTGGTGTCCATATATCAGTCCATCATTTCCTAGTTCATTTATACACAGCAAGTCAGGCACTTCACCATCTAATATAACCAAACTTTATCAATGGCTTGCACATAGGGTAAGGAAGTTAAATTCAGAAACAAAAGGTTAAAGAATATGTTTACTGTGAATGGAAGAAGGAGAATGGTTTCTGCAGAGTAATATTAGTTGTGCATCCTTGTGATGGGACTACATTCTCTGGATGGCTTGCACATGGAATAAGGAAGATGCTTATCAAGTTTTGGGTCAACAGGTCAAGAGTTACAGTCAGTGTGACAGAAAGAAGAAGAATGCTTTCAGCACTTTGACATTAGTTATACATTGCAGACCTGGGTCAAGGTTTTTACATGTCTTGAACATGGAGTAAGTAGTTGACTTGGGGTTAAAAAGCTTGAAGTTTAAGGACACTAGCTAAAAATGTAAAATGTTTATTTTGTAACAAATGTTTCACCAGTTGACCATATATCTTTATGAAAACTTGTGGGTGACTTGCATCTTGGGTAAGAAGGAAACCTAATGAATTTTGGGGATTGAAGGTCAAATGTCATAGTAGCTGTGATAAAAAAGAATTTTATTTTACAAAATAACTTTTTCTATTTCAAGCACCTGGTTTAAGATCTATGGAGATCTTTCACTTAAGATATGAAGATTTTGATTGATGGTGATGATAAGATACAAAATCAGGGTCATTATGATTCAATGAAAAATAAGTTCTGTAGAACAACTTTTGTTCCTGGGTGATTTTCCTGCTTAAAATTTGTGGATGCACATTAGATAATAGAAACAAAACTGTAGGTTTTAGGGTCTAAAGGTCAGGAGTCATTGTTATGGCAAGTCTGATAATAACAATGATTTCTACACACTGTGAGTTTACTTCATTGCTAAATGCACCATGGCCATATGAATTTTTTTAACCAGCCTTCACAAATTATTTGTGAATTACACAACAGCACACTCTAGATGCAGTCCTGCTAATGAGAACCAATATGATCACACCATTAAATGTTTTCCCGTTGTATTTTGAGGCATTATTTAAACCGAACTTGTGGAATATTCCTCAATATAGGGCTTCTAACATGAGTTACTTTACGTTTCCCATGCACACTATAATAGACAGGGAGCTCTGTAGTCAGATCAGTTGCACCTCGGTGTATTTTGGTATGCAAGACAAATGATAACTAGTCACATGCTTACATACATTTACATTAGGTGGTTAAATGTCCAGCAGTCTTCAGGTCAGTCTTCATCTACTTCATTAAAATCTTTGTTTGTTTTGTTATTCAGAAATGAATTTTAAATACACATCATAAAATGTCTTTACCATAATTGCCCATTTGTGTCTAAGGCGTATCTATGGATCAAACAAAAAATGTTTGCTTTTGCTAAACCACAAAACTTGATGACGATGATGATGATTATAGTGTGTGATTAGGATTTCTCCTTTGAATACGTTCCCCAATCACATTACTTCAGGGATATTAGCCTGCTACCTCGCGAATCCAGCCCTACCAAAAGACGAAAATTCGTCTTTCCTGTCTATGTCATATAGACAAAGGGCAATAACTCTTGCCCCTTACCTCCCCTTGCTACCCGCTAGGTGTCGCTTCTTTAGTTTTTTAGCTTCGCTTGTTGTGTGTAAACACGTACAATTAGACCTCCAATGAATCCAAGCCATCTTAGTGTAAATTCTGACCATCCGAAGTTAAATTTGGAATTACTGTGTTGGATAATCATTCCTCTACAGGTCGTATACATTATTTTACAATATTTTCCAATTTGAGTGACTTTGTCACCTTTTCTAGACTTCGGACCAGGTTGCAACGTGGTCAAAGCGCGCTTATGGCGGTACTAGCATGTAATACATGTAGCACTCAATAATTTCGCTTATTCCGTATGTAACGTTTACGATATTAGCGACTAATAACGTGCTGCATTGATAATGTGTGCTTTATTTATCTTCTTTGACGTTTCAGTAGACTTCAAAAAAGTCTTTGAACGACCAATAGCGACTTTAATGGCGGACTTCGTGTTGTAGTCACGAGTTCACGCAACACTTAATCATTTCGCTTCCTACGTTAGTTACGGTTATGGAATAGCGACTTAATAGCGTACTGAATTGTTAATTTGTGCTTTGTTTATCATCTTTTCCGTTTCAGTAGACTTCGTCTCTGAACGACCAGTTGCGACTATTAATGGCGGAATTTCGTGTTGTAGTCACGAGTTCACGCGACACTAGATCATTTCGCTTCCTCCGTTAGTTACGGTTATGGTAATAGCGACTTAATAGCGTGTTGAATTGCTAAATGTGCTTTGTTTATCATCTTTTTCATTTCAGTAGACTTCGTCTTGAACGACCTATTGCAACACGCTCACGGCGATAACTAGTGTGGTCATTAAGAGTTAACATGGCACGGAATAATTTGACTACTCCGTTAATAACGGTTATAGTATTATCGAATTAATAATATGCTGAATTTTTTAATTTGTGCTTTGTTCTCTTCTTTTGTCATTTCAGTAGCAAAGTCGACAACGAAGGCATGAATGGCAAAATGGGTGTTGGCAATGTGGAAATGGAGGAATTATGTTGACATGCTTTAGGCTGCCCAGTGGATGTAAATTTCACCGCAGGTCCGTGCATGGCTTTCGGGCCTGTAAGTCCCGGACGCATGGAGTCTAGGCTGGATCAATTGGATCCATTTTATTATGTTCGCCGGCCGTCCAGCCGACACCGTCAGTTCAGCCGGCACTTCAGCAGACAACAACCGGCACTAGCCGTCCATCCGGCACCGTCCGTTCAGCCCAAATGGCACCGGACGGCCAGCCGACCTTCCAGCTTGCATCAACAGGCACCGGCCTTTCAGCCCAAATGGCACCGGCCGGCCAGCCGACCTTCCAGCCTGCATCAACAGGCACCGGCCGTCCACCCGGCAACGACCGTTCAGCCCAAATGGCATCGGTCGTCCAGCCGACCTTCCAGCCGGCATCAACCGGCACCGGCCGTCCAGCCGGCAACGACCGTTCAGCCCAAATGGCACCGGTCGTCCAGCCGACCTTCCAGCCAGCATCAACCTACACCGGCCGTCCATCCGGCAACGACCGTTCAGCCCAAATGGCACCGGTCGTCCAGCCAACCTTCCAGCCGGCATCAACCTGCACCGGCCGTCCATCCGGCAACGACCGTTCAGCCCAAATGGCACCGGTCGTGCAGCCGACCTTCCAGCCGGCATCAACCTGCACCAGCCGTCCATCCGGCAACGACCGTTCAGCACAAATGGCACCGGTCTTCCAGCCGGCATCAACCTGCACCGGCTGTACATCGGATTTACGGAGATTATAGTGATGTACCCGTCAGTCAATCTGTACTACTGGTTACATATCACTACCATGAGAGAGATGTTATAAATGTATCTCCGTCTAATCAGACCATTCGAGAGGCCGGTGCCGGTCATAGCCGGACCTTCGCCGACATTCCGGCCGACCATATACTAGACAAATCAGTCGGTATTGCCGGTGTACACCTCCCGTCACGTCAAATACGTGACGGTGTGATTTTAAAACAAGGGAGAATTAGTGACATTATCAGAGATGACGGAATTGAGTTATCTATGCCACTTGGTATGCGCTACCCAGATATGGTAGCTTTACCAGAACAGGACTTTCAGGCCGACCATTCGCCAGTTCAATCAGCCGTTAGTGCCGGCCGTCCATATGTTCACGGCTTCTCCACAAGGGAGATTTAGTGAAAGTGTCAATTATGACAGAATTACGTCATCTAGGTCACCTGGTATGCTGTACAGATATGCAAGCTGTACCAGAACCAACATTCCCTCTGAGCGAATGGTAGATGGGCGCACAGTGCTGGCCGCACTACATAAGCATTATGTAATTATTATTACCTTCCAGCCGACACCAACCGGCACCGGGCGTCCATCCGGCAATGACCGTTCAGCCCATATGGCACCGGTCATCCAGCCGACCTTCCAGCCGGCACTAACCGGCACCGGGTGTCGATCCGGCAATGACCGTCCAGCCCAACAGGCACCGGTCGTCCAACCGTATGGAGATTTTAGTCATATACCAGTCCGTCCGACTGTACCACTGTACCAGCACTTGGACTTTTATGATACCGCAATCCGCACAAATCGGATTGGCGATGATTCTAGTGATGTTTCCGTCTGTCAATCCGTACTACCGGTTACATATCACTACCATGACACAGATGTTGGCGATGAATCTCTCGATCCAACCCGACCATTCGAGCGGTCGGTCAGGCCAAACATATGCCAATCAATTCATTCGGCATTGCCGGCCGTCCATAGGCTAACAGCTCATTCACAAGGGAGAGTGAATGCCGTTATCAGAGATGACGGAATCGAGTCATCTATGCCACCTGGTATGCATTACCCCAATATGGATGCTTTACCAGAGCAAGATTATGCACATAGTGAGTGCGATGAATCGCAGGCAAATCAGCTGTATGCAGATCCAACTATGGAACGGACTGAGTTCAGCTTCAAAGCCGCAGTGGAGGAAATTTATAGGGTGTTGGCCCCTTCAGAATGCCCTCCACCTCCTGCTGCCATTACCGACTATAAGGTTAGAGCGTCGGTCGATCTGGATGAGGGGGAAGAGACTCTATCCTTCCGCCTCCTTCCCCAGTCGACAAAAAATTAAGGAAATTAATGACCGTCTGTCGACACGTATAGGGGATCCAGGAAATGCTAAGGCGTTCTTTTCTGAAAGCCAAGTACCAGCGTCGTTTTCAGGTCGATGGTACAAAACTCACTCCGATGCGTTCAGTACTGAGGTCCTGGCTCGGGATAAAATATGGCAGCAGTCCATATGTCTGCGGCATTGTCTTATAAAGTGGACAAAAACTGTGTTCAATGCCACGTCCAAGCTGGTTCGAAATGTAGTCGCTACGTCTTCACTGTTAGACCTAGCCTCCCTAGCCATTTTCAGGATCGCTGAAAAATCTGGCAATGAACATGCTTGGGAATCGACGGCCCGGTTAGCTAGGGTTCTTAACAGGGCAGCTCACCATTCCATGGCCAATGCGCTGACTGCTTCTGCCAACCTAGACCTGATATGTCGTGACACATGTCTGAAGGGCACGTCGCTTAAACCCCATCATAAGCTGGCTAGATATGACCGACACATATTTCACGTCCCTAGTGGTTAGAGCGTCCGCAGCGGAAGCGGCAGGTCGTGTGTTCGATCCCTGACCGAGTCATACCAAAAACTTACACAATGATAGGGACTTGGTTTATCAGTTCCATGTCATACCTTTTGGCCTAAATTTAAGCCCTTGGGCTAGTACCAAGGTTATGGATTACGTCGTCATCCTGTTCCGCTCGACTTCATCTATTGCGTCGGCAGTATATTTGGACGACATCCTCCAGAAACATCTGTCAAGTTCTACTCTGCTCAAAGGCAGAAACGATCTTATATAACTTTACATCATATAGGCTTTCTCGTGAACTGGATAAAGTCTGATCTCTGTCCAATCCGGATTTTGGTCCATCTGGGTGTGGAGTTTCACCCGATCTGAATCTGGTAAGGCTTCCTCGAGTTTGCGATCATCCAGATAATTGCACTCGTAGAGTCCGTTTCCGACAGGATGCGCATTTTAGCGAGAGAGTTGCAGATCCTCGGATTATTCAATGCGGCAACAGACTTGATCCCGCTCAGCCGTCTTTTTATGCGCCCTTTACAAAGGACGTTGCTAGCGTAATTGCGCCCTTTTCAAGTCCCTTCGATCCCAGAAAACAGTCATGCTCACGCCAGAGATACGATCATTCTTGAGTCAATGGCACAACCCCTGTAGGCTGTCCACAGGGATTACTCTGGAGATACCCCAAGCGGGGATAACGGTATGTTCCGCCACTAATACCTACGGTTGGAGTGCCCACCTGTTGCTGGACTTCGATACTGTCAGCGGCACGTAGGTGCCAGGGGCGAGCCCCTTTCCACATCAACCTTTCAGAAATAACGGCTGTCATCAATGCCTTTCATTTCGGGCAGGATCAACTCTTATTACAAACTGCCCTCATTATGTCAGACAACATTTTGGTGGTGCCTTGCCTCAAAACAAGGGGACACCAATCACCAGACCTGTGCAATCTGAACTGGCAGTTTCTACATTGGTTCGACAATCTCCACCTCAATGTACAATTCAGACACATTCTTGGCAGACTCAATGTCTTGGCTGACACTCTATCTAGTCATTCACACAGAATGGTCACTCCATCAATCGGACTTTCTTCCAATTGACACACTTTGGGGACGTCCGATGATTGATCTTTTGCAACAAGGTGGAATCGCAAGTTCTCCACCTTTCATCTCACAGGTTCCAGACCCAGAAGCTTGGGTCGTGGATGCTCGATCAATCACCTGGGAAGGGTTGTGGTCATTCTCCTACCCTCCCACAGTCTTGGTACTGAAATTAATCCAGAAGTTAAGGGGTCAGAACTGTCAGATGGTTCTGATTGCCCCTCTCAGATGGAACAACTGGGTCTCCGATCTACTCAATCTAGGCGATAGATCTACCCAGGAAGATTACAGTCAGCACAAGTATTCACAAGCAACCGCGGCCAGGGGTGTTACACCCCTGTCCAGACCGTCTTTATGTTCAAGCTTGGCTCTTGTCCAGACAGCCTTGCAAGACAAACAATTTAAATCTTTGATTGCGGAGAGAATCTTGAGAGCAAGAAGGCCCTCTACTCTGAAGGTTTACGAGGGCAAGTGGCATGTTTTCAGAGACTGGTACCATATCATTCACATTGTTCCTCTGAGTGTCACAATCCCTCAACTGGCCAACTTTTCTCTGGCTTTTCGAGGAGAAACAGCTGGCTCCAGTTATTCTCGAATGCTACCGCTCCATGATATCAGACACATTCCGCCATTCTGGTACAGGTGCTATCAGCCATGACAAAGATTTGTCAGATCTTTTAGACATTTTAAAAATTCAATCGACTTATATCCCTCACCCTGTTTCCAAATGGAATCTGTCCGGGGTTTTAACATGACTCAATTCAGACAGTATTGAGTCTTTAACCCACGATTAGTTAAAGCTACTATCATACAAATTGGGTTTCTTGATAGTCTTAACTTCAGCATGCAGGGTGAGCGAGTTACATGTCCTTTCTAGTGACCCGAACTCTCTCCCGTTTCGATCAGAGGGTTTGATGGTCCTCTTGACGCAGCCAGGCTTCGTAGTCCAAAATAGATTACCATACATTGGCGATCAACAAGTCGTCATTAGCTCGCTTTCTTTATAGATAAGTCAGGATCAACAGCCATGTAAGATCCTGTTTGTGCACTCTAGCACCATTTCAATGCATAGAGGTGAGTCAGGTCACATACAAGCACCTCTTTCTTCTGGTGATAGCTGGGATATGAGATATCACCATTCAAGCCCTTGCTTCATGGCTGTAGTGGGTTATACGCTCGGCGTACTCTGAGAATTCGCAAATCAGTCACCTTATAGAAGCGGTTGGCTGACATGCAGAGTCAACCTTCTACAGTTTTATCTTCAAGTTTGTACTCGCAGAGGCAAACATTGATTCTAGTAGGTCCGGTGTTGGGCAGCCCAGACGCCCACCAGACCCATGTGCAACAATCAGCACAGCCTATTAGCTTCGCTGGATTCGCCAGATAAATTTTCGTAGGTAAGAAGATTTCAATAACTATCTTCTTAACCGTATAAAGGGGTCACATATCACGTGACCCTGGGCTGTGTTGCTGATTGAAAATTAGGAGACCGGGTTATCATCCACATGGGGAATCCAACCATCATTCCCTAGAGGATACCCGAGGTGGAGGTCGGATGCTCCGCATTCCCTCCTCCTATTACTTATTCTCCTAAAGTAATGTGATTGGGGAACGTATTCAAAGGAGAAAGCAAATTTTGTAGTAAATTATGTTTCTCCGAGAATACTTAACCAATCACATTACTAAGAAACCCTCCCAACCACCCCGCCATGCGAGCATCCTTGTGTTTTATATACCGCTCAGCTTAAAAAAACTAAAGAAGCGACACCTAGCGGGTAGCAAGGGGAGGTAAGGGGCAAGAGTTATTGCCCTTTGTCTATATGACATAGACAGGAAAGACGAATTTTCGTCTTTTGGTAGGGCTGGATTCGCGAGGTAGCAGGCTAATATCCCTAAAGTAATGTGATTGGGTAAGTATTCTCGGAGAAACATAATTTACTACAAAATTTGCTTTCTAACGTAACTTTAAAAAAAATCAGTCATATCATTAAAATGTCTACAGTGAGTCAGTTTATAGTTATGTGATGGCCGACCAGTCCTAACAATAACATCTTAATGCTGTGCGCCAAGCAAGGCAGCTGTTGAATATATCTGAATTCACGGTAAATAGAAATAGGATATACAATGCTATTTGCCCTTTGTATTAGCTCAACTGGCCAAAGGTCAAGTGAGCTTTTTGGATGGTTTAGCATCAAACTGTCAATCAACACATGTTTACAAACACTCTATTGGCTTCATTCCTTGTCCGACTGCAAACAGGTTTGATATGTGAGCTAATGTCATCAAGACTTGGAATGAGTTCTAATTATGAGTGACATCCAGGCATGTTATTGATGTAATCATTCATCAGATCGGCTAAGCTTGTGAGCAATCTAGGGCCATATTTCCGGTCAGCTTCTGAACCTCATATAGGCATAGGGAGTAGAACAAGCCTGATGACCTATGTTTTAAGAGGTGATTAATGGAAGTAGGATTTGTGGAGGCTCAGTGCTTAGTATGCTGGACTCGCAACTGAAAGTGTGCATAGTCAAATTTCAACCATCAGATCAGGCCAGGTCTTCTGCTATGGTGTGTTCTTTGACAAGACTCTTTAATCCAATTGCCATAGCAAATGATAACCTACTGTTGCTGCTGTTCCATAAAGCACCAAACCAGATTTTGATCAGTTTTGGTATGTAAGGTATCATCAAGTACTTAAAAAAGTTTGATTATCAGCAACATCCGCACATAATGTGTGGTATGTAAGATACATATCATCAAGATCTTAGAGGAGTTTGATTATCAGCAACATCCGCACATAATGTGTGGTATATAAGATACATATCATCAAGATCTTAGAGGAGTTTGATTATCAGCAACATCCGCACATAATGTGTGGTATGTAAGATACATATCATCAAGATCTTAGAGGGGTTTGATTATCAGCAACATCCGCACATAATGTGTGGTATATAAGATACATATCATCAAGATCTTAGAGGAGTTTGATTATCAGCAACATCCGCACATAATGTATGGTAAGGTATCATCAAGATCTTAGAGGAGTTTGAATATCAGCAACATCCACACATAATGTTGACATGATCCTGTATCTGGTTTGCTGGGTTTGCAGACACACTAGAGGCCATAGTTTCTGATCAGAATTCGATCAAAGTGGACATGTATATTTAAATCATCAATCTCAGATGAGTTCAGGTATGAGTGATGTCCATATATATATATATATATATATATATATATATATATATATATATATATATATTAATGAGGGAATCTTGCATCTGATTGGCTGAGTTTGTTAATATTAAAGAGATTATATTTCTGAGATTATTTAGATTAAACATGCTTTCCAAACTTGTGTAATCAAGATCTCACTTAATAAGTTCAGTTTGAGAAATCTATACATATTATCCATTGTAACCTTTTGTCATGATTCCACTTTGTACAGCATCAATACTACAGTTTCAGTATGTGTGTGAATTTGCATCCTCAAGCTGACTTATCTCAACTAAAACAGATGAGAGATATCATATCTACTTAGGGCTCTAGTTTGTTCCTGATTAAGCATTTGTTTCAACAAAAGTTTAAAATGCAGATTCGAAATCTAAGAAAAAATTAGTATGACCTAATAATAGTGAATTCACTATTGTAGTGTAATGTATGGTTCATATGTCATATATACTGATATCTTTATGCAGCTGACAGTTGCCAAATCTCGATGTGAGAAAAAGATTTACTCCCTGGGTGGGCCAGACTACAAGTACTACACTGAGGACATACCGGATGAAACTCCCATACTTCCAGAACAAAAGGTATTTAATCCATACTACAATTATTCCATGCAGATATCTTATGTCAGTAATCCACATTTCAGTGTTCCATTTGATGTCATCAAATTATGTGTCTGTATATGTAGATCTATCCCAGTAGGAAAATTTAAATAAAATGAAGAAACAAAGGCAAATAAGACAAGTATATTATTTTTGGAATGAAAGTACATCTTTTCTCAGGTGCCCTGTGTTGTATGAAGCGCTCTTCGTTAAGATCACTGACATCTCACCTCTGTCTGTGTGAGTTCGCATC
Organism: Unio pictorum; assembly: GCA_030141615.1. NCBI lineage: Eukaryota > Metazoa > Mollusca > Bivalvia > Unionida > Unionidae > Unio > Unio pictorum. The sequence goes on from JARLTB010000269.1 coordinate 1,192,181, forward strand.
TCAGATTCTGCTAATGTGGGTATATTGGTTTTCACGGGTTCTTTCTCCACCATTCTTACTGGCTGCCATGTATAGCCTGTTGTGTGCTGAATAATGGCATTAAACCCTACAACAAATACAAAAACAAAATCAACAACGTCATTCCTCTGGTCAACGTTGTAAGAATGGATGCTATATGCTCTTTCTGTAAATCATCATCATAAGCAGTTTAATCTTCTTGTATTCTTGGAATTTATCTATTATTGTTCATTCTTTGGCGTAAAACATTTTATACAAGTGAAAGCTGTTACTTTCTCAAGTTTTTTAAATAAATTTCAATGCACAGGAACCATAAATTTGTTACTTTGTGGTGAGAATAAGGCATCATTCAGCTTTAACTACATGTAATTGGGTATACACTACAATCAGCTGTAAAGTACCAGTATTTATGAGTCTGTTACATAGTCTAGTTACAGAAGATATGGTGACAAAGTGTTAATCTTGATGCAAACAATCAGTGGGTTATATAATTTACTCTACAGGTATTTTCCTTTGCTGTCATCATGGATTCTCCTTCAGGTCGAGAATACTTTATGAGCTACCTTAAACGGGATGACAAACAGTCCTTATTAGGGTAAGTATGTGATATTATCTTGTTCAGTGGATGAATCAACAATGCTTTATTCTCTTTGGGTATTGACTGAAATTAGATCCAAGTTTTATTGGTGTCATACCACTTCTGTCATCAATTTCTCTTCCTTTGACTGTTCTTCAGTTATTATTATGTTGCTGTTTATTATGAGTATTGATCTCCCAGCACAAAGTACTCGCTAAGTACCCACTAAGTAATTTGGAGGTCCTTGGTTTTGTAGCAAAAGTACTTTGGAGGGCCTTGGTTTTGTAGCAAAGTACTTTCTAAGTACTTTGGAGGTCCTTGGTTTTAATGCAAATTACTCAATAAGTACTTTGGAGGTCCTTGGTTTTAATGCAAAGTACTCATGAAGTACTTTATAGGTCCTTGGTTTTGTATCAAAGTACTTGCAAAGTACATAGTGACCCTTGGTTTTGTGACAGAGTATTTATTAAATACTTTAGAGGTCCTTGGTGTAATGGCTGACTACTATCCAAGTACTTTAAGGATCTTTATGCTTGATGAAGGTAAAAGATAACTGTGATAATTACCTCTTTGTAGTTTTCATCAGATGACAGTCCAGTCAGCTCTCATTACAATGGTACTCATTATAACAGTATAACAATTTGTAACAGTATAAGTACTCATTACAATATCATAGTCATTATAACAAAATAATTACTCATTACAATATCATAGTCATTACAACAAAATAATTACTCATTACAACATCATATTCATTACAGCAGTATAATTTATTCATTACAGCAACATATTCATAACAACAGTATAATTACTCAGTATAGTATCATTTTGCATTACAGTATAACAGTATTATTATTCATTATGACAGTATAATTACTCATTACAACAGTATAATCACTCAATAAAACATTAAAATTACTCATTACTCCAGTTTAATTACTCATTATACCAGTTTAATTGTTCATTATATTAGTATAATTACTCATAACAGTATAATCACTCATTATATTAGTATAAGTACTCATTATATCAGTATAATCACTCATTACAACATTATAATTACTCAACAGTATCATTATTCATTACAACAGTTTAATTGTTCACTAGATAGTATAATTACTCAATACAACAGTTTAATTACTGATTATAACATAATAATTATTGATTATAACAGTATAATTACTGATTATAACATAATAATTACTGATTATAACAGTTTAATTACTGATTATAACATAATAATTACTGATTATAACAGTATAATTACTGATTATAACATAATAATTACTGATTATAACAGTTTAATTACTGATTATAACATAATAATTACTGATTATAACAGTATAATTGCTGATTATAACATAATAATTACTGATTATAACAGTTTAATTACTGATTATAACATAATAATTACTGATTATAACAGTATAATTACTGATTATAACAGTATAATTACTGATTATAACATAATAATTACTGATTATAACAGTTTAATTACTGATTATAACATAATAATTACTGATTATAACAGTTTAATTACTGATTATAACATAATAATTACTGATTATAACAGTATAATTACTGATTATAACAGTATAATTACTGATTATAACATAATAATTACTGATTATAACAGTATAATTACTGATTATAACAGCTTATTATAATTACTTATTTCAACAGCTTAATTACTTATTTCAACAGTATACGTGCTCATTATAACATTATAATTACTGATTATAACAGTTTAATTACTGATTATAACATAATAATTACTGATTATAACTTAATAATTACTGATTATAACAGTTTAATTACTGATTATAACATAATAATTACTGATTATAACAGTATAATTACTGATTATAACAGTTTAATTACTGATTATAACATAATAATTACTGATTATAACAGCTTATTATAATTACTTATTTCAACAGCTTAATTACTTATTTCAACAGTATATGTGCTCATTATAACATTATAATTACTCATTGCAACAATATAATTTCTCATAAGTCTGATTATTCATTACAACAGTATAATTACTCATTATAACAGTATAATTTCTCATGGTAACAGTATAATTACCATTTGCAACAATGTATTGCTCATTATAACAGTATAATTACTTATTATAACAATTGTATTACTCGTTACAACAGTGTAACTACACTTTTTCTTTATTACAACAGTTACAACAACATAATCACAATAAAAGCATTTCAAGAGTTTAGTCAGGTTAGGAAAGAATATTAATGGGAACAAACATGTTTAACTGTTAAAGAGTTATGATAGAATTTTACAATAACCAGAATAATAACAGAAAACAGTATTTAAACATTTGAAAAATATGTATGAAATTAAAACTGTAAGTATGAAATGTTATATATCAAATGTAGCATTCTATTTCTGATTCATGTTTATTTGTTTAATGCATTTGACAACAATAAGCCAATAAGGATAACTTTTCACTGTATTCCAGACATGATCTTTAAAGACATATTCATTACTTCAACAGAATATCAATAAGTGATATCAATGTCATGAGAGTTGAATGTATCATGTTGAGAACTTGTTCGTCTGGATTTAAACTTTATCCAAACTTTGTGCATGTCTTCCTTTCAGAGAAATTAATTAAAACACATTCTGATCTTCTGAATGCACATTATTTTTTTCTGGTATCATAGGAGGTTTAAATAAATATGGTTTTACTGAATTTGCTGAAAGAAGCTAGCACAGTCAAACAAAGTAAGCAGTGTAATTCAGATAATATTCTTGCACTTAAAAAATTGAATATACCAGGTGATGTAACTATCAAAAGTCAGCATATATATGATCTCACACATTCATAAAAATCTACTTTTTCATCAATGCTACGAACAAAGGCATAAGAATTATAAAATGTCTAAGAAAATCAAGAATTTGGTCAATCAAGATGCATCAAATTTTAATATGCCATGACAGAAATAAGTGGTTTGGATGTTTTATTTCTTGCCATTTTATAAGCGGATACATATTGACTTCTCTCAATTTTTTTTATTATACAGATTTTGGATTGCTGTAGAGAAACTTCAGGGAATTGATAAAGTAAGTTTCTAATCTGCATTCTTTTTTAACTAATGAAATATAGATCATCATTCCTTTGAGAACAAAGAAGAATTACATGAAAATTAATTATTGTGGTTTTTTTGTTTCTGATAACCATGCATTTTAGTTTTACCTCCATCCTGTTTGCCAGTATGGTTTGTGCAACAAATTGTTGACATATCAAGAAAAAACCCATTGGGGTTTTCCTTGAATCAGAATCATTGAATCATTTACTTTGTGTGAATCGGTTATTTTGTCCTTTTACAGTGAAACTCCTATATAACATGATGGTCATAGTAGACAAACAAACATGGCACAGTTATTTACTGCGTTTGTATTGGTCATTTCACCTATTCATAGTATATGATGGTCAGGGTCCACAAAGTGTCATGGCACAGTTATTTACTGCGTTTGTATTGGTCATTTCACCTATTCATAGTATATGATGGTCGGGGTCCACAAAGTGTCATGGCACAGTTATTTACTGCGTTTGTATTGGTCATTTCACCTATTCATAGTATATGATGGTCGGGGTCCACAAAGTGTCATGGCACAGTTATTTACTGCGTTTGTATTGGTCATTTCACCTATTCATAGTATATGATGGTCGGGGTCCACAAAGTGTCATGGCACAGTTATTTACTGCGTTTGTATTGGTCATTTCACCTATTCATAGTATATGATGGTCGGGGTCCACAAAGTGTCATGGCACAGTTATTTACTGCGTTTGTATTGGTCATTTCACCTATTCATAGTATATGATGGTCGGGGTGCACAAAGTGTCATGGCACAGTTATTTACTGCGTTTGTATTGGTCATTTCACCTATTCATAGTATATGATGGTCGGGGTCCACAAAGTGTCATGGCACAGTTATTTACTGCGTTTGTATTGGTCATTTCACCTATTCATAGTATATGATGGTCGGGGTCCACAAAGTGTCATGGCACAGTTATTTACTGCGTTTGTATTGGTCATTTCACCTATTCATAGTATATGATGGTCGGGGTCCACAAAGTGTCATGGCACAGTTATTTACTGCGTTTGTATTGGTCATTTCACCTATTCATAGTATATGATGGTCGGGGTCCACAAAGTGTCATGGCACAGTTATTTACTGCGTTTGTATTGGTCATTTCACCTATTCATAGTATATGATGGTCGGGGTCCACAAAGTGTCATGGCACAGTTATTTACTGCGTTTGTATTGGTCATTTCACCCATTCATAGTATATGATGGTCGGGGTCCACAAAGTGTCATGGCACAGTTATTTACTGTGTTTGTATTGGTCATTTCACCCATTCATAGTATATGATGGTCGGGGTGCACAAAGTGTCATGGCACAGTTATTTACTGTGTTTGTATTGGTCATTTCATCCTTTCATAGTATATGATGGTCGGGGTCCACAAAGTGTCATGGCACAGTTATTTACAGCGTTTGTATTGGTCATTTCACCCATTCATAGTATATGATGGTCAGGGTCCACAAAGTGTCATGGCACAGTTATTTACTGCGTTTGTATTGGTCATTTCACCTATTCATAGTATATGATGGTCGGGGTCCACAAAGTGTCATGGCACAGTTATTTACTGCGTTTGTATTGGTCATTTCACCCATTCATAGTATATGATGGTCGGGGTGCACAAAGTGTCATGGCACAGTTATTTACTGCGTTTGTATTGGTCATTTCATCCTTTCATAGTATATGATGGTCGGGGTGCACAAAGTGTCATGGCACAGTTATTTACTGCGTTTGTATTGGTCATTTCACCTATTCATAGTATATGATGGTCGGGGTCCACAAAGTGTCATGGCACAGTTATTTACTGTGTTTGTATTGGTCATTTCACCCATTCATAGTATATGATGGTCGGGGTCCACAAAGTGTCATGGCACAGTTATTTACTGCATTTGTATTGGTCATTTCACCCATTCATAGTATATGATGGTCGGGGTGCACAAAGTGTCATGGCACAGTTATGTACTGTGTTTGTATTGGTCATTTCACCCATTCATAGTATATGATGGTCGGGGTGCACAAAGTGTCATGGCACAGTTATTTACTGTGTTTGTATTGGTCACTTCACCCATTCATAGTATATGATGGTCGGGGTCCACAAAGTACCAAACTGCATTAAAATATCATGCATACCTAAAAAGCCAGATAACTGACAAAAATATAGCACATATAATCTCAAGTCCTCTTAGCTATACAGAAAAGTATAAAAGGGAGGCATCTTGATGCATGTTAAATCAAACACTCATAACAGTTATTCAGTGTTAAAGCATTGTTGAAAAAGAAAGGGTAACATGATCATATAAAAATTAGGCCAATGTGACCTATTTTTCATGTTTTAGTTACATTTGTATTTTGTGCTGTATGTTCTGTACATCTTCAGTATCTTAGGCCATATTACCGCCAAACTCATGAAAATTGCAATTTGATGTATAAAACAAAAGGGACCAAATTTTAAGACTTGAATGATTGAATGACTACAATTTATTATGTATTTGATTATTATGTCCACAGTATTCTTAACTTTATTTAACCAACACATGAAACATGGCTTGTGATACATCTCAAGATAACTGATCCATACCAAAACTGAGCTACTATGACCTAGATTTAGTTATCAGTTCATTACACCCTTAATAGTTTTTACCATGTTTCGCCTATACTTGTGACAGTTGGTATGTGTAATGAATCTTAAGCAGGATAAATCAACCATACCAAACATAGGTCACTGTGAGATCATTCTTTTAATTCTTGGATAAAAAAAATTCTTTCCCTCTATACAGGATGTGTCTATGTTGGTATGTATTTTCTTGTCTTGTAGTAACGGTAACCAGTCATTGATTACACAAAAGATTTTTCTTACAGCGTCAGCATCACCAATTTGCCAGTGGAATCTATCATCAGTACATCGCCAGCAGCACAACTGCTGTAAAAGTGGACCGAACCATCATCAAAGGGATGGAGTCTTTCATGCTGGGAAACACGGTTAGTTAACCTAGGATTTCAGAGCTAAGACTTTAACTGTTCATTTTGCTTTAATTTTGTTGTGCATTATATATCTGAACAACTGAGTTCTAGATTTGCAGATTTATTTTCTCCATTTATTTAACCAATTCAGTGAGTATGTTCCCATTTAAATTAGCCATCCTAGTGCTTAATTGACATTTAAGTATACCACTGGTAAAATTTATTTTCACAGGGACCAGATGCATTTGTTGAGGCTCAGAAGCAAGTTTACCAGATTCTTGAGGAACAACATTACCCATCATTCCTTGTTAGTGACATTTATCACAGATGTATCACCTTGCTGGATGAGGATGTGAAGGGATCAGTATCATTCCAAACAAAAGGTAGTTCATAGTCAGCTTTTCCAACTTTTCGTGTTTTACATTTAAATCAACGTATTATTCCATCGACAACAGAATTGCAAGAAGATAAAGTACCTTGCACATTCGTTTGTTCATTCATTGTGTAGTTTGTTCTTTAGCTCGTTCTTGTGGGCATTTTAGATTTATTTAGATTGGCTTGCACATCTTTCCAATATATGCAAAATCCAAAATACAATCAGAAACATAGACTTTGTCTTTGCACATTTGGCTGTGTACCTTTTGCAAGCTGCTATGTAAAATGCAGATGAACCTGCCCATCACTTTATCTCAAATTAACAGTTTCTCAAATTGTTTTTTCCATATGCTAACAAGCTATCCTCTAATCCTTCTAATCCTACATGTGACGCTATCTTTAAGGCTAAATACCAAACTTTTTATGTTTGGAAACCCAATTTCACCCTTCTTTTTGTTGCACAAATTTGCTATTGTCTTGAAAAAGCAATAATGACTCTTGCTGATACTTAAAAATTACATACTCCCCAATTACTATGCTTGCCTTATTTGATCTTTGAAAGTTCAAAAATGTCTTCAAAACAATTCTCGTGCTTTTCTAAGTAAATTCAGTAAAATTATATTATGACCATACATTCCTGCATACAGACATTTCAAATGATGAAGAAGAGGTTGCAGTGCAGTTGCAGCACCTCAAAGGAAAAATCTTGCACCAGTTCTTGGTAGGCATGTGCAGTCTACAGCCTGTGGATCGTACCAGGCCCATGACTTTCATTTATCCACTTTTTTGAAACTTAGACTTTAAGAATCTCTTATCTTCGACAATTGGCAGGATCCACCATTGAATTTAGAAACCGGATCCCGCATATTGACGGGGGTTGAATGAGTTAAGAATCTCTCATCTAGCACACATGCCAGGGATAATGCCTTCAGTTTTACTGCAGTAATTATAATCATTCTTAGATCATTGAACTACAGTGAATCCTCAGAAGAGAAATATCATTGTCTTTATGTATTGCCTTCCATGGCCAAACATTAACTGACACAATAATGTTAATATTTGATCACTTCATGAAAAATCAATTGCTTGTACAGTCTAGGCAATGCATCCAAAACATCCCAGCTTTCATTGGTTTCTTATCAATAAGTTTGAAATGTAAATAGTGCTTTGTTGTACCAGTTGACAAAAATAATAGATGTCATTTACACACTGTACAAAAAGTTAATTTTGTTTAACACATTTGTATCAAATATAAAAATGAGAAGATGAGTCAAAATATGACATTATGGTATAATTTATCAATGTTTACATAATCTTTGTTTCTTCTTCCTTTGTGTAAATGTGAGACAATTCACATGCGGTTACCATTTGTGTTGTGATCATTGGCAGTGACGGACTAATGTTACAATCTTTCTGCAAGCAAATAAATTAACAAGTTCTATGTCGAGTTGATTTATTCTTGCTATGATGAATACATTTTTTAATCAAAGTAAAACCCAACTCCACTGGGAAAGGGATGGGCGAGGTCAAAGGCCATTCATAATTTCTATATATATTTACATAGTTTAATGCATGTTAGCTATGATATGCATTGTAGTATTATGATTAAAAAAATTATCCATGACAAATTGTATAAGTATCCAGTTAACTTTCATTTCGATTGACTCTTGTTTCTTGCACTTATGTCCTTACCTATGGTGCCCCATCCACAGTATTTTGTCTTGGAAACCATTGAGATTCTCTTACTTTAACCATATACAGTGAACATGGATACATTTTCTAGGCATGAATAACCATGTCATTTGTTCACCATAGTTTTTCCTAGCTCTGCTGTGGGTCATCTTTGGAAACTGTTAACAGTTTTAATCCTGAAGAATATATGCACTTATTTTGCATGAAAAGACAGTTTATATATGCATTTGGCATACACTCTTGGATATATCTGTATACCTTTGATAACTTTTACTGGGGCTATAATGCAATCTTTAATCTTCATACAGATGAGCTTTTTTTTGAACCAAAGGATGATTGGGTCGAGTCAGACGAGGATATTATGGATATATTTGTCACCCAATCATATCATGCTCAGCAGAAACTACAGCAGCTGGACTCCAAAATACAGAACAAAACCCAGGCCCTAGAAGCCCTTAGGGGCTCCATGAAAGCTGACCCCAAGGTATTACTAGTTAAATAATTTTAGCATCATTAATAATTATGATTCATTGTAATAGTCCTTAAGAATATACCAAATATAATGTAATTATCTTGTACAGAATGAATTAAATCTTATGACTTAAATTATTTTGGGTTTCCTTCATCTCAAGAAGATGGATAGATGTAGGATACTAAACTGCAGTAAGGGGATTCCAGTCTCTATTTCCAGTAGGGCACAAAACTGCAGTGAGTTCCAGTCCCTATTTCTAGTGGTGCACAAAACTGCAGTAAGTAGGTTACATACAGCCCCTATTTCCAGTAGGGCACAAAACTAGAATAAGGGGATTCCAGCCTCTACTTTCAGTAGGGCACTAAACATTTGTAAGAGGGTTCCAGCCTCTATTTCCAGTAAGGCACCAATCTGCAGTAAGCATGTTCCAGACCCAATTTTCTGTATAGCACTAAACTGCAATAAAGGGTTTCAGCCCCTATTTCCAGTAGGGCATTAAACTGTAATTAATGTGGTTCCAGCTCCTGTTTCCAAATCTTTAGAGCATAAAACTCCAGTACATGGTCTAGAAGGTTTTGAAATTATATATTCTTGTTAAATGACGCGTATCAAAAGCGTTTGGACAATACAAAGATGGATTCCATTTGATCTTGTTAAAGTCACTATATGTCTTGATGTCTTCTTTTCACAATCATAAAAGACCAGAAGCAATAGGCACATTATGTCATTTCATCTCTGAAATATAGATTTATGGCTTAAATGCAAAAGGGGAACACTGTTTAGCAAGTCTGTTTGAAGCATGGATAAAATGTTTAATACCACCACTCATCATATCTCTGCAAAAAAAAAACTAACTACATGGCACACAAAAGGTTCAAAATATCTAGGTCACTCTTAATCTTTGAAGTTTATGAACATCTCAGATTTAATATAGATTTTTTATTGCACATATTTTTTTTACATAAGAATACATTTCCTGATCAAAATATCATTAGGAAATAAACTCAGATCCTCCTGAAAAGACAATTAATTTCAGCTTTTCCATCTCTATCAACGCTATGAAGATAATACTTCATGACATTTTGAGTTTCTATGAATATCCATGTGATTTCAACCCATGCATCCAGCATTCCAGTATATCAGCATGTTGTAAGGAATTTATTAACTGCAATAATCATTATATTTTACATTTGATATTTACATATGTTTGTTTTTCAGTTTTTGGACTTATTTATTCTGACCTTGTGCTCCCACACACAGTATTACTGGTGTTTGATATTGGATATTGGTTGTTTAGGTAATCAGGTCCCCAGTGGTCAAATGGTCGAAAGCAATCACTTTACCAATCTCTGCCTTTTCAACTCAGTCCACGTGGGTTCAAGTCTCAGGCTCAGCCAATGTAGGTTTGGGAGAAAATTGTCCAGTAGCTTCCTGTGGGTCGGTGGGTTTTCGTGATCACTGTATAACATATTTAAACAAAATATAGCATTAAACCCACAACAACAATGCCATCTTTTAAGTAACAAGTAACTTTTTGTGAGATTTGAACACTTCCAGATTTTCCCCTTTTTTTTTGTTGTCATTCTTGTCATTTGTGTAGAACAATGGTGATGAAATGCAGTAAGTGTAAGAAATGTTCGAAGCTTATAGGGACACATGAGACCTGTTTCATCATCCTGAAAATGCATTGTCTTTGCATTATGGTTGAGAAATATCTGATTATCTGTGTTGTAAAAAGCATCAAAAGCTAGGAGAGATGCATGTTGTCTCAGACTTCATCCATTGACAGCACTGTTTGCTAACATGGTGGGTAACATTACAAGAGTCCTCTTACTCTCCAGAATTTCCATGCCGAATGTGACAATTACATCCAGTTAATTGGAGGAACAAGGAGTTGTGTTGTTACCATTCTAACATTCTTCACAGATGCTGTTAACATACATACTGCCCATTCAGCCAGGCACTTATCTTATTTTATGACCATGGACACCACCAAAATTTGGCTAGTCACTAAATCTGCAAGTCATTTTTTCAAGGCTTAACTATTGAAGGGAGGTACACCATGTTACACTTTGAGACCATGACATGGACATAGACCTGGATGAGGATAATCCACATGGTAAGTGTGTTGATAGTGAAGCTGATTTGATTCACTCAGATTCAACCATGGAATGGACTAAGTTTTCTGAGCTTGGTATTTTGAAGTCATTTTTCATAGAAAAGCAACTATCATTAGCAGCTGCATCATACTGGTATCAAATGCATTTGTATTCATTTACCACTGAACTTCCAACATAGATAAGAACATCATAGCAGTAAATGTGATGACAATGCTGTCCTACAATGTGGACAAAAATGTCGCTCCATGCCACCTGAAAGCTCCATGGAACACTGTGACACCATCCTCATTGTTAAATATAGTATTTCTAGCCATGTTTTGACTTCCTGGAAATCAGGCTGCAGTCATGACTGGAAATCAATAGTTTGGATCACCACGATTACAACGTTATGCAACAGTCTTTTTCTAATTCCCTGACAGCTTCTGCTAACTTAGATATGGGGAGATGAATTGCCTGTCTTCACTAGGTCATCACTTATTATTCGTTCAGTCTCCATGCTATACCCTTTGAGTTGCCATTACTATTTGGTGGTAAGATAGAATTGAGGAGTCTAACAGCACAGGAAATGCTCCTTCAACAGGTCATGATGCCAGCTCTGGCGTTCAGGCAGAATCAGTCTTTGGTATAGCAGAGTTATAATTGTTGACAATGAGGCAGAAGACTGCCAATCAACAGCAACAGTCTCTACCTGAATCAAATTTCAAATGGCAATAGGCACAATTCAGGAGGCAGTTTAATAAAGTGGATAAGAAACAAGTGTTTTCTTTCCCCAAGCCTCAAAACAACCACCATTGACTTGCCACCCTGACCACATTCATACAATCAACTGGTTGGTGGCAGACTACTTCATTATTATCAGCAATTGGGTCAGATGTTCAGACTGCAAAATAAATTTCAAATGGGCTTTGGATTTCATTTATTCAGTCCCTCTCTTTCCATCTCTCCTTTCATAATGGATATACTGCAGTTTCTGGAAAAGCTGAAATAATGCAGGAGATCTGGTCATTACTTTGAACAAGTGGATAGTAAACTTTCTTAGGTGTTGATTAAAGGCTCTTTCAAGTGCCGAAGACCAGTGGGAAGTTATTGACTTCTACCATCTAACAATCCATTTCTGTGCTGAAGGTCAAGATAAACAGCTCATTCAATCAGGATTTCCATTTTAAAAAAATGATGAAATTTGTGATTGGTCTAGATTTGACATGTATATTTCCATGTCATTGTCTCATGCAAGTTTCTTTGGTTTTCCTACCACCAAAAACTATATGAATCTTATGCACTCCAAATTTGTCTCATCATCACTGCATTCAGAAAAATTATCAACTACATTTTCTCATCTTGTTACATTCAACTTCATCCATAGTGACTGGGACATATTTGGATGAAGTTCTCGAAAAACATATGGTAAATTCATTTGTAGTGAAAGCAGAATTCATCCCTTGTCCCATTTATGTTCAGTTGGCTTTATGGTGAACTTGGAAGATGTCTGATTTAAACCCATCACAGCATTTGGTTCACCTAAGCATCAGCATTCTGGTTTGGAAGCTTCTGCGCCAGTGTACCCAGCTAGGCGTAACCACCAGTCTCAAACTTGTTTTGTTTTCCTCACATTTGTTTTGGTGTGGATTATCAGATTTGTTGACTGTTTCCAACAAGGAGTGGATACATCTAGAGAGTTCCTGCATGTCTTCAGTTCACTCAGCAGTGGATTTGATTTTACTTGACTGCTGTTTCATGCACCTTTTACAGACGCACTGCTGGCCCATTGGCACCCCTTTTCTAGTTGCCACACAATCATTAAGGTAGGATTAGTATCCTTGCATCAGTAACTCATGAGTGGTAATACTCTAAAAGTCCAAACTGGAAGTTACTGCATGTACAAATGTCATTTCATACTGTTGTGGAGCCCACTTGTCACCAGTTTCACAGAGGAATCACATTAGTACATCAACTTTATGAAAATTAAGGCTACATTCAATACTTTTCACTTCTGTAGTCCTTATCATGCTCGTCTAACTTCCTAAGTGGGGGTGGGGGATGGGTTGTGGTTAGGTTGTGATGAAATCACCTGACCTGTGCATTCTGGTCTGGAAGATTCTGTGCCATTGTACCCAGCTAGGCATAACCATCCAGATCAGATACATTCCTAGCAGGCTTAAATTCCTTGCTGGCTTGCAGTCACGTGTGTGTGTGTGTGATCTGGAATTTTAATGTACGGTAGCTTTAACACTTTTTAAGTCATATTGCTATGATGTCTGCAGTGCTGCAGTTTATAGTGATATCAAGCACTGAGGTATCATGCTTCAGACATACAGCATAATGTCCCACCCAGCCATATTATCCTGATACCAGCAACTAACACTTATCTCTTAATACTACATTGGTATGACTCACCAGGGTTTGAAACCAAGACCTCCTACTTCTGAAGTGGACACTCTAACGCTAGGCCACCGGAGTGCTCATAAATTAGCAAAAATGTTGAATAGGATAAATAAATAAATATGCCAGATCCTTCATACCCAGTGGTCCCTTCATCAATTGTGTACGAGTGATAGATTCTACATCAGCCTTAGTCACTCCTGTACCCATCCTAGAAGCCAGAGAGGTGTATGCAATATCAGTCAGTTATGAGGTGTTTGGGGTTCTAACCCATCCCAGGCTAGTCTTTGTACCAAACAAAATACAGAAATCAAAAGATCAGAAGTGCAATGCGAATCTGAATGCTTATCTCTCCGATGGGACAAGTCCTGCATCAATGTTCTGCCCAATCTAGCATTAACAGCCATGGTAACATATATTTCACCCCTGCCTTGCTTGGCTCCTCCTTCACTCTTAGTTCCTGTCAGGAGATCCTTATGAAGAAAGTAACTCAATCTTTCATTGTGGAGAGAAGCTTATGTGCTATAATGTCATATACTTTGAGGGCTTATTAGGGAAAGTGGTACTTGTTCATGAACTGGTGCAAAATCGACATCTTTCCTTTGAATACCTCAGTCCTGCATAGGCTGGTTTCTTTATCTGCATATTCATGGAGAAAATATTAGAATAATTGTATCCAATGGCTGCAATCCAGATGACCACAGACCCAGTTGATGTCAGCACGACTTCCCCCTGGGCATTAGTTTAGTGATTTCACTGAATTTACATAGAAATTTAATCAATAAAAAGAAATAATTAATTTCTGCACTGCAATGTATGTAGTCATCACAGATCATGTGACTGTTGGTTGTGCTGCTCTTATATTAGGAGATTGGATTACCCTTCATATAGGAAATCCAGTTATTCTTTCCTCAAGGGGTTCAGTTTTCCTTCTCCTAGTATCTATTCTCCTAACAATAATGTGATTAGGTAACATATTGAAAGGAAAGAGCAAATTGTTTTATTAAATTATGTTTCTCCAAGACTACCAGTCCAATCACAATACTATAAAACCATCCCACAATTACCCACAAATGTCAGAAACCTTGTTGATTTACCTTAAAATTGGATCCACAGATTAATGGGAGGTAATGGGTAAGAGTTTCTTCCCCTGTTACATGGTATATGATATGATATATAAACAGAAAAGATTATATTTTAAGGAGGGCAAGATTTGGGATTTTAGTTTCCTGATGTTCATGTGCTTAAAGAAACATAATTTACTAAAATCTTAGTTTTGTATTATCCAGAACTAACATATAGTACTAATCATTCTCAAAAACAGGACACTGCCTACCAGTCCTAACACTAAGCTCTTAATGCTGAGCACTTAGCTAGGCAATTGTTAGTCAGTTCAGACTGATCACATTCTTTGTAGAAATTAGACAACTTAACTAAAACTGTCTTGCGTGTGACAGTGCCAAGGATCATCATGATCTATGAGGTATTTTAATATTTATTTAGGAATATTTATCATTCATTCATTTGCCGCTAAGCTTTCCCTTTGCACTATCTTACTTAAATAGTTTTTCATAATAAAAGTACCTTTTGGTTGCAGATGAAGAAACTGGAGGAAGAGATGGAGAAAGAGGTGGAGAACCTTCATCTTGAAAGACAGAGTTTAGGTTCCCACATCCTGCGTACCCAACAGTGGTGGGAGAATCATGGGAAATGGAGAGCATATATCTATGAAACAGAGGTAACATGAGAGTTTCATTGTGGATGTCAGGAACCTATATGCAGGGCTTCTGGTAGCATAGCTGCCAACTGTCCCGTTTTTTCCGTATTTGACCCGTATTTTGGACCTGAATACGGGTGTACGTTTTTTTGGGCCAAAAATACGTTTATTAATTTTAAAAAATAATAATAAAATTTCTTTGGAATTGTCAGTTTAGAACGCCCTGTTCTATTTTGATAGAATGTATCACATGTATATACGAATACAGTTCTACAATACGATTGATTCATTCAAAATCAAGGCTACCATGCCTGTCGTTATCCGCCATCTTGGATTTTGCAATACATGTAGTTACCGCTGTTGCTGTATCTTGTCTATTCAGCTTCTAATTGTGTTAAATAGGAAAGCGGAATATTCTGAAATTTACTCCATGAAAAATAGAAGGAAACAACTGGAAGGACGTTTGTGTCGTCTTTTATTGATTTGTGAAACCATATATTAAAGGAGAAAACTTGACGTTTTTCAAATTGTGTAACATGATTTCGCTATTGGACATGGAGGAGCCCATGAAATACAAAAGCAAGAAAAAGCTAATAAACATCAGCTTCCTGCTTCATCACACACAGCACAGCCAGAACTTATAACGTAGATAAATGCCAGAGAAAACATTAATGTACATTGATCGAAATTTGATTTATTACATTGTTTTTTTTTTTACAAATAAACCTTCCTTTTTCAGTTTCTAGTGTTGCTGGCAGTTTATTTTTCACACGTTTTCCATACATTAAAATCGCAAAGGATAACTATTATGCTTGAACGAAAACATTTCAATAATAAAATCTCAGAATTGAGATAATCAATGAAAGTTGGTACATTGGAATCGATGATTGAAAAAGAAACAAGGTGTGGAAATGGCTCCTATAAACAGCTTGTGTTTGAGTGTGTTGCACTCTTGCACCATTGAATGGGCACCCAAATGGAACATGGTGCAACTCTAGAAGGTACAAGTGTAGAACACGTGCATCTTTGACATTAAATAATTATGTAAGGCACTGTCCTCCTGTACTGATGGTTGTATATGTTGTAGATAGTTACATGTGCATTGAAATTTTAAAAATCAGTATTTGTCCCTGAAAATCAGTATTTTTGTCACGAGTAGTCAGTACTTTCGTACTCAGGGGTTGGCAGCTATGTAGTAGTATTACTGAGAGAGACAGATAGATCGATGGAGGGAGGGAGGGATTCAAGAGACAGATAGACAGACAGACAGAGATGGAGAGATGATTTATTGTAAAATTTATAAAATTCAAATTAATGTAGATACATAATGTATATATATTGAAAAATAAATAGGTGGGTTGATAAGTGTCATACAGATGGCCTGATATGGGTGTGGGTGTGTATGTACACATAGTCAAGATCTTAGATAAATAGATGCCATTGATGAAAACAATATTATGTAGCTATTGGTGGGTGATCAATTTCCTTGAAATATACCCTGATATTGTGATTATCTTCCATTGTAAAGTTATTTCCTTGCATAATCTTACATCTAAAAAGTCTCCACTTTCCTTGCAAATTATAATTTTTATTTTAATTGATGAATGGTGGCTATTCACACAGATAAGAAAGTCTTTTATTGATCAGTGGGTGGGTAGGTCAGTAGGTAGACAGATGGACAGATAAGATGGTGGGTAGTTAAGTTGGTAGATAGGTCAATAGATAAATGGATAATTTTATGGTACTACTTTTTCAGACATGCATAGAAGCAGAAAAGAAAATTCCTTTATTTGTAATAGTTGTCCACCTGCCTGGCACAGGGAGTAGTCACAGCCTGCACAGTAGCACACAGGGCTGGGTGGTCTCCAGGAAACTCGCTGATTTCCATGCTGTTCATGAGAAATTGATACAGGTTTGTCTTGGGTCAAAGTCGCAATCATATAGAATTCTGTGTTGTCTTTTTTTAATTTCAATTATTTTCATTTGCTTATGTTATCTAAACTCTTTGACGGGTTTTACTCACACATGGCATAAATCATTATGAAGCTGAGACAATTTGCTCTGTTAACACTCGTATATTCTTTTGACCTCAGGGTCATGGTCTCAGTCATACAAAAGTTAATGGTTCAGAAATTTCTTTCATTTGCTTCTGTTTCCTAAAGAAGTTGAGATAGTTTGTTCATGAAAACAAGCCAGTTAAAATCTTATGTAAAAATGATGAACTCTTCATTAAATGAAATCTCTACCAAATTTGTACAGAGGCAGTGAAATCTGATCAATTGTTGCATTTTCAAAGGTTATCCAAGACTGGAAAAAATTATGTTGTGCAAGTTTTGTTTTATACAGGAAAAAAGTAACTTTATGTTTACAGTGGCTAACAGAGATGGCTGAAAATGCAAATTCAATTTACAATCACTTGAAACTAAATTCTGGCTATGAAGGCAATTGAAGGCTGGGCATCTCACAATTGATCAGAAAGAAGAATTTAAGGAAGATTTGCTTGGGGCTCTGTATATTTTGGGGATTAGTGAAAACAGAAACCATACAAAACTTATTTATGCATGCCTTCATCCTGAAAATGAGAAATTTCATTAAATTTTCAATTGTTTATTTTCACAAAGTTTGGATCTTCCACACTGATGAAAAGTTACCCCTTAACGACTAATTTTGCACACATGTGTATGCCAAATTTATATTTTTCACCACCCTCTATAACACTCAATTTGACAGCTGCTTAGTCGACGATATTAGATCAGACCCTAGGATGTCATGATAAAAGGACAATGTTGTAGTTTTACATTTTTCAAGAATTTCTTATGAATGGCTGGTCTAAACAAGAAAAAGACTCCATAAAGGTCTTGCTTGTCTGCCACAAACAGGCAGTCCGCTGTATACAGCATGCTATGATATATTTCATTATGTCAGCTAGATTTAGAACCTTTTATGATTTGCCGCCAGAGAAAATAAGTGACTTTCAAAAAGAACATGGTTTATAAAAGATTTGATTATTTATTTTAGGTTTCAGCTTTTTTACCAATTTTTTTTGTTGTAAATTAATAATGTTATGTACTTAAACTTTTAAAAATCTTTGTGTACCTTTGTCATTTCTCTTTTATCCTGGAAAAGTTTTACCATGAGTAGCTTTCATCTTCTTAACAATGTCAAAAATTTCAACCATTACAATTGTTACTACCATTTATTCACAAGTATGTATTCATTATGATTCACACAGGATTTTAAATGATATACAAATTGGAAAATGTTTTAAAAATGTATTCATGCTATATGTCATGTCGTGCTTTAGGCAACAATTTAGCTAGCTTAAGCAAATATTTCATGTGTAGCATTTTAGCTATGCATCATGTTGCATGAGTGAGTTGCAATACTACAGGCTTTTTATATGCAGTCATTTATCAGATTGATGCATATTAAACATGCATTACTTAAAACAGTTATTATGTGTTTGCAGGGGAGGGAGAAACTATTCATTGCTTCAGAACTATAAATATATTTAAAAAATTTGTAACATGTGTAATTAGGTAGAACACACATACTCACCACTAACTATCACATCTGTTTTCATCTATATTGGTATTTTCATTATAAATATGCAGAAAGAAGCTAATACACTCTAACCTTGGAAATACTGTGTTTCTAAAATATTCTTATTAGCAAAGTTTGTAATTTCTGACCAATAGTAAAATGTATAAATCATTCATTGTGAGTTTCTAAAGAGAAATTTTATAATTAGGTTTGAAAAATACTGAAAATTGATACAGGTGTTCAGAGGTATTTACATTGCATTGTACTTGAGATTAACAAATGAAAAGTTATTTATATCTGTCTGTATCTAGAATGGAAGTAAACCATTTAGTTTCATGGGTGATAAGTGATCTTTATAACAACAGTTGTCTTTTCTAAAATACAAGAAAAAATAACAGGAGTATTAGATGATTTATAACTATGACATTGCACTACTTAAAATGAAAACCAGAGCTGTATTTCTGATTATAACAATAAATCCCTCCACCCCTATAACCTAAATGGTTGTGTTCCAGTTAGAGATTAATAGCAAAAGAAAAAAGAATTGGGGGTGGGTGTATTTGGAAATGACTAAAACTGCCCCAGATAATTCAGGCAATAAACTTGTTTAGGTGTGGATGATGGTTAGTTGAACTGGCATTGGTGGATTATTGTGTGTTTTTTTTTAAAAGGTGGATTAATGAATTGAGTTGTGTGATCCTTATGTATGCCTGACGACTTAGCAACCATTTGTTGGCTTATTTTTTACCCTGGATTGAGCAACAGTTGTATACAGCATGCATTGAAGACAAACAAAGATTTTATGGTTGCCATGATGATTTTGTAATAATTAGAGTAACAATTATCAGCTTGTACTGTACTATTAAGCGTTTTATTTTTTGCCTATTTAATTATTTTTAAGAGAATACTGAGTATTAATGATTGTTAAAATCCATCATTGTTACACATATTATGTTTATCCAGAAACCTTTGCTATTATCACTTCCTTTATGGTCAGACTACAACACAAGTTTTAGTTGATCTTCTCAAAATTCAGTGCAAATGGTCCATGAAGCCTAGTGAACTTTGATGTATTTGGCTGCTTTAACAATGGGAAATGCATGCTGAACAAAGGGAAATGCATGCTGAACAAAGGGAAATGCATTCTGAACAAAGGGAAATGCATGCTGAACAAAGGGAAATGCATGCTGAACAATGGAAAGTGCATGCTTATTAATGGAGCAAATAAAAGATAAAAAATATGGTGGATCAAAATGCAGATGTGAATAAATATAAATAGAATTGGGACAATAAAGGAATACAAATGAAATACAAAAAAAAACAACAGATTTGGTACTATTATTCATTGCATGATTTTTGTATCGCTTGGTAGATCTATCAGGCCTTTATTGTATTTTGTGTTTAAGTCATTTATAGACTCATTAGTACTCCTTGTCCCATGAGCACATCTATGACTTAAATTTGAAACAGTAGTTTTTAAACAGTTCTGTTCTACTTCAGATTGGACCTTGGTTGAAAAAGAAAGAGTTACCCTCGATGAACATATTTACAACAGTTGATTCAAAGTTTCTGGCAGAAACTGCAACAGTCCTCAATGATTATTTGCAGGTAAATTTCTTCATT
Source organism: Unio pictorum (assembly GCA_030141615.1). Taxonomy (NCBI): domain Eukaryota; kingdom Metazoa; phylum Mollusca; class Bivalvia; order Unionida; family Unionidae; genus Unio; species Unio pictorum. The sequence continues at coordinate 1,212,771 of JARLTB010000269.1, forward strand.
GCACCCATTCTTCTTGAAGATGTTTTTGGGAATGACATCATGTTGCAACAGTTATTTGATTGAAAGAAATTGCAAACTTATTTCTCTGACAGTTTTAAGTAATGAACATTTAAATTTTCACTGAAATACATACTGTTCCATATAAAACTTGGTACAGCTGGAAAACTGCTGATTGAGCAGTTTTATATCAACCAATGACAAATAGCAGCTTTTGTTGCCCTTTGTCAGGTTGATGAAACATAAACATTACTTTTCCAATCATGGCAGTCACATGAAAATTAGAATTCTAATTTTTAACTTTTGTCAGATATTTGGGTTGGATGGATGCCATAGCTTCAGTTTCAGGTGTCACACAGCATTTTGCGAAACCATTGTTATCTCCCTTTGCATACTCATGATGCAAATTCCTTGTCAAGGTTAATAAAGATTTAATTTAATAAAATGTGTCATACATACAGAAATCCTTTCTGAAAACAACCAGTTTGGTTTAGTATGTATTTATTATAATTTTTGTACAATTTTCACCAATTTAAAAACAATTTAAGTAAAATTGGAACATATTTTGATTTATAAAAGTTTGCATGGTTTATATACAACATTATTATGTATTGCCTTCAGAACTCTTTGACTTTTGATATGTTTTGGCTTTATATTTAAAAAGTTCATGAATTTATTGAACAACTCCTTCAATTTATTTAAGGGAATATAGAACATTAAAACTAAATAAAATAAGAACTTTTCTTTATTGACATATTGTCGAAAAGTAATAAATGAATAAAATGGGATGCAATTTGTTGCAAAATATGACATATAACGTTAAATTTGGTAGTTAATAAAATAAAATTTGGAGAAAGTTCAGTATGTATTTTGAAATCTTTGAAAGTCCATGAATAGGTGATCTAGGCTGTATGAAACATGGGTTAAGTTATTTTTAAATGTCTGTGGTATATTGTAATTTCTGTAGAAATTATTTCTCCGTTTAATATTTACATGAAATTTCAGGGTGTCCCAAGTGGTCTAAAGCGCTTACTGGTCTGCATCACTGCCATCTCATCTCTGTATGCATGGGTTCGAGCTTCAGGCTCGACTAATGTGGGAAATGAGAGAAAGTTTGCCAGTAGCTTCTCATGGGTTGGTAGTTCTTCCCAAGGTTTTCAGGGTTCTTCCTCCGCTAGTTATACTTGCCACCATGTATAGCCTATCTTGAGCTGAAAAATGGCATTAAACTCTACAACTACAACAACAACATGAAATTTCTGAAGTTACATTATTAGGTTCAAAGCTGTTTAATTCATTTTATTAACTAATGTTTAAGCAACATGAATTCTGAGATAGGCATGTTATAGTTCAAGCCTGGATGTTCATGAAAGAAATTTATATATTTTATGTATAAATACAAATTAAAAATGCAGATGAAATGCAGTATTAAAGTCAGACTGCAAACAGCATAGATACAGATATGCTGTCATATACTGTGCTGGCAGATCTGGGTCTCGGCAGTTTGTAAGGGTAATCAGTGAAACAAACAATCTGGACCCTAATCTGCATGACTATTATGCAACAGATCAGAATCTATGTAATTTGCAGATGGTTTCAATTTATAAGCGAGTATATATGGTATGTAATAACAATATTTGTATTCCATAGGCAGTGATGAAGGATGAAAGAATGGCTCAGAGTGAGGCTCTATATAGTTTTCTTACTCCATCTCCAGAGTTTTTCCAACAGCCTGTGCAAGAGAAGAAAACAACTTTTTTGAAAAATTTCTTTCGCAAGTGAGTACCTTCACATGTTTGATCAAGACTGAAAATTACAAGTTTAAAAAGTATAAAGAATGGTTGGACAAAATCTGACACATTGGATTCTACTGAGTACCTACATATCTTAGAGGATGTATGAGTGAAATAGCTGTGGCCAACTTGGATTATTTTAAGTAGCTTTGTAATGTGATAACCTTTCTCAAATTGATTCTTGTATGCATTCAGAGTTATACGTTCACAAGGTTAAATGTTAATATTTACAGACATTGTTTTAATGTGTCAATTCTTCCATTACCATTAAAAATGAAACATAAATATAATAATCATTTTATTCATGGTTAGATTTATTCTGAAACAGTGGTTTTTTATTTTCTGCCAGTTTTCATGGAGTTTGAATGTTGCTAGAAATCAAAACATTTAAAGTAACTGCTTCTGTGGCCTAAATGGTTCAAGCATCCACCTTGGGTGCAGGAGGTCATGGGTTTGAACCGTGGCCAAGTCATGCCAAAGACTTACAAAAGTGGTACTGTCAGCTGCTTCACTTTGCCCTCAGCATTAACAGATTAGTGTTAGGAAAGGTCATTGTGGTGTCAGAATAATATGACTGAAAGGGATATGATGCTACATGTCTGTGGCATGATGCCATGTCTGTCAGGCATCACTGTAAACTGCTACACGTCAGACATGTTAAGTCTTTGGCTAAAATTGGTAAAGCTACATTAAAAATGCAAAAGAACACATGTACTTTAATGATGTGAAGTACAATATAGCTTATACATACACCGCTCCCTCGATAACTCGCGCACAACGGGGTCCAAAAACATCAACCGCACTATAAGCGAGGGCGCGAGTTACCGAGGGACCTATTAAAAAAAACTAATAAAGAAATGGGAGATCGACAGAGGCGAAAGGGGGGGGGGCGGGCATTGTTAAATACTCGTTTTATAATCGTGCTGAAAATAACTGTGAATAAATATTTCTTTATAAAGGTGTTGTTCGTTTTTCTTTAATTATAAATTACCTTTAATTTCTGGATAAAATATCTTGAAAAGATCGTAAAAACAAACATTATTCCACGAGGTACCAGTACTCTTAACTTGTGTATCGCTAAACACATTGTGTATTACGTCACTGCTTTTTTGTGTTGATTTGGATACATTCTAGTTTTATTGTTTGTTCAAAATGAATCAAGATTTATTTTATCAAAAAAGATAACATTCATATCGAAAAACGACAACGTCGAAACTTGTGTTGATCAAAAACATAAAATTCTGCTATCACTAAATAGATACATAGATAGATTGATTAGATAGATAGATAGAGTAAAATGTAAAAACAAAATTTTACAAAGATAAACCATTACCAACCATGAATTTAATGGGTCTAAACGTCAGACATGTAAAAGAAATATATAAAAAAATATTTAAATCATCCGATAGCATAGACCAGCCTCATCACAATTATAAACTTGGTCGTCTGTATATCCATCACGGGTCAGTATCTCTCGGAGTTGGTTGGGATAACTAGATGCGGCCGCCTGATTTGCTAACCGTATCTCTCCCGACAAAGAATTTTGTTTTATTCCATGTCGGGGCTGGAATCTCCAAAGCCACCCATGGCTTGCCATGAAATCTGAATCAGTATCCATAGTTTTTGCCATTTTCTCTGCCTGGACCTTGAGAATTGTTCCCGAAATCTGAACACTTTGTTCACGTTGTTGTGTGAACCAGGTGTACACAGCATCATCTAATTCTGTGTCGTTTGCAGTGCGTGCCCGTTTCCGTTTATATCCATCATCAGAATCAACTTCATGCAAATAATATCGAAATTTCTGCTCATCCTTGAGCCAGCCTCTGAGTGTCGACTCGGCAAGTTTAAGTTCACTACAAACTTTTGATCTTGATTCACCATTACGAACCCTCTCTATGACAGTAAGCTTTTCGTTCACCGAGTACGCCTTTCGCTTGATTCCCTTGCTCTCCATGATCACATTTACAAATGATTAGGATAAATTACTGATTAATATATACTTTAATGACAATAAGTACATACTATTTGAAACCATGTTCGATTGGTCCAACTAATTTGATTGATGTTGAGACACGATATTGACCACAAGAGTTTATGCATGTTGGATTTACATTCCTTTGAACTTTTGTAATGTACGTCTTTAACCTGATTTAATACAAAAGACCGCCTTATAAAACAAAGCAGGTCTATTTTAATTGAGTTTTACAATGCAACAAACACTTCCCCAAGTCGTCGATCAAAACGCAGCCGGCAGTTAATTAGGTTCTCACAGATGTGCTCGCGGGCATCGATGTGACGGTCAATTGACTCTTTTCATGTTTGAATAGAAGAGAACATGCAACGATTATACTGCTTACACTGCAACACAATGAAAAGATTAAAACACTAATTTCCCCTATACATATACAGTATTATTATTTACAGTGAACTGAGAAAATATTTTTTCCGATAAAATCTAACAAGATATGTGATTCCTTATTAAAACCTGAAAATTTCACGATGTTGATTCTAACTTTTCGGGCACTAACCGTCATTTTCGATGAAAAAACGAGCGATATATCAAAGTTTCATTCACCAGTTCTGATCACGATTTCTTCATTTTTAAAAAATATTTTCTTTTAAAAAAACGGGATCCACGCCGGACACCGCGTTATAAGCGGGTTCGCGAGTTATCAGGGCGCGAGTTATCGAGGGAGCGGTGTACTTATAATTTTTTGCAAAACCTGAAAAAAAATAATTAACAAGAATGCAAATAATCTTTAGCATAAATATCAGATACCAAGTAAATATTCTGATACACAAAGCTAGTAATTGCAGAAGTCATTGTTTTGTTTTTCAGTCTCCCAAGTATTGGTGCAGACACTAGAGAAACTGATGAGGAGCTTTTATTCACGGGTGATGAAGGGTTTGTACCAATTTGTTGCCTGTAGCAAATGAGAGTTAACTTTTTTTTCAACATATTCTGAACAAACCGTGCTACATAATAATAATGCCTGATAATTTGGTCGGTCATTAAGTGTTACATAATAATAATGCCTGATAATTTGGTCGGTCATTAAGTGTTACATAATAATAATGCCTGATAATTTGGTCGGTCATTAAGTGTTACATAATAATAATGCCTGATAATTTGGTAGGTCATTAAGTGGAGGGGGGTATTATCATACAAATACTTTAGTAATAAATGATTGACAAAATTGTATAAAATTGACTAATCATCAAGCGTGGGCATGTTATCAAGTATTGGCTTAACAAGCATGGGCTAATTATGGGTCTGTCTTCAAGCATTGGCTTATCATCAAGCATGGGATAGTTATCAAGCAGGGGCTGATTATCAAGCGTGGACTTGTCATCAACAATTGACTTATCATCAAACATTGGCTAGTTATGGGTTTATCATCATGCATTGGCTTATCATCAAGCATGGACTTCTCATCAGGCATGTGTTAATCATCAAGCATGGGCTTGTTATCAATCAGGGTTTTCTATAATCAAACACAGGCTGATCATCGAGCAGGAGCTCATCATTAAAGATATGCTAATCAAGAAAGAGCTTATCATCAAGCATAGACTTGTCATCAAGCATTGGCTTTTCATCAAGCATGGTCTAATTAAGCATGGTCCAATCATTAAGCATGGGCTTATCATCAAGCATGGGCTTATCATCAAACATGGGCTAATCATGGGTTTATCATCGAGCATTGGCTTGTTATCAAGCATGGGCTACTTATCAACCATGGGCTGATCAACAAGACTGGTCTTATCATCAAACATGGGGTTGTTATCAAGCATGGGCTAATTATCAACCATGGGCTAATCAACAAGCATGAGCTAATCATCAAGCATGGGCTAATTATCAAGCATGGGCTTGTCATCAAGCATGAGCTAATCAACAAGCATGAGCTAATCATCAAGCATGGGCTAATTATCAAGCATGGGCTAATCAACAAGCATGGGCTTATCATCAAGCATGGGCTAATTATCAAGCATGGGCTAATCATCAAGCATGGGGTTGTTATCAAGCATAGGGGTTGCTATCAAGCATGGGCTAATCAACAAGCATGGGCTTATCATTAAGCATGGGCTAATCAACAAGCATGGGCTTATCATTAAGCATGGGCAAATCAACAAGCATGGGCTTGTCATCAAGCATGAGCTAATCATCAAGCATGGGGTTGTTATCAAGCATAGGGGTTGCTATCAAGCATGGGCTAATCATCAAGCATGGATTGTTATCAAACATGGGCTAATCAGCAAGCATGGGCTAACTATTAAGCATGGGCTAATTATCAAGCATGTGCTTGTTATCAATCAGGAGCTTATTAAACATGGACTGATCATCAAGTATGGGCTTATCATACATGGGCTTATCATCAAGCATGGACTTATCATCTAGCAATGAGTTGTTATCATGCAGGGGCTTAGGGTTAGGGTTAGGGGCTGATCATAAAGCATGGAATTATCATCAAACCTGGGCTAAGCATCAAGCGTTGGATAATTAGGCAAGGACTTGTCATCAACATTGGGTTTGTTATCAAGCATGGGCTTATCATCAAGCATAAGCTTATTATCAACCATGGACTTATCATCAACCAAATGCTAATCATCAACCATGGGCTAAATCATCAAGCATGAGCCTTTATGTCAAGCATGGGCTTATCAACAAATATGGGTTTGTTATCAAGCAAGGGCTTATCATCAAACATGGACTTATCATCAAGCATGAGCTGGTTAACAAGCATAGGTGTATCATCAAACATTGGTTTGGTATCAAGCATGGACTTATCAAAATTGGGCATATTAATAAGCATGGACTTATCAGAATTGGGCATATTAATAAGCATGGACTTATCAAAATTTGGCATATTAATAAGCATGTACTTATCATTAAGTTTGGGCATATTAATAAGCATGGATTTATCATTAAGTTTGGGCTTATCATCAAGCATGAACTTAACAGCAAGCAATGTCTTATCAGGCAGTAACTTATCATCGAGTATGGGTTTATCATCAAGCTTGGATTTGTCATCAAACATACTTTGGTATGGCTTTTTATGGAGTATATATGTTTCAATTTGAAAGTGGTTGGATCTATTCTTTGTCCAATTAAGAATCTGCACAATGCGTTTCTTTTCCATGTTTTTCAATCATACATATGGTTGACCCAACAGCTATATATTCATTACAATCTCAAACCAAGATTTTTGGAGGATTGTGATAGCTTTATTTCCCCCATTTAATTTATTATTTCAAATAATTACTGCCAAGGTGGCAAAAGGTGGACAATGAATCAATCATTTTGATTTTTGGTTTTAAGGGATTCTCTCCATGCATTTGGCATAATCTCCATTCTCTTTTCATCAGAAATATAGTATGTATTTCTAACAATGGTAACAAACTATGTAGTCTACTACAATTGGTAACAAAGTATAGATCCACTGGCCAAAGGAGGTAACTCAAATTTAAGTAAATGATTAGACCTAATAGTAACCTCCACTGATGGTAGTACTTAAAAAAGTGGTAGAAGATTATTTTAAAAGAAAAGGACTGTAATTTATCAGGTAAATTAAATGTACCTGATGGTAATTGCCTAGTGACATTTGAAATAAATATTTGAAAAATATAAAGGTTATGTAGAGTAGAATATATATCACAATAGAAAAGACCAACAACATATTTATAATTGTGTTCTTCCATCAGATCTTGTATACATTAGTTTTACCTCATCATACAAAGCCATCACTGTTCCTATAAATTTGAGTATGTATTTGAGCCCTGTTCAAACTGGAAGAGAAAAAAACGCATGTTTTTCAATCCACATGTGCAAAACCTTTGTTTATAATTCATGGCCGTGTTTGTTTGTTCTTTTTAGGACAAAAGAAGACCGCAATAAAGATTCTATTGCAGAGCCTCTCTATTGCCTGATAAGTGAAGTGTTTGAGCTTCAGGGGATGTTTAAATGGCTAAGAAAGAGCTTTATAGCTTTTGTAGAAGTCACATTTGGCAGGTCTATCAACAGGTAAGGTATGACAGTTATGATGTGGGTGGGTTTTTTTTTTACAAGACTTTATATAGTTATGCGCTAAATACTGCAAAGCTACATATTTATTTTGCCTATAAGTTCAGTCAAAATGCAAACAACAGAGATCCTGCTCTGCCATATTATAATTCACTTGAAGATCAGGGCCTGTATTGTACTGATTACTCCTAACAGACTGCACACACCCAGATCTGACAATGCATTGGCAGATCTAGGTCTTTGCAGTTATTTGTTGGTCTCATCTTATAAGCAAGCCTTCATGGTAAGATTTAGTTTTCTTCAATATGAAACAAATTAAGGACTTAAGTTGCACTAATCTGCAATTTTTCATTTTCCAGTTTTCTAAAAGTGTGAATTCATGACTATTTAGTTTGGCAGATGTAATCATACAGCAAACTCAGCAGGAATAAGCAATACATGACAGAACGTTGGGTGTACAATATCTCGTCTCACCTTTCAAAGAAATCATTGGGGTTTCCTGATTCCATTCATACTGATGTATATGTAATGGCAGGCCTCCTTCATTGTTTTGGTAGGGACTTAATGTTTCAGGATGATATATCAAGTACTGTGCAAACATACAGTTCTTGAAAATTTGATCCAGTCACTATGGTGATAGCTTTGGATGGAAAGGTTGATCCACATCTAACGGGTATAACTTTGAAGGAATTGATTGACATCCTTGGGGCAGAGCTATGAATTAGGAAAGGCCAAGATAAATAAGAAAGTCCGGTATGTTGATGCTGCTCATCTACCCTTGAATCTTTTTGTTTTTAAGCATGATTTTTTTCATATCAAATTAATATAAACATTAGTGAGGAGTTTTATTATTGTATAATATATTTTAATTGTCACCATAGCAAATGTAGATATTTTAGGACAGTAAATAAACATAGGCACAGATCTCATGGTTTTGTCAACATGGACAACCAATTTACTTAACACTTTTGTATTGTTCATTTTCAGACAGTTGCGAGAGACTGTGTATTGGCTTTTCACAGAGTCAATGATGATCTATTACATCAGTAATTTTAAGGATTCCATGTGGCCTGATGGTAAACTTGCCGAGGCCTTGCCAGTTAGGACTGATGAACAAAAGCTTAGAACCAGAATAAAAGCTAAAGAAAAGTTTCTAAAGAATATGCCAGGTAAATAACAATGTGTGAAGGATTTGCATTGGAACCTTTAGTTTTTTTAAGACATTAATTAAAGCATCTATGATGAATTACTATTAGTCATTATGATTTTTCATTGATTGACAAGTTTAGGAATAAGCTAGATTGAATTATCACTCAATGCACTGGCAGTAGCAGCATTTATTAAGGTTTTTATATATGACAAAAGTCCCAAAAGGCGGCGGTAAATTTATAATAAAAAAGTAGAATTAAGAAGTTGTCGCTTTTTATTTTCATCTAACCTACCCTCAATCTGACACTCAGGCAAGGCCAAGGTCATTAGAAAATCTTTGTTATGTTTTCAGTTACAGTTTGTCTGTATGGTCTTTAATCCCAATTGCTGAAAGGGATAGCTGTCTTACTTGGTCTTTAGAAACAGTTTTCACTTCCATTTTATGTCCATGCATCCCAGCCAGCTCTGTGGCCCTTAAATCATTTGAAAATATTGGAATCAGGACGTTCTGCACTTTTATATGCAATCAACCATACCCTCACAATGACCACAGATAAGGTCAAAGTAATTTTAAGATCCTTTTACGTTTTCATGTAGAACATTTAGCTCACCAAGTCATAAAGCATAGTGAGTTTATGGTTTGGCCCTGTGTATTATCAACATTTTGATATTTTAAATATCTTTCTAAAACCTACTAAATTAATTTATCCCAAATTTTGTCGGAGAGTTTTCTTGACTATAGCACTTTATAGTTTGTTAAAATGCTGCTGCTTTACCATCAAAAATATTCAACAATATTTAAAACAAAAGAATCTTTAAATTTGCTTCTCAAAAAAGTGCTTTTCAGAAATCAACTAAATTCAACAGAAAGTATCCTGGCATGAGGCCCTTTAAGCTTTTTACAGATGACTCCAATCTGCCTGCAAATGTAGCCACCATTAGCAAAAATAGAAAAACCTTGACAATTCAGCAAATAAAACCCACAAAATAAAATTTGCAGAATTTTGTCAGCTTCCTGGCTTAAAGGGCTCACAGTTCTATACAAATTATATTAATCCATCATCAGATATGGTTGCCATCATTAAAACTGTTTTCTAAAACAGCATTCAGCAGAATTTGACCAAGAGCATCCTGGCTTGAAAAAGGCTTTCAAGTTCAGATAATGCTGATGACAGTAAAAAAAAAGATATTAAAGTTACTGCTGATGATGTTGAAAACCATGAATTGTTTGAAATTGACTACTCAGTACTCGCTATAAAAATGAAATTGTTGTCAGTTTCCATATGATATGAATTCCGCAAACTTTTTTAATAGTAAAAGTTCATTAGTTTATAGTTACACTGTATCTCAGAGTTATTGATCAACCATCAATGCATTATTTTGAATTTCTAATGAACTTGGGGATTTTAACTAAAGTCTGTCCATCTTTGTCTAGGTGTGACTTTACTGAAGCCATCCTGATCACCACATAAATTTTTCACATTACCTCAAACAGTAAATATCAGCAATATCAACCTTAAATTCATGCCATCAGTACAGAACCTGATGTTACTCACGAGAGTATGCTCACATTATACCAACTTGTAATGAATATATGCAAGGCTGTATAACTGGAGCTGAGATGTACCAGCTCCTTTCATTTCAGTTGATGACACTAAAATAATTATATGTTCCTTAGTCTGGACTATAATTCACTTCAATCAGGTTCATCTATGTAACTTCTACAGAAACTTGAGATCACCTCTCACCAGCTCTGTAACCTTCACTGGGTACCTAATTTGATCCAGAATCAAGACACAAGATCTGTTCACTCTGCTACATTTCATTGACTGGCTCTAGTCTAGAATACCTGTCTGAAATGGACCAATATCACCAGTTCTGTGACTGTCTTTGATCTATGTACTGGTTTGGTTTATCATGTGTACCACTGTGTGAAAAATTTAACTTTTGCTCATGCTCAGTATACCAATAAATAAACCTCTTTTACCTTAGCTATGAGGTACTTTGTATAAAAATATACATAACCTGTCTCATTTATTAAAGGCCTACATTCTTTTATTTACAGAGGCTGTGAAATCATTAGTTGGGGACGACAATGCAAAGAGAGGGGCAATCAAAATGTTTGAAGTCTTTCAAGATGTGAGACTAAACAAGCACCTCTTTTATGTAAGTCACTGACTTTACAATACTCAGGTAAATCTGCACATTTGTGGGACAATAGATATTTCTTGCTGCCCTATTGACAGATGTATAACAGATCTGATTGCATTAAGTGTATACCCAGATTAGTTTATGTCATTGACTTGATAGCATAAGATTATAATAATGCAAAGACCAAGATCAGGGTCTAATTTATTAACTTTATAGCATAATTAGAGTTTGTGGTGTAGACCCAGATTGAGGTCTGTGTCACAGACTTTATATAATAAGTGTAGTATATGGGTAGACTCAGTCCAAGGTCTATGTCATAGACTATATATAATAAGTGTAGTATATGGGTAGACTCAGTCCAAGGTCTGTGTTATTGACTTGATATAATAAGTGTAGTATATGGGTAGACTCAGTCCAAGGTCTGTGTTATTGACTTTATATAATAAGTGTAGTATATGGGTAGACTCAGTCCAAGGTCTGTGGTATTGACTTTATATAATAAGGGTAGTATATTGGTTGACTTGGTCCAAGGTCTGTGTTATTGACTTTATATAATAAGTGTAGTATATGGGTAGACTCAGTCCAAGGTCTGTGTTATTGACTTTATATAATAAGTGTAGTATATGGGTAGACTCAGTCCATGGTCTGTGTTATTGACTTTATATAATAAGTGTAGTATATGGGTAGACTCAGTCCAAGGTCTGTGTTATTGACTTTATATAATAAGGGTAGTATATGGGTTGACTTGGTCCAAGGTCTGTGTTATTGACTTTATATAAAAAGTGTAGTATATGGGTAGACTCAGTCCAAGGTCTGTGTTATTGACTTTATATAATAAGGGTAGTATATGGGTTGACTTGGTCCAAGGTCTGTGTTATTAACTTGATATAATAAGTATGGTATATGGATAGACTCAGTCCAAGGTCTGTGTGATTGACTTGATATCATAAGTATGGTATATTGGTAGACTTGGTCTAAGGTCTGTGTTATTGACTTTATATAATAAGGGTAGTATATGGGTAGACTTGGTCCAAGGTCTGTGTTATTGACTTGATATAATAAGTATGGTATATGGATAGACTCAGTCCAAGGTCAGTGTTATTGACTTGATATCATAAGTATGGTATATGGCGTAGACCCAGATCATCATAGCTGCCAACCCACATGATTTTGGCGTGAATTTCACAACTTTTTCAGCAACTTATGGATTCTCCAATTCTCAATTATTTTAAATCTTTAATAAAACAACCGATTTTCTGTTAACGGCTTGTTGTGATATCAGCAGTTGCCAAAATGGTCTGGTACTGCTGTTTGCAATATTAGTAGAACATAGCTGATTTGTTCAGTTGGCCTGGTAGCAAGCATTTTAGAGTATTTTAAACTATATGTATAAGAGTAGTTTTACCAATGATTTTGAGAGAAACTGGGGCCTAACCATAATTTTGCTCCACACATGTGCCACCAACACTGATTTGAATTGCCATTCTACACCGCATCTTGAAAACGTCTTCATCACCAAGGGAAAAAAATGTATTGCACAAAATTAAAGTTTATTTTGGCATATACCAATAATTGGCTGTGCATTCAGCCATCAAACATGAATATACATCATGCTATTTGTACATAGTGTGCCACAAATTTCAGCATTGGGCGTGGTGGCAGAGATGATGTGAGGAAGCATATTGGTAGCAAAAAGCACATAGAGGTTTGGAAAATTAAGAACATACAGAATATTTCAGCACTGGAATATTTTAATCCATGAATGGGAAGACCTGCAAGCTACCAATGCTGAAGCATTGTTTGTCAGTTTTCTTATTATCAAGAGGGCCTTAACTTTCCACGAAAAGACACCAAAGCAAAAGAATGTGTCTATTTACTCAAAGTGAGCATAAAGCACTTTGAGTAAATGGACACAAACTTTTGATTTCTTTTCAAGGAAAGTTATAGCCATTTTTAAATCCTTTAACATGCACCCGACCCCACCCAATACATGATCCTGATATGGTCCTACTCATACATGGGGTAACTGTTAGAGCTTGCGCAATATTGCTTCACATCAGTCAAGTATGAATGCGATATTTGTAAAATATTTGATGTCTCTTATTCATTATTGCTCTTTTCATGGCAAGGAGTGCAATATTACTGAATTTCTTATTATACTATACAAAGTATATTGCTATACTATGCAATGTATATTGCTATACTATACAAAGTATATTGCTATACTATACAAAGTATATTGCTATACTATACAATGTATATTGCTATACTATACAAAGTATTTTGCTATACTATACAATGTATATTGCTATACTATACAAGTATATTGCTATACTATACAAAGTATATTGCTATACTATACAAATTATATTGCTATACTATACAATGTATATTGCTATACTATGCAAGTATATTGCTATACTATACAAAGTATATTACTATACTATACAAAGTATATTGCTATACTATACAAAGTATATTGCTATACTGTACAATGTATATTGCTATACTATACAATGTATATTGCTATACTATACAAAGTATATTGCTATACTATACAAAGTATATTGCTATACTATACAATGTATATTGCTATACTATACAAAGTATATTGCTATACTATACAATGTATATTGCTATACTATACAAGTATATTGCTATACTATACAAAGTATATTGCTATACTATACAAAGTATATTGCTATACTATACAGTGTATATTGCTATACTATACAATGTATATTGCTATACTATACAATGTATATTGCTATACTATACAATGTATATTGCTATACTATACAATGTATATTGCTATACTATACAAAGTATATTGCTATACTATACAAAGTATATTGCTATACTATACAAAGTATATTGCTATACTATACAAAGTATATTTCTTCAACTGCAGCAGAAATAAGGAAATGAATGCATCTGTACATTCTGATATAAACATAGTATCAATAATTTTTTTTAAGAAAAAACATTCATTGCACTAAATGTACTTGAAATAGAACCATTTTCTCTTTCTTCGTTTTTGGTTTTGTTTTAAGTATTCTGTAATATGCATTAGAAAGCCCTAAACAGTTTGAGATAAATGTAGACCAAACTTGGTATTACTGCTGCTGTTAGGCCTTTTATTGGCATAAAGTCAATCCATTATGTTAGAGAAATTTAAATTTAACAGCTATTGTTGTATTGATCGATTGAGTCTGAGAATAACTTCCATGTTTTAATCCATTTAGCCCAAATTATAAATATCAAAAAAAAAGAAACCCATTAAATACTATTGAAAGAAATTGGTTTGCATTGTTTATTTTTTGTCCCAATAGTCAAATGCTTCATTAGTCACAAACGTGAAACTGCATTGAAATAACTAAATGTCATATCATTTCCATATGACTGATTTTTTCTTCTGTGATGACAGAAATCTATGGTTTTATATTTGTCCTTACAAGAAAGAATGAACAAAATAATAGAATACATGTGGGTACAACCATGCAGAATGGCATATTTGACAATTTACCACATTATTATTCACTTGAATAATATGTTGCGGTCAGATTAATTACAAACAATTACCATGACAGGACCATAACTTGAGCTGTAAAGTACAAAGCGCCAAGTCCGAGGGAATCTTGTTTAAATCATACTGTTTCCATGCTGAAATTGACATCTTTTGATGCCAAAATTTATATAACAGTGTTTACAATGGCCACTGTCTTTATTTCTGCAAAACATCCACTCAAGCTAATTCTTTACATGAGAGAGACCATTTAAGTTTCCAAAGGATTATATTATTTGAAACAAAATTAAATTTGTGATGAATGAAAAAAAACAATTACCCGATCTGAAATAAAAATAAATTAAATGACCAGTCCCTTGCAGTAGATATGCATGAATGGAACTAAAGTTTATATCTGTGAACATGTATATTCAGCCTCATGATTGGGTCATTACTTTCAGGTGGATCACATTTAAGTGTAAATTTAATGTTTTCTGTTTTAATGTTGTTGTTTTTATTTTTTTAAACAGAAGCAGCTGTCATCAGGAATTTAAATGTCCATACCTCAGAGGGTTACTCTTCATGTTAAACAGTAGGGTATATTTGCACTTCTCAAGGAAAGATTATTCGGTCTTGTCATATCAATGCATAAGTTTGTTCAGATTTCTTTGATTCAAGTAACAGCATAAACGTATTACATTTTGTTTGTTTGATTAGGATTTTTAACGTAGCTTTAACAATTTTTCAGTCATATCACTATGATGTCTGCAGTGAGGCAGTTTATAGTGATTTCTAGCACTGGGCATCATGCTGCAGACATGTAGCATGACGTCCCACCCAATCACATTATCCTGACACCAGGCCACCCAGTCCTAACACTAGCCTCATGTTGCCAAGTGAGGCAGCTGTTAGTACCATTTTTGTAAGTCTTTGGTATGACTCGGTCGGAGATCAAACGCACAACCTCTCGCTTCCACTAGGCTACCGGAATGGTATAAAAACCAAAAAAGATCAATAAGCCTTTTATAAATGAAAAAGTACTGTAGTATTTTTGTAGTTTTTTAGGCATAACAATTATGTTAATTTTATCGAAAATTTAATTGGGCATTATATCTAATACACAATCCTTATTAGAACTTTACCATTTGTATAATCATTTGATAGCAGCGTATCACTCTCCATAAACTTCTAAAGAGGATGCTTGCAAGGATTCTGCTCAGTAAACAAACAGAGACAGCCCATCCATAAATGTATGTACCCACTACAACATAAATGTTCTATGTATGACAGATATTTGTACCTTGAAACTTAAGTAATTATAAAGTGATTGAAATCATTTTAACTATAATTACACCTTTAATAATCTACATTACAGGTTTTGCTTGAGTTGTTGCTTTTTGAGCTTTTTCCACAACTGAAGTCCTTTGATCCAGCTGATGACATTGTCAACATTGAAGAAAACAGTCTACAGAAAACAGCAACATAATTTTCTTTTTGTGTGGAAGCAAAATAGTTGAAGAGTTCTTTTTAATCAGATGTTATAGAACATTACAACATTTTCCCACAATTATAATAATATTAATGATGACAGTATGAATGGTGTTGACACTCCTTACCAGAAGAGTGTTGTAGTGTTGTTTTTAATACTATCTCCAATGCATATGAAGCAAATTCATAAACGTTATAAAGTTAATTTTATATTACTACAGGTTCCCAAAAACACATATTTGCCAGAAACTCTAGTCAAATAATTGAGCAGACATGACTATTTGCTGTCTTGGTATGTCAGATATTTAATATATTGTACCAATAATCATTCTATACAATCAGTGTAATGCCAGTCCTGCCCACCTATCAGTATTATTTTATTAAAAGATTGAAAATTCAAAATGGCTTGCCAACTACTGTGCATACTGGATAAGTGTGGTTGCATGGCTCATTAGACCAGCTTTAACATTTAATTATCAGCTTTATATAATATATGCACACTGAAACATTAAGATTTCAAGTTTTGTGAAAACTGCATTGAGTGAGAATATATATTTCTTTCGTCGGAAGTTTTTGTCTTAATGTTAAAAAAAAAATTTGCTTAAATTACTGTGCTAATGAGTCATACATGTGATATGTCCTGGAGATTTCTGAAAAGTCTGCAAAACTTGCGATCTCCTGGAGTCCAGATATATTGGTAGTAATACATTACTTACCCATTATAACACTGTCCATGGGAGCTGCAGAGTATTCTATATTATAGTGAGACTACTTACTCATTATAACACTGTCCATGGGAGCTGCCAAGTATTCTATATTATAGTGAGACTACTTACTCATTATAACACTGTCCATGGGAGCTGCAGAGTATTCTATATTATAATGAGACTACTTACTCGTTATAACACTGTCCATGGGAGCTGCAGAGTATTCTATATTATAGTGAGACTACTTACTCATTATAACACTGTCCATTGGAGCTGCAGAGTATTCTATATTATAGTGAGACTACTTACTCATTATAACACTGTCCATGGGAGCTGCAGGGTATTCTATATTATAGTGAGACTGCCTCATGATGAAGTACATACTGCTTGTTAATAAATACGGGATTCATGACCATACAAACCTGATAACAGGAACAGTATTATAATGAAGGGCATTATATTACCTCTATGACTTTTACATTAACAAAGTAAATTAACATGTGTGTTATAAGTGGACCAGTTGTTTATTGACAATTTAACAATTTTCATCATAATCAGAGACACACTTAGTTAAGCGCATGAAAATCCTGTAACACTATCATGTGATATGGGAAGATATACAGAGTGACCCCACTATAATGTGATTGTTGGGGTCCAAACCATGTTATAACCCAACATGTCGATAAGCTGATTCCCACCGCAAAGAAAACAAATTAGTGGGATAGAAGTGGGTACAGTACTATGGACTCAATGATGTTTTGTTCCAGATTAAACAAGAAGTACTTAAAATACTTTCTACATATTATTTATTTTATGTATATAAAATCCTCAAGTTGAGTATGTATACTCACCTGTCATATCTATTTTTTATCCCTAATAGTAATTCCTTTAAAAATGTGCATAAAAAAAAGCATAAATTTTATGATAAAACACATTTGCTTGGTCCGTTTAAATACTGACATTTAATTTTTTGCTAATACTTTCACACAAACTTAGGAAAAAGGTGTTTTTTCTGCAACATTCATATTTTCTAGACATTGCTGAGTTTCTTAACTGAAACCTGTATTTAATCTTGAAAAGCAAATTTACATGATAGATCAAAGATATTAACCTCATAATGCTCTTGTGTTGAGAATTCAACAGGTGTGTTTATACCCAACATGTAATATGCCTGAACCCAGTTTGGAAGTAAACCATTCCACTGTGTGAGTTCAGAGCAAGTTCTATTAAAAAAAATGTTGAGTCATTCTCTAATGAACAGAGGAAATATAAATACAATAAACCCAGTTTTCATTAGAAAATTTGTTTTATAAGCAAAAAGTAAGGAATAGAAAGTGTGATTCTATTGGCAAATACCTACACACCTATAAATTAAATGGTTTTGCTCCAATCAGTGTTAACACTGGCATGATAGTTTATTGTGTATATGTGAATGATTTGAAGCAATAGAAAATGGGTTAAGATAGGGGAGGGGATACGCATGTTACAATGGCCAAGACTGCTGACTATTCAGCCCTTAAGCCCATTAACTTGTTTCAGCTGTGTATATGTGACTGATTTGAAGCATTTGTTTAACTTTGTCCTGCCCAGGGCTTCTGACGTGAATAATAAAAGCTCTGCATTCTGTATCACATTATTCATTGTAAATACCTACTAATTTCTTCACATTTTGACCTCAGTTTGTTTGAATTAACACTACAATAATAATTGTTAAGGAAGAGTCTGGTCATTTTTATTGGAAATGCAGAAGAGTTTTCACTTGTCAACTGACTTCAAGACAATCATTTGCACTACAAAACCATTTTGGCAGCTTCTCAATTTATCTTCTAATACTTTTAATAAATTGTTGTCTATATTTGAACAACCATTGGTTGTGGGATTAAATTTGATAATTAGCAATTACTGAAATTATTTGATTTTCTAAATACGGATGTTTTTCAACAGAAATTGTATAAAGATTACATTGAAGATAAAGATTGACTTCTTTCAAACTAAGTTAAGCTTATTTTGACACTTTTGCACTTCTTCAAGAAACTGGTGAAGTTATTGTAAAATCTCATGAGCCATGCTACAATAATGTTATATCTAAATTCATACATCTCTTCTCTAGAATGATAACCAAATTTTTACACATTAGTTTTTGTATTTCAAACAAAAACATATTTCTTCATGAATGAACCAATATACAAATTTTCAGGAGCCATTTTATGTTTATTTTTCCAATACTGTATGATAATAAACTTTTCAAACATTTTTTTTCATACTTTTAAAAAATATTTTTTTGTGTATGAAACAATATATAAAATTTCAGTAGCCATGCCACAATCAAATTCCTGTTATAATGTAGCATGCTTCAGTGGGGTCACAATGTAGTTGCTACAATGTCTATCTGTAAACATTTACTGTCTGTTTGACTGTCTGTCCATCAGTATTTCATTTCTGGAGAATAACTCTTTAAACCATCTTATTTCAAAACTGCTCCATTTAGACAGGCATAGTACAGAGGGAAGGCAGTTTGTTTAAAAAAATATATGCCAGGGTACTTTGATTTCAGAGACTTCATATTAAAATCATAAGAAAATTCTAAAATGCATTTATTGGTGAGTACCCCACTTTAAAAGTGCCTCCCTGTGTCCCATTTATGTTTAATGGAACAGTGTTCAACCACACTATGGTTTGCGTGTGAAGCAGTTTGCTTTTGAAGGTTCATTTTGATACATAGATTTACCTACATTCTGTATTTGTATACCTGTAATGCTAGCAGTCTGTGGATTTTGAGTTTAATTTAGAGTCATAGCAACATGGCCTCCTTAACATCTCTGTGTGACAAGTTAAACAAAAAATAATTCCTGCAATATTACAGTGCAGTTTATTCAGCACAGCAATTTTCATTTCAGTTTCGCATTATAGAGTTTGTGAGCATTTCATTATGACAATTGTTTATTTTTTTAATTTAACTTTTAAATATGTGTTATCAGTTATGTTTGCAATGACTTGATTTAACATTGAATCTTGAAACTGCTTAAATCGTTTATTTGCTCATTTGAAGTAAGTCCTAAAGAGAGTACAAAAAGTTTGCAAAAGCTGTTAGTATGTTAATATATGATCTCTTGCATGCTGGATAGTTGTATGTCTCCCAAATTTCAGGGACTGTTGGAAATTCAAAATATGTTTTCTAATTATATTCTCTATCGAATCCTTGTCAGATTGATATGTTAGAAAGATTTTACAACTTAAAGTCACAATAAAAGGAGTCCAGCCATTTTAATGTCCTGATAGTGTTTTAAAGATAAGTCACAACAATTACCTTACTTATTCTTTACCTTTCTTTAGTTTTACCAGTCTAATGGTAGTGCTGGTTATTTACGTAATATGTGTACATATATGTTATGATCAAGATGTTTTAAATACATTCCACTCTTTATGCATGCATAAGAAGTATGAAGCATTCCTAGTTTATATAAAGTGAAGTTCAATAAACAGTTGCTTGAAATAATATTTTCTGCTAATAAAGATTTTTTTTATGCAACATGGAAAACAACAGTCAGACTGAGAATCCAACCCTGAACCTCTGTAACACTGCCAAATTATTTGGGTTTATCAGGAACTAGACACAATTTTTTAAACATTCCATCACTATGTTTTGTATATTTTTTAGTATTGTGCAATAATAATACATGTACATATTAAAGTGCAATATTAGTTGTCTGTATTATACTTATTGATGTATTTGTAATGTTTTTATCTGTATTATACTTATTGATGTATTGTAATGTTTGTTTAGATGAAACATGTTTCTAATCATGTTGCAATTTTCAAGATGTAATTGAATTAAAAATATTGAAAAGTATCCATTTCCAGTTTTTGGGTTTTTCAGCATGACAAGGTGCCATTGCAGTTCTATGATAGATTTTGTAATGGTTTTATTGCTGTATTTTTCAGCAAATGATGTATGCAAGTTAGCAATTGTATTTAGTGGAATAAAAACACAGGAAACCCTGCTAAAAACCACCAATCCATGGGAAACTACTGGCAAGATTTCTCACATACCCATGTTTATTGTTGACAGAGCTTCAACTCCAACCCACACGGACAGGTGAGATGTCAATGAGCTTTACAGGCCAGCACCATGGACGACTCAGTCCCCTCCATCAATATTGCTAAGCATTGTGCACTATCAAAACAAAAGTAGATCACGACACGAGACTTTGACATTGCTTAGCTCTTTTGTTTAATATTACTTGTAATGTATTGAAAGTTCTTCGTTTTTCCATGTGTGTGTGTGTGTTTCTTCATATTTTCAAGTATTTGCATTACTACCTGTGCTGTGGGAGAACACTGTGTAGGCAGACATTATTTTCAACTGACATCTACGTGTCTTTTACACTGTACTGTACTGGTTGGGAGAGAACTTGCAAGCAAATGTATTTGCAATAATGATAATCTGTATTAAATATGACTGCTATATCTGATTTTCTTAATGGGAGTAAAATAATAAAACTAGCAAAACAAAAGTACAACAGGATTGTGAATATTCAAAACCCATAATTAATTATTGATACTAATATAATATGATCACATGAAGCCCCATCAAGATATGAAATATGACCAAAGCAATCACAGCCAGGTAAAATATAGGAAATCTTGAAAAGGCAAATAAATATTTGTGGAGTTTTATAGAAGTGATAGACTCTTGCATCAAGAAAGTTTTTTTTAAATATATCTTTTGAGTGGAAGACGTTAGCCGGGTGGGATTTCCTGATTCATAACAGAACACTTTTGACGATTATATAAATACAATGTTTAAAAATTAATGACTTAAATGAGCAATTAATTGTGAATACATGCCTGTATATCTGATCTAAATATTGGATTAATTATCATATGAACGCACAAATGTAATAATGAAAAATACACAAAAAAATTAAAACAACAAGGGGTGAATAATTCACAGTGATTACATAATGAAATGGTGGATATAGTTTACTCGGCTATCAAACAATGTAGAATTTTTCTCATGTTGTAAAAGGATATAACTCACAGTGAAATTATGCAAAGGAAAAATGAACAGATATACAACTTATCTTTACAGTCCCAAATGATGCAATGGGCTTTACGAACCCCAAAATTAGCCCACGGCTAATAGATTATATGTAATGAGATACACACCATCATCAGCACACTTAATTTCAGCTCCATGGCTGCTTTTTTTAATTCCTGTGGTTGGCTTTACAGCTTGCACCACTTGGACATAGATCACTTCAATAAGTTAGAACACTCCAGGCAGCTCTACACACTCTGGACACTTCGGACAGCCTAGACTCTGGACACTCCTGACACTGGACAGCTAAAAACATATCAAACACTGTGTACTAAACATGACACAGGCATAAAACCGTAATGACGTTATACACAGCAATAATTATTTAAAAAATGAGTTCAAAAGTAAACCTAACCCTGCTCAATAAGAATCCTACTGTACTAAACATTTCTTAAAATGTAGCTTTATATCACTGATATAAATCCTTCGCTATGTCGCAAACAAGAATAGAAATATGTGCATTATACTGCATAAACCAAAGCTACTTAGCAAATATAAAAAAATAGATGGGATAGTACAATAGTGATATATTATATTCAAGAAATTAATAAACTTGCATACCTCTACAGCTGTAGATAAGTAAGTCCTTATAGTAGACCACTGGCTGACAAGACAGTCCCTAATTTACTGAGCTTTATCTACTGTGAGGTATTTTTACACAGATATTGTCTGTGCACAGAAGGCATCTGTGTTTTCCCATTGAAAGCACTTCGCACAAGCGGCATATGATGGACCAAACCAACTATTTTGATATACATCACAATATACATTATTCACCCTTGGGTATCGTTCTACACCAAAAATGAAACTCGAGTACATGTATTTAAAACATAAAAAGGGCCTTTTACAATTCTGTGACAGTGAGAAGTATCTATGTGATTAAATAATAGTTTGCCAGTACAAAAGAACATTCATATCATTAAGATTTAAAAAAACAAAAATTGTGTAATGCCTTTGTGACTATAGTATACCCATTTGACCTGAAATTCTTTGGAATATCTGTAGGTTTTTGTGAAAAATCTGATTGCAATTATGATAAAAGGAATTCAGAAACCTGAACTAAATGAATTTTTGAGGCATTACCTGTCCCTTTGTACACTTATTTGTTCAGACTGATTACAAACTTTCTTAGTCATAAGCAACTAGAGACATCCTGCTACCAAGAAAGTCTCTCAAAGTTGGTGCTCTGCTGGCTGTAAAGAATTTCCAAGAATTCAAAAGAAGACCATTTTATGAGTTTAAAATTAACTGCTTTGGTGTACATGTTGAATGTTTAATTAACACAATTTTCATTTACAACCATGTAGACACCATAAGAATTCTTTTCATTTTATTACTTATTTCAATTCTGGAAGTTTTGTATAATGAATCTGGGACACAGAAACGTTTTAAATAACTTTAGAATCAACTTGATGTTAAAATGGCCCACTGAAAACCTGATCAAAATACAAATTGCAATACATTCTGAATGTAACAACTGATAGTGTTTGAACAAGATGTGTCAATAAAAAAAGTCAATCAATCAATCAATAAAATTACATTACAGTTAATGTACAAATTATGTGACTCAGTCTCGTGTTAGCAAAGAAATGTAAAATTAAAAGACATATAAACAATGAACAATAATTCCTTGTATGGTACGTGTACAAACATATGAAACATCCTCCTTTTGTATGCAAAAATGAATGGAACACGTTTTATTTTGAGGCATAGAAGAGGATCTCATTCCAAAACAGTGGCCTCCCCAGGGTTGGAAAGTGGTGAAGAATAGATGCAACTGCTTCCAGGTGCAATAGCTTTAGACATCAGGATGGCCATTTTTTTTTTTTAAATGGGTGGCACAAGTTCAGTGTAGTTTGTTTATTCACACCTCAGCAATCAGTTTTTAAACATATTCTTAGAATATTGCTATTTATAGACCTCACCAAGGCATTCAACCTGATCAGCAGAGACATAATATTCACAATCCCTCCAAAGCTGCTAAGCATGATCCAGTCCTTTGAAAGGCACAATGCAATACGATAGCTCAACGTCCTGCCACTTCAACATCTGCAATGGAGTGAAACAGGGTTGCGTCCTAGCCCCCATGCTCTTTGGCATCTTCTTCGCTGTCCTGTTCAAGCACTCCTTTGGGATGGCCAAAGAAGGGATATACCTGCACTGTAGACTGTTCAACCTGGCACGACTACAGGCAAAGAGCAAAGTGCGTGAAGCAACCATCAGGGACATGCTCTTCGCAGATGATGCTGCCCTAGCCACTCACACAGAATGTGAGCTACAGCACCTGAAGGATTGCTCTGCTAAAGCATGCAGTCAGTTTGTGTTGAACTTGACCATCAACCTAAAGAAAACAAACATGATGGTTCAGCACGTGGACCCACCCACACCCCAAAGATCATCATCAACAACTAAGAACTTGAGGTAGTCAGTCAGTTCATACCTTGGCTCTACCATCACCATCAACATATCGCTCGATGTTGAGCTCAACAATCGGATTGTAAAGGCATCAACAACTCTCTCCATTTTGTCGCAGAGAGTGTGGAACAACATCATACTGACCCTGAACACTACGTTTTATGTGTACCATGCCTACGTGCTAAGCACTCTCCTGTAAACCAGTAAGACCTGGACTCCGTATGCCTTACAAGAGAAAAGTCTGAGCACCTTTTACACCAGATGTCTCCGACGCATGCATGGGATCACCTGGAGCGATTGAGTAACAAACAACGAGGTGCTTGAATGTGCCAAGATTCCCAGCATGGTCACACTCTTCCGCCAACATTGCATCAGATGACTGGGCCATGTATGTCAGATGGATGACAGACGTATTCCCAAAGACCTTTTTTGGAACTTGCCTCTGGCAGAAGATCGATCGGATGGCCACATCTCCGCTTCAAGGTTTCGGCAAGCACAACATTAAAGCCCTTGGCATCGATGGAAGCGCTTGCTAGACATGCCAGCTGGTGACACACTCTGATCACAGGTTTGAAAGCCGGTGAGGACAAGTTACACTTTCTAGCTGATGAAACGCGATCTCAGAGGAAGAAGAAACAGCTTCAACATAAACCAGACTCAACCTTCAAGTGCAGCAAGGACTGCCATTCCTATGTAGGAAGCTATATAACCACCAACCAGGACAGTTCTCGTGCGCTCACATCTATTGTCTCTCGAGACTAACGAATGTCAACCAACCACCATTGCTATTTAAGTAAATGAATAATGAAGATTTTTATAATTGGTTAGAAGTTAAAAATGGACTTTCCAAAACAGGGAAAATACATTTACAAGTATCTTTAACATTTTCTGTATAAAAGTAGAACTAATAGTAAAACATATTCATGAATCAGCTAACTTTTCACACAAAAACTATATTGAAATGCATTTAAATTACTATATTTTATTTTAGAAGTAACAAAAACAATGGCTAAGATTACTGGAACATAATTCGAATAATTGTTTCTGTAATGGTACAGCTAGAGTATATAATTAACCCGATGTTATGGGCTACACAAAACTAGACAAATTATTTCAGTAACTTTGAACATAATAAACAGGTGAAATGAGTAATGACATTTAATGGTCAGTTACATACCAAATTTTGGACAAGAAATATGAGAAAGTAAAAGCTGCTTGCTACATATTTATCGTTGCATACTGATATATAACTAAGAACTCTTTAGATCTGGTCGATATAGAAAATATATCTTCAGGCAAAGCAAAGAGATTTAAAATCTAAAGGAAAATGAAACAAAGTCAATTGCAGTCAGCCAATCATCGATGAAGAAATACAAGTTTTGTATAACCAAAAGTATTATGAGGATAGACACAGTTGATGCCATTGTTAACAACGTGTGGTTTAACAGCTCTGTGCATTTTTGTTTGAGGGGAGGGAACAACTGAACATTTCAACTTGTAATAAGAGGTATACAGTCTAGCATCATTAACTCAAATATCAGTGACAAGCAACAATAGAATGTACCTATTTATTTCAGTAACACTGACCACCAACGTAATGCTGCTATGAACGCCAACCCTACAACAAAGGATTGATTGAAACTGCACGGCATCAAGCTGTTACATATCAAGTTCACAAACCTTTAATATGTGACAGCATCATATCAGCAACATATTCAATGGATCAAGCTTCACTGTACATAATCCTATTACCAACAATCCATTTTATAGATCATGCATCACTGTACAAAATCATATTATCAGTGGGCACGCATACAAACATAATATTTATTTCGCGCTCTAATAAGAGTATAACCCGGATCCGAGAGCAATGAAGATATAGTTGCCGTCCCCCCCCCCCCTCCCCCCGATCCAGGTTAGAACCTCCGTAGGGTACGAAATAAAAATGTTCTTACCTTTATGATCATGTTATTTATTCATATTTATAAACGTTATTATCCAGCAATTTCTTGCAGAATCCAAGGATAACACCACTTTCCATTATGATTGATGAATCTCTCTCTCTCTCTCTCTCTCTCTCTCTCTCTCTCTCTCTCTCTCTCTCTATATATATATATATATATATATATATATATATATATATATATATATATATATAGAGGCCCGCACATAACGGCTCTACCCTATACCATGGTAGTTACGCCACTGTATGTATGTATGTATGTATATATGTATGTATGTATGTATGTATGTATGTATGTATGTATGTATGTATGTATGTATGTATGTATGTATGTATGTATGTATGTATGTATGTATGTATGTATGTATGTATTCTTGATCTTACTAATTCTAATTTCCCTCGAATTGTAAAGCTGAAACCCTTTGAAAATATATATTGTTAATACCATCATCATTCCCACAAAATATAAACATAAATGTGTCAGTCATTAATTGCACTGAAAACTTTTATTATGCAAACAAGTTCAATTTTGAATTTTAAAATTTGAAACGTTGTTCGTCCTCTATTTTCAGATTGCACAGCTTACAGCGTCTTTATCTGCCTGGAAGTTACAAAAAACTTGATAGAGTAACATTCTTTTTTGTGTTACAGATTTCATTCATTTATCAACCTGCAAATGAAAACTAAAAGCAAAGAAGAGCAAACCGGTCCTGAAAATTAATGTTTTTAATCTACCACCTAGTATGCTAGGGGGGTGTTGAACCCCGTTACTCTCCCCAGCACAAGCTGGTTCAAGTTGATTGAGGTACACCGTCTCTATGTCAAAAGTGTCTTACGATGGTGTAATGGTTTCCTTGTCCATCCCATGAGTGTATTAAGTATTGTGTATATTGTTGTATTTTTTTTACTTTTTAATTAGGAAAATTTTGATGACGGTTGATCTTTGTTTTGTTCATCAAATAAAAAAAAGTTTTATTAACCCACTAAGGAATTCAGACTGATAATACTCTCTATCACAAATCAGAGCTGATTTATGACGTATATTCTCCACTAGAGCTGTGGAGAATATTGATTTCTTTACAATCTGATTCCTGAACTTAGGATCGTACTCTCGTCCCTTAGAACTATAAAGTTCCAGGGCCAATTTCCTCTCCTTTCCTAAAATATATATATTAAAATGTTACCCAGTTGACTTTTCCAAAGTCATTTGTCCTTTGTGTATGTATTTTATATTTTTATTCTGTTTGTTGTATAGTGTAGTTGTATGCACGGCACTATCTAAGGTCATATCTTTTGAGTTATGAAACTATATAAAAAGTTTTTATTGTGAAATTTTGAAGATTTATTTTATAGTTACTGAAAAAAAAATTGGATAAAATTAAAACTTTAACAACCGAATGATGCACTTTATTTAAATAGTTTATGTATTGTTGTTATTTAATAATTTCGTTTATATGCTGTGGCATAACCAAAAACTTTTTTGTGTCTAGTAGCGTTGTGTTTTATCGTTGTTCAATTGGGTTGTCCAGTTCTCGCAGTTGTTTCCCTTAATTCACTTAGTCTGTAAAAGACTGTTTTTGGAATAATATAATATCCCCTTTGTAATTTAAAATCAATTAAATAGTTGAATATGTTTGTTCAATTTGTGAGAATTTAGTTATTGACATGAAATTTAAAATTAGTTTATAGTAAACTAAATAGTGATTTTCTCTATTTTCTTGCTCATTGTGTGCTAGCACTTAGAATCGCCATCTAGCGGCTAAGACGCACCTGCGGGCACGTGACTTTCTCAATTTCCTTTTACGTACCGAGACCCACATGGTAGCGACCCTTCTTTCCATCTTCTCGGCTTTCGTGACAGACATGACTACCGAACGCACTTTTATTATGGTGAAACCCGATGGGGTTCAGCGGGGCTTAGTGGGAGAAATCATCAAAAGGTTTGAGACTAGAGGCTACAAACTTGTAGCTTGTAAAATGCTATGGGTAAGTGGAGTGACAGGGACGGGATAATCTTATTCGACATGCCGGCCGGCGAATCGATTTTCAGGTTGATCTCCATGTTGTTTGCCAATGACCTTGCAATATGCATGTACATTTATTTTGACCTTGCTTAAATTGTATCACGAATTAAAGAGACATATCTTAGTACTGTAGGTCTTTTCGAAGTAGACTTGTTGCATGATTGGGGGTGGGGATGGAGTGGATTCAGCACTTTTAGTTGTGCATGAAGTTTTACATGTATTTTAGGGGCCGACTATTTTATGTTCTTGGAGAGCCATGGGTTTTCTATTAGCGCAGATATTTATTTTTTGTTACAACAGTATAACTAATTTTTAACTAATAGATATTGATTGTGATTTATTTCTTTCTTTCATCTACAAGTTAGGGAAATGTATTTTTTTAAGCTGATTGAGAGCTGGCAATTTTGTCTTTAAACAAATCTTTACAACCCACCACTCCTTCTCTTAAAATTAAATGGTTGGCCCCATACAAGTACAAAATGTTATCAGTAGGTGGGGTGTTCATTATGACGTAATCATAATGAGCTGTACTTTGTTGTCATCTCCTTGAGAAATTCCAGTTTTAAGGCAATGAATGGTTTGGTCATTAACAGTGTATAGCATATGCGCCATGATTTTAATTTGTCTTACAGTTGGTGTTATTTTTTTATTGACCTAGATGACATCACCATGCAACAGTGGATGACAGATACAAAGGAACTGAAGGGTAGTGATGAATGAAGCTTGGCGTTAATACCCTTGTCATATTTTCACATCTTTTTATGATGTCAAAAGAAAATGATTTAACAATATTCAAGTTAGCTAGAGGATTGAAAAATATTCAAAATATAAAGATCAAAATAATTACTGTTGATATGAATTGAGCATGCCACAAGCTGATAAGCTGTAAGGAGTACGCTTATTGCCAAAGAAACAATGCAGTCATTGGAATGAGATGACACAAACATGTTGCTAATTCTAATTAGCTCAAGTGCATGATCAAAAATCCTCGAAGGGAAATTTGTAAAACAGAGACTACAGATCTACAGAAAAACAATGCTAAGACATGTTCTAGAGTGGAATGGATAAGGAAGCAAATAATGGTACCAAAAGAGAAATTGGTTATGCTGAATATTTTTAGACCCAGATTGTTCAGCGCAAAAAAAATCTGATATGCTGACCGCCTCTTGCCCTTTTATCTAAGAAAATATTTTAGAATCTAAGGGGTGCTCATCAAACCAATTTGAAAAAAATTTGATAGAACTTGGAACATGCTGATGAAATGCTGAAGTTTATTGTCAGATTGTTAAATGACTAGTAAATTTTTCAAAGTTAACCCCATTTAAGCCCTTCACCCATATGAAGATCATTCACATGTACTTGTCATACTACTGTCAAAAGCTGTAAACTTGTGTACAATGTGAAGCATGTTAGCTTTGAATGTGGAAAAGGTTGATTGAGTGCTCACTTGATTTGAGCATACATGTGACTCTAACCTAGGTAGCAGAAAATATTATAGTGAATGTGCAGAACAGGAACCAGTCTAGTGAGTAGGGTAGTTCAGCAATCATGGAAAAGTGTGCAGTGATGTGAGGCCACATATTATGTATGCACAACAGACTGTTCTAACTTGTTTTCTTTGAAGAGCTTTGGCCAAATGCAGTGGATTATTATATATATATATATATATATATATATATATATATATATATATATATATATATATATATACATATATATATAATGGTATTAGTAGTAAATAGTAAAGGGATCAAATTTAATTATGATGTATTTCAAGTCTTGTATTAAAAATTGGCTGTCCTTATTTTATTTTAAAATAAAAATTGCCCCAGAAATATTTGTAAGAATTGTATTGCTTTCTAACAGTTTTGTGTAATTATTGTTGAATTATTCAAGAATTTATAAAGTCCAATTTAATGAACAATATTGGAGCTTCCTCATGCTCTTGTTTAAATGTGTATGATGCAACACTGGTTAGACATTAGGCAGCACATATGAACATCAGTAGTGTAAAGATAAACTCTGTAAATCACCTCAGCATAAAAAGCTAATGAATATAAACACTGTTAATCCACCTTGTAATTGGTATATTGATAGAGCAATTAGACAATTTCCAACCTCATGACTTGTAGGAAATCTTTGAATTAATTATTTTGAGATCCAAATAAACATGTCATCTTGTCATATTTGTAGAGCAACACTTAGTTACAGTTGCAGCCAAAGCTTGTGATTTTTTTTTAAAATCACCATACCTGGGCATGTGCCTAAAAATGTGTACACTTATAATTCTAAAGGACATTTTACATATGTGTTTAAAGTTAGTTCTAGGATCACTTCACAAATTCATTTCAAAATTCGCGAATTGCGAGCCTGGAGGGTTGGTAGCTATGCTTGGGTAATGCACTCTACATGCCTTGGTGCAATCTGGTCTTTAGAAATACTAAACCAAATCAGGGAGGGTGGGATGTTAACATTGTGAATAGTTATTTTCATGCACAATAATTTCTTTTTCAGCCAGGTCAGGATTTGTTGAAGAAACATTATGCTGAACTCTCAGACAAGCCATTTTTCCCCAAGCTGATTACCTACATGAGTTCTGGCCCCTGTGTACCCATGGTATGTTTGTATATAATAAAAAAAAATTTGATTTGTTCAGTCATATAAATACATAGATAAAAATACTCATCATTTAGATCTTGCATATGAAGAATAGGTTTGCCATGGGTATTACTTTTCCAGTATTGTCATTGTTATTGGCATTAGATGTCACATGTGTTATTTTTCCAATGGCATTGAAATTGTTCTTGACAGTTGGTGTGACAGGAGTTTTATTTCCAATAGTGGTGTTGTTGCTGGCATAAGCTTGCCAGAATTATGTTTTCTTGTTGGCATAGGATGCTCTGCTAAAGGATTTGCATTTGCTTATTTTCCCCAAACAGTTCTGCATGTAGAGGAAATGAAATTTGATTTTCCTTTGCATGGTAGAGAATATTGACTTGAAGAAAAAATTGGTAACATTGATATCTTTTCACATTGACTATTGGGTGATTTGGAATACAGCTTTGTGGAGCAGGTGGGAAGCAGAGTTCTATGAAGATCTTGTGCCACATTTTTTTATGTACTCTAGAATAGTCGCCATGTTGATAACTGCCCGCTGACCAGCAAATTTCTGGATGCTATGAAAATCCATATGGTGTTCCTCAAGTCCCATTTACATTTATAATAAATCCCTCATTATAAAGGACACTGCTTAAAGACATGCTCAAGATATTAACAGAATTGTTCATTTTAGCAAGAGAATGCTCCACCATTTAATGTCTGCAAGAGCAACATTTGATTGACAAACCTAAAGATGGGTTGGAGGTAAAACATGTATTCATTCAGGTTTTAAAAAACCACTTTAGTGAAATACATTAGCTTTTGGGCTGAAATACATTAAGATTTTGATTCTTTGGCTGATACACTGTTATGTTGAATTTTAAATTGTACAAATACTTTCAGAATTAAAAAAAAAAGCTTCAATTTTGTTCCTGAATGCATGTAAATTGTGACTTTTTAAACTGCTTGTTTCTTCAGGTCACATTGGTGCAAAAGCGAGTCACACTGGTAATTCTAGTTTTCTGGGCTGTAATGGAATCCTCATCTATTTTTTTATAACTCCTGGTATGTCTGCCATTGTAGCCATCTTGAAAAATCTTGTTACATTCTGAGACTGTCATAGGGGGATAAGTACAATGTTGCAATCGTCTTGTAAAGAACTTTTATTAATTCAATATTTAAAGTTTGACAATATTGGTGCCAGATTACTGAATATCAGTATTCATTGAAGTTACCTGCAATGAGAAACCGAAGAGGTAATTTTAGTACAATCAAATAAGCATATGAAATCTGACAGCCGTTGTATGGCAATGTCAGTAAAGATTGTTGCTCCAAACTAACGGAATGGTCATGGGTTTGATCACATGCAGAGTCATACCAAAGACTTACACAAATGGAACTACAGATGCCTCGCTTGGCGCTTGGCATTAAAAGGTTATTGTTAGGACTGGTCGGCCTGGTGCCAGGATAATGTGATTGGGTGAGACATCATGCTACATGTCTGCAGCATGATGTCCATGTGCCCGACATCACTATAAACTGCCTCACTGCAAACATAGTAGCACTATGCCTGAAAAATTTTTAAAACTACTTTAAAAATCCTAATCACATACACGCACCACTAACATGTTTTATTATCAGTTTAACTTGAAATGAGTTGCGACAAAGAATTTTCAATTTCAGGTCTTGCTCTCATTTAACATGCATCCATGTTTTTATCTTCCTAAAGATTTAAATGATTAAATGACAATTTGCTCATTTGTTTTCTCCTAAAATTGCAATTTATATTGTTACTTGGAAAGTCAGTACAAACCTTGAATGTTTTCATGACCATCTTAAAGTGTTTGTTTTTTTTACCTTTCACAACTTTGGTTATTGTTAGTACAATTATAAACATGGATGAGCATTCATTAAGAAGGGTGTAGGGTGTAGGTACATTTTCAATTTCTTTTGTGTTCTGACTAAAAGCATGAGGGTTGTTTCTAAGATTTCTAAGAGGGCCAAGATTCTAGACACATAGGACACAAAATCGTTGGAAATCCACAATCTCATGCTCAGTGTGCAACACTGCAAAAGCACATTATCGGTTATCCTTTTATATGAAACTATTTTAGGTCTGGGAAGGCAGGGAAGTTGTGAAGATGGGCAGAATGATGCTGGGTGCCACCAACCCACTTCAGTCCAACCCAGGAACTATTCGAGGAGACTTCTGCATTGATGTAGGAAGGTAGGTAGTTACACAACAGATAGGCAGGTTGGTAAATGGTGGGAGGGTAGCGACTGATGGACAGATGTATACTTATACTGTAGTCTGATGGATAAGTATGTAAGTGCTATAGCAACTGGTAGGCAAATAGGTAGTCTTGCTGTAAATATCAATACCAGTAAATAGGCTCGAGTTTTAATTACTTGAAATATGAATACAAGGTTTGTATGGCTTGGCAGAAATTCGGACATTTGATTGGGCATTCAGTAATTTGTCAAAATGTTGGACCCTGCAGAAATGTCGCACATGTTCTTGTACAAGATTTTTTGCAAAACATGAAATTAATTTAGCCACATGTCCTTGATTTTGATTTTGAAATCAGTTTCCTGACCAATGTTTGGGACTGTCCCAGTTACAACTCAACAAGAAATACAATTTCTGCCATTTATCATCCATCTTGGGCACTAAAGGAATCTTCATGTTGGTAATGATTTTAAAGATGAGGAAAAAACGTGTAAATTAATTTGATATTTCATTTGAATTCTTCAAATGTTTACTCCTGATAAATAGTGTTCTTTAAGTATATTTAAAATAAATTATGTTTTCTATCAGCTTGGCTGGAAATGATTGGTACCATTGTTCACATAGAGTATTCAGATATATGCAATGAATATTTTAATTGGAAGTTTTGGTATATGTTATAGTGCTAAATGGTACTAGATATTTCACTACATTTGGCAAGAGCTATAGTTAAACACTGGCAGGATTACATCATGAATGGCAATGTTCGCTTTAGTCCATTGTAACAAAAATTTAACGAGATACAACTGGTGACATGATTTGCATTTTATATCTAGATTAGGAGCCAAGTGGTCTAAAGTGCTCATCATTATGGCTCACTGCCATCTCACCTCTGCAAGGGTTTGAGTCTCTGATTTGGCCAGTGTAGTTTATCTGAGAACGCTTGCCAGGATCTTCTCGGGGTTTCATGTGTTCTTTCTCCTCCCCTTTATACTGGCCACCTTGTATAGCCGATCATGTGCTGAAAAGTAGTAATAAGCCCTTCAGCTCAAACAGCAACCAAGATCAGGAGCTGCAAACATGTGACCCACAATGACACCAAGAATTTTTTTAATAATGCATTTTTTTCTTCATGTCCAGCCAGTTTTGATGACACATTGAGCTTGATTTCCAGGTGTCTGTAACAGGCTTTATTTTACTTATGCCTCCTAATTGTATACATCCTAATAAAAAGTTTGTTTCCTTAGCATAATTTTACCAAGTTCTGTTGACTCTCAACAAAATTTCGTTTGTTCCTTTATTGTTATGACCATAACATTTTTCATGTTCCCTAGTGCTTACAGAAGTTATTTCCCTTTATTTCCTGTTCTTAACCTTTTCATCCCTAAGGGGAAGCAAGTCTGTAAGCCCTATGGAGTGTTTTACCAGTCAGAAGCAGTGTTCTTATTTACAGTCATAGTACCAAACTACATAAGCTTTGTGATACCTCAAATTACTTCCTTCTTCTAATGTAGATATTATATTTGGTGGATTATCTCAAGAGTTGATCTTGAATACAACTAGAAATCTTTAGGCAAGAATGCACTTTTTGAGAGTGTTTTCCGAATGGTGAATTTCTATTCAGTTCGAAGCAAGATGAGAAAAAAAGGCATCAGATAATGAATTGTCACAATATTTTGTTGTTGTGACAAAATACAGTTGTAACAAAACTGAGTTTCTGGGAGAGTTGGACCTATCGGATTGTTGGACGGCTCCAGGAAAAAACTATGGACTAGTCTCATATCTTTGATCTAGATGTTTTTGAAAATATTGTTCATGTAAGGAGATAAATAAATAATCACGTGCATTTTATGTGTTGTTACCTGTTTTCACCTGTAATTTAAGAATTATAATAGATCTGCAAATTCTATTGAATTAGTCATACATTTTTACTTTGAATCTTACCGCTCTGGTGGCCTAGTGATTAGAGCATCTGCCGTGGGAGGTCATGGGTTTGATTCCTGGCCGAGTCATACCAAAGACTTAAAGTCTGCGGCATGATGCCCCGGTGCAAGACGTCACTATAAACTGCCTCACTGCAGACATCGTAGCGATATAACTGAAATTTTTTTAAAGCTACGCTAAAAATTCTGATCAAACAAACTATTAATCTTTATTTTATACCTAATCTAGCTAGTTGGCCAAAGTTACTTAGTGATAAAAAGTTTCACGTTGGTTTCTGTGTCATAATCTCAGCAAGGGTTGTTGCTTTTCATCTCAGTTTAGTATAGAGCTTTATATCAATGATAGTTAGAAGCAGCATCATTTACAGGAATTATGCCCCTTATTGATTGTCCACCTGACTTTGTTTTCCACAGCATTACTTGACCAAGGATTGTTCGATTTCAACCAAGTTTGGCATGAAGCTAGCTTTATGTTGACGTGATCTTTACAGAGTTTGATTTCCAATATTCAAAATTATCATTTTAAGGATTTGCCATCCTTCCCCTAGCCATAACTTTGGCTCCAGCACAATTTTACTAAGGATTTTTAGTTTTCAACCAATGTCAGTATGCAAAATTAGTTTGGTTGTTATCGTTGTATGCATACTTGTGCAATAGATTGTGAACCACTGGTTTTCATCGTACTTCACTAAGAATAGGTATTCAGATTTACATTTACAAGAATTTCAAATTTTTTTATTTACGCCATTTTATGTCATTATTTGGAGTAGTCGTGATATAGATGTCACTATAAACTGCTACACTGCATACAGAGTAGCAATATGACTGAAGTATTGTTTAAAGCTACCTTTAAAAAAATCCAAATCTCATCTCACACATGACGGTTACTATGTAAAGATCCAGAGACCTGCCAAAAAAAGCTTTCCCAATTTGATCCAATGACATGACTCAGTTCAGCAGTTACTGTAGTTGTTCTCAATACATTAGATTATTGTTTGTTCTGAGGACTGGGTAAAATTTGTGTTAATAGGGTTCTTTTTGTTTTCTCTCCCTTTGCCCACCCTGCATTGGGGACATAGCACTGTTTCTGGCTGTTTGTCTATTGACGAGGTGGTTTCCAGAAAATAAGTTTATAAAATGTTTGTTTGTTTGTTTAGGATTTTTAACGTAGCTTTAACAATTTTTCAGTCATATCGCTACGATGTCTGCAGTGAGGCAGTTTATAGTGATGTCTACCACTGGGGCATCATGCCGCAGACATGTAGCATGATGTCCCGCCCAGTCACATTATCCTGACACCAGGCCGACCAGTCCTAACACTAACCTCTTAATGCTGAACGTCAAGCGAGGCAGCTGTTTTATAAAAGTTCACGTGTCTTGTCTTGGGCATAAATAAAAAGCTTATCAATTTGGTGTCTGCTCTATGTATCTACATATCAGTGGAGCTGAAAATACTAGTTTCATTTCTGCATGATTTTGTCAATTTTCCCAAGTCAGATTTTCACTAAACTGAAAATATTGTGGTTAAACTGTTCGGGGGGGGGGGGGGGGGGGGGAGGGGCCCCCGAGTAGCTGCGTGGTCTAAAGCACTCTATGTTATGGATCACTGCCATCTCACCTCTTTCTGTGTAGGTTTGAGTCTCAGAAGATTCAGCCAATGTGGGTATGTGAGAAAACTTGCCAGTAGCTTCTCGTGGGTTGGTTTTTTTTTTCCCCCTCTCCTCCTCCTCCTCCTCTCTCCCCCCCCCCCCCCCCCCGAGTTCTTCCTCCACCATTAATACTGGCCGCCATGTATAGCCAATCGTGTGCTGAAAAATGTCGTTAAACACAACAACTTGGGTGGGAATAGAAGTGCTCCAGAAACTGAGAGATATGAAAAGGTCATGGTCACAGAAGTCAACAATGTGATTTTGCTAAAGAAGGGGAGTTTTTGGATTCGGTATGGCTTGTATTATTTAAGAAATCCTTGAATCTGAATGCCTCTTTGGAAACTTGAATATTACAAAAGTTGACTTTATCTTGTTATTTATGTGAGAAACTATGACAATTTTAAAACAATAAAATGTATAATTATGAATTCAAATATTTTAGAAAAGGTAATTTAAAATAGGAGCTTAACCCACTTTTTAATTGTTTAAAAACTTTTAGGATCAAAATGTGGCATACAAGACATGAAAAGAAAAAAGCATGGAGAACATTATCCCGAAATTTGGTATTGTTAATGAGTGTATAGTTTTGTACCTAGTTATATTTTTTTGGGTGGGGTGACTAGTAATACAGTACATTTTCAGTAAGAAAAATAAATGGCTCCTTTAAAGGTTTTGTACGTTGGAGAAAAACTATGTCCAGTTTTCACTGAAGTTCGTGGGCAGTCTATATTTGGACAGAGGCACATCCCTATCCCAAAACTCCACATTTGTTTGCTTTAGCAAAATGTCAACACAAATATAATTCATTAGTTGGTATGGAATTGGGAAGTCTCATCCAGAGATCAACATTTTGAGCTTTTCTCGCTATGAAATTATTTTGAAGAAAGCTGGTATGATTTATATAGATACACTGAATATACTTTCAGAAGAGTCCGATCTAGCAGCAAATTACATAGATCTTGGTCTTCCATTACATAATGTACAGAATTAGGTTGGTGTAGTTATTTGGGAGTAATCAGTGAACAAACAACACCAATCCTGATGTGCTGGCACATTATGCAAAGGCAGGTCAGGTGGGAATTTTTGCTTTTTTTGTTTGGGAGTTTTTTTTTCTTCTTCTTCTAATTGTTACAGTTGGATGCAAGTTATCATTGGGTCTACACAGAAGATTTCACAAAGAGTATTTTCTGACTCGAAATGTTTCAGAAATTTCATACAAAGTTCAGTTTAAACCAATTTATTTAGCTGTAAAACAAGGATTATAGAATGCAGACCGGTCTTTCATCCTAGAAATGCATTAAATATTGAACATTTTTATGACATCACAAGTATTTTGACATTTACAGTCTCTGTGTTCACTTATATGAGTGGTAGATGTATCTCCCACATTGGGCTCACTGCATCACACATGTATAGGAAGGTTAGAAATGGGAATTGCTTTCTGTATCTCCCACATTGGGCTCACTGCATCACACATGTATAGGAAGGTTAGAAATGGGAATTGCTTTCTGTATCTCCCACATTGGGCTCACTGCATCACACATGTATAGGAAGGTTAGAAAAGGGAATTGCTTTCTGGGGTCACAGCAACTGCAACAACATAAAATGATGGTAAGAATGTGTTAAAGTTTTGTAACCCAAATGCAGTGGGGTACATTTGTGCAAACTTGACATGTTGTAACAGCAATGAAGCTACATTTAGTGTACTTTAAGAAATAAACATAATATTATACTGGATTCATACAGTCGTGAAAAGCCTCCTCATGCTGCATGAATAACAAATGTGAATCCAGTCAGATAAGTTTAGTTCTTATAATTAAAGCATATTATGTCAGATCAGGTCTTAGTTGATAGCAAACAAAACTTAAGGTAGCTAGTTATGCCATTGGACTATTTTAAAGTTCATGTTGATCTATACCTTGTGATAATCACAGTATGACCTTGTGTCTTACAGAAACATCTGTCATG
The DNA here is from genome assembly GCA_030141615.1 of Unio pictorum. Classification (NCBI taxonomy): domain Eukaryota; kingdom Metazoa; phylum Mollusca; class Bivalvia; order Unionida; family Unionidae; genus Unio; species Unio pictorum. Next base: position 1,251,468 of record JARLTB010000269.1, read on the forward strand.
GAAGTGATGGTGTTGAAAGTGCCAAGCGTGAGATCGACCTGTGGTTTCAATCAAATGAAATCGCCAAGTACGAGAGCCACTCCAAGGACTGGGTGTATGAATGAAGACAGCTTAGACCTAGCAAAGATTAAAAGACTTGATTTGATATTCATCTGTTTGCTCCCGAAATATATTTATATTGGTGAAATGTTTTCAGGAAAATTAGAATTTTTTATTTTAGGCAATCTTTGTGCAGAAAGTTCTGATTATACACTGTTTACACAAGCCCTTTACCGTCTTTTAATATGATATTGCAATAAAAGATCTACCAGCAGGAATATAGTGTCATCTGTTTGTTTTTTTTTATACCTGCCATAAGACAGCATATCATGTTAGGACTTGACATGTTTTGGTTAAGCACAGGACTCCATTTTTAGACAATGTCATTGCTAAACTAAATACTTCTCATCCCTGTTAAGGAAGTATGGTGATTCCAGAATGTAAAGGTGACAATTGTTTCTGTATCGCTGTACTGGCAAAGATATTCTGGATATTTTGCATTTAGGGATAACATGTCAGTCACCGAGGGGGTATTAAAGGATGAATGATGAGTGCTTATTTATAAAAACACCCCACCCACCCCACCCAAATAAATCGTGCTTTATATTTTCAACACTACCTATGTTCATTAGGTACCTTGTGTATTGAAGTAATTTGTATGTGTGATGAGGGGGGGGACCACCCACCCCCTCAAATTTTCAGTTGCAGATTATTCCAAGACAGTAACTGAGAGAAGAAAACCAATTTCTACACCATAACCTTAGTTCTGCATGAGAGACCAAAACCAAACTATGCGCTGCATTGGGATAATGAATTCTTGATTCTGGGCTCAAATGTTCAAATATTAGGGTATTTGTGATTGAAAAAAAATGGCTTCTCCACTGTAGCTGGGCCCCTGGGTGGTAGAGTGGGCAAAGGTGCTAATCTTTACAGATCACTGACATCTCCTCTGAACACAAGAGTTCCAAGTCTTGAGCTCAGCCAGCATTGGTACATGAGAAAGCTTGCCTGTAGCTTCCCATGGGTTGGTAGTTCTTTTGTGCGTTTTCCCAGGCACTTTATCCAAATTTAATGGCTGCCATGTATATCCTATGATGTGTGTGCTAAATCCATAATGACTACTACCACCACTAGAGCACACTTTGTTGATAGTTGTTAGCAATTGGATTATGTCAAGAGCCTATAGTGGTCATCCAAATTTGTGAATGCAAATTACTCTTTGATTCGAAGGCTCAGCCGATCTGGGTATGTGAGAAAGCTTTCCAGTAGCTTCTTGTGGGTCAGTGGTAATTTCTTCACCATTAATACTGGCTGCCTTGTATAGCTTATCTTGTGCTGAAAAATGGCATTAAATCATATAACAGCAACAACTCCGATTCGACAATTGTTATCAGAGTTATTGCCCTTTTTCACTTGCTAGTTATCAATGCAACTAGTCTTTGTTTGCATGGAATACTCTGAAAACTGGATACATATTATGGACATTGAAGATGTGTGTATTGATCATTATTCTGCAACATGATGCCTTTATTTTAAAGCATGGTGCTGTAGTAGACTATCTTTTGACTGCACTTGGTATTGCAGTCACTGGTGACGTTCAGTGATACTTTGTACATATTGAGGCTTAACATTCAAAAGTAATGTCCAATTACAAAATGTACCGCCACAGATTGTTGCATTAAATACTGGCAGATATTATCTGGGTCTTGCTGTTTATTAGTGGATTGGAAGAGCAAACAAGAGAGACAAATGCCAGAGCATTTTGCGATGGCAGATCAGGGTCTATGTTGTCTGCTGTTGGAGTCTTTTTATAAGTGAGTCTATATATATATATATATATATATATATATATATATATATATTGGATGTGGCCACCTTTTGCAGAGATTTCCTAACTGCATAAAACTGCTTGACGAAAACATGAGCACAAGTAAACTTGCTCAACATTGTGGCTTGACTTTCCACACTGAATGAGCCAATTCACATTTCTGCTCCAAGCAGTCATATAATTTGAAAAATATACGCTTACATTGATATTGTGGAGAAAGTTGCACTGTACAGATTGTAACATATTTGTGTACTCTTGAAAATTAGGAAATCTCAACATTGTCAGGTGCATTTGATAAAAGGAATGTAGTATCATATTTTTGTCTGCTCTACAACATTAAAGACATCCAAGGATGAAATTTGGTATACTGGTACATCAACATTAGAACAGAGATCAAAAATGGAGTATTTGCCAGACATTAACAATAATAACATTTGTCCATATTGACATGCGAGACATTCGACACAAGGTGACCATAATTGTGCAAAAATTGTTTGGTAATTGTATTTGACAAATGTTTGAAGCATTTCAATAGCCACAAAGCATAAGACAAAAAAAATGAAAGCCTATCTTATAGATTTATGAACACTTTATAAACTGAAATAAAGCTCAATGTCTGCCCAATAGACATTACATTTGTCCTTACCGTGTATGTTTTTTGGTGGCTTGTCAGCACATTTAAAACTTGTTTAAAATTTGCACTTTCTCTTCAACTTGATAACAATAATTTCAACAATAATAAATCAATGCATTGGGTACAATTGTCTATATCTCTGCATAAAAGTATGTTACATACATTTGTGTGCTGAGATTTTCAAGGAGAAGGTAACGAATCAATATATTGATAAAACTTTCATTTTTAATGCAGAAATTATAACCATATACAAATATTTGGATCTACATAGAAACCTTACAAATAAATTTTATTATGTTTTAGAATTGCATTTCCAAACTCAAAGCCTTAGAAAACGTTAAATTTGACAACCAGTTTATAGCCAGATCTTAAAGAAACGTGATTTTTACTTGTGCAATCTAAAAAAACGTGCTGTTTGTTGCCTTGTCACATGTATAGTAAGGGTAATGAACAGGTATATTGATGTTGTTTTGTATGTAACACTATTTCTCAGTGCATGATAGGCTATACATTGCGGCCAACATAATTATATGTGGTAGATCTGTGGAAACACCCCCAGCAACAACCACCGCCCCATGGGAAGCTATTGGCTAGCTTTCTCGTGTATCCAATTTGGCATTCCAAGACTCAAACCCATGCGGTCAAGAGGCGAGATGGCATTGATTATATGAGAAGGGCATAGGTCCACGCTGCTGGCCTTTTCTGAATGGAAGCTTCCATGTGTACTGAATTAGCGATATAAATCTGCATTTTCAATACACTTAGCAAAATGGAGCAAATTGATTGGTTGATAAATGCTTGTATGCTTCTGCACTTTGTTGCAGGCATTTTGATTTGATCACGTTTGGAAGTACATCCAGAGTAGCTTGTTTTGAAGGTGGTGCTAAAAATGCTGATTTGTATGGCCTGATTTTTAGGATATGGCATTTATTGTTTTTTCTGAAACCTTGTTAGCATGATTAAGCAAATTGCAGTTGATGTAGAGAACACTTGATTGAGGTTATTGACAAGACATTTCTGATAAGTATAAAGGCTGAGAAATGAAATCTGTCATATTTTTATGGATATGTAGATTTTGTTGAAATTTGCATGTGCTTTTGGTCTGCATGTTTACATTTAGGGACATTAGTTTTTCAAAAAAAAATAAAGTGTCTATAAATTAAAAGCGGTAAGGATTAAAGGTAGATATTAGATGGTACAATTATTAGCATTAATTTTATTACATTTGTATATTACACTCAAGGTTGTATGGAGCTATTTTGCGCAAAATTGATGTCAGTTTTAGTCTTCATAATTTTATGGCAACCTCATCAAATTGGGCGAAGAACCAAATTTTGCTGAATTTTCTTGTTGCTATATTATTATTACCCTTGGCATGCAGCTGGAGTAATTAAACATTTATTTGTCTTCAGAGGAGACAACGGTATAAGTTAATCACCCTCCTGGGCAACGGGTGCCAGAGATGCATGAGACAGTGAGGCTAAATAGCTTGAGCAAGATGTTTAACATTTCAGTCATGTTTGGATTTCATTGCATAAGTTGTCTATGCATGGTCATAATCCACATTCAGCAATCTGCTCTGCTTCTTTGTCATCCTTGACCACCTACAACTACTTATCCAATTACTGCAAGCATGAGTATAAGATTTTTTTCACCATATGACCAAACATGGTCTTTCACACAGTTTGTATGAGCTAAGTAAAGGTTGTGTTCCGAACACAATTGCTAAAATACATGTACATAATTTCATTGATGTTTATGAGATTGTTACATTGTGTTGCATTTTGCTTTTACTCCTGAAAAACTGAAAAATCTTGTCATAAGTAGCCACCAGTGATAAAAAAGCACAGCTAATTGATGCCAATGGTTTGCAATGGAGCTGACTTTGTTCCTTTGTGTACTTGGATAAATGATACCTTATATCCACTCGGTAACTAGTGAAATTTAAAACTTGATTTTAAATATTTAGATTGAAATTGACCGTTTATAGCAGAGTTGGATGGCAGTTTTGATTTTCAACTTTTAATGTTTGAATGGGTAAAAGCCATTTTTTCGCTTGAACTGTTGAACTGAAAGAACAGTTCTCTCAGCTGTTTGACTTGAGAACTGTATATGGCATTGACATAAAATATCCTTGTGTAATGTAGTTTTCTTTGTCAAATTGTTTCACATTCATGGATTCCAATAACCTTGGAAGATGTCTTGAAAACCTGGCATAAAAAGAAAAGAAAATTGGATTTTTCAGCAATATGATTGTCAGTGGAAATGAAGCAGTTTTTTTTCAAATGTCGTGTATGGCTTTATAGGACTTATAAACAGTGGAAATGAAAGCAGTTGTTTTCAATGTCATGTATGGCTTTATAGAACTTGGATACATTTACATGATTTGATTAAATTAAGACCTTACTAAATAATTTTTTAAGGAACCCACATAAAAATTCTGGTCTTTTGTAGAATTCACCTTGTCTGTGCAATTCGTCAGAAGCTGTTGATTAAGAGCCTTTGAATCCCAAACTTCTGTTAAAACCAAATTTAAAATAATGGGTTGTTGCATACCAATCTGTGTCACTGTGACCTATATTTGAATAAGTATTCAACATTAAACATAGCATCAAAATTATTTTGGGGTGTTGATATAAGTATCTATAAACATGCAGACAGGTGGTCTCGGTGCTTAGTTTACAACAATTTCATTATGCGTTGATGTGCTTTTGAACACCAAGCAAATAAACCACCTACCACACTGAAATTTTTATACCTATCAAGATGGTTGGTTGTGCAGTATTTGAAGAAAAAATATAGGGCCTACTTCTAACAGTTTTTCTTAGCTAGTACAAATCAAATACATACAAACCACAATGAACTGCATTTAATAAACTGATTATGAAAATGTATCCCTATTTTTTTTTTTTAAAGCATCAAATCATGCAGATGCAATAGTCTTGCGTATGCTGGCTACCCAAAATGACTCGCACTATCCACTGAAGTGATCTCCGGATTAATGTTATGCCGTTTGACAGTAGTTGTCTCCCTTGTCCTTGGTGAGGGTGAGGTGTATGTTTGTGTGTAAATGTATTTGTTGCACCCACGTAGTGGGAAAAGACATTAATTTTTTTTTCGACAGTGGCTTTGGCGTCTGTTAAGGTCTTGATTATAACTTTTCATTGTCATAGATTTTCTGCAGGCTTTAATAAGAAATGACTGGGAAGTTAAAAGTTCTATTCCACTACATGATTGCCCACACTTGTGACCTTGGAGTCGAGAGGTGTCTACTCGAGGGTGTGGTTTGGTGGAGAGGGCAATTGCACAAAATGTATAGCTAGGAAGATGGAGGTTGACAACTGTCATAATACGATGAAGTCTCGGGTTTGGCCAATGTGGGTATTTGAGAAACCTTACACGTAACTTCTCGTGGGTTGGTGGCTCTTTCTGGGATCTTCCCAGGTTCTTCCACCGCCTCTTATACTGGTCGCCATGTATAGCTTATCTTGAGCTGAAAAAATGCCGTTAAACCATATAACAACAACCTAAAACTGTTCTCTGTAGTGAAATGGTGGGCACGATTAGCGGTTGTTGTCCCCATGTGCGCCTTAAACACTCACGCTGCCACTAAAGTCAAGGTAACTTTCGCAGAAAAGGTATTAAGGCGTCATACGTGGATATATATCCATTCATATAGTTCATATGTGAATATATTTTCTTAGGGGATAAGTAGCCACAGGGCTTCTTATGTACAAAACATTATGTCAAGGAAAAGTAGAGATGACAAGCACATCTGCTCTTGCATGTTACTTTTTATTTTTAAAAAATCGTTTTGAAACATCAGCGTCAAGAAATTGTGAAGCAAAACGTCTTAATTGCTTCAAAGTCGATAATACATGTATAGCATTTAAGTTGCTAGAGTGAGCATAGGACATAGGAAGATACTGAATTAGGTTGAGTTTTGAACATTAAATTTTAATAACTCCGTTTGAAAGAAATACACCAGCGTGAATCTAAAAGCGGAAAGGGGTTCTAGTGATTAAAATCGTGTAGTCATCGATATTACACCAGTCATTTTCTTGTCTCAAATCAAGACGATTATTTACATAACCATTACACCTTCTGTATCAATGCATTACATGTTGCATTGCCCAGTTTACGTACATCATAAAGATATTATATTCACTCTAAATATACATTGATTAACATGCACAACATGGTACAATCGGCTCTTAATTGCCACCGCAGCCATGATCCTTATACATTACACGTAAATCTGCACTTTTCCTTTAGGTACATACGTAAGTAAGTACATACGTAAGTAAGCTACCGGCATATTGTCAGTTGTATTAAAAGTTGTTTCACTTTTAGCTTCTCCCACCTAATAATTATTGGCAACTGAGGCGTGTGCAGGTCTAATTTGATACAGCTTTGCTTTGAAAAGATTTGTTTTCTCTGTCTACCGTGTTGGAGAAATATAAAGTCACTAATTTTCAGAAGAATTTCAATGCAGATTTCTTTCAAAGGTCATAATTTGAAAAGTTCGATTTTATTTTAAATGGTATTGACAGTGGTGCGGTAACTTCAAAAGAATATAGCGATTATAACGGGTACCTTGTGTGTATGTTGAAAATTAATTACATATTACACTGAATTTCTTATGAAACAAATTCGATTCAATTTTTTATTTGATGAACTTAAATTAATGCAATTATACTATATATCTACTTTAACATGTGTATATATATATATATATATGTATATATATATATATATATATATATATATATATATATATATATATATATATATATATATATATATATATATACATTTTGGTCAAATGTCTCCATTTAATGCATTTAATGCATCATAATGCACCGTGCCATAGTGACTCGAAACTGAATATCTGATGTAACTGACATAGACATAGAGGCAACGCTATGATGATGTTGCAACATGCATCATTATAATTTTCAGACATTTTTTGACATCTATATTGCGTTCGAGGCTAATATTTCGTTCTAAACTATGAAATGTCAGATTTTTTTAACAAATTTTTATGATAAAACAGAATAATGGTGATTGTACACTTAAAACTATTTAGATACGAAACTTACAATCTATCAACGCTTTCTTCGACGAATAATAGTTTATGATTTGTTTAGTATTTTTTTTTAAAGCATCATACCTTAAGGAAAAATGAAACTCGTCTAGTGTAACCTAGTCACGTGGCTTAACACTTTTGGTGTTAGTTAGGAAATTATACTGCCTTTATATGCAGGTGAACAAAAATATCATAACTAGACAGAAAATCAAAATGTGACTTATGAGAGAACTGTTTAGGTAAGATGATCGTTATAAAACGTTATTGTGTATTTCCGATAAAATAAATCGAAGTTCTTAAAAATGTTCAGCTTGAAACATGATGATACGCGTCCTGTTTCTGCAAAAGGTAAAAGGTGTCAAATCACATGCTGCTCATTGCCAAAGTCCACTCGTGTGTAAACTTTAAAACAAAAGAAGACAATTCCAACGTTTTCCATTGTTACTTTCTAAATCGAGTCACTCACTCATTTTGGTATGTATATCTGGTGGCCATGACAAGACGATATCGGGACGCTTTTCTATATCCACGAAAAAGAGATATTCTGAAACTGTTGATATTGTAACCTTCTAAAACCAGGGACACACAACGCTTCGAAATAATATGTATATAAATTTGAATGGATTATAGTTAATGTGAGCAGTTGTTTTGATCGTCTGTCATCGGAAGAATTTCCGTGGTAAGTTATCTATGTGTCTAATTCTGTAGTTTTCACGTCATGTAAAACAAATCACATGTAATGACAGAACCTTGTTCAGTGTCATCTCCTCTGCCTCCTTTACACTGCTCGCCAGGTAATATTCGGTCTGCCAACATTCATTTCTCCGATAATAGAAAAAAAATATAATTTTCATCGAGGTCTTGTCTCTTGTATAGATAGATGTCCAATAAATCGTCATAATTTTGTTTGCGTATTTCTAGCGCGGTGTATTCATTTTTTGAGGTGACTTTGTTAACGATTTGATATTGAGGGGCCCCAGGTGGTCAACTGCTTGAAGCGCTCGCCTTTACAGATCGATGCTATCTCTCTCTATTCCGTCCGTGTAGGTTCGAGTCTGGGGCTCAGCCTATGTGGGTATGTGATAAACATTACCAATTGATATCCGTGAGTCAGTGGTTCTTACCTGGGTTTACCCAGGTTCTTCCTCCATCAAATATTCAAGCCGACATATATAGCCTACTAGAGCAGAAAATGGCGTGAAACCCTAAAACAATAACAATTTAGTATTAATAGAAAACGAATAAATAATAAACAGATAAACTGACAGCAGCCAAATTTATTTTAACCCGATATTAACATTTTCATAAACTTCTCGAATTCTAGCCTTTCCTGCTAAACCTCTTCGAGAAAATTGCGACCTAAGCTAATGCTAGATTACTTCTTGCAGGAGTCACGTAACCAACGGCTGCATTCTTCGCCAAGATTAAGGTCATGTAGTCGCAAATACATATTAAAAACATTGTCACAGAAATGAATTTGTCACATGGTTCGTGGATCAATTAATGCTTTTGTCCACCTCTTATTGTTTCAATTGATAAAATTCGGGGCATCTGTCCAATTACATGCTAATAGTTTTTTTTTGGCTTGATACAATCTTTCTAATATTTCATTTTTCATAATGCCATTTTACATAAAAGGATGTGCAAAACACAGGCACATAAGTTTTCAAATCTTCATTTGTAACGAGTTATATGAAATCACGCAGTCCTATGTATGTAAGTAAAGTGTATCCAGTTAGTATATGAAAGAATAAATAATTCTAGAAAAGAATTGCAGGCCAAAGTATATGCATTGGATGTTTGGGCTGCTTGTAGTATCACACTTTATTGAAATTTTTAATTATTTTACGTTTTGTATCTTGATAAATATGTAGTACATACCAATATTGACTTGAGAACTCTGAATATGTTTGTATATGTATATATTTTGATCCCAAAAATATCGGACTAAATAGACGTACATGTTTTTTTTATAGTGTTTTTATCGCCAGGACCTTTCTCTATAAACATTGTCACCTGTCGCTTATGACTGTTATAGGCAACTAACGTTAGCCCATCAGAAACTGTTTTGGCTATCTGGCACATCCATTATTGTTTGTAACATGACAGCTCATTTTATTGAAATACGTCTTATAAATACCTCGACAATGTTTCTTTAATGCTCTTATTTTACGGTAGCAATAAGAGAGAGAGAGAGAGAGAGAGAGAGAGAGAGAGAGAGAGAGAGAGAGAGAGAGAGAGAGAGAGAGAGAGAGAGAGAATCATAATCAGAGTATAGTATTTCATTTCTGATGCTGTCAGTGGTCTTTGATTCAACAAGAAAACCATGTTACAACCTAAATTTTGAAAAGTTCCAACTTAACAAAATAAACCCTGTATATTATGTTCAAACGTCAATCAGTGTTGTAAGAACTGAACAATTATTTCCAAATTTCATTTGTTGGCATTTTTTCTTTTTCGAAGGAAGAATAGTTTGTCGTACAAGCTTGAAAACAAAGTTTCCATCCTTTACTTTATCTAACTGTGATCAGGGTTGTACAACAATACACGCTAAACCAAATATTTGCTATCAGTTCGAAACTATTGAAGTTCTCGGCGAGACAATAATGAAGTCGTTAACTTACATCGTAATTATGCGACCCTAAATCAACTTTTACACATAAACGGGGGACCATGACACATCTTGAAGTGACAAGCGATCTTTTAGTTGATGGTTTGAAACGTTAGCTTAGTATTTAATTTTGGCAACATTTATTCTATGACACATTTCTGACGTACCGTATACACTGTCATATAACCACGATATAAAAGAGTCAAAATAACTTTCACTCATATGTACGCTACGCCATGGAAAATGTCATGGTGTATCTTGTCTCTAGTCTTGAATATATCTTTAGAATTGACTGTTATTTATTATAATAAACCATTGAATCCAGCAATATACCATGAATTTTAGCTGATTATGGTTCTATATATTATGAGTTGTTCTTCTGTTCTCGTGGTTGGCCTGTATTTTAAAATAAGCACGGTAAATGTACCGATCTCGAGATACCAATCACATTAGACACTGTTAAAATTTACATAGGCTGAACATAAACAATGCCTTTAAGATTTATATCTGAATCACAAAAGGGTTAGAACTTTTTTAAGTTTGACTGTGGGTCAAATACCATTGGGTAAAACTGCATTGACTACGAATGAGAAATTTTGAACTAGTGTTTCAAAACAAACAAGCATTATTTCAGCTGGCCACACGTTCCGTTATGGCCCAAGACTCGAACTTCATCAGTTTTAATGATTTTTACTGTAAAAAATATGTCTGTATTTAAAAAAAATCCACAATTAATTTCATCGAACAGAACAAAACCTACTAAATTAGAAACAAAACTACAGGCTATAATAAAGATATGTTACGCATTTGCATTCAGCCGTGTTAATAAAATTAAGTCACTTAAAAAAATATATCCTTAAATTTCACAAAATGTTTGTAATGTTATAAAAAGCTTTACGCGCGGGTGTGTGTACAGGGCTGGATCGTGGAGTTCCGGGGTTTCTGTCGGTCTCCCTCCGGACTGCTCTCAACACACACACACACACACACACACACACACACACACACACACACACACACACACACACACAGAGAGTCACTTTTCACTTTAAATTTGATTGATTGACTATCGTTCTATTTGTTGCCCACGTTTATTAGGTAGGACGCACACTTTGAGTAAAAAGACACGTACCTTTGCTTTCGTGCCCTTTCGAGGAAAGTCAGGGCCCTTTTGAAACTTTGAGAACCTCCTCCCTAACACTTGACCTAATCTGACCCGTGTGTGTGTGTGTGTGTGTGTGTGAAACATTCCATTTTGAAAGTAAATATTCACAATGTGTTTCAATCAACTGGTGCTTTCTGTAACATATTTATCATATTTCCTCCGTTTTTAGATCCAATCCTCCCACGTCATTACTCTATACCCAGACACCCTGGAATTTATATTCGATAAATGCGTGGCAATTTTATAGCCTACCTTAAATTGTGTAAATACGTAACAGACATGTCGTCTCCTTGTTGTGTTACATCTCTCTCGTTGTTGTTGTTGACAATTATCACTCCAACTCTTATATATTTAATATCTGAGCTTCTTGACCTGGTATATGTAAGTTTGTTCAGTTAAGCAGTTGTACACAAATACCTGAAGTCGACATACATGCTACCTACGTTCTTACAACAATTTGCCATTTTTTAAAATTTATTTATGTAAAATGAAAAACGATACGAATGTTCATCTTTACGTGTTTACATGAATTCATGTAATTAGAATATTTTGGACATAAAAAATTCTAAAATTTTGCTTTGTTGTTGCTGTTGTTTGTTTGTTGCTTTGTTTTGTTTCTAAAACTCCCTTTGTAACTTTCAGGACCTGGACGTATTTTAAAAAAAAAAAAACTTTGTTGTTAAGATTACACGAAATCCTCGAGAAATATACAAACGATATTTGGTATGCATTTTTGTGTGCACTTGTAACTGATAAGGACGTCATTTCAGATTATTCGGGAAGGTAGGGATGCAAAACTTGACGGACTTGTTAATTTTCACATTTAGGCTACAGCAATTTTACAGTACATGCAAATTCGGGCGGGGTGGGGGTGACAACTTTTTATAAAATCTGAGGTAGCATGTATGTGGACTATGAGTGTAGAAATCATAGCGTTTTTGTATTCATCTTCAGGTACAACAGTTTAACTGAACACATTTACATATACCTGGTCAAGAGGCCAACCTGCCACCCCCACCCTCTAAATGACGTTCCTGGTAACTGACCTGGTTAAAGATTTGGGTTATTAAAGCAGCTTTTTAAATATATTTTTAACACTTAGTTTCGCGTTTTTTTTTTTAATAGTACAGCAAAGCAAGAAAGTCAACGGGCCTTTTCAGTGCCGATGCAATTTGTTTCAAACCAGATCTCCGATGTCCTGCATATGTAACATTGGAGATTTCAACCAGATTGGTGCCGATGCAGTAGATCTTAAGTAAACTTCATAAGGCTGTATTACGGTTACCAGCCTGTGTAAATATGATAGTTGGATGCGACGCCGTGCCTTTTTGGTCGTTAGTAACGGCATGCTAGCCACTGTACTACGTCTGCTCCTTGGAATAGGTTTGGACTAATAGAGAAGAAAGAAATCTTGTTAGTACATTTTTTGCAGTCTCATCGAAAAACAACAACTGAAATTTTAGTCCAACAGAGCAATTTATCAGTTATTCTATGTTTTGTTCTTTTTTTTCTTTTTCTTTTTGTCAGTCTTCTTCTTTTTGAATCTTTTTCTTTAAAGTTTTATTTTTTGGGACTGCTTTTAAGGACAAAATACAAGACAAAGAATCATCTGTCTTTGTTATGTTGTCAATACTATCCATTTCCAAGACATATGCTGATGAACATAAATTACATGCGAACAAACAGGAAATATGGCAAAAATTCAAATCCATGCAGGTCTTGACTGATAGTTGTCTGAGAGTAAAGATGGGTGATGAGGCAAAATACGCATTTAGTATTTTACTTCCTAAATGGAAATAAACCATTGAAGCCATGTCAAGTTTTAATTTTCTCAGCACATGTTATGTGTACGTCAAGCTCTGGTTTTAAAATATATTTGAATTGTCAAAAAAGAACAAATTTCTAAGACAGTGGAAACTCGTTATATTAATGCCCTTGTTGGCACAATTAGGCAAAATCCTTTTCGGTAGACCAATAATATTTGGTATGCATTATGACAGCATACTTTTGTTGCAGATATAAAATTTCATGTTAGTAAATTACGTTTGTTTGAAAAATTGGTTTAAACTTCTAATTTTGGGGAATTGTGCGTCTGGTTATTAAGCATTCCTGTTTTTTTTTTTTTTAAATCTCGATTTCAAATCAAGAATGCAAAAAGAGAAATATCTTATGGATTATTTTCGTTAGAAAAACAAGATGGCTCTTGACACTCTGAAAACTTATACCCACCCACGCACCCAACTCCCCTAGCTTCATTGTTTTCGCGTACTGGTTTAATAACAGATAGGGAAATACTACCTTTAATCTGCCTTAAGTAATACTCTATCTTCTGAATACAATACCATCGTACTGAATTTAAGTCAACGTTTTACGTAAATGCGTAACGAATCAAACGTACAGCGTTTAATAGCGATTAAAAATGCCAATATCTAAAATAATAAAGAAAACAAAACCTTGTATTTTTAAAACGCATTATGTTATAGTTTATTGTTATGAAAGGCGTGACTTTCCTGTCATATCATCTAACAAACATGTGCATATATCTGAAACCAGAGAACCTTTACATGAAAACATATATATTGCATTAGTTCATATTTTAAAGTCATTCGTATGTTTGAATTGCTTCCCTTCACAAGGTAAACTGGGTTCAAAAAATGAAATGCACACAACTGAAATGAATTTCAAGAAACATTATGTTGTGTAAAATAGTCATGCTCTAGACATTTTGTTCTAAATTAGTATCATCTGAACAAACCTTATACATGGGTCTCAGGTCAGGATCAGGTCATGTGTTATGTTGTGTTGTTTTTTTCCCCCAAAATTTCAAAATGGGCCCAGACCTTCTTCAGAAGCACACCAAAACAAAAGTCAATATGTTTTTTTTCTCAAGTCTGTATACTACCTAATAAACGTGCGCAAGATTAAGACGATGGCCAAATTTCAAGTCACAAGTGATAGTTCGTTAGTGTGCATGTACATTTTTTAAGCGAGGTGGGAGGTGAACCTTTGCTGCGCACCCCGCCCCCATCAGGCCATGTATATACTTAGATAAATCAGCTCTATATTCACACGTAAGAAAGTACGGTCAAACGCATTTCTGCTGGTCAATTGTTTGTGTGTGTGTGTGTGTGTGTGTGTGTGTGTGTTGACATAAAAATAAAGTATTGACCATTAAGCCTTCAATTTACAAACCACACTATTACTATCATAGGCATATAAACTTTAATGGGCTTGGCAACATCCGGGGAAGATTGTTATCAGAAGTGTGTCAATAAATAAAAACCACATTTATTCAACAAAAACAAAATATTTTGTGGAATTGACAAATTTCGGAAAATGCATAAGGAAGCAATTATTTTGACAAGTATGCGATGAATTGCATGCCTACATGGGAATACATACATTTAACGCATCAACACACGCTAGTTACATAATTAATGCCATCGGAGTTTGTTTTTTTGGGAGCGAGGGTTGTATGTTTTAATCTGAAATTATTCCAAAAGCTGTATTAATACCGAATCTATTTTGTAACATCGCATTTGGACAACTCCTTGGCATACACGACACATGTCAAATATGTAATTAAATGATAGCAAATATAATTATAATTGTGATATTAAAAATTAACTTGTCACAAATACAACTGTTTGCTGTAGAAAATGATACATTTTGGAATGAAAGAGTAAAACATCAGTACATTAGTAACGGGCTTTCTCTGGGATTATCCTAATACTTTATTTAATCACAGAAGTACCAGAACAGTGAAAATGTACCGTTGTACGTACCACCGAAAAAAATACCTCGATAAATCGGTATATCAGTAATACCGCGCGTGTCTGTCTGTATGTATGTATGTATGTATGTATGTATGTATGTATGTATGTATGTATGTATGTATGTATGTATGTATGTATGTATGTATGTATGTATGTATGTATGTCAAAACCTATTAATATAAGATACATTTTATGTATACTTTCAGGTTTCCGGCGCAAAGATGGTCACAAAATTGCGATGTGGGGCAGACATACATATGCAATATGAACAAGGGGAAAACTAAGTCGACACAAAGAACTGAATATTAGTATAAAAAGAAGAATCTTGTGTATACTCGAGATCATATTTTTATTGCATGACTATCCGTTAAGTAACTCAAATGGGTGATCAGTACCACTACACACTAGAGACAAATAAGGAACCAAGAGATAATCTTCTCATGGAGTTAGAAGGTTTCCGGAAACATTCTCTCTCACCGCTAGAGACTGATTCGGAATCAGTCGATGAGTTGGATCAGAGACAGCATGAAAGTTCCTCAGCCCCTCGATTAAAGTGGGACTATAAATATGACTTTGAAGCTAAAAGAGAAGATTCAGATATCCCTGTGAAAACCAGTTGCCTTGATCCTTTACAAGAACCAGTTCTTCCTGAACCTGAGTTGACTGTGAGTGAGGATATCTTTACAGACGATGATTTGATTGACGTAAGGTCTTTGGACAGCTATACTCCAACATCTGAAGATTCCGATAAAACCTTTAGCGATGGGTCTTTTTCTTCGGAACGTGATGAAGGTTCTGTTGAATTTATTAGATATAAGCGAGGGTTCACAGAAGAACTGTCTCCACCTCTGCCAGAAACCGCCCCTCCTTTACTCAGATCTCAAGCCCTTTCGTCACAAGAAAATCCTTCGACAAATTCACCCCCACCTAGATCAAAACCGTCCGCTCCTCCATTAAAATTCCATTCGTATCTTATAAAAAAGCAACAATCTTCACCATCGCCTCCTCCTCTTCCGATGTCCTCTCCGCCTCCACTACCTGTGAGGTCTTCCCAGTCTCCGACCTCTTCCTATACATCGTGCGAGGTAGATGTGGACGACCATAGTGTTGAGGTAGAGTCAGATGGTTTAGAAAATGAATGTGACGGAGAGTACGGGGATCTAACAGAGGAAGAAGCGTCTGACGAGGAAACAGAAGAAAATTGTGAAAACGTGGAAGAGGATGATGAGGGGGAGAGTACCGAGATGGAGGAGAGTAATGACGAGAACGAAAACAAGGACGAAATATGTATGTATGAGGAAAATGCCGAAACAGACGAATCTGACACGCCAAGAATCAATATTGATAGTGAGGACAATACATCGGATGAGGAGCGTGGAAAAGACAATATGGGTAATAGCAGGGGTATATTTTGTCCCCATATAAGGTCCATGTATAAAACATTGGATGATTTGTCATCTGTAGGATTCCAGTCGTCGTCAGATGGAGAGGAACAAATAAAAGGCCCGGTGTCATCTAACGCGTGCATTGGCGGAATTTATTTCAGGAAAGCTCTAATGACAATGAAGGCAGCGGAGACCGACCTAGAAAAGCAGAAGGAAATGAATTCAAAACCCCTCATTCAATCAAACCATGTGTCATCGATGTCGGACACGTCAAAAATAGAGCGATCAAAATTTGTAATCGCAGGCGAAGAAAAAGAACAAGATGCACCAACAACACCAATGGGAACCCCTCTTTTCACTCCACCGCCGATGTTCCGTTCAGAGTCGCCAGTGAGGTATGGGGACTATTTCATTGATGAAGAAGAGTCGAAAACTATGCCAGAGGAAGACACAAGCAACGATGAAGTATTTGACCATTATAGCGTTGATGATGATGATAATGATGATGATGAAGAGGAGGAAGAGGAGGAAGAGGTGGAAGGAAAGGAGGAGGAGGGTGATGGTGGTGGTGATTATGACTACGACGATGATGAAGACGACGACGACGACGATGATGATGATGATGATGATGAGGACGACGACGACGACGACGACGATGATGATGATGATGATGATGATGATGATGATGATGATGATGATGATGATGATGATGATGAAATGAGACACGTAGCACATTCACTTTCATCATATCATATTTCTACAGCTAGACAATCGTGGAATCCACCCTATCCAAGATTTCTTGAACCTATTCCAGAATCTCCGCTGGTGACTCCATCCCCGACCCCTTCTTCGATTTCATGCATTTCATCTATATCTGATAGTGACAACCCATTAAATATGTTTGGTATGTCTCCAGTTCCAAGACTAGATTTGTCGTCAGTTCAAAAAGACCCTGAGGACTCCTGCTCTTCTAGCTCCACAGAAGTGGCATCTGAAAATTCATGTCTCGAATCGGATGAAGATACTCTGTCGCTTCATTCAGACCGTGACACGGGTCAAATTAGTTATAGTGTCAACAATATGATTACAACAAATGAACCCGTCACAGCGCGCAATACTTGGACAAGCTCTTCAAGGGAGTTGAGAGAAGTAGATAAGATAAAGGCAGATTCGTTTGATGATGATAAAGACAATGTGCAACGTCATCGCGAAGTAAGTTTACACAATACAAGTGTTGAAATTGAGGAAACGGAAAGAGAAAATTCTGTCAAATGTCAAAATTCACAAAGTTATAGCACATCGGAGTCACCCCCATCACCAAAAGTTAGAAAAGTTCAAATATTGCATCTAGCACGAAAACATTCTGTACGTGATTTGATACCACCAGGGACAGTTAAAGAACTGTCAAAGGTGTTCACTATAACTGATAAAGATGGAAAAACGCAAAAGCAGGTGCGTGTTATAAGAAAACTAAGAACTCGTGAAATTACCAATCTCGAGGCTTCTGAACATAAATTTCAAACGTTTCTAACTAATTCAAACTTCCATAAGATAAGTGACGGGGAGGAGTCTAGCGACTCGTCTGATTTTGAAAACTGTTTCATAGCAACCAACAATGATATGGATTTTCTTGAACAAAATAATGAAAGAATGTCGCCATTGTTTTCAGCCTCGAGTGTGACCCCAACTTCGACTCGGGTCGGCTCTTGTCAATCCGACATGGTTCAAATGACACAACATCATAACTCTGAAGCAATGCATAGTTCCTCTCTTTGTAATTCAAATAAATATTTGGAAAGCAACATCGACGCCTCTAAAAGTGGCCCTGGGACTCAAACTACTCAGTACACTTGTAGTATAAACTGTCCTACAGAACAAGTCAAGCAAAACGATACAGTAAATCCTAGACAGTCGTATTTAAAGCAAGTCGTGCACAGTGGGGCGAGAAAATACAAACATTTATCACTTGAGGCCGTAGCCATTCAAGGTGATAGCTTCGTTACACAGGTAGAGAAAGTAATAAAATCTAAATCACAGCAGGTAAGACGAAGTGCAGTTAAGTCGGAGACAAACGATGTTTCACCTGGATTGGGTGGTGACATTCCAACTACGATTACTGGTTCCATACATCAAACAGGGAGCATGAAAAATAGTGACGGAGATAACAAGAACGAAAATGATGTCAGGGCGTTAGAAAGAAACGCGCCTATTACAATGTACAGAGGCTCGAGGGGAAAAACATTTACAGAATGCATACCCCTTGGACATTACAAACAACAAAGGTGCGGTGGGGATCACGTGACAAGTTCAGTTAATAACATCTACTTATCATGCAGTCCACTTTCGTCAACAACTTCAAGCTGTTCGGATGTTTCCTCTTTATTTGGTTTTAAAGGTGAATCTCAACATTTGGCGGCTGAAGATGAGCTGAGCATTCCCTTCTCAAAGATCTCTGTTACAAGTGACAGTGACGATTCAGGCATTAAAATGCCAGAACCATCATCTGGGAAGACACGTGTTTTAAAAAGTTCTAGGACTAAAACGTATACCGAAGATGTGAATGGAGAAAAAAGTTCAAAGACGTTTTCGGAGACGTACAGTGATGATCCAAATGACATTAATGGCAATTCAATCGATGAGGAAGAAATAGCAGCGGTACTTCCAAAGTTAGCGGAATCCGTTGCGAAACTTCAAAACGGAAATGTTGAGGAAATTTTACCGGGGATTACTCAGAGTGTTACTAAACTTAAAGACGGGGCAGGAAACTTAGTGATAACAACCATGACCAGAAAAATTGTTGAGGAGGAGGGCGAAGAAAGGGAGATAGACAGGACTTCGGAATCCTCGGGTAGGTACTCGCCGGTTGGTCAAATAATAGAAGTAGAGGATCTGGAAAAAGGACAGATATATCTCGTACAGAATTCCAAAGGGGAACTTTACGTGGTGGAAGACATTTCTAACACCAGTGACGACACCCAGGAGAGTGCCTACTACAGTTCTTCTCGCCAGACTTCGGAATCAACAAGCACGAGCAGCAGCAGTCCCAGATTGAGTACGCGAGTGTCCAACCTAAAACAAGTTGGACAGAGTAGTATAGATTATGATACAGCCAATGAGCTAATATCTAACCTCTACGACCAGTCTGGCATCGTCGAGATCGAGGAGCACGAAGATGAAACATGGGAACGATCTGGTACGTATAGCTGGGATAGAAGTCATCCACAGACAGATAGTCACCCTGGGTACTCTACCAATAAAAAGCGCGAGTCATACACTACGACCTATGAGTACGAAACCCCAACCAGTATCCACGCACAAGGTCAAGAGTTAGTGCCAATGGCTGGCTTTACGTCTGTTGATAAAGCTACGTCTTCATACGGCATTTCACAAATGCCTTGGATAGTTGACGGTACCAAAAGTCACCAATTTCATGTATCTATGCCAGGCAGCGTTGACGAAGTGGTGAATATATCAAGCCTACCCGATAACGAAACCGCCTACACAATGAGCACACAGAATACTAGCGAAGATAAGGGTATGTGCACCTCCAGTTCAGCGAAATACTCGTTCAAAACTGAATCAACGATCCTGCCACAACCCACCCTGAACACGGCCACTACAACAGTGTATGCACAACCCGTGCCTATGCTGTATAACTTACCACCAGTATTGGTTCCTGAACCTCAACAACAATTCAAACTTGTCAAGTTCGACATGATTCCTACCCCTGCAGTGGAAGAACATTACACTACAAAACTTGATATACCAGCCAAAGGAAACAAAAATGTTGCGACCGAGCGCCCTATCTACAAAACGGTTGCAGTCATACAGACTCCTGAGAAACCCAAACCAATAGAGGTCATCGATACCAAAAAATATAAAATTATAAATTCGAAAGCGACGGAGCCCGATGAGGTGAATGAATCGCATATGACTTTTGATGAAGTTGACACCAAGTATATGACGCAAAGTTACGAATCTCTAGTCAAAAGTACTCCCACTGCTGAAAAACAATCTTTTGTTTTGAGAAACGGCAACCAAAGTTTCGTGTCATCCACACCAAAATATCGTTCAGAGAAACAAATGGAAGTGAAGAAAAATCTTGATCAAGTGCATAAAACTCAGATTGATATTAAAAGAGAAATGGCTAAATCGAAAGCTAATACGGATACAGAAACATACGAATACAGCTTAAAAGAAAAGACGCACGCCAAGATCAGTGGTGGTGGTGGTGGTGGTGGTGGTCATGGTGTCGAAGGGATTCTCGATGGTTGCTTTCCAAATGGCACAAGTGACTCGGATATACGGGTAATTCGGGGTAGCTACTTAATTAGGAACAGTATGGATGAGATTGACGGTGAATTTGATGATAATATTAATGTGTTCGACAATGAGTTCACTTTAAACAAGGAAAATCCGCTGTACCAGAGTGATGAAGATATATACAAGAAATACGAAGCTGAGAGGGAGGAGATGGAGAGGAAGCAAGCCGAATTCCAGAAAAGC